>CM060393.1:108494760-109094760 GCA_030545235.1 Helianthus tuberosus
ATTTATCAATGATAATTTCTGATGAACCACTTGTATATTAAAAAAAAAACTTTTCTCATTTAAATTCAAACTCTCCCTTACTTCATGCTCATCATGTTTAGCACTTGGAATTTTGAAAATCAGCTCTCCAATATCAGTTTTCGAAAATCCTTTTGAATTTTTCAAAAAAATTATGCTAAAACACACTAAAAATCTTTTTGGATTTTTTAAGGAAATGAAATGCAGTAAAGAAATATTTACAGACAATATTTTTGTGAGTTTGTGCAAGAGGATCATATCAGTTTTTGACAAGTCACGAGTACCGTTGAGCTTAGTTACACATTAAGAATTAAACAATTCACTTAGATTGCCGATATACTGATCCACTTAAATTCTCACACAAATTTCAACTGATTCAGGATATGAATTAGGTGTTTTAAAAACTTAAACTCATTCATGTGTCCCACCTCTTGAATATACTCCCGTATCCAGATCCCAATATTCAGTCTTACAGGTGAGTATACCACAGATGATATCTGTAAGGGAATAAATTATGAAACAGTACGAAACCGTGAGAGCTCAGGTCAGAACTACCGTTCAGCAGAGAGATCACGACTTGACTTTTGGTGTGTCCCCTTTAGAGGATCTTTTTTACAACAGCAATGATTATCAATTTTATTGTCTCATCATTTTTTGCTGAGGGTGACGCTATTTTTCAAGCAAGCAGAAAGGATTCTCCGGGGACTAGGCCATTGCTTCCGCAAAATCAGAAGTCCCGGGATAATACCCCAGATATCACTGAGCATAAAGACCTAGTATCTCAGAAAGAGGGACCTTTCAAACGAGATTTCAGGGGTTACCTATATATCCAAGTAGTGTTCCCCACGAAATAAGCAAGTTTGAAATTAAGTTTATATCCCGAAAAAGTTTACTAAATGTGTAAAATCTATCGGCATATCATCAGTGAGACTGTTTAACGCTATTTAAACATTACATTTCTTTAGCATATTGTAACTGTCTACTGATGTACTATCATTTCCTCTTCTTTGACACCAAAACTCAATTTTTGATTTTATCATGTTTTTGTCTTTTTCAAATTTTCTAATGTTTTTGGATTTTCTGAAAATTTTTACTCCCCCTAAAATGCAAACACATTTCAGGAAATTTGAAATCAAACTATACAAGAAAATTGACAACCGATATCAAATCACTTCAAATCTCCATCCACTTGGCATAAACAATCAGAACTCCCCCTTACAACAAACTATTTTCTCATTATGATTTTAAAACACTTAAGTTAGTTTTAACCAAAATGATTTTTCCGGAAAATAAGTTTTGCTGATTTTACCACTTGTAGGTTAGGGGTTCATCACATTGTTTTTCTCAACCATTTGACAAATATAACAATTTTGAATTTTAACAACAATATCACTTGTAGAAAATCAAGTACAACTTAATGTCCCTGATTTACCACTTTGAAAGACGAAATATCACAAAAGTGAATTTCTCAAGAAAGATGCCGATTCCTGCACCACACTTAATAACCTGGGAGCTCCGGCAAGTCATACTTGTGACAAATTTTCAATTTACCAAAAACAATCTAAGAAAGATGCCGATTCATGTTCCGCGATTACCAACTTGGGAACTCCGGCAAGTCAGGATTTTACATGTGAAACACAGACATCCAAGCTTCACCAAACTTGGATGTTTCCTCCTCAACTTCACTTGGGTAAAAAGTAGCTTTCTTAGTTTCATAAAAATCCTCCTCAACTTCACTTGGGTAAAAAGTAGCTTTCTTAGTTTCATAAAAATCCTTTACCCCTTTTACTTTACCCTCGACCATTTTCCCAAAAATCTTTTTAACATTTCCATTAAATGCTTTCTCAACATCAAATTCTTTCTTCTCAGAAAAGAATTGATCTGAGATCTCAACTTTCCCAACTTTTGATTTAAAATTCTCAGCCTTCAATGGTGGAAAATGAACATCATCCATTGGAGGTACTAAGTTTTCATCTTTTAACTCACCTTGTGGCTTGTCTAACTTTGTGGAGTTAGATTCATCGCCAAGTTTCTCATAAAACTTCTTAACAACCCACACTTGGTTGTCATGTTTAGCTCTCTTTTGATAAAAATGAGTTTTTGAGCATTCACCAACTTCATATGTTGAATTTTCAAAAATTTTAAATTTTTCAGTTGGTGGCTCATTTTTCTCAACAACTTTTCCTTTGAATTTTTCAGAAACTCCCTGTTTTTTCTTTGTATCCAACGGACAATTCCATGCAATGTGACCAGGTTCATTGCATTTAAAACAGGTTCTAGTATCCTTTCAATGAAAAACTCCAGTTCCTTTTCTCTTCTTTTCAGCAAGAAACTCTTGGTTTGATTGTCTCCATAAAGGTTTCTTCTGTTCTTCCTCAGCACTTCCTCCTGAAACAAATTTAGTATTTGATTTAGAAATTTTCTCATTTTTATAATTTTCAGGTGGAATAAAACCAAGTCCTTTCTTTTTGAAATTACCATTATGGTTTGGTTTTTTTTTTAAAACCAGAACCAGAACCGTAACCCTTTTTCTTGTTTAATCGTTGTTGAACTCTTGAAGTGTATTTTTTAGGTTTTTCAGTAAGATTTACATCTTTTATTTCAGAAATATTAATTTCTGTTAGTTTGAAAACCTTTTTGATCTTTTCAAATTTAACACTTCTTATTGGAAATTCCTCATCAGAATATAATTTGTCTGAATTATTCAATGTATATGCCACTTTGATTGCTTTGTCATTCAAATTAGATTTTGATAACAAGAATTCTTTATTGTACACCCGTTTATCTGACGATTTTTGACTGTTGACTGATGAACTCGAACTTTTGACGGACGAACTTGAACACCCAGACTCGGACTTTGACTCAGAATTTAACTCCGACTCCTCATCTGTATCCAACACCTGATCGACCACCTTTTTTTATTAACTCGGACTCATGATCAGTATCAGACGATGTAAAAACAACATCAATATTTTCTGGTAATTCATCGGTTATGTCGGACTTTAACTTTATATTGACCGCTTTTTCGACTTGCTCCTCATTCGGTTTTCTAGGCGAATACCCTTCCCAAATTGTAGGCGGACACTTGTTATAGCTAACACTCTGTTTCTTACCAGTATCCTTCTTCTTTGGCTTCTCATGATCTTTAAATGTTTCAAAACCTGCAACAGTTGGGTAAATTCGATCAATAAGATAATCAGAACTAGAATAACTCTGTAATAAACGTCTGATTCTCTCATTTTCTATCTTTTCATTTTCCAACTCCCGCTGCAACTTTGCACATTCTTCAATGTAATGATTTATGGCTTTTTGCTTTGTCATCATCACATAATTCATCATAGTCAATGCATCTTCTCTTTCAGAATTTGTCTTTTGAAGACCAGTTACTATTCTGTTCAGCACATCGTAAGATTCTTTCACATAATTGAGATTGAACAGAAATTGTTCTTTCATCTTTTCTTGCTCCTTCAGTTTCTCATCTTTTTCTGCACATTGCTTGCAAGATTCTAAACACTTCAAGCAAGGTTTGATGACTTCCACAATCTTTTCTACTTCGATGACTTTCTCCACTTCAACAACTTTCTCAATCTCTGTTTCAGCTTCAATCACCTTCTCAGCTTTAACTTCTTCTTTTTGAACAGTCTCTACTTCTTTAGTAACACTTTCACTCTTCGTTTTCTTTTGATCTTTTGCTGCTCGTCTCTCCTTCAGCTTCTCCAAGCGATCTGCAAAATAAAATTGAAATCTTTCAGGAGATAGATGAATTTTTGCAACATTAATATGTCTTTCTTCCTCATCATCACCACTGTCATCAGATGGTGATTGATCAAAGTCTATTTTCTTTTCAGAACTATCATCTGAAGAACCAGAATCAGATGGTGTTTGATCAAAAACAGTTTCTCTTTCTAAACTTTCATCTGAAGAATCAGAATCAGTTAATGTTTGATCAACAACAGTTGCTTCTTCTGAACTTTCATCGGATGAACCAGACTCTTCTTCTTGATTCTTCTCATGAACACCAATTGCTTTCATCCACTCTGTAAACAAATCCGGTTATTGAACTATCTTTGCAATGAAAGCTTTAAAATTTCCATTCTCATCTGCAAACATATCCCAGCTGAACCCTTCAGGTAACTTTTCATCATCTTGGTTTATTAAACATGCTTTAGTATCAGCTGATATAAATTTTTCCAACTGAAACCTGGAGCCATTTTCTTATCGTCTTGATTAATAATACCAGAATAAGCTTTCTTGTTAGCATCTTCAATCATTTTTCCATGAGCAGTTTGTGTTTCCTTTTGTTGATATGGTTGATGAGCAACTTGTTGATATATGGCTTTCCGATAGTAGTCATCTTTTCCAAAAGGATTCTTTTCTCCACTAGCCTCTTGATTTTTGCACTCTCTCTTGAAATGACCTTTCTCCCTGCATCGAAAACAAATAACTTTAGATTTATCAAAACCCAAAGTAGACACATGGGCATCCAGAAAATCATTTCTCCCTGTTATCATTTTAAACTTTTCTGCTCTCCTCAAGACACTAGCTAGACACCATTTGATGTCCATGAGCTCCATTTCTTCGGCGTCTATCTGATCGTAATCCTCTTTCGTCAGCATAGGATTTCCGATCCTCCCAGCAACCAAACCTTCATAGGATTGTAGCACAGTTGCAAGTAACGCCATGTGATCTTTAGCAATTTCTTCTGAAAAACTTTGACCATCTGGAAGATTCAATGCAATGTTGCACTGTATCACACAACCACTTCCACTTTTTGAACTTTGAGAATGAAAACTTGATGTTGAACTCTTTGGATTAACACTCGGATATGAAGAAAATCCACTGCTGATGTTTGGACTTTGTTCAACATTATCTGATGAGTTTCCAGCACTAAAAGCAGTTTGAATTTTCAGACTCTTTTCAATCTCTTGAACATTTCCTTTGTAATACATTTTCACATCTTGTTGATTACTCGGATTATTCATCCTTGCAATCTTTTGTTGTTCAAGATCTTGACTTTAAATCTTCTCAATAAACTGAGAGATTGTCAAACCATCATATAACCCAGTGTTCTTCAAGATCATCAAAAATGTACCCCATTCTTTCTGAGGTAAAGCATCAGCTAATTTGTCGACCCATTCCTCTCGATCTTTGGTTATGCTTAACAACGACATAGAACGCACCAAGTGGCAATATCTTTCAATCAGTTTCTTTGTATCTTCCCCTGGTAGACTTGTGAATAGATCAAATTCTTTCTTAAATAATGACTTTTTACTCTTGATCATATTTTCACTTCCCTCAAACTTGATTTTAAGAGCATCCCAAATTGATTTTGAAGTTTTATCATGTTGAAGCAATATAAAGATGTCTTCCTTAATAGCTTGCTGAAGTAGACTAATCATCATCTTTTCAGCTCTGTACATGTCTCGTTCTTTGTCATTGAATTCAGAAATTTCTTTGTCAACTTGCAGATCAGTACGTGGTAGAACATATTTCTTCAAAATACACTCCCGAGATCTCAAGTGATTGGCTTGAACCCAGTTTTCAAACCGATCTTTCCATCTGTAATACTCCTCAATGCTCATTAGCTTGGGGGTTTTTGTGTAGTTCCAGATTCATTTTCCAAGTTCATGTTTTGAGCAATGGTAGCCGGAGTAGTCGGGGATGTTGCAAAAGCGTTGTAAAATTCTTCACTCATGATTCGTTAACACGTTTCTCAAAAACAGTCACTTTCAAGAGAGATAACACCTTCAAGCGAAATAACCTGCAAACAACTTCAAGCGAATTAAAGATTTCGAGCGGGATTAATATTTCAAGCGAAATCACCTGATTTCGCTTGAATTTCAAGCGGAATATCAGGTTGAAGCGGAATCACAGATTTCGCTTGTGATATTTCAAGTGAAATAACACTTTTCAAGCGGAACCTGCTATTTCGCTTGAAATGGCAACAACTTTTCAAGCGGAATCAAAGAACTTGTTTAAGCGGAATAAGAACTTTTGTCCATTTTTGTCATATTTAAGCTGAATTTTGATCTGATTTTCTCAAGGGTTTGTTAAAACACAATTCCGATTATGTTGTGAAAAATTCAGGCCATTTTAACCGTGAAAACTTATTCAATTGATTAAACAAGGTGTAGAAGTAAGAAAATGAGATGAAATCAAGCTGAAAACTGCAGAACTCCTCCTCCTGTGCTCTGATACCACATGTAGGATCGTGTACGGACCCGAAATGAGTCGATCAGAGGTGTTCTACTGAAAATGAAAGGCGGAAACAGACATAATGAGTTGAATTCAGCTAGATATCACTTAATCTGCCATTTATATTGATCTGGAACGTTTTTACAGCAAGACGACACTTCGACAGAGCTTCGCCGTCGGAAACACACAACACAAAGTTACTCAAGCGAAATCAGACTACAACTATATATTGGCCAAGAGATTCCGCTTGAACATGCTCAAGCGGAATACCATTCAAGCGAAATCAAGACTCTCAAGCGAGATCACATGTTCAAGCGAAATCAGCTATTTCGCTTGAACCTGCCATGCACTCTTCAAGCGAAATAAGCCCTTTGACTTGTTTTCTCGATCTTCGTGCCATGGATAATTGAAGGGGTAAGGTCCCAAAAACCTCATAGCAAGCGCTTGGGACCATACCACAACCTGGTCAATCAGCCTTTCTAACCTTGCGCGGCCACGCACTGGTCTTACAAAAAAGGCTTAAGAGACTAATAGCAGGCAACACTTGTGCGCCAAAAGGAAATCATAGATCCTTGCGTTTTCTCCCACAAACAAAGGATGAAATTCCTGAGACAAACATCTCCCGCTGGATAATACCCAGACTTGGGATATATTCATTCAGCTGACTCCACACGATAAGGAGTTACACCAGATTACAGTAGTAATCTTCTAGAAAGACCCAGTCGTACACCACCAAGACGGTTATAACCGTCTGGACACGTGTCATCACCTCAGGCATCTCTGAAAATCACAGCGATAGCATGTAATTGGAGAGAAACCTCCACTTGATCACTTTCCACGTGGCAATACCCCAGCCTTTGATCTAAACAACGATCCGTGTGCTCTCACGTCGGATCGAAGGAATTAACGATGGAGAAAAATAACCGCTACGGCGTTAGCATCTTCCGTCAACTTTTCAATAACAAATTTTCCCTCCCAAAAACTCCCGGCTATAAATAGGAGAATAACTCAGGTATGAAAGGCAAGTTACACACACTTCTTCAATACATCTTCTTCTTCATAACCCATACTTATTCTCACACCGGAGTCGGGTCAAGGAGAGAACCCCTTTCTCCCCTTGACGAGGCTAACGGTGCTTCTTTTTTGCAGAGTTTTATCGGAGAAGAAGGTCAATCATAATCGAATCAAACGAGAGAGAACAAACCCCTTTATGCAGATCTAAACCCCCTAGATATTTCGATCCCGGTCGTTTATCTAGTGTTTCTTCAATAATGTAAGACTCGATACAAGACGAAGTCGACAGACGCATGCACCAACAATAATCATAGAATACGATAATCGCACGCAATCGAACGTCACCGAAATGACGTATGTTGAAGTATACGTAATAAAATGACAAAATATGTGAAAGTTCGTCAAAAAACGACACGTTTACGCGTCGAACCGAGGAAAACACGATAAAACTAAATTTCAAATTATGCCATATACGATCGTACGATGCGTATTAAACTATGAATTTCTCAATTGAAGGGGTCAATTTAATTTGTTCAGTACTTCGTGTGTTGCAGTTTGGAAAGATGACCGAATAGAGATCTGAATAAGTTTCTTGAAGTGGAGAACCGTTGTTATCAACAAATGTTTGCTAGATGTTTGAATGCAATGATTCCTCCCAATTGAATAGACAGACACTTGCTTCATAGGACTCA
Source organism: Helianthus tuberosus (assembly GCA_030545235.1). Classification (NCBI taxonomy): domain Eukaryota; kingdom Viridiplantae; phylum Streptophyta; class Magnoliopsida; order Asterales; family Asteraceae; genus Helianthus; species Helianthus tuberosus. Next base: position 108,502,680 of record CM060393.1, read on the forward strand.
CTTGAATCGTCTTGGAAGTACTGAACACCCGAGATACCAGCTCCGGTTTCATCAGCTGCATCGTTTACCGTGTAATGCATCCTTATTTTTGTAAATCGCACAAACAAGCATGCCTTGAACGAATCTAGAACACTCATAATCCTTAACCGGCTTTGATACCGGACGGAATCTATGAAGAAACTGTTCGTGTGCAAATTCAATCTTCGCTGCTTCATTAAAATTAACAAAACGCACAAAAGTGGCCTGTCGAGTGGGCATCAGGAAAGAAGCATATAAAGAACCTTCAAAAGTTACAGAATACACAGACTTCAAAAGTTAAACATATTTTGTTAGATATTATACCTCGTTTAATAGCAAGTTAAGAATGATGAGATATCGGCAGTTAGCTCGAAGAAGTTTCTCTCGATCATTCAACACGTGTGATCCAGAGGTCGGTCTCGGGTGGGCATAAGATCCGTGGGCCCTATTGTCGGATCTGTGACTCCATGGAAAATGTGATTAAGGTAATAAAGAGGAACACTTTCTTCTTTTCTTCAATCTTTGTTAGTTGTTAATGTTTTATTTTTTTCAACTTTTAGAAAGTTTTAACCACCTCACGACTGTAATAAAACGAAACATAATCCCAGATTGTCTAGAGAAGCGCTTTTATCATGTGTCATATTAGAGAAACATAATTTTACAGACGATTTAGAGAAACAAAGAATACGTTACGAGATTCTTCGAGAATTAAAAAAGGAGAAAATACGGAACGACAAGGGTGCTGGTCTTTTCTCCCACGTGTGATCCAAAGATCGATCTCGGGTGGGCATAAGATTCGTGGGCCCTATTGTCGGATCTGCGACTCCATGGAAAATGTGATTAAGGTAAGCGTGCCGTAAAGTTGCACCTGTTGTCTAGAGAAGCACTTTTATCATGTGTCATAAAATGGAACATAATCCCAGATTGTCTAGAGAAGCGCTTTTATCATGTGTCATATTAGAGAAACCTAATTTTACAGACGATTTAGAGAAACAAAGAATACGTTATGAGATTCTTCGAGAATTAGAAAAGGAGAAAATACGGAACGACAAGGGTGCTGGTCTTTTCTCCCACTGTGCAAACTTGAAGAATCTCACCATAACACATTGTAGACTGGTGGGCTTGAAGACCCGTTGGCCCTATTGTCGGATCTGTGACTCCAAGGAAGATGTGATTAAGGTAAGTATGCCGTAAAGTTGCATCTGATTTTTAAAACATTCCCACTGACATGATAAAAGCGCTTCTTTAGACAATCTGGGATTAGTTCCGTTTTAGGGTTTCTTTATCACCACCTATAACAATGATGATAAACGTTGATCGGAATGCGCCGCTTAAATCTCAGTTATGTCTCATTGCATTATAACAATACTGATAGGGTGCTGGTCTTTTCTCCCACTGTGCAAACTTGAAAAATCTCACCATAACACATTGTAGACTGGTGGGCTTGAATGGTTTTAATATATTTTATCTTGGACTATCTAGTCTAATACTTGAAAATGGATATGATCGTGTTAAGATCTTGATCTATCATGTCATTGACCAACTGCTCGAAATCCCTTAGGTTTCTCGGGTTCGCATTCGACACAACACACCAAAAAATAAAGTTCAAAAAATCAGTGCCTTGATACGGATCGTATAGGCCTATACGATGCGTATCAAGCCCGCCGCCAGACATAACCTGCACCTGTCAGTCTGCCATGTATTTTACTTTATTTCAATACGCATCGTATAGGCCTATACGATGCGTATTGAATTGAAAAAGTGTGCGGATAAGGAGGGGGCGTGCAAAAAATAACTTTTTTTACACTATAAATAGGAAGTTAACAATGATACTTCTAATTGTTCTTGTAAAAAAAGTTAGATTTTTTTTTCTTCTAGATTCACTTGGCATAGAACTATAGTTTATAGGGCTTAATTATTTTGGAGCTATTAATAACAATGTAAAGGTAAATGTAACAAGCTCAGGATGTGACTTTTAAGTCCTTATCAGGGTGGTCGGGCAGTTCACGAGTAGAAGTATGCGTGTAAGGTACCCACATGGTAACGCCACCCACACCCCCTAGGGTAGGCCATGCGGGTTCCGGTCACAGGTTTACTTACCCGCGCTAGTGTAAGTGTTTGAGGGTTGGGGTGTTTAAGGTTGTGTGATTGGTGGGTGGAGTAAAAGAGTGGGGCCCATGGTTATAGGGTACTTGTGGGTAGGCGTTAGCAGTGTTTTGTGGTTCTAGAGTACCTTAGGTATAGAATTGACATGACAATAGGGTATTGGTCGGGGCTATGGTAGTACCCTTGAGTGTCTCTTCCTCCCTCAAATGCAAACAACACATCCACATTTATGTACATTTTCTACTACGAATATAGAGATTGTTGTCCTCTTGACTTATCCATGTATAGGTTTAAAATACGACGAAATGTTTTGGACTTGTACATACAATACAATTATGTTTTAATTTTTGGGCATGTCACAAACAAAATGAAGAGTTTTGGTATAATTAACCAAGCACTTATTTTACCATTTTAAACATAAACATCATGTAATTCGATACATGATGCTATTAAATTTGATGATACAATAACACATAAGAAACATGTTGTGATTAATTTTGATAACTTACAAATCGATCTTATCCCCTTATACAGCTTTACTTATATATAGGAGAAAGATCTATATAGAACATTAAATGTCATGAGAAAACGTTGAAAAATAAATCATTTATTTTTTCAGGTCACAAAAAATTTTAAAATAAAAGAAAGAGCAAACTACTAATTGCGTCCCCGGGGTAATTGAATTTTTCGATGCCTGAGTCCCTGACTTATAAAAAGTGCTACAATTTGAGTCCTCCATTAAGAATCCGTTAGTTTGACTGTTAAGTCAATGAGTATTTTTGTAATCTTCCAGTTTTAAAATTCGAAATAAAAAAACTAAATCTAATTTCTATATCATCCATCATCATTAAATCTTCAAGATGTCATAAACAAGAACAAATCAAAATCAAAACCAAAACCCAAACATACAAATTCAAGATCTTCAAATCAAGATACATATAAATTCAATATCCTCTTAAAGCACAAAATGCAAAGATACAAATTCAATATACTTTTAAAGTACAAAACCCAACATAAACTGTAAGGACCTACAAAAATGCCCCAAAACGACCCGTAAGTGAAAATCCGGACACCTGAAACCCTAATGTGCATGAAAACCAAGAAAACAAGAAATTTGAGTCTCAGGCGGGCCACGTAAACTGTAAGCTTATGCTTACGCGGGCTGCGTCAACTTAATGTTGACCAGATAAGCATGCCGGGCCAGGTGTTTCACACGTGGCAACCCTACTCGTGACACCCCAGCCCTACACGTAGACTAGGGCCCCTCGCGGGCCGCGTAAAGATTAAGTGTGGGTTTACACGGGACGCGTAAAACCCAAAAACAAGCTATAAATAGCTTGTGCATGGGGCTTTCATACTGTGTCGAAAATTTTGATCAAAAAAGAAGTTCTACTGCTCGAAATCACACTTCACAATAGCAAAACGCTGCTACGATCAAGGGTAATAACTCGATCGCTGCTACGATTCAATGTCCGATCGATTGAAACCAATCCAATGGATGTTTAAGTGCTGCCCAAACTGGGGTTATACTTTGTCATTCGTCGTAAATTCGATGGATGTTTAAGTGTTGCACTTTGTCATTCGTCGTGAGGGTTTTAATCTCGTGAGTGATTGTAAATGTTATATTAAGTTACTGACGTAGTTCGTGTGCATTGTTATTTAAATTAGGTTCCAAGGCTTATCAGTAGGCTAAACTCTGCCCGTCTAAACTCGCAATGTGAGTCATTCTCTTTTTATTAAAATTGTTTTACAATACCTCAAACTATTTTCAAAGTTATAATTACAGGGATTAAGTCGTGGTTATCTTGAATCACTGGCAAGTGGGGTATTGTGCACATTAATAATTTCTCACGGTTAGGTTCATTAACCTAACAGTGATAATCATCACTACTTGGGTGAATGGACCCAATAGTGGTATGACCATCGTCACCAGGGTGTGACACGGCGCCAGATAAAAATAAGATAGTAGCCATTGTAATCGCTCTTATGCTGTAATTTATAACTAAAGTGTCATTTTATGTAAACTGAGTGACTCGTCAGTATTTCCCCGCTGATAAAATAATTTTAAACATGTTTCGGGCGACCTACTGTGAATCAAGGAAAAGTGCTACGGAGCACAAATAAAGCTTGGAGTGGTGGCTCAGTTAAATAAATAAACATGTTTTGTAAAACAGGGAATTTCCCCGTGAAATTATTCTATTGTAAATTATGGGGTTTATCCCAAGTTATGAAATAAAATAATTGGGAAATTTCAAGTTTTAAAAGATCCTGTAAATCTTCCGCTGTCAACTCAATTAATGAAAACCATGGGTTTTTCTGTCCCGCGGCTCCTGGACCGGGTAACACCGGGACGGGGGCCGTGACAGAAAAAGGTGGTATCAGAGCCACTGATTTAAGCCAATTAAGTATTTAGAAATACTTAATTTTCTAATTGCTATTCTGTAATTCTATTAATTTACAAAATTTTAACCTAGAATTTGTGTGTTTCTTCATGTATGCTAACAGCATGAATGAACTATCAGAAGCACTTCAAAATTTTACTATCCATACCACAGATATGGATACCACCGGTACCTTCACTGGCTACCCAGCTGATATTAAAGAACCAATGGTATTCCAAGCCCAACCTCAAGAAAAACCTAAACCGAAAAAGAGAAGAAGACTCGTAGGCTGGAGGCGTGTGCGTAGGAAGAAACCAGCAACACAGAAAGTTATAAAGACTGAGGATTCGAAGGATAAAGGCAAAGGAATAGAGACAGGAGAAAGTTCAGGGCAAGCCCAGGAAATGCCACCATGGGAGGAGCTGGACCACCAACTGGCAAATAGCGACCTCATCAGACCTGCCGATGAAAACCACTTCGATTACCCAGCGAAAGCACAACTTCCAGTTAATCTGGAACCTGCTATCCCAGATCCTATTATCCACCCCCGACCGCTAGGAGAACTGGAAGAATGGTGGACCACTGACTGTCAATTTCAGAATCTCCTGAATAACCCTAATACCTTTTTCCCTTAGTTTGACCCTGAGCCTGCACCATACCCACCTATGAGCTCTGAGAATTTGGCTGAACTCCGTCACTATGGAGAGGAACTGATTGATGCAGGAAACCGAATTAGGGATGTGGGAGAAAGAATCTCAAGGAAATACGACGAGAGGGAACGTCGTTTTTGAAATGCCAGCTGACTGTGGTTGTGTGGTTGTGGGAGTTTGTGTTTAATAATAATATAATAATAAAAATATAATCATAAAACATAACTAAAAATAAAAATTTTGTAATATATTTAGTGTGTACGGATGCATACTACAACATAAAAAAAATGAAAGTCGCAAAGTCGACAATTTTGGCTATACGTGTTAACATGCTTATGTGTGATTGTGTTATTATGACTAATTATTAAATAATTGTGTGCCAATAATTTATATATTTATATATTGGTAATTATCAGATGGAACACGTCGACAATGAACCAGTTAACGAAGTTAATCAATCCGAACAAAACCATGAAGATCAATTTCTTAATATGCAAGATATAGAAAACATCGTTGCCCAGGGAATAGCAAATGCTATTCCAGCAATCCTTGCTGCTGACCGAAATCTAGTTGAACCTCAACCAATTATTCCTAGCAAACGTACTCACGGCGACAACTTCAGTAATAGTGTCAATGGAGGCGGCAACAATAACAATAACAATAATGATGATGTGATGCAAGCCCCACTTCCTAAGAAAATGAAAACTGCAACGCCTGGTTGCACTTACAAGGAATTTCTTGCCTGTAAACCGGTTGAATTTGCTGGCAATGAAGGGGCAACTGCGGCACTGCGTTGGTTAGAGAAAACCAAAGCAGTAATCAAAATAAGTAAATGTGCCGAGGAAGACAAGGTCATGTATGCGTCAAATCTTTTTAAAGAATGGGCACTAGAATGGTGGAACACGATACTTCAAGCCAAAGGAAGTGATGTGGCGTATGCCATGAATTGGGAAGAATTTAAAAGTCTGGTGGAAAGAAAATTTTGTCCTGAATATGAAAAGGAACAAATGACAAACAAGTTCCTGAACCACCGTATGGTGGATGTAGACTGTCGAGGATATACTTCGACATTCTTCGAGTATGCTAGAGTTGTACCTACCCTGGCTTCGCCAGAACCGGTACTTATTTCTCGCTATATTTGGGGTTTGATTGGCGAAATCCGTGATATTGTTAAAGCTGCGAGACCTCGCACTATTGACGATGCAGTGGAATTAGCCAACACTTTGACCGATGGACTGGTACATACGTGAGAAGAAAATAGAAAGAAGGAAGTGGCCCAGAAAATTACCCAAGGGTTCCGAGTGGGTAATAATAGTAATTTCAAGAAAAAGGGAACTGGGCAATCTCCCACTGCTCCATTCTGTGGTACCTGTAGAAGGAAGCATTTTGGAAGATGCAAAGGGTATTGCAATTTTTGCAAAATTCCAGGGCATCAAGAAGAAGATTGCAGGAGGAAGAAGTCAACAATCTGCTTTAACTATGGAGAAGCTGGACATTTTAGGTCAGACTGCCCGAAGTTGGTCAAACCAGCTGATAACAAAGCCAAACCTGCAGAAGGAACTACCAAGAAAAACGCAAGAGCCTTCCAACTTACTACACAGGAAGCAGAGCTAATCCCTGATGTGATAACTGGTACGTTCCTAGTTCACGACGTTTATACAAAAGTATTATTTGACTCTGGTGCAAACCAAAGTTTTATAAATACTTCATTCTTCCAAGCCCTTAATCTACCCTTAACCAACCTTAGACAAATTTTTACGATAGAAACAGCAGATGGGAATTCTGTTAACATAAATAAGGTTTTGCAAGAAGGAAAGATAGAACTCTTAGGCCATAAATTTTCTACAAACCTGTTACCTATGAAATTAACCGGATTCGATGTTGTGTTAGGAATGGATTGGTTAGTAGCCAACCATGCTCGAATCCTCTGTGATAAGAATTCCATAGAAATTAATACACCTACAGGAGAAAGAGTGGTGATTACAGGAGATAAGCCACGTAAGCCAATGAAATTCATTTCAGTTATGAAAGTAGCCAGTTATTCAAGAAAACAAGGAATAGTGTATATGATTTCGGTAATCATTAACACTAAAGGTAAGGAACTTAAGGAAATTCCAGTAGTATCAGAATACCCATATATATTCCCAGAAGAACTATCTGAATTACCACCCGATAGGGAAGTAGAATTTAGAATTCATCTCATTCCTGGAACTACACCGATAGCTAAGGCACCTTATCGGTTAGCACCCACCGAAATGTTAGAACTGAAAAAGTAGTTAGATGAATTACTAAGTAAAGGATTCATACAACCTAGTTCATCCCCGTGGGAGCACCTGTGTTGTTTGTGAAAAAGAAATATGGTTCGATGTGAATGTGTATCGATAATAGAGAATTGAATAAGGTTACAATTAAGAATCGATACCCATTGCCTAGGATTGATGATCTTTTTGATCAACTTCAGGGAGCTATATTTTTCTAAGATAGATTTACGCTTCGGATATCATCAGTTGAAAGTACAAGAGGAAGACATACCTAAAACTGCCTTCAGAACTAGGTATGGTCATTATGAGTTTACAGTCATGCCCTTTGGGTTAACAAATGCTCCTGCAACATTTATGGACATGATGAATAATTTATGTAAACCTTACTTGGATAAATTTGTAATTGTCTTTATCGATGATATACTTATTTATTCCAAAGGTCAGGACGAGCATTGTGAACACTTGCATACACTCTTAACTTTGTTAAGAAGAGAAAAGCTTTACGCCAAATTCTCGAAGTGTGAATTTTGGCTGCAAGAGGTGCAATTTTTAGGACACATGGTGAATCACGAAGGTATTCACGTAGATCCCTCCAAAATAGAAGCAATCATCAAATGGAAAGTCCTGCAATCAGCTATGGAAATTAGAAGTTTTCTAGGGTTAGCCGGATACTATAGACGATTTATTAAGGATTTTTCCAAAATAGGTATACCATTAACTAAGCTAACCTGTAAATTAGTTAAGATTGAATGGGGACCCAGGCAGGAAGAGGCTTTTAAGATTTTAAAGCAAAGGTTAACAAACGCCCCAATTCTTTCCTTACCAGAAGGAACAGAAGATTTTGAAGTTTATTGTGATGCTTCTAAGCTAGGATTAGGATGTGTGCTAATGCAACGCAAGAAGGTAATTGCGTACGCCTCAAGGCAATGGAAGAAGCATGAAGAAAATTATACGACTCATGACTTAGAATTAGGAGCCATAATTTTTGCCCTTTAGATTTGGAGGCATTATCTGTACGGAAGTAAGTTTACTGTCTATACGGATCATAAGAGTTTAAAATATATATGTGGGCAAAAATAATTGAACATGAGGCAAAGAAGATGGATGGAAATTCTAAGTGACTACGACTGTGATATTCAATATCACGAAGGAAAAGCAAACGTAGTTGCAGATGCCTTAAGTCGTAAGTATCATGAAAAGCAAAAGCGAGTTCGTGCTCTTAGATTAAATCTACAGTTAGATTTAATGGAACAATTGAAGCACCTTCAAGAACTAGTGATCAAGGATGATGCTGAAGGAATGAAAGGACGAATAAAGGAATTAGAGCAAGGAAGTGATGGAATTTGGAGATTCCATAAGAAAAGAATTTGGGTACCTAAGTGATGTGCGCAAAATGCAACATATAAATTACATCAAATATGGCATAAAACTAACCCTTTTTTAGTACTAATGTTGGAAAAAGTGTGTTTTTGTCTTCCTTTTGTATTTTCAGGATTAAATGAGCTCAAATAAACAAAAGAAGCAAAAAGGCAACTAAATCTAACATAAATACAAGAAAAGGAACAAACGTGGCATTGTAGGTCCCTCTCGAGGATGAGATTAAACCTTTTCCTTGTTATATCAAACACACTAGCGAGTGCGGAATCCAAGCTAGCATGCAACCGAGACTTTATATGAGAACAAGCACAAACACAACACACAAGATTCACCGATTAACACCACATGTATTAATACGTATGAAAGGTCCGGTTACAAGCTCAATGTTTACAGAAGTATTCTATAAACTCTCTCTAACTTTCGTGTGTGTGTGTTCCAAGCAGAATGCTCTCTGTGTTCTCTCTTGTCCCCTCCTATCTAAATGAACACAACACACGGGTATTTATACCCAATACAGCAGGTCTGGTCGAAGGATCAAACAGTCTGATCGAAAGATCATCTTTCGACCAGAAACAGCTCGAAGGATACACATGTACCACGAAATATGGGATCTTTCGTGGTCCATCTATCGAATGACATCTTTCGAGCAGGTCATCGAAGGATATAGGCAATCCTTCGATGGCACATCCTTCGACCCTACTAGCTTACAACATTTTTCTAACTGTTTGACCAAGTCAAACCAGGAGGATGGTTGACTTGGTCAAACTTACATCAACCTTACATTCAAGACATCGTTTTGTATCATGACGAAATACAGACAAAGTACAGACACAAGTGCACCAACAAACTCCCCCTTGGCTGTAGCTTTGTCTCGATCTTCGTGTCTTCAAGTCTTCAAGGCCGAGTCGAACCGAGCCGAGTCGCGTCCACACAAAGTGCATCAACAAACTCCCCCTTGGACGCTACTCGTGATGGTTCGTCTTCTTGTGACTTTCATGTCGGAGGATCTTCAAAGTCTTCACGCGTCGTAAGTAGAAAGTGTATCAACAAACTCCCCATTTAACTTAGGTAGTGTGTCAATAAACTCCCCCTTAGATTGAACTCTCCATTGAGTCATGCTCGTGAATCTTTTGACTTGTCAATTCTTCAGATCCTTGTGGTGTTGATGAAGGGACAGCGGCAACTCGATCACTTTATCCTTTGAGTGCCTCCACTTCGTGTCTTCATTCCAAAGCTTTTCATCGAACATGTTCTCCTCGCCTTTAGCATCTGCACATGCAAGAAAACTAAACGCATAATGAGAACAACCGCTTGGAATATAGTTAACATTTAAACTAACGACACATATGAGATCAAATCTCAATCAAACACCAACAAACAGCAGTTTGAAAGTTTAGAAAAATATTCATTTTAATCCTTTAACTTTCAAAACTCGTTAAGTTCGACTGTTTATGAAGATGCAATTGTTTTCCAGCTTACGATCAGGAATTTGGGTAGGATAGACTCGAGTTCCAACATCGGTCAATCAAAAATAAACTAGAGGAAAAATCTTTTTGGATTTTATAAAGTTTAAATTAAAACACACCTAAAATCTTTTTGAAATTTTCATTTTTCAATGTAAAGACGGAAAGCAATAAATAAATATGTACAAAGATGCATAAACAGGAAACATTAAATAAATATTTACAGACATTCTTTTTGCGAGTTTCGAGGGTAAGAGAATCATATCAGTGTACGGTCATGCCAAAACGCTCTTGTTGCACTTTTAGTTAACATTAAGATAAGCATCCTATAACGATTATCGGTATTGTTGTCCAGTTAAGCTCAGCTTATCATTTGTAATCATGGCGAGGGGATACGTTAAGGTATAATTTATACTTACCGACCGGTGTTCATCCACATCACGACACATTCCCGTATCAAGGTATGCACGAGGGTTCATCTTACCGGTGAGTATACCGATTATCATCTGTTTGACCGTATATGATGTGAGATTCTCACTTATTTTTGTTTGAAAACAAGCCCTATGTGATATAATCACTTATTGATGAGGAACTTGATTTTCGATGCATGAGGGCACAGGAGCAAGTCCGTGAACAGGTCAGTACTTTCGTACAGCAGAGAGACGAACTTGACTCCCGCAAAGAATCTGTGATAAATTATCACTTATTTGTTTGGACATGTGATTGTTGATCACTTATTGAGGTCGTATGCAGTACGTACACGTATGTATAGTATCATGGAAGATCTAGACTTGCGTCCCCGTTATTTTTCGGTAAAAGATACAACCATGATACCCAGATGATAAGCAGCATAAAGACCGAATATCTCAGAACCTCGGCAATCTCTCAAACGAAATTTCGGTACTAAGACCATATGCCAATGAATGGTTCCCACCCAGTCTTCAGTCAATTTAAGTTTATATCACCCTGCACACTTTAAAATGATTGTGAGCCTACCAATACATCTTATATAGAGCTGCTTATCGTTTTTCATTTTGGGTTTAAAGAGGTTTAGACAGACCATTGATGTACTATCATTTTCTCTTTTTCTCGCCAGGAAACTCATTTTTGTTTTTCTATTGTTTTTGTGTTTTTGAAATTTTTCAATGTTTTTAGATTTTCAAAGTTTGGATTTACTCCCCCTAAAATCAATAAACTAAAATAAATTTAAAACACAAAGGTATTTACAAAAATGATTTTCCGATGTTGGTTAACTCATGTTTTACCTCCATGCCGTTTACCAAAATTAAGTTTTAATCAGAAATGATTTAGCGAATTTTGGAAAAATCAGTTGGCATGTCGGTAAGCGGTGCGGACCATGACAACATTGTCTGGCCAAAGAGTGCTGAACGAGATAATAATTCACAAAGCAGCTTAAATATCGACAAGTATAGGAGAGATTAGAAATGTAAAACCGTATCCTGCAACTGCATCGTGCATTGCAAGGAATCTGAGTGCTCTCCCAAACTGAATATCCACCCGTTGTGGATTTCAAGGTCAATTTGTAGCTACTGAAATCCCTTCACAGCAACAAGATCATAAACCTTCGGGTCCGGCTGGTCTTCCACATTGCACCAGCGAAGGTCTTTGTCTTTCTCTTTCAGAAGAAGTGTGCGGTTGTTCAACCCATGCCAAGGCGTCCGCACACCCAGTTGGTTTGTTCAACAAACACATTTTCTTCAATCACACCACGAAGAAATGTACACTGCACGTTCATCTTGTAGATTGTTGAACTTCAGACGTGCTGCAGGTGCGTACATTTTGATTTGAATCTATCCCGGGGACCCGATCAAAGCTTTGAACATTCACATTTTGAAAAGATTTTCATGTTGTCGAAGCTTTTCAATCTCTGTGTTTTACCTTTGTGTAGATTTTCATTTTTGTAAATACCTTTGTGTTTTAAATTTATTTTAGTTTATTGATTTTAGGGGGAGTAAATCCAAACTTTGAAAATCTAAAAACATTGAAAATTTTCAAAAACACAAAAACAATAGAAAAACAAAAATGAGTTTCCTGGCGAGAAAAAGAGAAAATGATAGTACATCAATGGTCTGTCTAAACCTCTTTAAACCCAAAATGAAAAACGATAAGCAGCTCTATATAAGATGTATTGGTAGGCTCACAATCATTTTAAAGTGTGCAGGGTGATATAAACTTAAATTGACTGAAGACTGGGTGGGAACCATTCATTGGCATATGGTCTTAGTACCAAAATTTCGTTTGAGAGATTGCCGAGGTTCTGAGATATTCGGTCTTTATGCTGCTTATCATCTGGGTATCATGGTTGTATCTTTTACCGAAAAATAACGGGGACGCAAGTCTAGATCTTCCATGATACTATACATACGTGTACGTACTGCATACGACCTCAATAAGTGATCAACAATCACATGTCCAAACAAATAAGTGATAATTTATCACAGATTCTTTGCGGGAGTCAAGTTCGTCTCTCTGCTGTACGAAAGTACTGACCTGTTCACGGACTTGCTCCTGTGCCCTCATGCATCGAAAATCAAGTTCCTCATCAATAAGTGATTATATCACATAGGGCTTGTTTTCAAACAAAAATAAGTGAGAATCTCACATCATATACGGTCAAACAGATGATAATCGGTATACTCACCGGTAAGATGAACCCTCGTGCATACCTTGATACGGGAATGTGTCGTGATGTGGATGAACACCGGTCGGTAAGTATAAATTATACCTTAACGTATCCCCTCGCCATGATTACAAATGATAAGCTGAGCTTAAGTGGACAACAATACCGATAATCGTTATAGGATGCTTATCTTAATGTTAACTAAAAGTGCAACAAGAGCGTTTTGGCATGACCGTACACTGATATGATTCTCTTACCCTCGAAACTCGCAAAAAGAATGTCTGTAAATATTTATTTAATGTTTCCTGTTTATGCATCTTTGTACATATTTATTTATTGCTTTCCGTCTTTACATTGAAAAATGAAAATTTCAAAAAGATTTTAGGTGTGTTTTAATTTAAACTTTATAAAATCCAAAAAGATTTTTCCTCTAGTTTATTTTTGATTGACCGATGTTGGAACTCGAGTCTATCCTACCCAAATTCCTGATCGTAAGCTGGAAAACAATTGCATCTTCATAAACAGTCGAACTTAACGAGTTTTGAAAGTTAAAGGATTAAAATGAATATTTTTCTAAACTTTCAAACTGCTGTTTGTTGGTGTTTGATTGAGATTTGATCTCATATGTGTCGTTAGTTTAAATGTTAACTATATTCCAAGCGGTTGTTCTCATTATGCGTTTAGTTTTCTTGCATGTGCAGATGCTAAAGGCAAGGAGAACATGTTCGATGAAAAGCTTTGGAATGAAGACACGAAGTGGAGGCACTCAAAGGATAAAGTGATCGAGTTGCCGCTGTCCCTTCATCAACACCACAAGGATCTGAAGAATTGACAAGTCAAAAGATTCACGAGCATGACTCAATGGAGAGTTCAATCTAAGGGGGAGTTTATTGACACACTACCTAAGTTAAATGGGGAGTTTGTTGATACACTTTCTACTTACGAAGCGTGAAGACTTTGAAGATCCTCCGACATGAAAGTCACAAGAAGACGAACCATCACGAGTAGCGTCCAAGGGAGAGTTTGTTGATGCACTTTGTGTGGACGCGACTCGGCTCGGTTCGACTCGGCCTTGAAGACTTGAAGACACGAAGATCGAGACAAAGCTACAGCCAAGGGGGAGTTTGTTGGTGCACTTGTGTCTGTATTTCGTCATGATACAAAACGATGTCTTGAATGTAAGGTTGATGTAAGTTTGACCAAGTCAACCATCCTCCTGGTTTGACTTGGTCAAACAGTTAGAAAAATGTTGTAAGCTAGTAGGGTCGAAGGATGTGCCATCGAAGGATTGCCTATATCCTTCGATGACCTGCTCGAAAGATGTCATTCGATAGATGGACCACGAAAGATCCCATCTTTCGTGGTACATGTGTATCCTTCGAGCTGTTTCTGGTCGAAAGATGATCTTTCGATCAGACTGTTTGATCCTTCGACCAGACCTGCTGTATTGGGTATAAATACCCGTGTGTTGTGTTCATTTAGATAGGAGGGGACAAGAGAGAACACAGAGAGCATTCTGCTTGGAACACACACACACGAAAGTTAGAGAGAGTTTATAGAATACTTCTGTAAACATTGAGCTTGTAACCGGACCTTTCATACGTATTGGTACATGTGATTGTTGATCACTTATTGAGGTCGTATGCAGTACGTACACGTATGTATAGTATCATGGAAGATCTAGACTTGCGTCCCCGTTATTTTTCGGTAAAAGATACAACCATGATACCCAGATGATAAGCAGCATAAAGACCGAATATCTCAGAACCTCGGCAATCTCTCAAACGAAATTTCGGTACTAAGACCATATGCCAATGAATGGTTCCCACCCAGTCTTCAGTCAATTTAAGTTTATATCACCCTGCACACTTTAAAATGATTGTGAGCCTACCAATACATCTTATATAGAGCTGCTTATCGTTTTTCATTTTGGGTTTAAAGAGGTTTAGACAGACCATTGATGTACTATCATTTTCTCTTTTTCTCGCCAGGAAACTCATTTTTGTTTTTCTATTGTTTTTGTGTTTTTGAAATTTTTCAATGTTTTTAGATTTTCAAAGTTTGGATTTACTCCCCCTAAAATCAATAAACTAAAATAAATTTAAAACACAAAGGTATTTACAAAAATGATTTTCCGATGTTGGTTAACTCATGTTTTACCTCCATGCCGTTTACCAAAATTAAGTTTTAATCAGAAATGATTTAGCGAATTTTGGAAAAATCAGTTGGCATGTCGGTAAGCGGTGCGGACCATGACAACATTGTCTGGCCAAAGAGTGCTGAACGAGATAATAATTCACAAAGCAGCTTAAATATCGACAAGTATAGGAGAGATTAGAAATGTAAAACCGTATCCTGCAACTGCATCGTGCATTGCAAGGAATCTGAGTGCTCTCCCAAACTGAATATCCACCCGTTGTGGATTTCAAGGTCAATTTGTAGCTACTGAAATCCCTTCACAGCAACAAGATCATAAACCTTCGGGTTCGGCTGGTCTTCCACATTGCACCAGCGAAGGTCTTTGTCTTTCTCTTTCAGAAGAAGTGTGCGGTTGTTCAACCCATGCCAAGGCGTCCGCACACCCAGTTGGTTTGTTCAACAAACACATTTTCTTCAATCACACCACGAAGAAATGTACACTGCACGTTCATCTTGTAGATTGTTGAACTTCAGACGTGCTGCAGGTGCGTACATTTTGATTTGAATCTATCCCGGGGACCCGATCAAAGCTTTGAACATTCACATTTTGAAAAGATTTTCATGTTGTCGAAGCTTTTCAATCTCTTTCAACCACATTCTTTCACCATCATTCCTTCATCGGAATGTTTAACTTCTTATCTTTTTCCTTTCTCTCCATCAAAGGCAGCAATTTCTTCTGTTGCCTATTTTGTGCAAGGATGCTCCACTATCAACAATCTTACGACTATCGAAAGTTCCTCCTGGAATATCCTACACGCTTACTCAAAAATTAGTTGGAGAGAGGGACCCAAGCCTTTGTGGACTTGGGTCGTCCTAGATCATCAAGAAAAGTGATTTCAATCACTTGATGATTAGGAAAAAGAACCTGTGGTGCTCCCCCTGACTGAATTACCTGTTTTTGTTTCCAAGCTGTTTGTTCTTTACCAGTATTTGCATTAATTGTTTTAGCATTTACTGGTTTTACAGTTTTAGGTTTTGCTTGAACAGGTTTTTCTTCTTTGACCTCTGAATTTAAAGCCTTCTCAATTACTTTTTGATTCTTTTGTTTTAATTTCTTTTCCCTTTCTTTCAAGACACGTGGTTCTTGTTTCGGGGAAAATGATCGTTTTTGGTAATTGGTTTCTTGGGGAGCACTTGTCTTTGCCTTCAACTTTTGCAGGTATGGGCAGTATCTTACAATATGCCCAATTGTGCCACACTCAAAGCACATTCTCCGCTCTACAAACCTCGGAGAAACACGTTGATGACCAGACTGAGAACCAGACAATGAACTTTGTGATCGAGATGTGCTTGGACCTAAATCACATCCGTTGGTGTGTTGGGTGTAATTATTTTGATCATTTCGTTTTAAAATTCTAACTTGTTTTATAAAATCAAGGTTAGATTTATCCTGAAATGTTTCAAGTTTGTCTGAACCCGTGGATCCAACAAAGTTCACTTTCGGTTCTCTTTTCTTAACAGGAGCTCTTTTGTTTTGCACCCATTGTTGTTGAACCTTAGGTGCTTGAACATTCTTGTTCTGAGCCTTCTTTCCCTGTACCTTACCTTTTCCGGAATTGACTTGTTGTTTTCGCTCAGCTTGTAGTTTTTGGTTTCCGTACTGTTTTCTAATTTGTTCACACGGAATTGGATCACATTGAGTGACAGTAACTTTGCCACTTTTGTTCCCCAAAAACTTATCAGTGCATCCTTCAAAAATTTGCTCAATTAAATCTTGATTTACATTTTTAATTGGAAAATCTTTGTTAGAGTAAATTTTGTCATCTCCTTTGAGCGTGTACAACAAGTTACTCCCTTCAAAACTTGATACACTCGACTCCATTTCTTTTGACATTTCAGTCTCACTCGGTTTCACTGGTGGATCACACAGGATGTGATTCTCAATTGGAATATCCGTTGTAACCGAGTTAGACTGTTGTTTCACAATTACTTCAGATTCATCATCCGAAGAATCAGCATCCTCAACAGTGGGAGGACTCTGTTCCTTAACACATGATGAATCTGTCACATTCTCAGATTCAGATTCAGTTTCAGATTGACCTGAGGATGATGTACCAGTTGTGAACCCGAGGCCTGCTGCAAAGTCATCTAGACCGAGTGGCACAGTAGGTTCAAAACGGGGCATATCCTCGTCATCAGGCAATTTTGAGTAATTGTGATTCATTGGGGGAGGACATGATTTGAATCCCATACACTTCTTATCCCCCTTTTTCTTTTGAACATCAATAATGTGATCCAATACATAGCGGGAATTGGAATAACTTTCCAATTTCTGCTTGATTGTTTCACATTCACATCGAGCGGTTGCCAACTCTACCATCTGCTTTTCAATTGTGTCTATAAGATCATTGTTAGCATGTTGTTTTCGCAAAACAGCTTTTTGTAATTCTGACACATCATATCTTAATGACGCAATTGTTGTTTTAAATTCCTTTTCATTTCTGGTTAAAAACACGTTAGCTTCAGCTGCTTTAGACAGATCTACAACCAATTCTTGATGGTGTTTGCATGTGATATCAAATTTCTCTTGCAAACCATCGTGTTTGCTTCGCAATTCGCAACACTCATCATTTATCGAAACATGTTTGTCTTGCAAGTCAAACAAACTAGCTTGTAAAGCATCATGTTTGCCTTGCAACTCAGACATGTTTGCTTCTAAATCAGCATTTTTAACACGCAACCTATCACAGTTATCACAACTAGCTACAGCGGGTTCATCGACACATACCTGACCTGATGAACTGTCGACATTAGCCATAAAGGCTGAATGGAGAGAAGACGAAGAGTAAGCAGCTTGATCCACATGATCATTCCCTGAAGTGGAGGATTCTTCATCTGAGCTTCCACTATAACCAGAAGAGTCTTCATCCTCAGAAGAGTTACCACCATTGGCGGAAGATTCTCCGCCACTGGCGTGCTTTAAATCCCTTACGACTTCAGCAAAACATGCTGTTCCACCATTTCCTCCTTCTCCAAGCTGAAGCGACCAGTCACAACCCTCATCTATTTGAACCACAAGCCCCCGGTTGGCATTTGATGGCCCTGCTTGGCTTTGGTTGTTGACAGGTATCAACGTACGAACGTTGTTCCTGTTCTGGTTCTGTTGGTTGCCTTGATTTCTGAAAGGATTTTGGTTTCCGTGCTGAGCTGGTCTTGTGCACTCCCTTTTGAAATGACCCCGTTCACCACAGTTAAAGCACGTTACAGCTTGCTTGTCGAACCCATACTTGGTATCTTTCTTGCTTTCCAAGTTGGTTCTCCCCGTCCTTTCCATAAACTCCTTTGCTCTTCGAATTGCACTAGCAAGAGCCCATTTGATATCCATCATTTCAAACTCTTCTTTATCCACTTGCTGATAATCTTCATTGGTTAGATTGATATTCCCAATCTGACCTGCGATCAATCCACTATAAGCACTAACCAGGGTGTTCAACATCTCCATATGCTCCTTGGCTACTTCGACACTGACTTTGGAAAAGTTGGAAGTGTCTAGTCTGACTGTGTTAGGATTGGAAGTGGCTTGAAAGTTTGAAGAGTTTCCATAAAACCCTTGCTGTTGCGGTTGTTGCTGCTGAGCTTTCGGTTGCACATTCGGTCTTGAAAACATCGTGTAAGCTGAAGGATCAAACTGATCTGTTGTTGAAGGTCCGGTGTTAGAGACGAAAGCTGTTTGAAGCTTCGCGTGTTGAGAAGCTGGTCTTTCTCCACTGATACCTCCTGCAATCCCAAAGTACATCTCTGGATTTTGAGGAGTTAGTGTTCTTTTTGCCTTAAGCTTTTCTTCTACATCCTTGTTCTCCAGTTTTTGAATCAATTCGTACACGTTGATTGTGTCTAGAACACCATTTTCTTTAAGAATCTCAAGATAACTGCTCCATTTTGCTGGTAAGCTATCAGCGAATCTCTTCACCATTTCTTGTGGAGTGGCAGTGACTCTAAAACCAAACATCTCACTCAACAAGTGATGAAACCTTGTAGATAACTCTGCCAAAGTCTCATTCTCCATACACGTGAAACCTTCAAACTCTTTCTTCAGTAGCTCTTGCTTGATCTTTCTAGATTGAGCATTTCCTTCACACCGTAACGTGAGCATATCCCACAAGCTTTTAGTCGTCGTGCAGTAAACGAACTGGTGGTAAATGTCTTTGTGAAGAGCTTGTGTGAGAATCATGAATGCCTTCTTTTCTAACTCAAATTTCTTCTTATCATCATCAGACATAGTGCTGTAAGTTTCTGGATTAGATCCTGCAACTTCCAAATCACTGTCAAATGCGGTGAAGAAGCACATCCATAGATCTTGACCTTGCCCCTGAACATAAGTTCTCAGCCTTTCTTTCCACCATCCCCAATCATTGATATGATTTAGCTTTGGCGGTTTCGTGCTTGTACCAGTCTCACTGTCGTTCTGCATCATAGATTGAATGCTGTTGCTTTGATTTGTGACCAATGCCCATTGATTTGCAGTTATCATTGCTGCTTGAGGTGGGACAATAGCCTGCATCCATGCTTTGTTGAAATCTGACGCAGATTGCGTAGCTGATGATTGCGAAGCTGCTGATTGTGGAGTTAGAGTCCACGCGCTTGGATCCCACTGACCGTTTGTTCCCATTTTATGAAAATTAATATATTAAGTGAAAATTGATTTAAAAATGAAAACAAGTTTTCTCTTTAAAAATTTAATTTTCACAAACTATGTTAAATTATCGAGAGATAACAAACAGCCGAAAGATCCTTGATCGAAAGACCTGAAAAACACATACTGTTAAACACAAACAGATTAATGATCGAAAGATCAATACCTGTTCGAAGGATCAACAGGGTTCGAAGGATCTCTGTTGAATTTCGAACAATGTTTTTCGAAAGATTCTCCAACCGAAGGATCCTTATCTTTCGAAAAAGTACTGTGCACCGAAAGATGATTTCGAAAGATGACTTCGAAAGACTCCCCAGTCGAAGGATCCTTGTCTTTCGAAAATGAAGAGTAGACCGAAAGATGAATGTTTCGAAAAGATTCCTTGGTTCGAAGGATGATGATCTATCGAACCTCCACTGATCGAAAGATGGTCTTTCGAGTTCGAAGGATATCTTTCGAATGGTTCTGACACAGTTGACAATTGGTGACAAGTTGGTGAAAAAGTTGACGGGTTGGTGAGAACTTTCGGCAGAAAGTATGTTCAGACCATATCTTTCAGGTCTGAACATGCAGGTTTTTCACCAAAACAGGTAAGGTCCGAATATTTTAATCAGTTTACAACTCCCAACACACAAACACTTTGAATTTTAAACTTTTTAAGATCAAAAGTGTAAAATACCAAGAACACTATGAATATCGGTTGAAGATAAGAAGAACAAACCCAGAAATATGAATATTTCTGCAAACCGACAACAAACCGAAACCCGATTTTAACAAGTTTTTCAGAACAAATAAACCTTTTAAACCCGAAAAACAGTCCGAAAACTCTCGGTTTTAACAAGGAGAAGAGCCAAAGCTCTGATACCACTTGTAGGTCCCTCTCGAGGATGAGATTAAACCTTTTCCTTGTTATATCAAACACACTAGCGAGTGCGGAATCCAAGCTAGCATGCAACCGAGACTTTATATGAGAACAAGCACAAACACAACACACAAGATTCACCGATTAACACCACATGTATTAATACGTATGAAAGGTCCGGTTACAAGCTCAATGTTTACAGAAGTATTCTATAAACTCTCTCTAACTTTCGTGTGTGTGTGTTCCAAGCAGAATGCTCTCTGTGTTCTCTCTTGTCCCCTCCTATCTAAATGAACACAACACACGGGTATTTATACCCAATACAGCAGGTCTGGTCGAAGGATCAAACAGTCTGATCGAAAGATCATCTTTCGACCAGAAACAGCTCGAAGGATACACATGTACCACGAAAGATGGGATCTTTCGTGGTCCATCTATCGAATGACATCTTTCGAGCAGGTCATCGAAGGATATAGGCAATCCTTCGATGGCACATCCTTCGACCCTACTAGCTTACAACATTTTTCTAACTGTTTGACCAAGTCAAACCAGGAGGATGGTTGACTTGGTCAAACTTACATCAACCTTACATTCAAGACATCGTTTTGTATCATGACGAAATACAGACAAAGTACAGACACAAGTGCAACAACAAACTCCCCCTTGGCTGTAGCTTTGTCTCGATCTTCGTGTCTTCAAGTCTTCAAGGCCGAGTCGAACCGAGCCGAGTCGCGTCCACACAAAGTGCATCAACAGGCATGCCTAACCCCCCGACAGCATCTTCCCAAGCAAAATCAAGAAGACAGAAGGCTGAACACGCCACGTGCTCAGTGAGCACGGGGGCGTGCCCAAGTGTCAGCATAAAAGACAAAGCTGTAGAAGCTTCTATCACCCACCACGGGGCCATGCTCAGTGGACACGGGGCCGTGGTCAACTCTAAGATTCGCAGAATCTGGGAAAATCTTGATAGTACAGATACGCTTCTGCACACGGGGGCTTGCCCAGCGGACACCGGGGCGTGGTCAACTAATGCAGACAAACTGCAATTAATGAAGAAAGAGAAGGAGGATGGACATGGGGACGTGCCTGAGCTGCTGTTCAGGCTATAAATAGGGGTGCTTGGCTCATTTGCAAACCATCCCTTGGCACACCACCTCTCTCACACTTCACCCACCACCCACCACCATCACAACACCATCATCCACCACCATCATCCATTATCCATCATAGAGTGTGTGAGTCGTCTCGGGATCCAAGATTAATCGTAAGAGTTCTTGACAATCAAAGGCCATGTTTGCCTAAGTCTCTTACATCACTTGGTGAAGACAAGTGTCTAGTGTAATACTTTTTATTTTTAATCTTTTTGCACTTTTTACTTGGTTATGTATTAATGACTTTAATAACTAGTTTGTTATGTTGAAGGTGATTCTTCCTTATCGTTTGTCCGTGGTGTCTTGGCATTATTTTACTGTCTATATAAAATAAAAGATTTTCACCATTCATATCTCCACGGTCTATATGGAGATATGTTGGCTACCTGGTCGGGGGTTAAGGGAACGGTTTGGTAAGAGTCTTGCCTTGTTCAGTGTATAGATCCTGCAAGGACCTGGGTCAAATTTAGTAGGATCTCCTTCAATACACACCGGTATTGGATGGCAGGGGTCCAAACTCTTTGATCCCCTCATATGTAAGCTACTATTAATACTTTAACCCGGCTACTTAGGACTGTATCCCTGCTGACTCAGACTACTTAGCCGAGGGTAACGTCACCTTCAAAAGAGGGGCCTACCATAATATGCATTAATAACTTGATTAATTATCTTTCAATAATCCGACCCTTTAGGATTGTATCCTTGCTGACTCAAACTACTGGGTTGAGGGTAACGTCACCTTCAAAAGAGGGGCCTACTACAATAACTAAGATAATCTCTTAAAAAGTGAAAAAGTGCGGAAATAATCAAAGGTTACACTAAACACGAGTCGGAGCCAAGTGATTCATCTTGTCTATCTGTTTTTATTTTTATTTTATTTTTCAGCATTTTAGTTAGTTTTTATTTTTCTATTTTAAAACATTTTTCTAAACTTTTGATTTGATTAGACGTTGAGGATAAACCGGTACTAAAAGCTCTTGTGTCCTTGGACGACCTCGGTATCTTGCCAACACTATACTACGCTCATGATGGGTGCACTTGCCCATATGTGTGTTTGGTGTTAGTAAAATATCGTGTTTTATAAATTTAAAACTTGACTAACGTGTAAAAAGGGCTTAAAATATACTTAAATATATATCACACCGCACGCACATCAAGTTTTTGGCGCCGCTGCCGGGGACACAAAGATTTTAAGAAAGTTAGGAATCAGCGGCCTAATCGTTTTTTCTAATTTTTCTGTTTTTTTAGGATTTTTCTTAATTTTTCAGTTTCTGCAGAGCTCAGCACGGGCCGTACCTGGTCGGACACTGGCCGTGCCCAGCATTGTCACTGGCAGTTTTTATTTTTCGAGTTACAGGGAGTTGAGCACGGGGCCGTGTCGGTGCAACACGGGGCTGTGTCCAACTCCCCAGTAACAGGGATCCGGAAAACAATCACTGCATCTCTGACCACGGGCCGTGTTCACCTGAGCACGGGGCCGTGGTGAACCTTCTGACCAACGTTCTTTTCTGTTTTTATTGCAGGACTTGGAACCCAGGCGCCACATCTGAACTTTCTACGTAGTGTATGAGCTCCAGTTCTAGTAGAGACATAAAAGTACCCCTAGAAGATCCCGAACGCTTTCTCAGAAAAAGACTTAAAGCTAAAAACCAAGAGAAAGTTTCGGGGGACCCACTTCCAATGGCGAACCAACGTACTCTAATGGATTACTTACGCCCCACCGTAGGTAATCTAGGCACCGCTATCAATGCACCGAATGTCGAAGCCAATAACTTCGAACTTCGGCTACATTTGATACAGATGCTTCAAAACTCCACAACCTTCCATGGGCTTGCGGACGAGGATCCCCATCTACATATTACTAATTTCTTTGAAATATGTGATACCTTTCGGATCAATGGGGCATCGAACGACGCCATCCACCTTCGCATGTTTCCATTTTCACTAAAAGACCGAGCTAAGGCTTGGCTTAACACCCTCCCAGTTGGCTCGGTAAACACCTGGGATGAACTATCCCAAAAGTTTCTATATAAGTATTTCCCTCCTGCTAAAACGGCTAAATTAATGACTGAAATTAATACATATTCACAAGAAGACGGGGAATCCTTGTATGAAACTTGGGAAAGGTTCAAGGAGCTACTAAGAAAGTGTCCTCATCACGGTCTTGCGGTATGGCAACAAGTATCCACTTTCTATAATGGATTGTTGCCACATACAAGACAAACACTCGACTCTAGCTCCGGGGGACTTTTAGCTAATCGTCGCCCAAATGAAATATATAATCAAATTGAGGAAATTGCTCAAACCAATTTTCAGTGGTACACTTCCCGAGGCAATAAATCTATTGCCCCGGGCGCCCATAAGGTTGATGAAAGCACTTCGTTACAAGCTCAAATCGAGGCCCTTTCTTTAAAAATCAAAAAGTTAGAAATGGCAAAAACGGCCTCGGTTATGGCTTGTGAGGGGTGTGGTGGGCCACATGAAAATTGGAGTTGTATGAAAGAATTAGATGATCAAACGGAAACGGTAAACTACATTGATAATAGACTTAGGCCGTCGGGTCCTCCAACGGGTACCTACAACCAAGGATGGCGTAACCACCCTAACCTTGGTTAGAGAGATCCCGGCAATAGTAGTAACCAACAAAACCAACGAATAAACTTTCAACAACCACAAAATTTCTCTCAACAACAAGGTGGATGAGAAAGGCTTGAAGATACTGTATCTCGCCTCATCTCCGACACCGAAAAGAAAAACTCGGATCGATTTCAGCAATTGGAATCGAATTTCAGAAATCAACAAGCTAGCATTCAAAACATTGAAAAACAATTAAATCAAATAGCTCAAAATTTCTCCGAGAGACCTCAAGGCGCGTTACCAAGTAATACCGAAACCAACCCAAAGGCGCAAGTACATCTCATCACATTGAGAAACCGAACCGTGGGTCCCGAGGAGGCTCCATTACCGCCAGCTGAAAGAAGCCAATCCAGCCATACCACAACTTCACCCACACCCCAACCAGAGAAGGCTTCTTCACCAATCCAAGAGCCCACTAGGACTCCTCCGGTTCCATACCCGGTCGGTTAATTCGTCAAAAGACCGACGAGCAATTCGCAAAGTTCGAAAATTTATTAAAACAATTGCATGTTAATATTCCATTTATTGAAGTCCTAACCCAAATGCTTAAATATTCAAAATTTATGAGGGACTTCCTCACTCATAAAAGGAAAATTGAATCATTGTAATTAGTTAACTTAGGCGAAGAATGCTCCGCCTTACTACTCAATAAACTCCCGCAAAAGAAGATTGATCCTGGAAGCTTCACGGTGCCTTGCTCAATTGGGGAATCCCCCATTCGCAATGCACTAGCTGATCTTGGGGCTAGCATCAACCTCATGCCCGCATCAATGTTCAAACGACTCGGCCTAGGAAAAACGAGCCCTACAAAGATGAGCATACAACTGGCCGACAGATCCGTCAAATTTCCACAAGGTGTCACTGAAAATCTATTGGTCAAAGTCGACAATTTCGTTTTCCCGACCGACTTTGTCATACTAGACATGGAAGAAGACGCTGAAGTCCCTCTCATCCTAGGGAGGCCATTTCTAGCCACAGCCCAAGCAGTGGTAGACATGAATGACGGAACACTAACATTGAAGTTTGGGGGCGAGGAGGTGAAGTTTGGAGTTGGAAAAAGAATAGAAGACGAAGATCCGGTCAACTACATGAAGGTCATAGACTCAAGCTTAGATGATGCTCTCCGACGGTGTAGCATGGGATGCAAAACATCCCACTTGGGTAACATATGACCAGGCTTTGGGTCTAGCCAAGGACCCTTATAAACGTGGCGCACCACGGAGGCATTCCGCGGAACTATCCTTAGCTTAGTTTAGATTAATTTAAATGTTTTCTAGTTTAGTTTTAATTTGCAGGAATAAAACACACTCGGGATGGTGAAGGATAACAAGGGAAACTTGAACCAGCACCCCATGCATGAAAACAGGGCCATCCGACAAAATTTTCTTCATTACAGCAAGTTCAGCACGGGCCGTGCCCGCCCAACACGGCCCCGTGCTGCACAATCTGCAGAGAATGCCCAGTTCAGGTAACTGGACACGGGGCGTGCTCACTGAACACGCCCCCGTGCCCAAGCTTCTGTTTCTCTTTATTCATTTTTGTTACTGGCAATCTGAACACGGGGCCGTGCCCGGTCACGGGGCCGTGTCCAGACGCCCAGTAACATAAAATTTTGCTTTTTCACACCTTTTTACACATTCAATCAACCTAAAAACTTATTTTTGGGACACATTGAGGACAATGTGTAATTTAAGTGTGGGGGGGATGCTAAAACCTTGAATCTTGCAAGTCCTAATTACAAGCCTTACACAAAACTCTATTGGAACCGCTAATCACCCCAATTTTTTTCAAAAATTTTCATTTTTTTACTTGTCTAGGTTTAATTTGGGAATTTCAAGTTCTAAAAAGGTTATATTTTTAAAAAATTACAACCGATAGCGTCGTGATAAAAAGAACCAACATAAGAAAATTATGAAACGGCATGACAAGTTTAGTTAAAATTTGATTATATATACTTGATCACATAAAAACCCATTCCCACAAAAGTAAGTTTTGAGCCTTTATTGAGCATACAAATACATATCTTTAAACTAAATGCTCATTTTTCGTTTCTTGTGTGAATAGCCGCTTGGTTCTTACAACTCTAGAACTTGCCACGACGATACATTCCCGGTCCTTACCAACTTAAACCCGAGTAAGTAAATGATGGAGGCATTAGGACTAACCCTTTTTCATTTCTACACCATTATTATTTTTTTTTACCACCAACCCAAAACCCCTCTAGTTAACCCCTTTGAGCCTAAACCTTTTCATTTCATAACCCAAACCAAACACCCTTTCACCCACCAAAACCTTTTTATTTTTAACCATTTGTTTTAGTAACAAGCTCGGTTTTTCGTATGACTTTTCAAAAAAAAATGTTGATGATGAAGCAAAAGAAAAATAAACAAACAAGTTCATCAAAAATAACTTTGTTTGAATAATAGCTTCATCAAAATAAAATTTTCAAAAATAAAAAGTCTTGCAAAACCGGACGCTTTTTACGCCTTTCGCCCTTTCACTAACCACTAACCCAACCACCTACCTTTAACTCAAGCCTAACCCTTTACCCAAAAGTCCTCTTGATATTTACAAAGGTATATAGTTAAAAAGGAGAGGATTGATTGCTTGGCAAGCCTATGGTAGGAATAAGTTCCATGCCGCTCTCGAGTGATTCACTAAAATACATCTTCTGCCGAGTGTTGAGTGATCCCCGTGAGGTATGTGAACTTGTATATAAATGGAATTTTAAAAAGGCATGTTATGCCCTAATAAGTAATTTATCTTATGTAATTTTAAAATAAATCATGACAAATAGGATTGTAAATAAATAAAAATAAAACTTAATAAAGAATCTTGGAAATCCCGACACTCTATGACAAGCCCAAAAACCTTCTCTTCTACCCATTCCATTTGGGAGTGTAAAGCTACATTATAAAATGTTTTGCTTGAGGACAAGCAAAGATTAAAGTGTGGGGGTATTTGATGTGCGCAAAATGCAACATATAAATTACATCAAATGTGGCATAAAACTAACCCTTTTTTAGTACTAATGTTGGAAAAAGTGTGTTTTTGTCTTCCTTTCGTATTTTCAGGATTAAATGAGTTCAAATAAACAAAAGAAGCAAAAAGGCAGCTAAATCTAACATAAATACAAGAAAAGGAACAAACGTGGCATGCCTGACCCCCCAACAGCATCTTCTCAAGCAAAATCAAGAAGACAGAAGGCTGAACACGCCCCGTGCTCAGTGAGCACAGGGGCGTGCCCAAGTGTTAGCATAAAAGACAAAGCTGTAGAAGCTTCTATCACCCACTACGGGGCCGTGCTCAGCGGACACGGGGCCGTGGTCAACTCTAAGATTCGCATAATCTGGGGAAATCTTGATAGTACAGATACGCTTCTGCACACGGGGGCGTGCCCAGCGGACACGGGGGCGTGCCCAGCGGACACGGGGGCGTGGTCAACTAATGCAGACAAACTGCAATTAATGAAGAAAGAGAAGGAAGATGGACACGGGGCCGTGCCCGAGCTGCTGTTCAGGCTATAAATAGGGGTGCTTGGCTCATTTTCAAACCATCCCTTGGCACACCACCTCTCTCGCACTTCACCCACCACCCACCACCATCACAACACCATCACAACACCATCATCCACCACCATCATCCATTATCCATCATAGAGTGTGTGAGTCGTCTCGGGATCCAAGATTGATCATAAGAGTTCTTGACAATCAAAGGCCATGTTTGCCTAAGTCTCTTACATCCCTTGGTGAAGACAAGTGTCTAGTGTAATACTTTTATTTTTAATCTTTTCGCACTTTTTACTTGGTTATGTATTAATGACTTTAATAACTAGTTTCTTATGTTGAAGGTGATTCTTCCTTATCGTTTGTCCGTGGTGTCTTGGCATTATTTTACTGTCTATATAAAATAAAAGATTTTCACCATTCATATCTCCACGGTCTATATGGAGATATGTTGGCTACCTGGTCGGGGGTTAAGGGAACGGTTTGGTAAGAGTCTTGCCTTGTTCAGCGTATAGATCCTACAAGGACCTGGGTCAAATTTAGTAGGATCTCCTTCAATACCCACCGGTATTGGATGGCGGGGGTCCAAACTCTTTGATCCCCTCATATGTAAGCTACTATTAATACTTTAACCCGACTACTTAGGACTGTATCCCTGCTGACTCAGACTACTTAGCTGAGGGTAACGTCACCTTCAAAAGAGGGGCCTACCATAATATGCATTAATAACTTAATTAATTATCTTTCAATAATCCGACCCTTTAGGATTGTATCCTTGCTGACTCAAACTACTGGGTTGAGGGTAACGTCACCTTCAAAAGAGGGGCCTACTACAATAACTAAGATAATCTCTTAAAAAGTGCAAAAGTGCGGAAATAATCAAAGGTTACACTAAACACGAGTCGGAGCCAAGTGATTCATCTTGTCTATCTGTTTTTATTTTTATTTTATTTTTCAGCATTTTAGTTTGTTTTTATTTTTCTAGTTTAAAACCTTCTTCTAAACTTTTGATTTGATTAGACGTTGAGGTTAAACCGGTACTAAAAGCTCTTGTGTCCTTGGACGACCTCGGTATCTTGCCAACACTATACAACGCTCACGATGGGTGCACTTGCCCATATGTGTGTTTGGTGTTAGTAAAATATCGTGTTTTATAAATTTAAAACTTGACTAACGTGTAAAAAGGGCTTAAAATATACTTAAATATATATCACACCGCACGCACATCACTAAGCAGGGAGATTTAAGAAATAAAATTTTAGAGGAAGCCCATAAATCTAGGTATACCATGCATCCTGGTAATAATAAGATGTACCAAGATTTAAGAAATAACTTCTGGTGGATAGGAATGAAAAAGGACATAGCTAGATATGTTTCTAAGTGTCTTACTTGTTCACAAGTTAAGGCAGAACACCAGAAACCTTCAGGGTTACTCCAACAATTAGAAATGCCTGTTTGGAAATGGGAGCTCATAACAATGGACTTTGTTACTAAGTTACCCAAAACCAGAAAAGGTAATGATGCGATCTGGGTAATTGTGGATCGATTAACCAAATCAGCTCATTTCCTACCTATGAAGGAAACCTTTAGCATGGAAAGGTTAGCAAAGTTGTACGTAGATGAAGTAGTATCACTACATGGAGTCCCACTCTCCATTGTATCAGATAGGGATAGTCGTTTCACTTCACATTTCTGGACAAGTTTTCAAGAAGCCATGGGAACCCGATTAAATTTAAGTACGGCTTATCATCCCCAAACGGATGGACAAAGTGAAAGGACGATCCAAACCCTGGAAGACATGCTCAAAGCATGTGTTATAGATTTTGGTGGAAACTGGGATAACCACCTACCTTTAATTGAATTCTCCTATAACAATAGTTATCATTCAAGCATTGAAGCTGCCCCGTTCGAAGCACTGTATGGACGAAAGTGTAGAACTCCAGTCTGTTGGGCAGAAATAGGAGAAAGCCAATTATCAGGTTCTGAGATTGTACAGGAAACCACCGACAAGATCACTCAAATTAAGGAAAGACTAAAAATGGCTCGAGATCGCCAGAAGAGTTATGCAGATAATCGACGCAAGCCACTAGAATTTCAAGTTGGAGACAGGGTACTCTTAAAAGTTTCCCCTTGGAAGGGGGTAGTTCGGTTCGGTAAGAAAGGAAAGCTAAGTCCAAGGTACGTAGGACCATTCCCAGTAATTCAACGCATAGGACCAGTTGCATATCGCTTACAACTACCAGAAGAGTTAGCTGGGGTACATGACGTATTTCATGTATCTAACCTCAAGAAATGTCTATCGGACGAATCACTAGTAGTCCCTCTTCAAGACATACAGGTGAATGAAAACTTGAAGTTCGTAGAGAAACCACTTCAAATAGAAGACAGAAAGGTCAAGTTTCTCAAGCACAAACGATTGGTACTTGTCAAAGTCAAGTGGGATTCAAAGAGAGGACCCGAATACACCTGGGAGCTGGAATCGGAGATGAAGCGAAAGTATCCTCATTTATTTCAATAAATCTCGAGGACGAGATTTTAAACAAGGTGGGGAGGATGTAAGGGCCTACAAAAATGCCCCAAAACGACCCGTAAGTGAAAATCCGGACCCCTGAAACCCTAATGTGCATGAAAAACCAAGAAAACAAGAAATTTGAGTTTCAGGCGGGCCGCGTAAACTGTAAGCTTATGCTTACGCGGGCCGCGTCAACTTAATGTTGACCAGATAAGCATGCCGGGCCAGGTGTCTCACACGTGGCAACCCTACTCGTGACACCCCAGCCCTACACGTAGACTAGGGCCCCTCGCGGGCCGCGTAAAGATTAAGTGTGGGTTTACGCGGGCCGCGTAAAACCCAAAAACCAGCTATAAATAGCTTGTGCATGGGGCTTTCATACTGTGCCGAAAATTTTGATCAAAAACGAAGTTCTACTGCTCGAAATCACACTTCACAATAGCAAAACGCTGCTACGATCAAGGGTAATAACTCGATCGCTGCTACGATTCAATGTCCGATCGATTGAAACCAATCCGATGGATGTTTAAGTGCTGCCCAAACTCGAGCTATACTTTGTCATTCGTCGTAAATTCGATGGATGTTTAAGTGTTGCACTTTGTCATTCGTCGTGAGGGTTTTAATCTCGTGAGTGATCGTAAATGTTGTATTAAGTTACTGACCTAGTTCGTGTGCATTGTTATTTAAATTAGGTTCCAAGGCTTATCAGTAGGCTAAACTCTACCCGTCTAAACTCGCAATGTGAGTCATTCTCTTTTTATTAAAATTGTTTTACAATACCTCAAACTATTTTCAAAGTTATAATTACAGGGATTAAGTCGTGGTTATCTTGAATCACTGGCAAGTGGGGTATTGTGCACATTACTAATTTCTCACGGTTAGGTTCATTAACCTAACAGTGATAATCATCACTACTTGGGTGAAAGGACCCAATAGTGGTATGACCATCGTCACCAGAGTGTGACACAGGGCCAGATAAAAATAAGATAGTAGCCATTGTAATCGCTCTTATGCTGTAATTTATAACTAACGTGTCATTTTATGTAAACTGAGTGACTCGCCAGTATTTCCCCACTGATAAAATATTTTTATACATGTTTCAGACGACCTACTGTGAATCAAGGAAAAGTGCTACGGAGCACAAATAAAGCTTGAAGTGGTGGCTCGGTTAAATAAATAAACATGTTTTGTAAAACAGGGAATTTCCCCGTGAAATTCCTCTATTGTAAATTACGGGGTTTATCCCAAGTTATGAAATAAAATAATTGTGAAATTTCAAGTTTTAAAAGATCATGTAAATCTTCCGTTGTCAACTCAATTAATGAATGCCTCGGGTTTTTCTATCCCGCGGCTCCTGGACCGGGTAACACCGGGACGGGGGCCGTGACATAAATCCACCATCACCCTCGTTGAAAGTGCTTGGCATTATAATGAAGATGGTGTTGATCTTTGATGTAAAATGAAAAAAGATGAAAAGAGACGATTAAAAAGAGAAGAAGATAGATCTGGAGAGTAGAGGGAAATGAAATTAGCATGGGATTACTAGACTTCAAACCCTTTACCCAAAAAAAATTCGTTTCTATCTTTTGAAATAGATATGATAAATTTAATAAATATGGATTCCATTGTCTATTTATTTAATTTTGAGTAAATTACAAGTTTTGTCCTTTATTTTGTCCAAAATTGCAGGCGCTGTCCTTTGTCTTTAAAATTGATGAGTTTTGTCCTTAATGTTTGCAAATCTTGCACGTTATGTCCTTTAGGCCAAACCCAGTTAGATTTTTTAGTTAAATCTGGTCATGTGCAAG
Source organism: Helianthus tuberosus (assembly GCA_030545235.1). Taxonomy (NCBI): domain Eukaryota; kingdom Viridiplantae; phylum Streptophyta; class Magnoliopsida; order Asterales; family Asteraceae; genus Helianthus; species Helianthus tuberosus. The sequence goes on from CM060393.1 coordinate 108,534,885, forward strand.
GCACATGAGGGCATTCTTGTCATTTGAGCTTTCCAGGGGCTAGTTTGTAAATAACTTTTATTAAAGGGTCATTTTGTACAATTTAAACCCCAATTCATCTTCAACCCCAATTCATCTTCAACCCCAAACCCTAATAACACCCCTGATTCATCTTCAACCCCATCGTTTCAGATGATCAATCCTTCAGAATGGGCTTTTTCACCCCCTCAACCCGTTCACCAATTCAAAGTAATGTAATGAAAAGGAAACTAATGCATATAAACCCCAACTGTAACTGTAAATTACCGTACAAACAACCAATTCAAAGTAACAGCTAATTACCATAGCATTCTAATACAACACAAATTTACAAAAACACTCAAAAAGGTATACTAATCATAAAGATCAACAACTTACAAACACACATACACATACACAGACCCTAAAACAACAAAACATATACATATGATATATATATACTTTAGAGAAAGAGTTAGTATCAACAAATACGAATGAATTGTTCTGAGCAGCTACAGACGGCGTGGAGGAAGATGGGACCGGCCACATGTGCCACCGGTGGAACCACAACTCACCTTCCCACTGCCCATACATAACAATAATCGTCCATCATCACTCTTATTAATCAAATCTCGTTGTTCTCCGTACCGTGCGACTTCAACCATCAGCCACTTTTCCGATCCCCTTTTTATTATCTATCTAACCAAACCCTAGCTCCTTCAATTAACCGATCACGAACCTCCGTAACCGCCTCAACTGTTCCAGATCGAGATTCAAACAGCCATAAGTTCAATTAATCGATCGATAACCGAACGGATGTTTGGAATTTGGGGGAATTAGGGTTTTTTTTATCTATGAGAACTAGAAGAGAGAGAGAGAGAAGAACGGGAGAGAGGAGAGAGAACCGCTGGAAGAGAGAGAGAGAGAACCGCTGGAAGAGAGAGAGAGAGAGACAAACGCCGGATCACCACCATCACTGTCGCCATCTTAGTTTAGAGAGAGAGAGAGTGTTTAGTTTAGAGAGAGAGAATGTGCAGGAGTTAATTAAGAGAGAGAGAGCAGATTTTTATTTCATAAACTTTTAAATTTGACACAATAGTCCCTCTAACATAAATTGTTTTACACAATAGCCCTTGGATAATGAAATGACAAAAATACCCTTGGATAATCAAATTTAACCAAAAAAATCTAACTAGGTTTGGCCTAAAGGACATAACGTGCAAGATTTGCAAACATTAAGGACAAAACTCATCAATTTTAAAGACAAAGGACAGCGCCTGCAATTTTGGACAAACATAAAGGACAAAACTTGTAATTTACTCTTTAATTTTTTAACTAAAGGGATTGAAGTCTAGTAATCCCATGCTGTCTGGAAAAAAATGTGCGTATGGAAAAAAATGTGCCTTCTTATTACATTGAGGGTTTAAGTCTCGTAATGGATTAAGTCAAGATTTATGAGTATGATTAAAGGGTGTGATGTGGTTAAGTTAATCAGCCAATTAAAAAAATGTTTATTTGAATTTTAAACATTTTATAAAATATCAATGATGTTGAAATAGATTATGGGTTTTTGTTGTAGTGATGGCTGACAAAGCATCAAAAGTCAAAATTTTCTCATCGAAGTGGTTCTTTTCATCATATATAGTGATTACTGATTTACTGAAGAAACACGGATTCGCCCAAACAGGGATACGAACCCTCTTCTCTAAGATACCAATAATCGATACCCGTTCTTCCACTTGAATCTAGATCTGCAACAGAGAAGAAAGAAATGTGGAGATGTAGAGAGAGCCGGTAGGGGAATAATCTCCTATTTCCAGTTACAAAAAGTGTGGTGGCCTCATATCTTATGCCCTAATAATGAGGTTTACATCTGTTTATATAGGAGATATGACACATCATGATTGGGTGGGTGAAAATTTCCCCCCATCTCATGAGGGTTGCACGTCGTCCCCTCCCCGTCCCGGTTCGTCCCCCACGTCGCACACCCCTCCCCCCTTGGGCTCGTCACGGCACCGGCGTCCTCTCCAAGACGTTGGAGACGAGGCAATGATGTGCCCCCCCCCCCCCCCCCCGACTTCTCTCTCTCCCCTTTATTAATATATTAATATTATATTGGTTTTTATTCTGGGTTGGGTAGTCCTCAAGGGGATGGTCCTCCACCCTTGGTGAGGTGGGGCCTACGTGGCGGGTAGTCTCTTTGAGAACTAACCAAACCATACCATACCATACCGGGTAGTCTTATTGTTTGACGATGATACATACTGTTGTTTTGATGATGAAGCAACTTTTGGTGATTGGTGAAGTCTTTACTCGCAACATGTTTCTCCACATACCTACACTGAAATATCTTACATTCACCAAGGGATAATTGATGGATAAAAGTTCCCTAATTATTTTGTATTCAACATCATGTCATTTTTTATATGATCATGACATTTAGTCAGTTATTGTTAAGATGTTTGAATAAATTAGTATAGTCTTACAAATTTTTTTATAAGATCTTAACGTGAATGATGATCCAAGATTCCAAGGTGACCGTCTAAAAAGACCACCTTATAAATAATGTATTTTAGAAAATAAATGTTTGGCAGTTGGCATTGCAAGTTGAACACTAAAAAATTTCGATCAATATCAAAGTCAACAATATATTAAATAAGTTTGAGAGGCAAATCTATATCTATATATATAATAAAAAAAACCATTGGGGGACACATGTCACCCATTGGTTTAAGCCAACTCAGCTGTATATGTGGCAGTACATGTGGCATAGCTAGAATTGAAGGATTGGACTAGCTTCTTTGGTAAGTTTCATAATCTCTCTCTCTCTCATTCGATCATTAACATCAAACGACTACCCCCAAAACCCTAAACGGCGATTCTGCTTCTCACCTCTTCAATCGATCATGTTCTAACACTTAACCCTAATTATCATCATCTCTCTCTGATCATCAGCGACTTTCATTCTCTCTTCAAGCACATCTTTGGTTTGAACCCTAAATCCATCAATCTCTCAAACTCTCTTCCCTTTCTTACAATCGATCTGTTATGCTCGAAGATGAAATCGTTCGTTAATGGCAGTCGCATCTTCTCCATGGGAAGAAGTAGTAACCATCAATTTCAGATGCTATTGCGGTAATTATATTCCACGTTTTTTGCAAACAATTTCCTCAGGTATTTTTTTATGATTTGTTTTATCGGTTAATCATTTGCGAATGGCTGATTATTTTGAAGTTTGTTTATTGATAAAATTCTAACCCTAATTTGTGTTATTGATTTTTGTTCACCCCGATTGCTCGTCACATTTTTCTCGGTTAGGGTAGCATTGGGTCAGGTATGGTAATTAGGGTTTTTGTTCATGGAGTTTTCTTTTCAATGTATGAATCTGGTTCATCAATCAGAGGGGTATACTTCTCATTTAGGAAGATAATCGATTATCTGGTTCAAACATTGTTGACTTTTGTTTCCAGTTTATATCTTATTCGATGCGTTCTATTGGTATATCAATGTGATTTTACTTTCGGAATAGATGAAAAGTTCAGTGTTAGAGAATTTACTTTGAAGTGGAAAACATATTTGATAACTTTAAGTCTGAAAAAGATACCATGTCGACCGATGAAGACACGGAAGATTATTAATCTAATGGCCATGGCTTTCAAACCGTCAAGCAGAGGTTAAAAGATCGATCCAGGGTATGCTTTGCTTTTGATTTCAATATGATTCTGATAATATGTTAATTGATTTTGAATTAAGAGTTTGTTGTTTATTTGTGTAGAGAGTTGCACAGACGAAAGAAAAAACCAAGGAGATCTTGTCCAAACAAGTTGTTTAAATCGCCAAACAAGCTATAGAGCATGAAAGTATTATCACTAAGGTACATGCATACATGTATATAAATACAAATCTCTTTGTTGTTTCTTCAGTATGTACAAAAATATATTAATATTTGCATTTAGGGTTTCCCCAATGGTGGTCTTATGATGGTTTTGGTTTAACGCAACGATCAAAGGGCGGCGGCTAGGGTTCCACCAGCACATAAATTTGTATCTTTCGATTTTATTTTTAAACTTCTTATTCAGATTTTATTTGGTTTTGGTAAACTATTTATTTTTCAAGTTTTTGTTATCGAGTAAGTTGAATTGTGTATATATTTATAACGTTTTCTCAAATTACTCACTTGGTTCTTTGAGATATGGTGTTGAATTTCTAACGGTGGGAGAAAGATCCGTTCTTTTCTACTGCAGAAGAAGTCCAGGAATCTACCTACAGGTATCTATTTTTTGAGAATTATCGGTTAGGGTTTGTGTTGCAGATCTGTGTGTTTATTTAATTGTTTAATTGGTTTGTTGTTCAAGTATGGAATCTACATTACAGAACATTGATTCATGCATTGAACGAACCTTCTGTTTGGAAGACAGAAGAACTTCAGAGGGATTTACAAATCGCCCTCGGCACCGCTAAATGGCAGGTAAATGATTGGATTTTTGTTATGAATTTGGTTTAAATTGTTGGGGATTTTGTAGGCAGGTTGTAATTAGGGCTCGAAACCTTCGAGCGGCTGCTGGGTTTATTTCGCTTAATAACACTGATAAGAACAACGTCAACGGCTTCATCACTCTGACGGACCTTGGAATTGCAAAGCTCATAATTATCTGTCTAGAATCAGTGAGTGATTATACATAAATCGTTGATCGTGTATGTATAGGAAGGATGATTGGTAGTAGTAGTAAGATGGCGACAAGTGTAATAATATTATTATTATGGGTGGCTATGGCGTTGACTTGCAGCGGTGAGTATTTCAAGCCGTTCAACGTCACCTACGATCACCGAGCCCTTAAGATCGATGGCCAACGAAGAATGCTTATTTCCGCCGGAATTCACTACCCTTGAGCCACACCTCAAGTACTTAATTTCCATCATTTTAATCCATGTATGTTGTTCTCATCACTTTCATCTCATCTCAGATGTGGCCTGATTTGATTGCCAAGAGCAAGGCCGGTGGGGCTGATGTCATTCAAACTTATGTATTCTGGAGTGGCCATGAGCCAGTTAGGCAACAAGTAGTACTCTCTCTAATTGTATGTATTTGCTAAAATTAATGTAGATAATATTAATGCAAATAAAGTGGCACATTTCACAGATTACTAATCCAGAGCCTATGTCCATCACTTCAATCCATGTATGTTGTTCTCATCACTTTCATCTCATCTCAGATGTGGCCTGATTTGATTGCCAAGAGCAAGGCCGGTGGGGCTGATGTCATTCAAACTTATGTATTCTAGAGTGGCCATGAGCCAGTTAGGCAACATGTAGTACTCTCTCTAATTGTATGTATTTGCTAAAATTAATGTAGATAATATTAATGCAAATAAAGTGACACATTTCACAGATTACTAAGCCAGAGCCTATGTCCATCACTTCACACTATGTCCATCATTCCTCAACTTGAACGCCTGAATACATTGTTTTATCATTATATTTATTTCATCTCTTTTTCAAATATATGATTAGCTTGAGTTGGAGGTTAATTTTTAATGTAGTCTGCTGGAAATTCTTCATTGCCATCCGGAAGTAATGCAAAGACTTCCCCAAAAAAGACGACTTTTGGCCAGAAAAAAACGTTAGAAGCACCTGTATCTTCACTAAGGTAGTTTGTTTTTTGTATCTCATATTATATCCTTTTAATATAATGTTTACTTTTCTGCTACATAGTAGTTTTTTAATAGAAAAGCACAGTTCTACTTTAAGTATTTTAGCAATGATGGATTTTTTTTATATTTTGTACTTATTAAAAATGTTGTTTTGTGGTAGTAATTATGTGATTACATTCTGACCAGATGTGGGCTATGGTGATTATATAGCACATTTGGTGGGTTTCTGAAATGAATGTGCAGGTAGCACAGTATGCCAACGAACTTGGCTCAAAATGCTTCCCAATGGTACAACCGAACGAAGTTGGCTCAAAATGCTTCCAATGGTACAACTGATTTTCTCTTATTTAAGATAATTTGGGTCTTATTTACTTGATACAAATAGAAAACGAAGACGGAACTCAAAAAATACATACAAAAACAAATGATATAAACGAGTGAACGTTATTCATCCATTAAAGGTTTTTATATTGGGATGAATGAGTAATGATTTCGTTCTTTGTGTTTCTTACACAAGTGTATTATTTTTTTTACGATATAACAAGGGATTTTGTTGTTTTAAAATTTGACAGTTCAAGATCGGCGCTCGAGACGGTCTTAGGAGTGTTGAAGATATGGTTCCACAAACTATAGGTTGTCAGGTATTGTAATAAGCAAATATTATATCAGACCTTTCTATCTTTGCTTTTATACCAATATTTTGAAATTTTAAACCATTATTAAGCACCATCTCTTGGTTCTATGTAACACCCTTCTAAATTTTATAGGAATTTAATGTAAATACACATTAATTTACTTTAGACGGTGCCTTACTTCAAAAGATGTACAAAATTCAAGTTTAAGAGTGATTACGTTCTAGACAACTACTTAACAAGTTACGTCATTCAAACATGATTAATAAATTGTTTACATTATAAACATTGTCTAAAATGAAATTAGTCTAGTGCGGAAGCTTCAAAAGATTGTGTTCGGTTCACGAGCATTGTCTTGATCATCATCCACGTACTTGCAATACCTAAAAACTGGAGATTTTGACAAATATTCGTATTAGTATTCTTAGATAATTTGCACAATCGAACTATGCTCAGAAACGGATTCGAGTAATTAAGATATGCAAAATTTTAACAAATATTCCTGGACTCTACCGTAACTACCGTAAGTTACGGTAGACGCTGTAAGATAATAGTCTACCGTAAAGCAGTAGTGAACCACCGTAATCCTTTTGTTCTCCACCATAAGCTACGGTAGAGACCGTAACTTACGGTAGACGCTGTAACTTTATTGTTTGATCCGTTTATTCATTTCACCCAAACTTCCATGAACGGGATATCACTTTTAAATAAGAAAATTCCAATCATGGGTTCTTTATTTTCAACACTACGCTCCCATCACCGGTTTGCGTGTTTAGTAAGTCGCTACCCATCACCCGGGCTCAAAATCTACAAGTATGGTACTACCGTTATCCAATTCATAGCTTCTCTTAATAACCCATTTAGTTTACCCTTATAGGGTTCGTCATTTAAGCAACCCAAAATGCTAGATTCTCGTATTTTAATATATCTATTATTAACATTAACAAAAGACTAAATAACCATATAACGAAGTATTAGCCTCGCATTAATTGATTATTCGACCCGTTTGGCTCATTTATGGAATCCACCATTATAATGACTACCAAACGACTCTTAACCAAATCTTAACCTATTCATTTAAGTAACGAACATGATCGCTATAATCAACGCAACTTCTATTTTACATTGTATCCATACATAATTTAATAACAATTCGCTTAATGTAACGGGTCAAGTTACATACCTTTAGTGCACGCCCTTCAAACGCAAATCGCCACCGGTTTGTCCACTCGACGCTCCGGTATCTTTTCCTATAGAGTTCAATCACGATTCGTTTAGAACTCCTTTTAAATCATATATCGCATAATTTTCCAAATCATCAAAATCATGCGTTTTAACTTTAAATTTCAATTTCGAGCCTTCTTTGGGGCATTTTTACAAACACTTAACGGGCAGAATTTTACATCTTTTATTTTCTAATTCATGGCTTGCTACTTAGCCTTGATTAACATCAATTGAGCTATTACATATAGAATTACACATCATACTTTTAAAAAAATCAGTTTCTATGCATCAATTTACACTAGATTAGCATCCTACACCCTAGTGTTCATTATTTTCTCACAAAATCCATGAATGACCTTCAATGTACTCATGAAATTTCCAGAATTTAGGCATGATTTCACATGTTATTGTCTAGGTTTTACTCCTAGACACTATATCATCCCTATTCTATCCAAATAGCAAACATGCAACATCAAATTTCGGATTTCCCAAATTCATGAGAATTTCAAACAGAGAATTAACATCAAATTTTACATACCTTACAACCCCCTTGCAATGGGGATCAGTAATCTATGCTCGATTTTCGATTTTAACTTGGTTTGAGCCTTCAATTTGTGAGATTAGTGAGTTGTTAGGGTTTTGAGAGTGGGGGGCGCCCTTCTCCTGTTTTGATCGAACCAGGCACCTAAATGGTGTATTTGGTTTTTATTTTTATTAAACTTAATAATATAAGTTTAGATTTTAACCACATAAGCCCCTCCACTTTTATTTAGTTTATATCTTTGGCATTTTTAAATCCATTCATGTTTTAAAACAGGACAATTAACTAACTAGGTTATTTATTCCTAGTTAGCTCATTATCGTTTATTTTATACTTTATATAATGCTAATATAAAGCCTTTTTAAATTTCGGTGTGTTACATTCTACCCCACAAAGGCTGCTCCTTTATAACTTGATGGTCATGGCTCAGAGTAGATTTGGTAACTTGGCGAGCTGGGTAGGTTGTGTAATGGGGCAAGACACATGATTCCTGTTATGGGTTGGAATGGATGTAGTTGTTTAGTACCTGTAGTTTATACAATTGTAGATAGAAATAGATATGTTGTATGCATTCTTGGTATTTTATTCATTAAGGTTGTCCACCAAGTATATATAAGGGTTTATAATCATATGGTCAATTGAGCTAGGTTCCTCTCTGTTGCAATTTGTTAGTTAAATAACCTTTTGTGGTTTGAAGTGATTAAATAATATATAAATGAGAAGAGTCAACAAGGATTTATATAAAATATACCTGGTCCAAAGGTTTAGTTACTTTAGAAAATGCGTTTCCTAATTCGCGACCACAAACAAATAGGTCAAGTCTCTCTGTTAGGCCTTCATGGCTGTGTCGAAAACAGAAAAGGATAAAGAAATACAAATTTCGTTTGATTTTGAAAACACGCCAAACACAACTGATTCCTTTTAGCGATGTCCGAAAACAAATATAAGATTACTATAGTAATTAGAGGTGGGAAAGTAATATGGAAATTCAATGTACTTCGAGACATTGGAGTTGCATTCCCATTAGATTATCGGCTCTAGGTTCATGGAAACAAGTGGCAGTAATAGCAAAAGATATTTTAGATCTCGGGATTTTCTTATCAAGTATGAAAAATGGGCAGGCGCTTCATCATCGGAATATTTCATTTCAAAGTAAATAATATGGTTTTGGTTGAAACCCGCGTATTACGCGGGCATTAACATAATGTTTGTGTGTATTTTTAAATGCTTATTGCTTAATGATTATCTAATTGACATCATAATATATGCCTTCATGCTGATTTTAAACTGTATATTTGTTGTTTAGTTAAACTTTCATGAAATTGTTGTTTAGTTAAACCTTCATTTTGAAATTGAATTGGTTGTTAAATTTTTGTAAACTAATTTGAAGATGTGTCTATGATTTGTAGGATATGTTTAACGTGGACCACCTATAGGGTTTCATCCAATTTATAGGTTAATATAAGTCGTTTGGTTTCTGGTTGATATATGATAAAATGTTGGTTCCCAAATGTTACAATAGAAATAATACATGCTGTTTGTAATGTATGGTGTATTCAAGTATCAGTTATGCAATAGCTGTGTATATGGTTGTTGGCGACTTACTGTCGATGCCTTTCTAAGAACCAGTACTTTTTGTGTAGGCCACTCATCAAAGATCTGCAAAGCCAAATCGTTGATAAAGTGGAAGTATTTCTTAAGATCATCAATGGAGAGAGGTTCATCAATGAGGCGCCTAAGGCGCTTGTGCTAAAAGCCGTATTAATTCCTACAACCATTAAACATATGTTATTGTACTTGTGTGTAGATTATTTTTTTCTTTTTTATCATTTTTTTATTGTTTTCATGGCTTTAGCGGCATGTAAAAATTTTCCAGCATTTGAATAGTTTTCTGTTTTTTTTTCTTCCAATGTATGTATTTGTACACAACATTAATAATATGGTTTTGGTTGAAGCCCGCGTATTACGCGGGCATTAACCTAGTTCTGTGGCATATAAAAAATCACAAATGCAATAACGCATTCTAATTGAATAATTTCTTGGTTACTTTACAAATATAAGATTGTAACCTAAAATCTTCAAGTTAACTTAATAAGTTATCATATTAAAAAAAAATTACACTGCACTCCATTAGAAACAGAACTTTCATCAATATATGTGGCTTTTTTACTGTATAAAAAATTGCACTTGTCAAATAACAAATTCTTGATTACATAAATACTATAAATTCCGGGTTTTCCTTGAATAAAAATGATAAATAGAAATAGAGCTACAATTGTTATATGAGTAAATTACACAAAACGTCTTTTATGTTTTATCAAACTTGCTGATTTCAGCCTTAATGTTTAAACCTTGTTTAAAAATAAATGTTTATGTTGTTTTCAGCAAGTTTTAAACATTAAGGTTGAAACCTGCAAGTTTGAAGAAACATAAAGGACGTTTTGTGCAATTTACTCTTGTTATATCTATTTCTCGTCATAATAATTTATTTTAAACATATAATGAAGTTCTCGTCATAAGAATTTATTTTAAACATATAATGAAGAGGTACATTTGTGTTTGTATCAGAGGGCGGATATAAAAAAGGGTATGACGCGCAATATGGCATGAGTACGTTACATGTAAACAAAAGATTAAAAGGGATCGTGAGGAGGGAGAAGTCAGAGTCCTATAGTGTAATACATGGATTTTATAGCACCAAAACCATATTTAAAGATTTTAATATAAAATATAACTGGATTAATTTCATATATACTCTTACAAACTTGAAAAAATTCATATATATCCAACAAAAACAAAAAATAGCATATACACCCTTACAAAAACTAAAATATCACATATGCCCTTACAAAATAGTTAAAATATCAAATTTACCCAATTTATTAAAAACAATTTAATAAATAATCATTTTACACTTATTTTTTTAACTTCTAAGTTTTCATACATGCTTATCTTTTAACTTCATATTTTTACATAACACATCTTAAGCTTAAATTTATTTTACCCATTTTTAAACAATAGTATTCTCCATATATATAATACCTTTTTTTGAAAGGTAAATTTATTAACACCACAAAAACGCAAACTCAGTCTCCAACCATATATATAATACTTAAGCTAGAAAAAGAGTAAATATAATATTTAAAATTAAAGGTTATATATGAGATTTCAAAATTATAGAAAAATAAGGGTAAAATTGTCTTTTATTAAATTGCTTTTAATGGATTGAGTATATATGATATTTCAACTAATTTGCAGGGGTATATATGATATTTTATAAGTTTGTAGGGGTATATATGAAAAATATAATTTTAAGCCTTATAAGCTCTTTATGAAAGAAATCAGAAATTATATTCACCATTAATAGTTATTATTATAACCAATGGATCTAACATCTAGCTCCCATAGTAAGCTCTTTATGAAAGAAATCACAATTTATATTCAACATTACTAGTTATTATTATAACCAATGGATCTAACATCTAGCTCCCATAGTAATTATTTTACACACCATAAAGCTATGGCTTTGAGCCTACTAATTTATATGATCCCACCATCCATAATTCCATATGGATAACCCCTAGGTCCCACAATCAACATGGACAGCCCCTATCCTGTGTCCAACCACCAACATGGACAAGACAAAGAAGAAAGCAACGGTTGTCACAAATGATTACAAGCAACGGTTGGTCTGTGATTAACCTCATGAATCAAAAGATCCTTGTCAATTAAGACAATAGGTTGTTTTGCATTATCTAAAAGCAGTTCGTCTACTTTGAATCTTATCCCGTTATGTCCAACTCACAAACCAATGTAAGTTGTTGCGCGATCAAACAAACAAGATAACTCATGGGTGGGTCCGTGTGTGTCAAAGAATGAGCATCCTCGGTTTGACTATCAGGGGCGAACGACTTACATTATTTGAAAAAATAATGGGTCTATTTTAGTTAGTGATCCATCCATCAAGAATGCCACACAGGTATTTGATAGTTAGTGATTCGTCATAAAATACATCAAGAATAAAGAAACAACAAGTCCGACTCGTTTTCTTTTGCATGGGATCATTTGGGTTATGTTTCATCTTTAATGGATTGAACTAGTAGAAAGTAGCCCAATGTTTAATTGTATTATTAAAAACAACTAGTGTATCGTTGTATAAAATAAATATAATTGTTGTTATATTTAGAGTAAAATTCTTATTATCATGCTTGATCTAAAGACATCCCACCTGCATTGCACAATTATTTATTTATATATTTATTTCGAAGGAACATGAATAGTAATTTAATTTTTATAATAATAGATAGTTTTTTTATTTTATTATTTAATATATTATAATAATTTATTATTTTATATATTATAATAATTTATTACTATATTTTATTATTTAATATATTATAATAATTTATTATTATATTCATTTTTAATAACATATTTTTCTTTTTTTTAAACATTATATATATATATATACTAGACGTATACCCGCGCGATGCGGCGGGACGACAATTTACAACGCAGTATTCGTTTACTGTGAGTTTATCAATTTTCTCGTGATACATTGTATTATACGTTTGTTAAGTTTCTTATTCGTAGCATCCGTGTGTGGCGTATACCATGAGCCTAACAGGCTTTTAAAAAATAACAAACATGGAGAACATAATCCGCATACTCACAACAATAAACTCTTAACATTGGAGAACATACCAAACGACGTTTCCTGAAATGACTCAAAAAGTAAATGTTGACTTATGAGGTCAAAAAGAAACTTTTTTTTGACAACCCAGTTTGCCATAAGCTATTTGCTACATATATAAAGGTCTTAATGTTGTGTATTTAAATGGATGAAGATGAATTTGGAAAAAAAAAAGATTTTGTAGGATTGACCTCAAAAGTCAAACAACACAAAAGAGTAAACAAATATATTAAATGAGTAATCATAACATTGACAATAATGAAATCGGTGCCCCTTAGTGTACTCATTGTTTAATAATATTCAAAATAAGATAAATAAGCATGTATCTTTTAACCTGAATAAAATTCTGTTTGCTTGCTTACAGCTAATTAAGTTCCAAAATCAGTCCTTGTAACACAGAAAAATAAGAATATCACTATAAACATAGAAATTTAAAAATAAAAATCCCAACACAGACGAATAAGAAAATATTACACATAGTAAATTAAAAAGTATATAACGGTTGTGTTCGGTGCGGTTGCGCTAGATGCGGCGTTGCGTCGGGCTCGCTGGGGTTGTGCTCGGTGATGCAGATGCGGCTGCGTTCGCTGCAGTTGCGCTCGCTGCGCTGTTGCGGCTGCGTTCGCTACGGCTACGCTCACTGTGTCGTTGCGGCTACGCTCGCTGCGCTGTTGCGGCTGTAAGATCTAACCCAGATCATCTGTCGTCATAAGTCATCAAATGAAATTGTATAAGTCATTTAAGAACCATACCAACTTAATTATATGTGGATCGATTGGCCTGAAGAGGACCCATTTGAGAATTTTGTGGATGGGAATGGAGTTTTGAAGATTAAATGATGGATGCATGTGAGTGGGTTTTGCTTAAAGGACAAACAAAAACAGAATCATATGCTAATAAATCATGGTATATAAACATGCCAACTACATCATTCCCCTCCAGCTTTCAATCACAAATTCTTAAAAGGTTATAAATTACGAACAAAGATACATCAAGGACACCAAATGAAGGCATAATACATTTTATAAATTTAGACAAAAAGGGTGAAAGTAGAATACCAGGCACTGACGAAGTTCTGTAGTAAGTCATTCAAGTAAGGCTCGTGGAGGAAGCTCTGCAACACAAAACACAAAGAAATCAGGTCTCGCGCATTTGTAAAACCGTCAAAAGTATGCAAGAAAATACCAGCACTACACAAATCTAGATCTGCATCATCAGCTGACTGGGCAGCAGATGGAATCCATGTAAACCGAAACACGCCAACACTTTATGACACCTCACGCTTACTAACATTAGGTAAAGAGAAACGACGAACAACCATAATTGCATTTCGAACAATGTACACTTTGAACAGAACACCTTCTAAAGCGCCCACATCACCAACAATAACCATCAAACAGCCTGAAAACATAAAACATAGACAACATCGATGAATAAAAGAAGCTATAGGAAAAAAACTCGCGTTATCAAAATCAGCAATCTTACAACGGTTACCTTTATGAGTTGTTTAGCCTTCAGAACAATCCATCATTAATATTATCGGACTATTTCTTGACGTCGGCGCTGCCTGGGATGTGGGAGTATAATTTAGACAAAAATGAATTTTGTAAATAAACAAATAAAAACCTGGATCATCCATCTGGGAAAGCAACCAGTTTATCGCCTCTTCCACCTCCACATTTGAAGTGTCGATTGCAGCTTTTTGACAATGAAGATGATTAAATCCCACTAAAGCGATTAGGGATGAGCATTTGGTACCGGGTACCGGTACCGGTACTGAACCGTACTGGGTATATTCGGTACCGGTACCGGTTCCCATTTTCCCCATTTTTAGGCACCGGTACCATAATATGATTTACCAGCTCCGGAAAGGTAACCTGCAACCAAAACAACCTTTTGTCATCAAAGTTTACAGTTTCGTTCATATCCTTTTCAAGATTTCCATCAGAATTATCAACACATCTCCAAGTATCAGATTCATCTAGAAAAAGAAATTATTTTTATTTAATTTATTACTTAAAAAAAACTAAATTAAATAATTATTCTAGGCTATATCCATAGTTATACACGAACTCGCTACAAACCGGAAAACTATACACGAACTCAGGAATCATGTCACACATGAAACCGAACATGACACGTAGATTAACGAATTGACACGAACACGGTCCATTTACACTTCAACATGTAAATAATGAGTTAAATATGAATAGAAACAATATTCCAATACTACGAATAAAACAAAATACCGATTGTATTGGCGAGATGTGCGTTGACAATATGGATGAAGCGTTCCTCGGAGTAATCTCTGTCATTTCCAACAAAAATCAAATTCAACAAAAATGACAGTTCAATCTTATATGTCTTCTGTTTCCCTTGCAATCCTCCTTCCAATCCGGTTTTTAAACCTGCAACAACACTTGTAATTTCTTCTACTAAATCAACAATCACACCCTCTACACCCATAAAATACTAAACATCAACAGCTTCAGGGACATTACTGCATAAACAACAACAATGGATAAAAGACGGAAAGAAAACTCACTTTAGTTTTCCATAAGTTAGGAGGGATAGATTTGATTCTTTAATTTCTCTTACTACCGAAGGGTTTCTAAATATACCTTTTACTTCTGAAACAACGCCATCTAATCCTCCCGATATGGCCAGATTCTTTGCTTCTTCTAACGAATTCATTCGAACATCGTCGTACGTCTCGTTTCCTCCGTTTGTCAAGAAGTACACATGTCCATTCATTTTTAGTTACAACTGTTTATGAATTTGATACGTGGTACAAGTGGAGTTACGGGCCCATAAGCAACAGATGGAAAGGTCTCAAGGAGCCTGATCATGTAACAAACCCAATTGTCAGCAAGGCTAGCTTGCCCCTTTAGTTATTTCTAGATCTGTTCTTTTTTAGTGTAAAACTCATAAATCATTGATACCACTAATAAAACATAAAATCATCAAATACTAACCGGGTATTGATGCTGAAGTTTCTTCATCAGCAAGCCTACATCAGGCTGGAAGATAAAAAACACATCAAATATGATTATATGATTAAAAGAATTCAAAAGAACTAAAAAACTATATCTTTGAAAATATTTTGTGTTTTGCATATGAAAAGAACAAATAATAATAACTATAATAGATAATAAACTCGTATAAAACATTAGACAAACTTACATTCTCTTCATAAACGATCAGAGTTCTTGTAACCTTGTTTCACATCCAAATGCATTTTGTTTTCTAGATTATTACCATAACAAAGATCATATAGACATTATCAGGTCAAATCTTGCATTTAATCAAACTCAAAATTAAAAAAAAAAATCAAAAGTCATACGGGGCGAACAGAAAACGAAAACACAACACATGTCTAAAAAAGGTACCTGAACGCCAAATTCAATGAAATCAGGTGGATGATCAACAACTTTATTGAACGAAAGAATTGAATTCTCTTTAAAGTTTTCATTTTGTTATCCGTTGACTGCAAGATGTTCATCTCATGACCCCAGTGACCGACCACCGTGAATTTCGGTAAACCTTTCAGTACATTACTCACATCCACTCCTCTTGGCATGTAGCTGGAATATAAGAGGGCAAGTTAAACTCGATGAAGTTACGAAGGCTGATTGCACCAGTGGTCAGAGAATTCAGAGAATTGTTGATTCCAACAAGCATCTAGAATCGTTGAATTCAAACAAGCAAGCTAATGTGGCGTGTGTCCCTCAAACCCATAACAGGTTGGGTCAAGATTCAGAAAAAAAAAGTCAGTTTTATATTTTTATGTAGTAGATTTTAGATATACCTGTAGTTTGTGTGTGCTTGAGCACCCTTCCATCTGCCTGATTAATGTATAAGTATATAATTTGCTATTTTTATACAAACATAACTTGAAGAAAAAATTTCACACTGATTTGACCCGCTTAAATAAACGGGTTGGCAAAGTAGTGTTTGGGTCGTACAATTATAAGTGTGCCTAGGTTGGGTTCATCAATTCCACCTCCCAACCAGAAACCCAATATGATCACTACCCTATAACTTTAAATGAATACGAAATGCGGGTGTTGACTATCGAGCATCAATTAGATATACTAATATACACCATGTCCCTTGAGGACGTTTAGAATGTTTTGGTATGTGGTTTAAAACTACAAAGCGCTTTTTTCATTAAGAATAAAATAAGTGTTACAGTTATGATAACTCCATTTAGTCCCAACATTTACCTGGCCCATGAGTCCCACCATATTCACCTGCAGGAATAGGCTATAGGCCTCTAGATGCAATGATGACTCCGTTAATCCCAACCATGCAAGGGCTCATTCAGCCTCCACGCAATATATGCAGTATCCATGTCAGCGGCCTGGGTCGTGACCAAAGTCATCAACATTACGCACAAGTAAGAAAGTCATATATATAACAATTAATAACTCAATACGACAATAATTTCAATACCACTTTGGATATAGAAAACAAACTAAAGAAAATAAGAATGGAATATTTTGACATTCGAATTAGGGTCAAAAGGTCAAAGAACCAAAGCAATAGTCTTATTCCAAATCATGTGATTAGATGCTCCAAATATTTCAGATAAGAAGGTGGTGATAATTAACAAAAAAAATTACATTAGAATGATAATTTAGGGGGTAGATTATAATCAAATCCCTAAAACTAAAAAAAAACTGCACCAAATTAGTTTACCAAATCATTAGCTTCATTTTTTTTTGGCAAAAGAGAGCATCAGGCCAACTCTGACCTATCAAAAGTCTAACTATGGACAAAAGAAATACCTGTTGGATATCTTTAAGGTAAAGCATTGGTGAAGTTTCATAAGCTCCGTTTTTCATCTTCAATTGTATATTGACAATCTAATACATGCGGTGCCAAAATTGGAGGCTATGCATCACAACATGCCTGAAGAAAATAGCAAAGGTAAACTTGGAAGCAAAGAGCACCAGTAGAGCACATATCTACAATAATTAACTACAAATATTAATATGATAAAACAATAAACACATTCACTTTAAAGGTTATAAATATATGAAAAAGTGAAAGTTATGTATCAAACCTAATGTAATCCATGTAATAACAGTAAACTTGTCTCAACAAAAAATAATTATGGTCAGGTTTTCAGCAGGTCGGTTCGCAAATATCTTGCCCTTTTCAAACATTCCATCACATCACTAAACTAAAATTTAAACAAAAGCATTTCCAGAAACCCATATAAACAACATACCAACAGATGTTAACCATCATCGCAGATAACAAACACAAAACAACATCTCAATTTCAAACAAACATAAACTAATCTATACCAAATATGCATCGATATTAAGTAGCAAGAGGTAGAATTCTTCAAAATACACACCTCTGGTAGAAATTTGATCTGGGTTATTCTCCTGCAAAATCAAAAAACCAACATTAGCTCTAAACTCAAAATAAAACCAGTTCAAACCCTACCTCAGGTCCTCAACCAGGTTGTCGGAACCTACCTCAACCACCATCTACCGCCAGATGCTTGTCTCATTTGCCACCAATCTGCTCGAGAATCCCACTGCCGGAACCCTAATCGGCGGATTTTAACACTGCACACCACACCATCACAGGATGGGGTCATGGATTTGAAATCGAATGAAAGAAAAACCCTAGATCTGGTCACAAATCTGTTCATGAGTCGCAGAGAGATAGAGAGAGAAGGTTGATGAAGTTTTGTGAGAGTAAATCGAATGAAAATAAAACCCTTGATCCGTGTGAGCTGAATATGAGCCGTCCAGATCACAATCCGTGTGAAAAAGTGAAAGAAATGGACGGCTGAAGATGAACCAGTAGAAGGGTAATTTATTTGTGTTTCTTGGTGCCTTAAGACTTGTACATTGTGCATTGAGGGTGTTTTCAACACCTTGCTGAATTACCATTCTGTCCTTCCTATATCCTTATTAAAGTAGTATAGATAGGGAGGAGCTCATGCGAGAACCACCTTTATTGTGAGAACCGCGAGAACCAATGTGAACACAACCTAAAAAAACCTAAAAAAAACCTAAAAAAACCTAACCCCCACCCCCCCCCCCCCAAAAAAAAAACCTAACCCCCCCCCCCCCATGCTAAATGCTAAAAACTAAAACCTAAAAAAAACCTAACCCCACCCCCCCCCCCAAGCTAAAATGCTAAAAACTAAACCCCCAAAAAACCTAAAAAAACCTAAAAAAATCAAAAAAAAAATCTAAATTTTTTTTTTGAATTTTTTAATATTTTTTATGTTAAAATCGCTACTTTTAGAAGCAAAAAAAAAATTTTTTTTTTTTAAAAAAAATTTAAATTTTTTTTTTTTGGCTTCGAAAAGTAGCGATTTTTTTATAAAAAATATTAAAAAATTAAAAAAAAAATGTGTGATTTTTAGCTATTTTTAGGCATTTTTGGTTGTGTTCACATCGGTTCTCGCAATAAGAGGTGGTTCTCGCATGATCTTCTCCCTATATATATATATATATTATATATATTGATTTCGAAGGACCATGAATAGTAATTTAATTTTTATAATATATATACATATATATATTATTTAATATATTACAATAATTTATTATTTTATATATTTATAATAATTTATTACTATATTTTATTATTTAATATATTATAATAATTTATTATTATATTCACTTTTAATAACATATTTTTCTTTTTTTTTTTAAACATCAGTTTCCTTTAACTTTTTTTTAATAATTGTTTTTTTCCTTTTTTTAATATATATTAATTTATCGATTAATTTGATACTTCTTTAATAAGTTACGTTTATAACTTTTTTCGAAAACTTAAGTACGTAGTTGTGCTTGATTTATTTCCCCTGACATTCCGTTATAAGTTTTCTTAAAACGAGCTTATACTCAAAATAAAGTATTTATTTGGTATCATAAAACGGCACGATGATAAACTAAATCGTTCTAATGGTTTGACTTTCTAAACAACATGCTTTATTTTCAAATCAAGTTTGTTTTACATTATCATTTGCTCGGTTTTGCCGCAACGCGCGATATAAAAAAACTAGTTTTACATTATCAATCACTGAAAATAGGAAGTCTCTAATATTAGTGACCATATATTGGAGATTCTCACTTTTGTAGGTACTTGGAGGCAAAAGTGAAAGTGCACTAATTTTAACGTTGTTTTACTAATTTCGTGAAAATAATGTTAAAAGAGGGGGATGGTTGATCATGCATCATGTGGTGGCGTTGATAGCCGAAAGACAACGGAGTACATGCACTAATTGGCCTTTGTCTTAATTGTCGAGTGTTGTGTGCCTTATGTCCAATGCTTGATACAAAACTACTATCGAGCCGGGGGTCTCACTGGAAGCAGCCTCTCTATTCCTACATGGTAGAGGTAAGGTTGTCTGCATCTTACCCTTCTCAGACCCTACATTAGCTTTGCTATTGGTGGAATTTACTGAGTATGATGATGATGATGATGTTATCGGTTTATAAAAAAGATCCAAATTTACGACGATAAACGTCTACCAGTTGGGAAGCTAAACATGAAGATAACTAACCTGACACGCCGAAGTTGGCTGCTGGCAACCTTGGCACACGTAGGCGCTCAGATCAGCCATTGCACTTAAGGCAGACCGACGCAAGGCGGGTACTTTGCTCTAGGCGCGACAAGGAACTAAACCGTTTAGAATAATGTTATTGTTTATTCCTTTTGGGTTATTGTCACACATCTTCTGTTTTGCTTACAACTTAAAGTGACCACTGCGCTCTATGCCTCTACTGAAAGACTATGCCCTAGGCGCGACAAGGCACTTTCGTACGTTTTGTACGATAAGGCACCTTGTACGTGAACTTAACCTTAGAAATAAATTATGTAATTTTTAACAATACGATGAATCTTATGAATGAAATGCTTATGCTAGACGGTATGGGGACCGTCCCCGGCCCGTCTTGGCCCGTCGCCGCCCTGCACACCATTTCCCCCGCCCCGTCGTCGTCTCAATCGTCTAGCTAGGGATGCTGGGGACGCTCGCATAAGATAAAAAATGTTACCGTATGGGGTATGGATCGTTGTAAAAAAATCAAATTCCTTTTTTCAAACATCAACGGGCAGAAATTTTAAAAACATCAAAATTTATTAACTTTTTTTTATAAATACAACCCAAAACCCCATTTTTTACCCACTTCAACCCCATCTCTCTCTCAACTTTTCTTCAACTTTTTATAAAACTCTTCTACTTTTTATAAACATTCTTCTACTTTTACCATGGATCCATACAACCTGAACAACCCAAACCCAAACCCGAACCTGAACCAAAACGTTTTTGCAGTGCCCGGCTACTATCCTTCAATGGAACCGAGTTGGTCATCCTCTCATTTTTCTCTCAACGCTTTTGCGGGTTTTCAACAATCACCGAACGCTTTCTCGCAAATGCAACAAATGCAATCTTTACAACAAATGATGATGTGAAACCCATTCAACACGCAACTTCAATCTCAACAACCACAACCCGAATCTTCTCAACAACCACAACCCGTTGAAGACGACATTGAAATTGTTCCGGAGACGCAACCGCTATCATCGAAACGTAAAAAAGGAAAGCAAGTGGCGGTTGACAAAGATCAACCTTCAAAAGCGAAGGCAAAAACGTAGACGAGGATCGAGGAGGAGGCCTTAGCGAAGGCGTGGATTAGCACATCCAAACAACCTATTGTCGGTATGTAAAATTATATATATTTTACACTAAAAATATAATTTTAATTTTTTTTAATATATACTTTTGTTACATTCTAAAAATATAGGTATCAACCAAACAAACGATGGGTTTTGGAAAGCGACATTAGCAAAGTTCCTTGCGATCATGGAACAAGGCCATTATCGCGATGTTGACTCGGTTTTGAGATCCACCCACGAAGATTCAGAAACAGGTAACCCCTAACCCTAGGTGCTTCGATTTGTTTTTTTTTTTGTTTGGAGTGTTTATTGACTTTTGTAGATTTGATTACAAGACCCTAAAATCGTTCAAGGTATGTGTTTCAAAGTGGCGAAAGATGCATCCGGTCGTGAACCGGTTTGCGTCGATATAAATTATATAATAATTTATATACAAGTAATCGTCGTAGTGGGATGAGTGACGAAGATGTTTTCAAAGCGGCGATGGATAAATACGAAACTACGCATAAATCCATTTCACCACACGTAAGGGCTTGGGAAGTTTTACGAACCAATAGCAAGTGAGCGCCGGTTCCAAATGAGGTTGCGATGGCTAAACGACAAAAAACCTCGGAGACTGGTAGTTTTAGTGCGGGGGGCTCGGACGCACGATGTCAAATTAATATAAACGACGAGCCCGAATTTAACGAAGAAGAGTACGCGGTACGAGAGGAGGAACGTCCCCCAGGCAGGGACAAATCAAAAAAGGAGGCGGCTGCAAAAAAAACAAGCCGCAACGGGGGGGTGGTTCCAAAATGGACGAGTTTATGGCCCAGTTCAAAGCGTACACGGAGGTCACGGTCCAAAAGGCAAAGGCGAAGGAACGCGAGGTGAAAGAACGGGTTCGGTTGAAACAAGAAAAGAACGAACTAAAAGAATGGGAGATAATGACAACCGATATAGACAATTATCCCGCAGAAAAGCGAGCGGTTTTAAAAAAAATGCAAGAAAAGATCATGAAAAAGTGGTGTAGTTCTTAGGATTTTTATTTTTTTTAGGTTAGTTTTTTTTTTGAACTTATGTAATGTTTGATTTTAATATTATGTAATGTTAGGTTTTTAATATTAATGATTTTATTTTTATATCTTATTTAATAAATGTTAAAAAAGTAGATGAAATTAAAAAAATAAATAAATTAAGTTGATGGGGTAGGCTCATCCTCCATTTCCTTGGTTTCATCCTTGGAGGGGCATCCTCCAAGGACTATGACGTGACGCTTACGTGACGAGTCCTCCTCCAAGGATGAGCCTCAACCATACCGAGTAGCCTTATCAATTAATTTCTTGGACTAATTACTTTCAGTTTATGGATTACCTTTGAGAATCTTACAGTTGTAAAATTATATGATCAATTTGTGAACACACATTCTGTTAGTTAAACTAAAATAACTAAACTTCTTTCTTTCTTGACATTGTTTGTTGAGTCAACCTAATTTTTGAGTAAAGATATTGACTTTCTTTGATGGGTCAAATTTAAATATGACAATGAGTTTGGATTTCTGATGGAACTTGTTAAAATATTAATGCGTAGGCATCTCACAAGGCTTCACCAAGAAAACATCCATTCTAACCATGCAATCACTATGTTTAGTTAGTCATTTGATGATGCTAACAGTACGTATCAACCCGAGCCCATTTTAACCCGAACAAAATTAGTGCCGTTTCAAAACAGTGTATTTCAACCGAAAATCGATAATTTTTTCAAAAAAAAAGGCCCTCATTTTGACCAAATCAAGTATGACCTGTTACCTGACCCGACCTGTCAGCTTTGCCAATCTTAGTTTTCAGTCTATCTAGTAGTGATGGTAATTATACATTACACAAAACATGTTTTTGTTGGGTGCACTCAAGAGCTAGAAGCAGAGGGATTAAAATGGCAGTAAATACACCAAACTTCAAACAACAAAAACTACTTCCAAATAATTGATGGATAAATAATTTTCAAGAGGAAAAACAGTGGTTTGCATATAAATCATACCAGATTCAACTACCAAGTTCACAAAAGAGATTATAACCTTACTCTCACTATTCTAGACTAAAAATTCACCTTCTGAACTTTGGGCGCTTTGGTGCGCTGCTGATGGGACCTGCACGCGACTTACCAAACGCCTTCATCTTCCTTCTTTTCCTATCCTCTTCACTGTCTGACGCGTCACCTTTCTCCCTGTCAGCATTCGTTGCTTCCCGTTCCAACTCTTCCCACGTCTTTCCTTCTTCTTCCTCTGACCCATCCTCTTCCTCTGACCCATCCTCGTCATCATCAGACTCAACTAATGACGCACTGTCAGACCCGTCATCTTCTGACTCAGACTCGGGCTCCACGTCAGACGGCTCATAACCCTGATCAGATTCCTGTGAACCATCAGAATCTGAATCACTAGCTTCCAAGTTCAAAAACTCCCACCCACCTTCATCAATAAAGTTTTGTGGGTCGTCAGTGATTGTTTTCAATATGGCCCGCCAGTTCATGTTCAGTCTGCTTTCATAGTATTTAATGTCGGTCGTGTCAAGCCATTCTTTGATCCCATCGAGTGACGTAGAAGGAATCGAGTCGATCCGGAGCACGTCACGTTTAAAATCCTTAAACACGATCGCCATGTCGAAATTCTTCTGTCCTAGCCCGACTCGTTCAAGGTTCACGATTTCAATCTCGCTTAAGCTAACCACGAGAAATGGAGTTTCGATAAGCTCAACCAAACAACTTGACGTCGGAACTATGAAAGCAGAAGCTTTATGCGGTACCCCGTGAAACCCAAGTTCTCTTAACGGCTGGTCAAACTCAAGATCAAACTCCTTAAACTTCGGTTGCCCCCAAAGATCGTTAACACGGTTAACAAAATTCTGGAAATCCATATTGATCTTGTTTTTACGATCCCGTTCTCGTTGTTCTTCTTCGATCTCATCCGGGTCGTAAGCGGATCTCTTTCCACCTCCTAGAGTTTGCACAACGTCCATCACCTCAACGTAGAACTGAATGTCTTTCGTTTTTTTGTTTCCAACCATGATGTGGTTGTGGAGATGAAAGTGAAGTAGCGTGATCATTTCCTTCTCTGCGGGCTGAAAAAACGCGTGTTTAATGTTACCGAACAGAATATCAACACGTTCATCTGCTCTAGATGTCGAGTATCTGAAACCGTTGTCATGAGCCTCGAGTGTACCCGGAAGCTTCCTTCCACGACCCGGAAACGTTGGACGGATCCAAAGATCGGTTAATCTTATTGGTTTAAATTTATTCCCTGCAAGCACGAGTTTCTCCTGAGTAACCAACGATGCCCTCTCAGCTCTTTCAGACTCTCGGGAAACAACGTTTCGTCTAAGTGTTTTGATCTGCTGTACCACTTCACTGATGTGCCTCGGGTCCTTAGAACGAAACGATACCTCTTTTAAGAAAATATCTGTTTGATTCTTGACGGAATTTGGATCTTGAGAAGAAAAGGGTGTGCCGGGAACGTTAAATATTATACGAATATAGCAGTTTCGACTCGTGTCAGCTTGACTAGAAACGGTTTTCACAGTAGCAATATGAAACGGCACCATACTTCCGTATAACGGAATAAGAATAGCCTCGTTTTTCTGGTCGACTTGAATCATCAAGTCTCTAGGAGGAACATCGTTTATATTCTTGTAAGCAATTAAATCATTTGAAGTTCTTGAAGAAGATCTTCCATTCCCCGTTGCCGTTGTCCCACCCGCAAGCCGTTGAGCGGTTTCTTCGTTCTTTTGGCGTGCGAGTTCCGCTTGATGCTGTCTTCTAAGTTCTTCTTTAGACATTTCATGGTTGTCTGACCGTAAAGTCGCTTTAGAGTATAAAGCTTCATTATGGTTACGGTTAGAATCCACTTTCACTTGTGCCCTTTCGTCGTCTACCTCACCATCGTTGAACGAGTACGCAATGTCTTTAAATGCTTTGGAACTTAACAACGTCACCACTTCATGACCGGTAGCAGTTACAACAACCGTATCAGCAATCAACAGTGCGTAGTTTTGACTTTTCGCTTTGCTACTCTTTGTCTGCATGTTTTGAAACCCTAGCGAAACGTTAAAAACCATACCAGCTTTCAAAACTCTTTCGTTTTTCTCGTTTAGATTCAAACCCGACTCCCGAAACTCAAAACCGATTCCCGTCCCGGCTGATTTGGTCAAATTGGAAGTCAACTCAGGAGCTTCTTTTTCAACCACCGCAAGTGCAGCCTTGTAAACATCGTTCGCTTTAATACCGGGCTTCAGAACACCAACAGCAGCCTCATGGGCTTTTAAAAGAACCTGATACGCCTTGCTTTGTGTAGCATTTGAATCGATGAGAAACGTTCTAGCCACATTCGCGCAGTAGCTATTATATCGTGACCCAAGAGCACAGATAATCACACTAGCCGAATCATAGTATAAATGATCGTCATTGCTTGAAGCACTAGGCCTGAGATCAAAATTACCGCCACTCTGGAAAATCGGAGGGTAACATATATCAACGTTTTCACGTTTCAGCTTCACTTTAATCGTATCTGGCCTCACAATAGCGTTTTCAGTTTCATCCATTAAAGAAGAATGAGTCACTTTCTTTTCTTCATCGATTACCTTCTCAAGCTTCGGAACAACAAACTGTTTCATCGCAGAGGCGGTTAAATAAGCGGCTTTTTTCACGTTCGTAAGCTCACCGGTCTCCTTAACAGAAAAAAGATCCGCCAATCCGTTAGTTATGTCACGAAGCTGTAAACGTGACGACTTCATTTTCCCGGTCCACGTTTCTAGAAGTTTCCCTTCTGGTGCCTCTCTTGCTATATGCCCAAGAATACAGGAATTAGCAGACTCAATGGAAGTTAAAATGGTGTCCATTTGGGTCAACCCGTCATCGTTTTTGGCCTTTACGTGCATCACGACGTCTACGTTTATAGCTTCTTTAGCTGACCTTTTGACAACGTCAAGAAGTGATGCTTTTTTCTGGCTGCATAAAAAATGGATCTGTTCATCTGAGAAAAGCATGATTGTTTCGGGAAATTCGTAACCGAGAAGCCAGATGTTTAACGCTGATGACTTTAAATAACGAAGATCGTCAGATGGTGGTGGGGTAGCTACTACAAATGCGTTACAAGATCCCCATAACTCCTCCCTGTGTTCCCGCCAGTGAAAATACAGAGATTTTAGCCGCCTGACTAATGTACTTGCATCAATTACGTACACACCTGAAGCTCCTCCAGCTGCACCGTTACTCGCAATTGGATGGTTTCCACCGTTTCGTTGATCAACCATTTCTCCTGGTGAATGTAATTCATTAGTTCCAATACTACAATCAATATACAATTCTGACATTTTGTTTTGGAATAAAGGATTTTAATAATCCCAACTATTAGCAATTGGCCGGCAACAGTCCCAACTACATATCTACTGATGGTCCCACCTTCTAACATATTTTCTCCCAACAAGCCTTTTCTAACTGATGTCTAACCCAGTTAGTTTTTTGGTGACGTGAACATGGCACAAACCTTTGTTATTTGATAAGGTGGCTCCTTATGACTCTCATCACCACCTCACCTCCACCACCACCATTGATGAAGTGCCACATAAGGAGACACCTAATCAAATAACAAAGCTTTGTGTCACGTCAGCGTCCACGTCACCAAAAAACTAACTGGGTTAGACCTCAGTTAGATAAGGCTTGTTGGGAGAAAATAGGTTAAATGGTAGGACCATTAGTAGATATTTCTGTAGTTGGGACTGTTGCTAACCAATTGCTAATAGTTTGGATTATTAAAATCCATTATTCCTTTTGTTTAATATACCAAGATGAAAAAATATAAAAAGATATAGAATGTATTGGCTTAAAATACAAATCTTTTGTTGTTCCAAAAAAAATTTATCATTATACGAACTAATGCTCAAGTACAAGCCATAGATTACATAATGTTACAGTCCAGTAGATAAAAAGCACTTATCCTCTGAGACCATGCGTAGTCGTTGGGGTGAATAATGCCCCACCCTAGGGCGTTTTGCGCCATGTGGCAGCCCAGTCAGCAATGGGGCATTATTGGGCGTTTTTACAAAAGGGGTGTCGTGGGGATGTGGGGCATTATGTTAAATGAGATGTAATATAATTAAATAAAACAAAAACCATCAAAAAATCTTATTGGATAAAAAGTAGGAAGATGGAAGGTGATTGGACAAACAAATGAGGGGCAAGGCGTGATTTAAATCACGCGAAAACAAAAAAATCAGCCAAACACGCCCAGGGGGTGGTGACCCGGCGTGTTTGGGCGAAAAAAACTGGGCAACCACGCCTCGTAGGCATGGTCTGAGCAAAATTTTGCTCACATGTTTCAAAACATGTTACGGGGTAGAGGTAAGGTTGTCTACATCTTACCCTCCTCAGACCCTACCTTTGCTATTGGTGTGATGATGATGATAAAAAAAATATCATTCATTTCAACCATTGTGTACTTCTATTTGTGGTTATTTGTGGGTCTTATGAACAAAGACCAAATGGTAAGGTTCTATATTGAGAAGTTCAAACTACGGTCAATACACAAACTTTGCTTTTAAAATGTGGTTATATTCTGCCCAAGTCAACAAGATGCACTTTATGATAAAAACAAACAAATAATAAAAGCGAAAAGTAATAAATCTACAACTAATTAAAGGATTTCTCACCTTGTTTGAAGTAAACAGTTTCGTGACTAATAATTGAGACAAGAGTATTGCTGTACTTGCGTTATCCTCTTATGTTGTTAGCTAGCGTCAAACGTATAAATCCTACAAACGGATAAAAGAAAATCAGAAGTTACATAAAGGAAATGATAAAACAAAGACACCCACAGTCAAATTATAAAAAAATTCACTGTAACAATTTATCGAACACTTCAAATAGTTCCTTTTGTACTGATGAACAATCAGACCATAAATCCATAATATCTCCAAATCTAGTTTTTCACTTTAACAATTTAAGCATGTTTGAGACTAAGAAACGAAAGCACTTTGACATATACAAAAAACATTATGCACTACAATCAAATAACATTGAGACACCAATTGTCTAATATAAATCATTATAAGAATCATGATTTCTAAAGCTTTACTTTTGCATTGCAACTCAACAAAACAAGACCGCTTCCCATTCTTTTATTTCATTGTTAATTTCTTTCCAAAACCCACGACTACCATATTACTAAGATTACCCGTTAACTGTGTCCACACACTATATATGCATGCATATGTGTGGATGACAGACAGATATCTTTCACGACTACGCTAAAAAAACTTTAGATACTGAAACATGCGTTATATTTATGGTAATGTAGATATCATTTTTTGGAATATATCACACACTAAACCATATTCATATCCAATTATCTAATATCTTAAATGGCTAGTTGATACAGTGTATTATAGTTGAACGTCTAATTTTGAAGAACACATAGCTACACGATAATCATTTTTTGGCAGGTACTCTATCCTTCTTCCTACGGATAAATCGTTCTGGATGATTTCAACTGGTTCCCAAAAACTAAACTAATAATAGGCCAGTTACATCATAAATATAAGGTATGCTGACTCTACAAATTCAGCTTGACAGCTTGACCTAAGCTTTCATTGCAAGTAGATTGTCTTATTTGTCCGTGGTTTTATATAAAAAGGCATACCAGTAATGCAAAATTCACAAAAATCCAAACTTTCACTTAAAGACCTTTTATTTAAACACAAGTCAGTTCCGCATATAATCAATATGCAATGACGATATCAACATAGCAGTAAGAATAACGTGTTAGTCAAGGACTCAACTAGAGCCTCTAAATTTAACCAGTTTATTGTTATCAAATTCTGGAAAAGATAAAAGGTCATATACACAATTCTTTTATCCACAGTACATGATCTTCCTTCAAGTCACCACTAAAATTTTGCAAAAAAAAAAAACCATGTGCCTTTTATATAAAATTTGTATTCTCTATGTATATGCCAAAAACAAGATGCTGATGGCCAATTGTTTCAAAAACCATAACACAGATTATGCTCAAAAAATGCAAAATTATCAAATTACCATGAGATATAACATCATTGTTCATCACAAATACTAATTATCATTATTTGAACTTGCACCACCTCAACATCAGAATTCATTTTTCAACTTTCTTCATTTAATAAACTTATTTCAAAATCATCAAATTCAAAAAACATCAAAAAAAAAAAAAAAAAAAACACTAGCCAAGTTCGATTTCTACACACAAATAAAAAACACATAGTTGCACAGAATCAAAAAAATCAAAACTCATCAGCATTCAAAACAACGATCCACACAAAACAATCACCAATTCCTCCAATTTAAACCTAACAATAATCCACAATAATCCATAGCTCACAACGTAAATCATAGATCTGAAACCCTAATCTCGCAAAAAGTCGTAACAAAACCAAAATTAACCTAAGCAATCCAAAATTCATAACACCAAAACTTCACAACACAATGATTTCGAACTAAAATGGCTCTAAAACTGCCTAATAACAATAGTATCAGCTTCAATCGCGTATTCGGATTGTGAATGCATACATTAAACCTAATTTTCGTAGTGTATTGACAGTAATTATGAGAGAAGATGATATGGATTGATGTGAAGAGAGAAATTGACCTGATCGGAGTCGACGGAATCGTTGCCGCCGGTGACGGTTGTTTAGAAACCGGAAGAGACTGCGGTGGGGTTTGTTATGGTTATGGAGGGAGTTTTTATATGTGTGATTTTGGGGGGTAATCCTACCCGCCCAATTCTCAATTGGCACTATATCTCAAAGTTTTGAAATTTTCATTCCCCCTTACATTATGTGTATCCCCCGCCTCGTTGCGGGGCGTTAAACTGAAAATTTCTCGGTTTGGTAACATGTTCGGTTGTTTTTTCGATTACTTATGTATGCGATTCATAACACGGTCTTCAACAAAAAGTATCGAGATGTAGATAAAAATACGCTCATCAAACAAATTTTCTTATTAAAGTCTAAAAACCATAGGGTAACTTTAGTAAAGTACAAGTGTAGTATCGCAAACTGACTTAAAAAAACAAATATTTCTTAGTTTAATAATATGTACGCATTTATTTCGGTTAGTTATACATGCTACTTATAACACAATATAAAAAAAAAAGATGCATCGAGTTAACCAGATAAAGAAAAACACTATCATAGTTATGATAAAAAAATAACTAAAACGATGGCAAACGTGTAATTTAGAGTTAGGGGCAAAACAATAATTTGTCAGAACCAATTAGCGAGTTCTAGGCAGATGTTTGGCACGCATAAAACTAAATTGAGTAAACCAAGTAAAATAAAACACTACCATAGTTTTGCCAAAAAATACTATGGCAACATTGCAATTTTTAGCTTGGGTAAAATCGTAATTTTAAAATGGAGGTAAAATAATATTTTGAACTGAGGGCAAAACCATTTTTTTTTATTTTGAATTGGGGGCAAAATCGTAATATTTTTACTAAGGGCAAAATCGTAATTTTTAGCTGGGGACTAAACAAAAATTTTATTTTGAACTGGTGGCGAAATTGTAATTTTAAACTGTGAACCAAATTGTAATTTGGTAGGATTGTAGCGGTGGGCAAAGTATAATTTTTTTTAACCAAGGCAAAATTGTAAATTTAAGCTGGGGGCAAAGCATAAATTTAATTTCTAACTGGGGGCAAGATCATAATTTTAAACAGGGGATAAAACATTGTTAAAAACAATATGTGTTAGAACATAAATTTTTTATTACTGTGTTACGAAAAAATTATTAGATAAGGTTTGATATAGAAATAACCTAACTAATTGATAATATGTTGTCTAAAATTAAAGCATGACCTAATTTTATGTTGTCTAATAATAAAAAGATGACTTAATTTAAATAACCAAATGTCATTGAACAATTCAATAAAGCCCATATCTTTGATCCTATTAACATTAAGAGAAAAATGCAATTTACATCCCTGTGGTTTGTGCGAACATACAATACAATACAGAGACAAAACGTCATACCAACTTTTAATACATACAATACAGAAACAAAACGTCATATCAACTTCGTAGACTTGACGGAACTTACAGACTCGATAACAAAAGACCGTAACATACAATACAGAGACAAAACGTCATACCACCACAAGCAATTGTAGATCTTTACTGACGGGTGCACTTCGGAATGTAGCAGATATGAATGAATATAACTCCAGTGTAGCTAATTACATATCTGCCACTGGGGTTATATTCATTCATATGAATGAATATAACTCCAATGTAGCTCATCGATTTTCCTTGAAATTCCAGAGCTCGCTAATTACATATCTGCAACTGGGGTTATATTCATTCATATGCAAATGATCGTTCTGATCAATTACTTCCTTATGTGCACCGCACCATCTTCTAGGAGGTTGTCAAGTGTTCTCGCCTTCGTAGTTGGTGTTTTGCGTATGTTTACATCTGCAGCCATTATGTACAATATTTTCACAAAAAAACATCACAAACAAACCTTGTTTTGATACTACCACGATAGCATAGAACAAAAACAAAACAAACAAATAGAACAAAGCAAAACAAAAACAAAACAAACAAACAGAACAAAACAGAACAAAAACATCACAAACAAACCTGAAAAACTGAAACGAAAATAATCAAATCAACCAATTCACAAATATCTGATTATCATCATTATGCGGCATTCAGATTATCAAAGAACTGATTATCAAAGAACTGATTATCAAAAACTGATTCACAAATAACTGATTATCATCATGATGCGGGATTCAGATTATCAAAAGCTGATTATCAAAAACTGAAACCAAAATACCAAAATCAACCCTCTGTTTTTCACAAAAACATTCACAAATAACTGATTATCATCATCATGCGGCATTCAGATTATCAAAAACTGGTTACCAAAGACATCATCAATAACTGATTATCAAAAACTGAAACCAAAATATCCAAATCAACCCTCTGTTTTTTCACAAAAACATTCACAAATAACTGATTATCATCTTGATGCGGCATTCAGATTATCAAAAACTGAAACCAAAATACCCAAATCAACCCTCTGTTTTTCACAAAAAACATTCACAAATAACTGATTATCATCATCATGTGGCATTCAGATTATCAAAAACTGATTACCAAAGACATTATCAAAAACTGATTATCAAAAACTGAAACCAAAATATCCAAATCAACTCTCTGTTTTTTCACAAAAAACATTCACAAATAACTGATTATCATCATCATGCGGCATTCAGATTATCAAAAACTGATTATCAAAAACTGAAACCAAAATACCCAAATCAACCCTCTGTTTTTTCACAAATAACTGATTCACAAATAACTGATTATCATCATCATGCGGCATTCAGATTATCAAAAACTGAAACCAAAATACCCAAATCAACCCTCTGTTTTTTCACAAATAACTGATTATCATCAACATCATGCGGCATTCAGATTATCAAAGAACTGATTATCAAAAACTTATCACCAAAATACCCAAATCAACCCTCTGTTTTTCACAAAAACATCACAAATATCAAAAACATATATAGATAAGATAAAATCCAAACCTCTGTTTTGAAGATGAAGATTGATGAAGATGGATGAAGATGAAGATGATGATGATGATGATCGTTGTTGGGAGTTGAGAGAGAGATTTCAAGATTTTTTGAGAAGTGTGATGATGATTATAAAAAGCAATTGTATACCTTTATTAATTTCAACCATAACCGACCAACAGTTGCTATTATGTGTAGATATTAAGGGATAAGGGTATTAAGGACATTTCACACATGTTACAACAGTCCCATATCTAGCTATCAAATTGTCATTTAATAGAACTATATGTCAAACCTACAACCTATTAGAAAGAACATTTAGCTATAAATTTTAATCTACAAATGTATTCATTTTGAACAAAAAAACTAACATGTTCCCAAAAATTACGTGGCATATCTAGATATATAGATTTAATAATTATTATTTTATATATTATAATATAATTAAATTATTTTTCATAATAATTTTTTAAATAGTAGATATTATTATTTAAAAAATATATTTAATATATTAATTATAATTTATATAAACAGTGGGCTCATTTAACCCCGCGAGCCGGGGTTGAGCTCGATAAGTGAACCACAGGCTCAAGCTCGTTTACTAAATGAGCTCCTTTTTAGGCTCGGGCTGAAGCTCGTTTAAGATTGCCTTGTTTCAGTCTTTTATTAACCAAGCTCTTGTTGCTCAGCTCGTTCACACCCTGTAAACTTTTTTCAGCCCTTTTGGCTCACTTTGGGTGTTCTCATTACCTCTCAATCTATACCCCTAAATATGTCACAGGCTTAAGGTTAACAATATTATACCTCAGACAATGGATTGGAAGATGACCGTCGATCAACTACTTTTGGACTTCTGACTTTAGATATTTTGGCAACTGGATTTTTCGAGGAAGAATGATCAGCCTCTGTTCCTGAAGTTTTGAGCTGCATAACAGCTTTTTGCGTACTCTGGGGCACCTGCAAGGTTGCAGCTCTTTTAACAGATCAGATTCATTAAAATGTTAATTACTATTAGTATCTACTTATCTAATAAATGGGGATTAAGGATAATGTCTTAAAACACCACTCCTACAATCATAGAGAGTTATTTTAAAAACGGTGATGTCAATTCGTGCAAAAATGATCTCATCTTTATATTTAAAATTAAAATTGTTAACTAATAAAAGGATTTTATATTTAACTTTAAAATTGTAATCTTTTTAATTGAACTTTTTTAAACAATAACCAAGACTAATGGATATTTCTGCAACAATATTCATTGGGCGAAGACTAATGAAAGTTGTTTTGTTATTATTGAAACTGGTAAAAGTGAATATTCAATATTAAACCATAGTATTACAAAATTATGATTTTGAAAAATAATAAAAATAAAAAATTAAACATTACAATTAACACTTCCTAGAATATCTCGTTCTCTCGCCTTCTTCCATGCAATTTCATTTTTTGTTTTAATTTGTAGATCAGCTAGCATATCACAGGTCTTCTGATCCTGTTTCAGCAAATTTCTAATAAACTCTTCTGCTTTTTCTTTAAACTCTGTTGGAGTAGAACATGCAACTTCATCCAGCAGTGCAATGCTACTCCAGGTTTGCTTATAATATTTATCACTAACCATAGCAACTTTTTTGTTGAGTTCTTCAGCGTTTCTCTGTTCTTGGAGTGACCAGGTTGAAAATTCGATTTTAAGATCAGTAGTATCCGACCAGTGGTAGAAGGTTTTCCTTGCCATTTAGGAAGAATGTGAGTGTTTTTGGATGGTTTGTTTTAGGATGAACGTTGATTTTTAAAATTGAAGTGTTGATGTTTTCAAGTAAACTAATAATGATCCTTTATAGTGTTTAAAATGTTTGATAGGGTAAATGAAGAGACATCTCCTAATTATGATAACCTTTTTTTGAAGGTTTCAATTTTGTTGTTTGGTTTTCTACATATTTAATTTTACTTGTTTTCCCATGAAAACTCATTTTTCAAAGGTTTTGCATTAAAATGGTTGATAGGATAACTGAACAGGCATCTCCCATATACACGTTTTTGACTCTTAAATCATTAAATGTACATGGTTTTTAAGTATAAATGTTTATTTAATGATTGCCTTTAAAGCTGACCTTTGGCCTGTTACATATACTATATAATAGCATTGCCAATAAAAAGTTTTTTCATCAAAACAGATTCATTCAGTGAAACAGAAGAGCAACTATTATTGTTTTGCAACCAGTTCTTATAAATATATTAAAATGGAGTCATATACTTCTGCAAAATATGACGATTTCAAGCAACGCTTTATTAAACAAATCGAAGACCAAGTTTTGGCTGATAGGTCTACTCTTCAAGAGTTGAAGAAGTGTTTTAACGGACTGGAAGTTGGTCTACTGACAAGAGACCAGGTTTCGAGGGACTTGAGGGCGATGCCGACTACTTCCGTTCGTGACCTGTGTGTTGCGAGTAATATAGAATGTGGAGAAAGAGACCTGGAGTTCATGAGAAAGATCAATGAGATACATCGAGAGGTACAATGCTCCATGGAGTTGAAGTTAAAGTTTCTTGATTCTTGCTATTAGAGTTAGATGTGTCTGATTAGTTTTCTTTTTTATATGTAATTGCTACTTTCTTAATACTTCATATTTTATAAGTATTAATTTTTTTATCACAGTTTACTTTTACATCTTTTCATGAGTTTGAAGATAAACAGACGGTGTTCCATTTTCGATAAATTAGAAAATATTTCATCTAAATTTTTTTTCTTAAGATTGTTGTTTGGTACCATGGATGATCTGTTTAATGTTTATTTACGTGCTGACTTTAACAATTTTGGAAGCGAAACAGTTTCAACAAACACGGGTAACTTTTTCCTTAATTTTAATTAAATTAAGATTGTTTGGTACTTGTAGATATTCTAGGGCTAAAGTCGAACGCTACATTAGGGGCAACAACACTCAATATGGTAGTCTTACAGACTCAAGTAAAGTTGTTTGATCAATTGATTCTAATGTTTTATTATCATTTTATTGATTCTTTGTTAGTTACAGTTGATGGTGATCATAGTATCTTACACATGGTTGTTGTGAGTCATCCACATATATATCAACATTTAATTTCTTAAATTCTTTCTTGTATGTATCTTGATTTGCTTCAGTCGTTGACATTGTCTACGACCCTCCTACTTCTGTTTCATTATACTGATTTTAGGTATGGTTTTTCGTCTTTTCAATTTTTTTTTGGTTTTGTTTTCAATGCACAATTTTGGTTTTGTCATAGGTTCTTCAAACACACATCGACTTGGTCTCAGCTAACCAACTTTCTAAGGAAAAGGAAAGACTGAATTTGAAGTTTACAAACAACAAAGTAAAATGTACCAATTTCAATGCATGTAATAAAATTATAAAAGACTAAGCCCATGATCTAAGTGAAAACTGAATACCCTTTCCTTAAAAGAAGTAACTTGGAAAGATGTTATGAGATGCAGTTGATTTTACTGCAAGAAAAAGAGAAGAAATTACCTGAATACCCTTTCCGGAGAGAAACTGCTTAAAGTCTGCCATTTTTAGATCACCGACAAGTACCGATTTGTGAGGAGGAGCTGTTGTTGAAAGGGGGAGTTTCAGACAACGTGCCGCTCTCTGTTTCCTCGATCTCAGAATCAATCCATGCTATTTCATAATCTCCAAGCTGTAGTGAAAACGGGTCAAAATGCATAATTTTTATCATCAGATATGATCACTAAAACTATATTATTCTAATAAAGTAATAATAGCCTAACCTTCTTAAAAAGAACATTGCTCATCAGTTTCTCAGAGAGTTGCACCTATTTCCACAACAACAACAAACCAATCAAATGTGGATTTGACGATAAATTGTGCAAAACAACATCCTATTAAACTTTTTATGTACCTTATATGCACACAAATCTGATGTGACATCAATTGTTTCTTCAATTTGAGGAGCATATACATGAGGACATACATGTTTCAGACAATGTTGCTTCAGATGTTTAGTGGCCTCTATGGATCCATGCACCAGCACTTAATAACGAAGAGTTTAATATCTTAACAGTTCAACAATAATTGCAGAAAATAATTTGCTACAAAAAAAGAAGAAAATTCATACAAGTTTCAAAGAGGCAACATGAGAAAGAATTGATTTGATTGATCGACCATCAGACCGTCCTTCAAAACCCATGTAAACCAATGAGCATTTGACTTGGACCTCAGGCAGATCCGTCAATTGATCCGACGGTCCACCACTACCGTCTCGTGACGTCCTTCTTCAATATCAAAAACAAATCAAACACAGCAGACGCACTGCACCTTCAAAACTACAAATCTACTTAAAAAGCCATATGATTCAATAATATATACCATGACAAGTTATAGTCGACATTCATAGTTATAAAAGTATATTTTCAGAATTTGAAAGTTAAATTATAATTTTAACAAAAAATTTCCCGGTTTATTGAATTTAATCAGTAAAAAACAATATTATAAATCTATTTAAATGGTAAAACAAATTTTAGTAAAATTACTATCGTTGGACCAATTTAAAGTGAGTAGTAACTAAAACAACTACCTCGCTTCCAATGTTGATAATCCAGATGAATTTTAGACAAGCCGACTTCTCATTTGTATTAAAAACTATAAAATATCACATCGGTCCGACCTATACAACAATATATAACACAAATCAAGAGAGTTTACAAAATGACAACATACCTCTTTTTTTCCTCTCATCGTCCTCTGAAGTATCATCTGAGTCATCATCTTTCTCGGCACATGTCACAAAACAAAAAATCACACCGAAACTCGATCAAATTAGACTGAAAATTGATTCGAAATCAATGGAAATTGACTGACATGATCAAACCTTTAATTGACCAAACTAAAACTTGTGTAAAACAGTTCAAAACGTTCAAAATATTTGTAAAACTTATCAAAATCTCAGTCGAAACAATTCATATAACAACTATAGTTATATACAACCGAGCACAAATAGATCGAGTAATTTGAATGTATTGACTCAACTTCTTAATTAAACTCTTTAACAGAGGACTCAGTAGCATTAAGGTAAGCCTAATATATGCATATGAAAAAAGTAAATGAAATCCTAACAAACCAATGGCTGCCTTACAATCCCATCAAAATACAAACAACAAACTAAAAATAACATGTAACAGAATTAAATTAAAGTTATAAAATATAACTCAAGAGTAGCACTTTAAACGTAGTTAGGCAGCCTTTGCTTTAGACATTCACAGGTAAACAAAAAAACTTAACATTAATTAAAAGGGTATTGTAAAAATAACAATGACAAACAACAAACTCAGATCTACTCATTCACCAATCAGCATACATAATCCCCCCCCCCCCTTTAACTAACTTTAACATTTTTATTTCTTTTCCTTATTATCATGTCCTGTCACAGAATCATAAAAGTTCCAATAATCAATTAGTCTTACATCAGATACAGTCTACCTACGCAAGAGACATCAATTAGTTTGAGCAAATAGAAAGGATCTTTATATTACCTAAATACCTAATTTCATGACCTAAACTCTACGCAATTTTAATTATCAACAATTTTCATCAGCAATTTTAAAACAGAGATCTTGTACCTGATAGAAGACAGTTGACTGCAGAGCTCTATGAAAACACTACATGTAATGAAAAACCCCAAATTAGAACCCTAATTTCTAAAATACAGCAAATTACCACAAATATTAAAGCATTACATACCAAGATTTGGCCCTTTTGAGTACACTCGAGGAACATCCTCTTCTTCTAAACCTGGCAGCACACACCAAAACCTCACAAATCAACACCAGAAGTGTATTGAAGGTTGAAACCCTAACCTTTTGACTGATGAAATTGAATACCTCCAAAATCAGGGAAAATACCCTTTTGACTGATGAAATTTCACCAGCTTATCACTACTAAAGGTGTTTCTAAAAATGTAGTACCCCCTGTAAAGGAATCAAAACAGTCTGAAGCGTTTGTATTCACCAAATTTAGTAAGGATATTTCGCATCTGCAACGTTCTAACCAAATAGCTCCAAAATTAACATCTCTGCAACCTGACCACAATTTTCATTGCTCTTGTTTAAACCACATGAACATGTTCAATTAAGCAAATTCAGCCGATTCAACCGGTTCTTCTCAAAATACAACGGATCTATTCAATATTTCAAACCTATAATAAAAAAATCAACAATTAGGTCAAAAATAAAGCTCAAATCCTTAACCTAATTAGAATAAATACCTCAAAACATCAAAATAAGTGCAAACAAACTTACAAACACACTTAAATCAGTTAAATCTATTCAAAATTTCAAACCTATTTTGATAAATCAACTATTACGTTAAAAATTAAAGCTCAAAACAGTTAGAATAAATACCTTAGGGTTTGTGGATCTACACATATATGAAACAAATTCAGCAGTTGAAACTCACCACCATCGTCGCTTCTGCAACCCGAAACACCGCCATCATCCTCTTCGTTACCAAATCTATACATGTCAGAATTCATCTTCTTGTTGATCTCTAAATCATTAGACCGTTGATCTCTGAATTCATCTTCTTGTTCTCCGTTAGAGTGAATTAGGGTTCTTGATTGACGCCCATTTCTTTTCCTATATTTGAGAGAGAGAGATGCAGGTTTGAATATTTGAGAGAGAGACGCAGGTTTGAAATTAGAGCTTGAATTTTGAAAATGAAGTCAGGTTTGAAATTAGAGGTTGTATTTGAGAGAGAGAGGTTTTTAAATTTTGAAAATGGAGCCAAAACTATATTTGATTTTTTTATAATAGATAGATTTATTTATATATTTATATATCCGAATTATGACATCATCAGATCCTACGTGGCATGGCTAGATGGTTGACACGTAGGCATTTCTATGTCATCATCTAAGCTCCCTTAATAGAGTATATAGATTTAAAAAAACTTCACAATAATAACGAACGTTTTTTATCTTTAATATGAGTATGATATTGCTATATTATAATAAAATAAATTGTTCTTTTTTGCTGGGTTTTCTTTACATTGTGTTAAAAATTATGGTTATTGTGTCTTTTAACTGGGTTTTGGTCATTACGTTTTTACTATGGTTTCTATACATTCTATTATTATCAAAACTTATAACATAATGTTAATTGTCAATTGTGTTTTTGTCAAGACTTTATAACACAATGAAGATGGTGTTATATTTGGGTTTTCTATTCATTGTATTATTGATTCTGGTCATTGTGTTTAGTCTACTGTCTATTGTGTTTTAATATGTTGTCCATTATATTTTTATTCTGTTATCCGTTGTGTTATAATCTGTTCATTGTGTTGTACTGTGTTGTTCATTGTGTTTTTAGTTATATTCCATCAAGAAATATAAGAAATATCCGAAAATTCTAATTAATATTTTGACAAAATATTTTGGATAATTCGAATCTGAATAAAAAATAGATATATGAAATTTCAGATAATTCGGTCACAGAATTCTGAATAAATCGGGTCTGGTTTTGGAGTTTCTTAGTGGGGTGTTCAATATTCGGATATCCAAAAACATGAAAAATTCTGCATATTGTATTCATCAAGTATATATATCTCTGGACACTTTGAATCCAATTCACTTTTTTTGCAAACAGAACTACAGGACATGCATCAACCTTGAAGATGGACACGAAGATTGGTTCAGTGCAGGCGGTTGTCCCAGATGGAGACGTATGTTGTCTTCTTCTACATGGTGGTGTTTTCCTTATCCAGACATCTATTGTTCCGTTTAACTGTTCTGGGGTGACACTAGGGCGTCACCTGGCCCAGCGGCTCGTCTAGGAGTGTCTAAAGTCTTCTATGTTCCCGATGACTTCAACCTGACTTTGCTTGCCACCTCCTCTCCCAGCCAGAGCTATATCTGGTAGGGTTGCTACGAGATCTGAAGATACATATCCGTGTCCGGACCTTATCCTGAGGGACGAACCGGATCTCCTAGGAACGGACACTCTTAAGATCTCCGTACCCTACAGTGCTGAGGACGGACAACCAAACAAGTGTGTCTGGACGGATGACGTCATATCAATTGACTAGTATAAATACCCATTCAAGTACAAAGCCAAGTACGATTTTCTGAACCTTCGTCCTTACTTTCTCTCTCTACTTTCTCTCATTATCAAATACTTATCCTCACGCCGGAGGGTGGTCGCAGAGGGGCCCTCCCATCTCTGCGGCGAGCCTAACGGTTTTCTATTTTGCTGGTTTAAGTTCTCAACTTCTCCAAGGTCCAAACCCAATTTACAGGCTCCAGCCTTCTCGAAAATTTGGATCTTCAAGATCAATGCTAGATACGCCGCTGACGGATACGCCAGGTCTCGTGTTGTTGGTGCCTGCGTTGTCATCTTCACCATCAATGGACTTAGTGTTCTCAACGCCATCGCTAGAGTTTACAATGAGAATATACCACTCACCTGTATTGTTTGTATTGTTGGGGAACCCAATTCCAATATCTATGGTACAAATAGAATCCTTCATCATACCATTAGTTGTCTGATTCAGTCGAGAGCTTCGTTGCTTTAGATCGTCACTTGCTATTTGTAAACGCACTAAAGTGATGAAGTGTTGGTTCTGACAGTCTCTGAGAGTATAGGGTTCGTTATGTAACTTTTTTTACGCGATGTTTGCAATTTTGTCTAAGTAATGATGTATCCAAACTAGTATGTAGGTTCCATATTAATTGAACAAACTCGGAACAGTTTGGTTCTGAGTTAATGGTTGGTCCGTAGTATGTAAGAGTTTAGAGGTTTGTTCCTCTGAACTCAAGGTTGTCCGTAGTTAAGGGTTGTTACTTCGGAACTATTGTTTGTTCCGTAGTTTTGTTGTCTGTCTATATATATGGCATCTGTTATGTATTTGATAGAACTTTTGTTCCTTTGTACATTCAACAAACTTTGTGTTTGTTATGTAAGTGAAATACAAGTGACATTTTGGTGAATTCTTGTTTTCTACTCATTCTATTACATTGTTTACAGTATGTACAACCTCTTGATGGATTCCGCACATCATGAGGTATGGTTTCAATGATTCGATCCGTATATTAGAGATCTAGGTGACCTTACACTATTAGATACATATTCATTTAACTACAGATTTGATATCCTGTTTTCGATTAGTAAAATCGTAACTATTTATATAGATGTGGTATACTAAAATTACAAGCACTGAAGTTATTATTTAGGATTTTTTTCGAGAAACACTTATGCTAAAATTAAAATTATCTCAGGTTCCCTAAATATCAGATATATCTAAAACTTTTCAATATTTTATTGGAGAAAAATACGAAATATCCATAACTTGTAACTAATATTTATTATTTATTAGTGCTTAAAATTAATATTACAGATAATTTGAATCCGAATCCAAAAACTCGGAAATCTAAAATTTAGGATAATTCGAATTCAGAATTCTGGAGAAATTGGGTTCGGTTTCGTATTTAGATTTTTTGCACACCCCTAGTTTCACGTTTCCATCTATTGTAGGCTACATACTGGCCTATGCTTTGTTCAGATTCTAAGATGAGGTGACCGGACGTATGTGCATTCCTCTTTGCAGTCCTAGAGTTTATTAGCGGGGTGACTATGGGATGAGGTGTCCAGACGCGTGAGTGGTACTTCGGCTATGACCCTTCCTTTTTGGTGGAGGTCGAGAATACATGAGAGGGGTAGTTTGTGCCAAAATCAGAAGGAAACTACTGGGCAAGGTCATGCAAGATTCGAATGATTGCGTTTACAATGTCTTTGGGGCTAGGAGAAAGTTTCTTATTCAATAACTCTTGAACCACATTGAAGATTTGTGTGTGGGTGGCATTGTGTAATTTAAAGAATGTGTCCTAATGAATATGCTAAATACATAATTTGTCAAGTGTCTTTGTTTAGGTTAAGTTAAGTTGATTTTAAGCGTGTTTGTTAAGTGTTGGTTGGAGGGCGTTGGTTGTTAAGCATCTCTCTTTAAGTACTAGCAAGTTGATTATAAATGGATACTCAATTTCACTATGAATTGATTCTTGGATTTTCAATCATATGAAACTTTATTGTTCATTGTTGTTGGAAGGGGTGGTTGGAGGACTTAGGGGCTGTTTGGTAGCCTCTTAATGGCCATTCAGATGCTACCTCTTAATGGTTTAAAACCTCTGAATGAATAAGAGGTAACCTCAAGTCTGAATGGTTAAGAGGTAACATCTGAATGGTAAATCATCACATGTTACATTCTTCTACCTTCTCATTGGTAAAATTCTTAATGGTTCCATTCAGAGCTAGCCTCTTAATGACCATTCAGAGGCTACCAAACAGCCCCTTAGGCTCTCAATGAGCGTAGAGACGTTATTAATATATGGGATGATAATAGTGTTCGAGATAGTAATGCTATGAGATTTTATATCTATAAATCATCAATGCAAACAAAAGAGCTTGCATTTTAATGTTTCAACTCTAAATGTTATATTGTTTGTTTTATATTAAGGTTTTTTCTTGTAAACATGTTATTAAAAAAATTAGGGTTTTTTACTTATTTCCCCCTCCTAAACTGGCTTATTACGTATTTTCCAAAAAAAAAAAAAACAATTACATATTTCCCCTCCCTAACCCATATATATTACATATTTCCCCGAGTGAATTTCAAGGATTGTCCTTTATCTTTATACCCATTTTCAGGCGCTGTCCTTTATGTTTAAAATTGATGAGTTTTGTCCTTTATGTTTTCATATCATACACGTTTTGTCCTTTAGGCCTAACCCAGTTAGTTTTTTCAGTTAAATTTGGTATGTGCTTTGCACATAAGGGCAATTTTGTCAATTCAAAGATTGTAGAAGCTTTAAGCTGTAAATCTGCTGTTGAACTTACATTTGAATTGACAAAAATGCCCTCATGTGCAAAACATATGATCAAATTTAGCTGAAAAAACTAACTGGGTTAGGCCTAAAGGACAAAACGTGTATGATATGAAAACATAAAGGACAAAACTCGTCAATTTTAAACATAAAGGACAACGCCTGAAAATGAGTATAAAGATAAAGGACAATCCTTGAAATTCACTCCCCTTTTCAGTAAAATTACTCTTAGAATGACTATTTTACCCTTAATGAACTATAAAATGAATATTTACATATTTTTCATTTCTAATATCATCAAATCAATTACATATTTCTCCAATTCATATAGTATTTCCCTAATTCTTCTACCTATTACTCTCGTAAAAAAAGCAAAACTGAAAAGCTTGCGAACCACAACTGAAAAGCATGGTGTTGAACAAATGTATGGCTATATATCAAAGCATGCGAACCACAACTGAAAAGCAAAACAGCTTCCAAATGCGAAGGTGTTGAACAAACGCCAATGGAAGCAAAAAAACTATTTTTCATTCAAACGACCCGATCGTCACAAACGTTGCTTGATTTCGCAACTAAAACAGCAAGACTAAGACGCAAAATAGATTTTTTCATAACCGTCTTTCAAAAATGAAAGGCCACAATTTATGGTTTTGTTTGTACTCTTTGACAAGAGTGACAAGTAAAAGAATTGGTGAAATAATACATGAATTGGGAAACATGTAAATATTCATTTTATAGTTCATTTAGGGTAAAATAGTTATTCTAAGAGTAATTTTAATGAAAATGGGAAATATGTAATATATATGGGTTAGAAAG
Source organism: Helianthus tuberosus (assembly GCA_030545235.1). Lineage (NCBI taxonomy): Eukaryota > Viridiplantae > Streptophyta > Magnoliopsida > Asterales > Asteraceae > Helianthus > Helianthus tuberosus. The sequence continues at coordinate 108,579,541 of CM060393.1, forward strand.
GAGAAATATATAATTAGTTTTTTTGCTTGGGGAAATACGTAATAAGCCAGATTAGTAGGAGGAAATATGTAAAAAACCCTTAAAATTATGTGAAGTAATAAAATGATAATAACTAGTTTCAAGGGCCCTCGCGTTGCGGCGGGGGCACTAGTCAAATTCAATAATAAATAATTGCAAACAACAACAAAGCTTGGATTTTGAGTTTAAACAGTTAAGTCAGTTATGGATTTGTAAATTTATTTATTATGAAAGTACAAAAGCCAAAACATAAAACACAATATAACCACATGTTACAACAACCTAATGCATCAACATGTTACAAAATAATAATATATAATATATAATTGTGATGCAAGAGAATGAGTATCTTATTAAGCGATGTCGTTTGGTCGATCAAAAATAAGTAAAAATATGTAGTATATGAAAGTCGAGTCGTCTTTACGAGGAATTGGTGGTCAGTTAAGTTTTGATTAAATTGCTAATTATTAAAAAAACAAATTGATCTTTTTTAGTCGAGTTGGTTTGAAAGCAATAAACTTAAACTTTTGATTTAAAATAATTGTGAGAAAACATCGGGTTTGATGAAAACAATTAATTTAATAATATGAGCAAGTTAACAAAATCAAATCTTTTATACAAAAAACCAAAAATAGATTTTATATAACTTAAGAGGTTAACAAATCCACTTCCAAAATCTAGTAAAAAATTAATATAAAATTTCTCTAGAACAAACCCTACACCCGGAGAAGATCACGGATGAATCAGCCGCGCATGGTTGTCATCTTATTGCTTTGCTTTATGTGCTCAGGCATCGTGTCAATGGAACCCTCAACCCGCCGTCAAACACCTAACTTGCGAATAACTTTCCTCTCTGTCGAACTTCAAATTGTTATGTGATAACAGGATGACAACGTCCCTATATTCTTGGTCGACTCTCATGGTTCCTTCCCTTCAGTGGGTTGGTCTCGACGGTGCAGGACAGCCCTGGTGGTTTAGCTATCAACTAACGAACTTATAAGCTACCCTCCTGGCTTGCTCGATGAAGCCTGAGAAAATGTGATGCCATCCCTATCTTGCTATGATCGAACACATGTAGTTGGATGAAAAACTTCACGGTTAAAGATTCCTTAGCTACTGATATTTATTTAGCACAACAAATTAACGTTCCAACTCTCATAATCAGAGGCGTCTCTGAGAATTCACATACCCTGTTCGAGATTGAAAAAATGTGCTCTTCCGTTATGTTTTGTTATTATTAAAAAAAAAATCAAATTAGTATTAGGCTTAATAAACCTAATTTCAGGTGGGCTAAATTTTAACGTTAAAAAATGATTTGTAAATGGGCCTATATTGGAAGTGGTATGTGTTCACTATTTAAAAAAATAACATATACGTATCGGATTTTTTTAAAATCGCATGCCCCTCGAAATCGTGGGCCTTGTGCGGAGGTCCTCCCCGCACGCCATCAAAGCCTCCCATGCTCATAATCACCCTAAACTGTTATGTGATAATATAGACACACCCAAACTTGGGAACAACAAATAAAACAACCCTAAAACCTTAAACCCCTTCAGATTCTAGATGGGCCCCTTGCTCAATCCAAACAACAACTGAGCCAATAGTTTCTAGTCGAACCCACGAACATGCTTAGCTAAACAAGTCATGTTCGAGTCGACATGGTGGGTCAATGACTTGACTCGTATTACATGAAAAAGAGCACTCATAAGTCGTAAGTACTTATTGTAAGTTGCATTCTTTAAAAGATGTTTGGGGAATTTTTGTAAATAACATATGAAAATGAGTATTGAATACTATAACACATAACACAATTTTTTTTTAATCTTTCTTTACAACTTGGGTCCACCCTTGCCATGGACATGTTACAATAAAACCAATACATACACATATAAAAGAAAAACAATGCGAAGGAATTACTGATTATGGTCATTGATCATTAACAACACGACAATTTTTTCTAACTTGTCCTTGGCCATCCGTAAGGACTTCAATTGCACCCATTCGTACCATGGACCGAGCAAATCTTGCAAAGAACACCTTAGGATTTTGCAAGACTTCTGCTATGTGAGCCGATTGCGCATTTGTAAGTAGTGCTGCATCGGACACAAATAGACCCTTATGTTGGTTCAAACCTTCAAAGTATTGAGAATCAAATGAGAGGGAACTATTAGGATCCATTTCAAGAGTAATGCTTGCATTCACAGGGATCGGGCATATTTCCCTCAAGGTTTGTGCGTAAGTCGGGTCGAGAGAAGGGTCAGCATCTCCTACGCCTGTAAAGTTATAGAGTCGTCTTGAAACCAATGCGCAACGTGAGGTCCCGATAGTATGCGCCCCTAATTAAGTACAAAAATATAGTTACATATAACCAAAAGAAGCTTTAGAAAACAAGTATATGCTTGCATGCATATGTAGGAAAAAGCTTTAGGAAACAAGGTTGTATACCAGAAAGCGTTACAAGATCATCAACGTCTAGTCCTTTGGCTTCGAATTGTGTTAGGAGAGTGGTGAAATTTGCGCTTGCAGATGGTAGATTGACACCGACTTCGGCCGCCACCGAGATGTTTCCGTCCTTTCTTCCGGTAAAAACCGGCCAGATTTCCCTTTGAAACTACAATTATCCGGTAAAAGATGAAAACTATTCCATTCCAAAATAAATGCATGTGTTTTGAAATATATAATTATTTGATGTGGTACACTAAATCCATATGCATGGTTTTGTTTTATTTCTGTTTTATTCTGTACAAGTTTATTAAAAATCGAGTTGTATCCGAAATTTAGTATTATTTAGTCATGTAATATGAAATAGCTATTTATTTAGAATAATACACAATAAAATTCATAAGTAAAACATATAAAATCACAATTTGTCATCTTCCCATTTAAAAAGAAATTCCATTTAATGTGATGCATAATCTAAAAAAAGTTGTTGGAATTGATTTGTGTTACTTGGTACGAAACAGCGTCTCTAGCAGCCAACGCAACAATGTCGGCACATGAAACAATCCCAGGACAGCTAGCTTCCAACGTTGTTTTTATTTCATCAATAACATCGTACCCAGTTACAGATCTGTTAGGTCCTGCTGCTTTTTCGGTTGTCACATTTTGAGTAGGATCCAATAGAATTGAAGCATCACACCCCTGCAACAGTGCAAAAGTTATACTTGATTAAGTATCATGCACAATCTAGAATTGGTGGCAACTTGGCATGGTTCAAAACATAACACTATCAGTTGGCTAATTTGAATAATATATTGAAAAGCTATGCGTATAAATGAGTGGAGAAAGCGGCGGAACAAACATTTAACTTGGGGGTCGAAAATATTATACATTATTATATTATACATATGAATAGCAAGTGATGATAAATAGTGAATTTGATTATTTTTTTATTATTAACAAGTGATAAACAAGTAAATTAATACATATTTTATTAATTATTTATATATTATTTCCATCAAGATACCTAAACATAAATATGATTAGGTTAATTTTTTATTTATTAAATTTACATTTATGTTAATACCCAACAAACTATTTTAGTTATTTATTTTAAATTTGGAGATAATCTTTCTTTTAAATGATTCTACAATTTAATTTCAGATAATGAAGTAATTTTTCCATGATTTCGGAATATGCCATCACAACGTGTTTTTCCCCTATGATTGATGTGCAAGCAAATTGATACCGAACGAATTCCGTGGAGAAAAATCCACTATTATATTTAATAAATTAATAGAAAGTTATGATAAATAATAATTAAAATTTTTGAAGTATTTATTTTATTTTTAGTAATATTTTATCTATTATTTATTTTATTTTTAGTAATAAACAGTAATCGAAAATTCTTGGGTATGTGTTTCTTTATTTTTATTAGTAGTATTATATTTGGCGTTTAATTTGTTTTTATACATTTTATTCACTTGATTTATCCATAATAAATAGTAATTAATAATTCTTAAGTATTTGTTTCATTATTTTTATTAGTAGTATTATATTTAGCATTTGATTTGTTTTTTTATAATACCTTACGTTCATTAACTTTTTGAAAAAAATTCTAAATTTGCATTCATGTTTATTTTTTAACATTCCCAATTATTTGTCCGCGCATTGTGATGGTTCATTAGCGAGGGCATTGGATGGGTATCGATTCGGATTCGGTTCGTTACAGTACCGATACATTCATCCACTCGATATAGAAATCCATACGTGTTTTACAACCCAAACGATAAAAGCGGAACCCGGTACCGACACCGATGTTGTTCGAATGATATCAACTGCTACAAATTATGATGGTATCGGTACCGATATTTAATTATCGTCACAGACAAAGTTGTATAATAATTGTTTTTAAATTTGAAACCATAAATACGAATACTAATAACATAAACAGTACCGATGTTGTTTGGTACGATATGATAGCGATTCGATGTTAGTTTATCGAAAGAAAATAAAAATAAAAATAAATACCATTACCGACTTACGTTGTTCGTTCGGTTTTGGTTCAATTCACTATGGTAGCGACAGGATATATGTTATCAAACAAGAAACCATAAAAATTAATACATACCGCACAGATGTTGTTCAGTCCGATACGGTATGATAGCGATATAATCTTAGTTTATTGAAAGCTAAAACAATAAAAATAAAAACCGGTACCGATACAAATACAAATGTTGTTCAGTCGGTCTCGGTTCGGATTTGTACAATAGCAACAGAATAGTCGTTTTCAATAAAGTTTATATGGCAATTTTGAAACAAAAAACACAGAACGCAAACCAACCGAACCAATATCAACTAAAGAATATATGTGCCGATATCGGTAATTGATTTTATTGTTTTCGATCGATGTAAGGTTTTCTCTTTCGTTTGTTATAGCAAGTGTCGGTACCGTAACGTAACGTAACGAATCGAACGATACCAACCGAATTCCCGCTGTGAAGCGCGGGGAAAATCACTAGTTAGAAATTAAAAGTATCCACTTTTAGAGAAAGTTTAAAATAGAAAAGGCGCTTAACGTGCGACCGGTATGCGACTACCAAATAACATGCGTAATTATGCATATAACATGTTTAATTGGGGTTTGAAACAACCCATGTGTGATTTTGTGTTTTGACCATGTGTGATTTCTTTTTCATGGGTAATTAGGGTTTGAATTTATAACGTGCGTAATTTACAAATGAACATGTGTAATTAAGTCATATACTAGTCACAACACGTTAAGGCGATATTGTATGATAAACCACCCCTACACTTCTATGGGAAAAAAATATCAGGGGTCAAACCAAAGAGACATAGTTTTTCAAAGGTAATAAGCCTAAACTATACATTTCTATAAGGATAAAAATGAGGGCCCCAACCCCTTTTGGCCCATACTAAGCTCCACCCCTAAATGGGGATGAGCGAGCCCGAAATCTCATAAACTATAGCCCGACTCGATTATTCTAAGGCATTGATCTCCAACGTGACTCATGTTAAGCTTTATATCTAAAGCTCGAACTCAGCTCGTTATTAATTTTTTTAGTGGCTAACAATTTTTAAGTTCGTGCTAAGCTTGTGCTCGCCTCATCTATTATTAATCAGATATTAAATTAAATTGTTTTATTTATATATTTATAAATATAACTTTTTTATATATCGCTATGAATACATTATTAAGTTATTTTCATTCTAACCTTCTATATAATACTAACTATTACGTAATTATATGACGATTGTATAAAATAAATTTTTTTAGTTATATATATATGTGTGTGTGTACAAATTAATAACAATTTAAGCTCAATATATAAAGCTACGGCTCGATCTTGTTTATTAAACTAGCTTCAGTTAAGACTTCATCAAGGTTTAAATTTGGCTCGCTTTGAACTTTCAGCGACCGATTTCGAGTAGCTCACGAGCAACCCGACTCATTTACATCTGTAAAGAACTATGGAAGTTGTATTGAATGAATTACTTACCCTAACAAAGCAGTCATGATAGTGAAGCCTTAGAAGCTTGGCAGCCAGGGCAGGTTTTGCAGCAACTTTGCTCCATACAATCTCCCTAACTGTATTTTCAACCGAAATCGAATCACACAGTTTCTCATAATACTTCATCTTCAACCCTCCGCCACCATGGCACCCAACCACCAAAATCAAAAGTAGCAACAACCCTAGAACTCTTGGGATCATGTTAACTTTCTCAGTTAATGTTTTTGGGTTGAGATCACCTTTAATATAAATCCTTTATATAGAAGGTTTTCAAGGTTTTTCTATCAATATAAATATATAATAATAATTTTCGAGATTCAACCCTAACATAGATGCGTGTATTTTCATCGGTTGACATTAAGATTCCCAACATAATAATTCTGTAATATTGATTAAGAATGAATTTTCATTTTCAATATTCAGATTCAGAAGCCATGCATGTTTCATAAAAATAAAATAATATAAGAACCAAGCAGGAATAAGTTAATTAAAATTTACAGGATTCAGTTGGTTAGGATGATATTGATGGGCTCTTATGAGTTCACCTGTAACAGGTTCTTGAGGTCAACTTTAACTCATTATTACATTTGGCCTCAATAATTCCTTTCTGCATGCATAGATATGCTTATTATTAAATACACACATAAGTGTGTCGAATCATGGAACGTAATGATAGATCAAAGAAGTCAACCAATTATTGAGCATTTTTCAGTTTTTTCCTTACGTAAAGAAAAAGGTAACGACATAGGTTAATTGTTATAGTGAAATAATCATCAAATTTGATATTTTGGTGGTTACGATATTAGAGTTAAAGGTGCCGGCTCCATAGGCTTGACAACCAAGGCGCCTAACACCACCGAAAAATAAATGTCTTCAAGTTTTTGGAAAGTTTTTATATGTAATGTATTTATTAGGCCCAAATAAATACGTTTATTTTAAAAATAAACTAGTTTTTCATTTAAGAAACCCAAAGTAAATATTTTTTTTAGTAAAAATGCCCAGTTTCAAACTCATTTCACATTAATTTCCAACTATTACAACACACAACTATTAACCTAATCATCATTATTCAGCGGCCTAAAGCCCATAAAATATAGCCGCAATTATCGTTCACACTTCCCATCGCAACCTGCTTTCAATTTCTATGCTATCAGCTATCATTAGACGATCAAGGCAATTTTGAAGATGGAAAAAGAGGTACAGAGGGGTATCCTATCTCTTGCCATCGCTCTGGATAACGAATGCTATGAAACACCTAAGCTTATGAAAACATTAACAATGAAATTTGGACCAATCAAAGCAGATGCAAAACCGGACCCTGTCATGACATCATGGCGTTTTGATGATGAAACAGACATGGTGACCGTTATATACGACAACGGAGAGCAGGAATACTACCTGCTTGAAAACATCATGACAAAGCAGAGGCTTGGGTTCATGAAAGAATTCCACAATGCCACTTGTTTGAACACATACATGGACTCAAAAATGGCATTAATGTAAGACATGTTCAAATGGAGGCTTGCCACTTGTTTGAACACATACATGGACTCAAAAATGGCATTAATGTAAGACATGTTCAAATGGAGGCTTCAGAATTTTCAGGAACAAGAAGCCGATGAAAGTGATGGTGATGACATGGATGAAGGTCTAGATGAAGACTCCGAGGAAGAAGACGACAGAAGTGATGGATACTTCTCGGATAAAGTACCTTTTAACGAAGGGTTTTAAATTTTTTTTTGTTTTTTTTGTTAGTTTTCTTCTGTGTAATCTTCTCTTTTTTTCTTAAGATAATTAAATGATATATTTCTCTATTTAGTTGCAAAACGCCAAAAATACTACAAAAAGTTATTACTTACAAAACGCCAAAAATAATAAAAAAATATTTTTCTGCTTAATATTTTCTCCGTTATTGTATTTTGTCATCTTGGTCTGCATAAAGCCATTTAAAAAAAACGTCAAACTTGGAAGATGGGACGTCTATCACCCTAGAACTGATTAAGCTGAACAAAACAGTAAATACACACAGTAACGGAAAAGACAGTTACTTTATTACTATCATTTATTATAATAAAAATCCCGCCTAAATTACGCGCCAAAAAACTCCTATAAGAGAGGGGTCTATACACACTGAATTGGTCACACCCAGAAAAACAAACGCCATGTTCTCTAGAAACCACTCACTTTAAAACGTCAAAAAGTTAGTTAAAAAAACCACAGATGCCAAAACTTTCACTGAATGGAAAAGCTTCCACAGATGGCAAAGCGTATGATAACATCAATTGGTATTTTGTTGTGGACATGCTATGCTAGATGGGGTTTCAAGCTAAGTGGTGTAGTTGGATTTTCGGTGTTCGATCTGTCATCGGCCCGAGCCTCAGTGTTAGTTAATGGTTCTCCAACCTTCGAGTTCAAGTGTGGTAAAGGCATGAGGCAAGGGAGATCCCATCTCCCCATATCTTTTTGTGATTGCGATGGAAGCTTTGTCTTGCATGATCGAAAATGTGTGTGAAGTTAAGTTAATGGAAGGGATTCGGCTTCCTGAGGATGGCCCTCTAGTGTGCATCTTTTTTATATTTCCATGCGTGCTCGGGCTTGAACATCAACCTCTGCAAATCAAACATTTACGGTATAGGTGTCAACTTTTCTGAGGTGGAGGATATAGCAGTACTGTGGGTTGTAAACCAGACTCGATGCCGTTCAAGTATTTAGGTTTGACGGTGGGAGCCAATATGAATCGTATTGTCAATTGGAGACCGGTATACGATATTTTCGAGAAACACCTCTCTCTTTGGAAGGCTTCGGTGTTGTCGATCGGCGGTAGGGTGACGCTCCATTGTTTGGTTCTCTAGAGTCTTCCTAACTACTACCTCTCGTTATATAGGGTTCCGACTAAGATCATTGATGACTTAGAAGGTATTATCAAGAAATTTCTGTGGGGCAGCTCGAGTGGGGTCAAGAAAACTCATTGGGTGGCGTGGGATAGAGCGGCTTCCCCTAGAAATGTCGGGGGTCTAGGCCTTAGTAAATTAAGGGCTGTTAAGACGGCCTTGTTGTGCAAGTAGGGGTGGCAGTACGAAACTGAAAAAGAAAACTTGTGGGTTAAGTTGATCGACTTTGTTCACTCGGGCGGGTCCAAGTGGGTGTTTCTTCTTGTTAAAAAATCGCAAGGAGGGTGTGGCTCAACATTGTTTCCGTTATTAACAAAACCATTGCTGGGAACTTGCCGACTCGTAATCTTTTTAAAGGGATGGTGGGAAACGGAGAGGATATTATGTTTTGGCTAGATTCTTGGTTGAACGACACCTCGCTGAAAGAGTGTTTTCCCAACTTGTTTCGATTAGAGGTGGTTAAAACTTGCTCGGTTAAGGATTGGTTGGAGGGAGAGGGACGTGGCTTTGGAAACACGATCCAGATCTGAAGTGGAGGAGAGGGAGCTGGGTGATCTGCGCAATTCTTTGCTTTCGGTCTCGTTTCACAGCAGAAGAGATGGTTGGAAATGGCTGGGGGATCATTCTGGTTCTTTAGTGTGAGCTCAGTAAAGAATCTTATTTCGAGTAATATTGATACCAGCAATCGGTAAGTTTTCGATTGGTGTAAGTGGGTGTTGTTGAAGTGTAACATGTTCGCATGGAGGATAAAATGAACGGAATCCTGACTTCTGATGCGCTTCTCAAGAGGGGTATTCTTGTGGGAGAGAGTTTGTGTCCGTTGTGCAGCAGCGAAGAGGAATCTGTGGAGCACCTGTTCATCTCATGTGGCTTCGCATCCGTGATTTGGCATTTGATCAGCAGGTGGTGCCACATTCCTAATATTTTTGCTTTTTCGATTAGAGACCTCTTGGAGGTTCATAATTTCAGTAGGATTGGGGCAGCGGAGAAGGTAGCGTTGAAAGGGATTGTCGTTGTCTCTTGTGGAATATGAGGAACAAGTCGGTGTTCCCACTAGGTCAAAAAAGGCTTACGACCACACAAAAAAGTGTGACCAAACATCTTTGGCCACATATTTTTTATGAGCCCAAGTGTGACTAAAGGTCGAGTCATCGTGGGCATCATATGGCCACATTCACTTATGTGTGGCCATAGCAACTAAAACTGTGGCGAAAAAGGTCTTGCTGGAATTAATCATTTTGTCCAGTAAGTGTGGCTAAAGGGGTAGCAACGACCACATGAATTTACTATCAGTGTGGCCATTTCTATAATATAGTCACTAATAAGTTTGTTTTAGCCACATCAATTTAAAAAAAAATGCGACAAAAAGTTGTTGTAATCAAGCAAAAGGTCCATTAAGTGTGGCTAAATGGTATGAATGGTCACATAAATTTATTGTAAGTGTGGTCGTTTGTATTATATAGCCACATGAAGTTACTGTAAGTGTGGCCGTTTCTATTATATCGTCACTAAAATATTTGTTTTAGCCACATCATTTTTTTTTAAAAATTGTGGCAAAAAGGTTGATTTAATCAAGTAAATAGTTCATTAAGTGTGGCTAAATGGCATCAATGGTCACATGAATTTATCGTAAGTGTGGTCGTTTGTATTATATAGCCACATTAATTTATTGTAAGTGCGGCCGTTCTATTATATCGTCACTAAAATGTTTGTTTTAGCCACAAGATTTTTTAAAAATTGTGGCAAAAAGGTTGATGTAATCAAATAAATAGCTCATTATGTGTGGCTAAATGATATAAATTGTCACATGAATTAATTGTAATTGTGGTTGTTACTTATATATAGTCGCATTAATTTACTGTAAATGTGGTCGTTTCTGTTATATAGTCTTTAAAAAGTTTGTTTTAGCCACATGAATTAAAAAAAAAAAACCTGTGGCAAAAAATTGTTTTAATCAAGTAAATACTCTATTAAGTGTAGCTAAATGGTATCATTGGTCACATGAATTTACTATTATTGTGGTCGTTTATAACATTTGGTATCACACATTTATTGTGGTTCTATGTGGCCAGTTTCGGGTAATTATACCTTCTACTTTCAATTTTTTTTTTAAATAAAAACGGCAGTGAACATGAGAAAATCTGATAACCAAATAATATTAACATTAACAATAATAACTCAAAATTCATACAAAAATTTCAATTTTAATATTAATTAAAGACATAAACTTTTAATAAAAACATATCTACAAAAGTTAGATAAAAAAAGAACTATTTCTAGACTCTTTATTCTTCAAATCCATATACTCAATGCTTTTGAACATAGAAGTGCTGCAAATTTGCATCCATGGACTGGTGGCCATATCTGATGTCGTATGATCCTCCAAGTGTTCACATGTCCATAGTTGGAACACACGTCTTACATCATCTGGGTGAAGGATAATCAAATGTTTGTGAATTCAGCTCTAGAATCAAAAGAATCAACAATAAACTAGTTGGGCCAATGGTGGCGAGCATCATGTAATTCAAAGAACTCCATAAAAGTGATTTAAGTAGATAAAGAATCTGGATCAACCTGAATACATGCTCGAGAACAGTCTTGCATACCATTGATGATCTCATCCCCTTTGCCAATAACTAGACCAACCTAGATGCAGAAACAATAATAAATGTTAATATATAAACAGAATAGGAATTTTCACAACATACACCAAAGTTTAAGTCTATTAGTTAGTGTGTGGTTTTCGGCTCGACAAAAAGTTGTTAAGAATATGGGTTTGGGGGGCATGTTAGGATTCAACGTTAATGGAATCCCTGAGAAGTTAGCATTCCACGTTGTAGACCAGTTTCACGCTGATTCTATGACTTTGAACCTTGGTAGCAGCAAACTGGTGGTGGACGGGGGGTTGATAAGCAAGTTACTAGGGATACGTGATGAAGGCTTGTGTTTTAGCGATGTTGAGGCAACGAAGACGCTCCACCCGTCATTGAAGGCGTGGCTTGCTAGATACCCGCCCACCAGTTACATAATAGCCCCATCGCTGGTGTCGATAGAAATACAAAAGGACAAGTACGATGACATGGCACATTTCCGGACTGATTTTGCCATGCTTTTCCTCACAATAATGGTCAGCTCACAGTAGAATGGTTATGTAAAGGACAAGGTCTTGAAGCGTTTAACTGCAGATACCCAGTTCGAAGATTATAACTGGTGTGGTTTTATTGTGGATTGTTTGAGGAAGTGTAAGAAGAAATGGAGGCCATGTGACCTGAAGTGTTGGTGGGCTGGGCCTTTAACAATCTTAACGGTGAGTATGTGTTTCTATAGGGGCTGCAAGAAAATGAAAAAGGAAAAAAATAAAAATTTTGCACGAAGCGTAAAAAATGAAAGACATGATGTGGAATTATTTTTCTTATTATTATTATTATTTTTTAAGGCCTGATATTTGAAAACAAAACAAAAAATTTTCCTCTCATCGTCCTCTGAAGTATCATCTGAGTCATCATCTTTCTCGGCACATGTCACAAAACAAAAAATCACACCGAAACTCGATCAAATTAGACTGAAAATTGATTCGAAATCAATGGAAATTGACTGACATGATCAAACCTTTAATTGACCAAACTAAAACTTGTGTAAAACAGTTCAAAACGTTCAAAATATTTGTAAAACTTATCAAAATCTCAGTCGAAACAATTCGTATAACAACTATAGTTATATACAACCGAGCACAAATAGATCGAGTAATTTGAATGTATTGACTCAACTTCTTAATTAAACTCTTTAACAGAGGACTCAGTAGCATTAAGGTAAGCCTAATATATGCATATGAAAAAAGTAAATGAAATCCTAACAAACCAATGGCTGCCTTACAATATCATCAAAATACAAACAACAAACTGAAAATAACATGTAACAGAATTAAATTAAAGTTATAAAATATAACTCAAGAGTAGCACTTTAAACGTAGTTAGGCAGCCTTTGCTTTAGACATTCACAGGTAAACAAAAAAACTTAACATTAATTAAAAGGGTATTGTAAAAATAACAATGACAAACAACAAACTCAGATCTACTCATTCACCAATCAGCATACATAATCCCCCCCCCCCCCTTTAACTAACTTTAACATTTTTATTTCTTTTCCTTATTATCATGTCCTGTCACAGAATCATAAAAGTTCCAATAATCAATTAGTCTTACGTCAGATACAGTCTACCTACGCAAGAGACATCAATTAGTTTGAGCAAATAGAAAGGATCTTTATATTACCTAAATACCTAATTTCATGACCTAAACTCTACGCAATTTTAATTATCAACAATTTTCATCAGCAATTTTAAAACAGAGATCTTGTACCTGATAGAAGACAGTTGACTGCAGAGCTCTATGAAAACACTACATGTAATGAAAAACCCCAAATTAGAACCCTAATTTCTAAAATACAGCAAATTACCACAAATATTAAAGCATTACATACCAAGATTTGGCCCTTTTGAGTACACTTGAGGAACATCCTCTTCTTCTAAACCTGGCAGCACACACCAAAACCTCACAAATCAACACCAGAAGTGTATTGAAGGTTGAAACCCTAACCTTTTGACTGATGAAATTGAATACCTCCAAAATCAGGGAAAATACCCTTTTGACTGATGAAATTTCACCAGCTTATCACTACTAAAGGTGTTTCTAAAAATGTAGTACCCCCTGTAAAGGAATCAAAACAGTCTGAAGCGTTTGTATTCACCAAATTTAGTAAGGATATTTCGCATCTGCAACGTTCTAACCAAATAGCTCCAAAATTAACATCTCTGCAACCTGACCACAATTTTCATTGCTCTTGTTTAAACCACATGAACATGTTCAATTAAGCAAATTCAGCCGATTCAACCGGTTCTTCTCAAAATACAACGGATCTATTCAATATTTCAAACCTATAATAAAAAAATCAACAATTAGGTCAAAAATAAAGCTCAAATCCTTAACCTAATTAGAATAAATACCTCAAAACATCAAAATAAGTGCAAACAAACTTACAAACACACTTAAATCAGTTAAATCTATTCAAAATTTCAAACCTATTTTGATAAATCAACTATTACGTTAAAAATTAAAGCTCAAAACAGTTAGAATAAATACCTTAGGGTTTGTGGATCTACACATATATGAAACAAATTCAGCAGTTGAAACTCACCACCATCGTCGCTTCTGCAACCCGAAACACCGCCATCATCCTCTTCGTTACCAAATCTATACATGTCAGAATTCATCTTCTTGTTGATCTCTAAATCATTAGACCGTTGATCTCTGAATTCATCTTCTTGTTCTCCGTTAGAGTGAATTAGGGTTCTTGATTGACGCCCATTTCTTTTCCTATATTTGAGAGAGAGAGATGCAGGTTTGAATATTTGAGAGAGAGACGCAGGTTTGAAATTAGAGCTTGAATTTTGAAAATGAAGTCAGGTTTGAAATTAGAGGTTGTATTTGAGAGAGAGAGGTTTTTAAATTTTGAAAATGGAGCCAAAACTATATTTGATTTTTTTATAATAGATAGATTTTATAATAGATAGATTTATTTATATATTTATATATCCGAATTATGACATCATCAGATCCTACGTGGCATGGCTAGATGGTTGACACGTAGGCATTTCTATGTCATCATCTAAGCTCCCTTAATAGAGTATATAGATTTAAAAAAACTTCACAATAATAACGAACGTTTTTTATCTTTAATATGAGTATGATATTGCTATATTATAATAAAATAAATTGTTCTTTTTTGCTGGGTTTTCTTTACATTGTGTTAAAAATTATGGTTATTGTGTCTTTTAACTGGGTTTTGGTCATTACGTTTTTACTATGGTTTCTATACATTCTATTATTATCAAAACTTATAACATAATGTTAATTGTCAATTGTGTTTTTGTCAAGACTTTATAACACAATGAAGATGGTGTTATATTTGGGTTTTCTATTCATTGTATTATTGATTCTGGTCATTGTGTTTAGTCTACTGTCTATTGTGTTTTAATATGTTGTCCATTATATTTTTATTCTGTTATCCGTTGTGTTATAATCTGTTCATTGTGTTGTACTGTGTTGTTCATTGTGTTTTTAGTTATATTCCATCAAGAAATATAAGAAATATCCGAAAATTCTAATTAATATTTTGACAAAATATTTTGGATAATTCGAATCTGAATAAAAAATAGATATATGAAATTTCAGATAATTCGGTCACAGAATTCTGAATAAATCGGGCCTGGTTTTGGATTTTCTTAGTGGGGTGTTCAATATTCGGATATCCAAAAACATGAAAAATTCTGCATATTGTATTCATCAAGTATATATATCTCTGGACACTTTGAATCCAATTCACTTTTTTTGCAAACAGAACTACAGGACATGCATCAACCTTGAAGATGGACACGAAGATTGGTTCAGTGCAGGCGGTTGTCCCAGATGGAGACGTATGTTGTCTTCTTCTACATGGTGGTGTTTTCCTTATCCAGACATCTATTGTTCCGTTTAACTGTTCTGGGGTGACACTAGGGCGTCACCTGGCCCAGCGGCTCGTCTAGGAGTGTCTAAAGTCTTCTATGTTCCCGATGACTTCAACCTGACTTTGCTTGCCACCTCCTCTCCCAGCCAGAGCTATATCTGGTAGGGTTGCTACGAGATCTGAAGATACATATCCGTGTCCGGACCTTATCCTGAGGGACGAACCGGATCTCCTAGGAACGGACACTCTTAAGATCTCCGTACCCTACAGTGCTGAGGACGGACAACCAAACAAGTGTGTCTGGACGGATGACGTCATATCAATTGACTAGTATAAATACCCATTCAAGTACAAAGCCAAGTACGATTTTCTGAACCTTCGTCCTTACTTTCTCTCTCTACTTTCTCTCATTATCAAATACTTATCCTCACGCCGGAGGGTGGTCGCAGAGGGGCCCTCCCATCTCTGCGGCGAGCCTAACGGTTTTCTCTTTTGCTGGTTTAAGTTCTCAACTTCTCCAAGGTCCAAACCCAATTTACAGGCTCCAGCCTTCTCGAAAATTTGGATCTTCAAGATCAATGCTAGATACGCCGCTGACGGATACGCCAGGTCTCGTGTTGTTGGTGCCTGCGTTGTCATCTTCACCATCAATGGACTTAGTGTTCTCAACGCCATCGCTAGAGTTTACAATGAGAATATACCACTCACCTGTATTGTTTGTATTGTTGGGGAACCCAATTCCAATATCTATGGTACAAATAGAATCCTTCATCATACCATTAGTTGTCTGATTCAGTCGAGAGCTTCGTTGCTTTAGATCGTCACTTGCTATTTGTAAACGCACTAAAGTGATGAAGTGTTGGTTCTGACAGTCTCTGAGAGTATAGGGTTCGTTATGTAACTTTTTTTACGCGATGTTTGCAATTTTGTCTAAGTAATGATGTATCCAAACTAGTATGTAGGTTCCATATTAATTGAACAAACTCGGAACAGTTTGGTTCTGAGTTAATGGTTGGTCCGTAGTATGTAAGAGTTTAGAGGTTTGTTCCTCTGAACTCAAGGTTGTCCGTAGTTAAGGGTTGTTACTTCGGAACTATTGTTTGTTCCGTAGTTTTGTTGTCTGTCTATATATATGGCATCTGTTATGTATTTGATAGAACTTTTGTTCCTTTGTACATTCAACAAACTTTGTGTTTGTTATGTAAGTGAAATACAAGTGACATTTTGGTGAATTCTTGTTTTCTACTCATTCTATTACATTGTTTACAGTATGTACAACCTCTTGATGGATTCCGCACATCATGAGGTATGGTTTCAATGATTCGATCCGTATATTAGAGATCTAGGTGACCTTACACTATTAGATACATATTCATTTAACTACAGATTTGATATCCTGTTTTCGATTAGTAAAATCGTAACTATTTATATAGATGTGGTATACTAAAATTACAAGCACTGAAGTTATTATTTAGGATTTTTTTCGAGAAACACTTATGCTAAAATTAAAATTATCTCAGGTTCCCTAAATATCAGATATATCTAAAACTTTTCAATATTTTATTGGAGAAAAATACGAAATATCCATAACTTGTAACTAATATTTATTATTTATTAGTGCTTAAAATTAATATTACAGATAATTTGAATCCGAATCCAAAAACTCGGAAATCTAAAATTTAGGATAATTCGAATTCAGAATTCTGGAGAAATTGGGTTCGGTTCGTATTTAGATTTTTTGCAGTCCTAGAGTTTATTAGCGGGGTGACTATGGGATGAGGTGTCCAGACGCGTGAGTGGTACTTCGGCTATGACCCTTCCTTTTTGGTGGAGGTCGAGAATACATGAGAGGGGTAGTTTGTGCCAAAATCAGAAGGAAACTACATGGGCAAGGTCATGCAAGATTCGAATGGATGCGTTTACAATGTCTTTGGGGCTAGGAGAAAGTTTCTTATTCAATAACTCTTGAACCACATTGAAGATTTGTGTGTGGGTGGCATTGTGTAATTTAAAGAATGTGTCCTAATGAATATGCTAAATACATAATTTGTCAAGTGTCTTTGTTTAGGTTAAGTTAAGTTGATTTTAAGAGTGTTTGTTAAGTGTTGGTTGGAGGGCGTTGGTTGTTAAGCATCTCTCTTTAAGTACTAGCAAGTTGATTATAAATGGATACTCAATTTCACTATGAATTGATTCTTGGATTTTCAATCATATGAAACTTTATTGTTCATTGTTGTTGGAAGGGGTGGTTGGAGGACTTAGGGGCTGTTTGGTAGCCTCTTAATGGCCATTCAGATGCTACCTCTTAATGGTTTAAAACCTCTGAATGAATAAGAGGTAACCTCAAGTCTGAATGGTTAAGAGGTAACATCTGAATGGTAAATCATCACATGTTACATTCTTCTACCTTCTCATTGGTAAAATTCTTAATGGTTCCATTCAGAGCTAGCCTCTTAATGACCATTCAGAGGCTACCAAACAGCCCCTTAGGCTCTCAATGAGCGTAGAGACGTTATTAATATATGGGATGCTAATAGTGTTCGAGATAGTAATGCTATGAGATTTTATATCTATAAATCATCAATGCAAACAAAAGAGCTTGCATTTTAATGTTTCAACTCTAAATGTTATATTGTTTGTTTTATATTAAGGTTTTTTCTTGTAAACATGTTATTAAAAAAATTAGGGTTTTTTACTTATTTCCCCCTCCTAAACTGGCTTATTACGTATTTTCCAAAAAAAAAAAACAATTACATATTTCCCCTCCCTAACCCATATATATTACATATTTCCCCGAGTGAATTTCAAGGATTGTCCTTTATCTTTATACCCATTTTCAGGCGCTGTCCTTTATGTTTAAAATTGATGAGTTTTGTCCTTTATGTTTTCATATCATACACGTTTTGTCCTTTAGGCCTAACCCAGTTAGTTTTTTCAGTTAAATTTGGTTATGTGCTTTGCACATAAGGGCAATTTTGTCAATTCAAAGATTGTAGAAGCTTTAAGCTGTAAATCTGCTGTTGAACTTACATTTGAATTGACAAAAATGCCCTCATGTGCAAAACATATGATCAAATTTAGCTGAAAAAACTAACTGGGTTAGGCCTAAAGGACAAAACGTGTATGATATGAAAACATAAAGGACAAAACTCGTCAATTTTAAACATAAAGGACAACGCCTGAAAATGAGTATAAAGATAAAGGACAATCCTTGAAATTCACTCCCCTTTTCAGTAAAATTACTCTTAGAATGACTATTTTACCCTTAATGAACTATAAAATGAATATTTACATATTTTTCATTTCTAATATCATCAAATCAATTACATATTTCTCCAATTCATATAGTATTTCCCTAATTCTTCTACCTATTACTCTCGTAAAAAAAGCAAAACTGAAAAGCTTGCGAACCACAACTGAAAAGCATGGTGTTGAACAAATGTATGGCTATATATCAAAGCATGCGAACCACAACTAAAAAGCAAAACAGCTTCCAAATGCGAAGGTGTTGAACAAACGCCAATGGAAGCAAAAAAACTATTTTTCATTCAAACGACCCGATCGTCACAAACGTTGCTTGATTTCGCAACTAAAACAGCAAGACTAAGACGCAAAATAGATTTTTTCATAACCGTCTTTCAAAAATGAAAGGCCACAATTTATGGTTTTGTTTGTACTCTTTGACAAGAGTGACAAGTAAAAGAATTGGTGAAATAATACATGAATTGGGAAACATGTAAATATTCATTTTATAGTTCATTAAGGGTAAAATAGTTATTCTAAGAGTAATTTTAATGAAAAGGGGAAATATGTAATATATATGGGTTAGGAAGGAGAAATATAGAATTAGTTTTTTTGCTTGGGGAAATACGTAATAAGCCAGATTAGTAGGGGGAAATATGTAAAAAACCCTTAAAATTATGTGAAGTAATAAAATGATAATAACTAGTTTCAAGGGCCCTCGCGTTGCGGCGGGGGCACTAGTCAAATTCAATAATAAATAATTGCAAACAACAACAAAGCTTGGATTTTGAGTTTAAACAGTTAAGTCAGTTATGGATTTGTAAATTTATTTATTATGAAAGTACAAAAGCCAAAACATAAAACACAATATAACCACATGTTACAACAACCTAATGCATCAACATGTTACAAAATAATAATATATAATATATAATTGTGATGCAAGAGAATGAGTATCTTATTAAGCGATGTCGTTTGGTCGATCAAAAATAAGTAAAAATATGTAGTATATGAAAGTCGAGTCGTCTTTACGAGGAATTGGTGGTCAGTTAAGTTTTGATTAAATTGCTAATTATTAAAAAAACAAATTGATCTTTTTTAGTCGAGTTGGTTTGAAAGCAATAAACTTAAACTTTTGATTTAAAATAATTGTGAGAAAACATCGGGTTTGATGAAAACAATTAATTTAATAATATGAGCAAGTTAACAAAATCAAATCTTTTATACAAAAAACCAAAAATAGATTTTATATAACTTAAGAGGTTAACAAATCCACTTCCAAAATCTAGTAAAAAATTAATATAAAATTTCTCTAGAACAAACCCTACACCCGGAGAAGATCACGGATGAATCAGCCGCGCATGGTTGTCATCTTATTGCTTTGCTTTATGTGCTCAGGCATCGTGTCAATGGAACCCTCAACCCGCCGTCAAACACCTAACTTGCGAATAACTTTCCTCTCTGTCGAACTTCAAATTGTTATGTGATAACAGGATGACAACGTCCCTATATTCTTGGTCGACTCTCATGGTTCCTTCCCTTCAGTGGGTTGGTCTCGACGGTGCAGGACAGCCCTGGTGGTTTAGCTATCAACTAACGAACTTATAAGCTACCCTCCTGGCTTGCTCGATGAAGCCTGAGAAAATGTGATGCCATCCCTATCTTGCTATGATCGAACACATGTAGTTGGATGAAAAACTTCACGGTTAAAGATTCCTTAGCTACTGATATTTATTTAGCACAACAAATTAACGTTCCAACTCTCATAATCAGAGGCGTCTCTGAGAATTCACATACCCTGTTCGAGATTGAAAAAATGTGCTCTTCCGTTATGTTTTGTTATTATTAAAAAAAAAAATCAAATTAGTATTAGGCTTAATAAACCTAATTTCAGGTGGGCTAAATTTTAACGTTAAAAAATGATTTGTAAATGGGCCTATATTGGAAGTGGTATGTGTTCACTATTTAAAAAAATAACATATACGTATCGGATTTTTTTAAAATCGCATGCCCCTCGAAATCGTGGGCCTTGTGCGGAGGTCCTCCCCGCACGCCATCAAAGCCTCCCATGCTCATAATCACCCTAAACTGTTATGTGATAATATAGACACACCCAAACTTGGGAACAACAAATAAAACAACCCTAAAACCTTAAACCCCTTCAGATTCTAGATGGGCCCCTTGCTCAAGCCAAACAACAACTGAGCCAATAGTTTCTAGTCGAACCCACGAACATGCTTAGCTAAACAAGTCATGTTCGAGTCGACATGGTGGGTCAATGACTTGACTCGTATTACATGAAAAAGAGCACTCATAAGTCGTAAGTACTTATTGTAAGTTGCATTCTTTAAAAGATGTTTGGGGAATTTTTGTAAATAACATATGAAAATGAGTATTGAATACTATAACACATAACACAATTTTTTTTTAATCTTTCTTTACAACTTGGGTCCACCCTTGCCATGGACATGTTACAATAAAACCAATACATACACATATAAAAGAAAAACAATGCGAAGGAATTACTGATTATGGTCATTGATCATTAACAACACGACAATTTTTTCTAACTTGTCCTTGGCCATCCGTAAGGACTTCAATTGCACCCATTCGTACCATGGACCGAGCAAATCTTGCAAAGAACACCTTAGGATTTTGCAAGACTTCTGCTATGTGAGCCGATTGCGCATTTGTAAGTAGTGCTGCATCGGACACAAATAGACCCTTATGTTGGTTCAAACCTTCAAAGTATTGAGAATCAAATGAGAGGGAACTATTAGGATCCATTTCAAGAGTAATGCTTGCATTCACAGGGATCGGGCATATTTCCCTCAAGGTTTGTGCGTAAGTCGGGTCGAGAGAAGGGTCAGCATCTCCTACGCCTGTAAAGTTATAGAGTCGTCTTGAAACCAATGCGCAACGTGAGGTCCCGATAGTATGCGCCCCTAATTAAGTACAAAAATATAGTTACATATAACCAAAAGAAGCTTTAGAAAACAAGTATATGCTTGCATGCATATGTAGGAAAAAGCTTTAGGAAACAAGGTTGTATACCAGAAAGCGTTACAAGATCATCAACGTCTAGTCCTTTGGCTTCGAATTGTGTTAGGAGAGTGGTGAAATTTGCGCTTGCAGATGGTAGATTGACACCGACTTCGGCCGCCACCGAGATGTTTCCGTCCTTTCTTCCGGTAAAAACCGGCCAGATTTCCCTTTGAAACTACAATTATCCGGTAAAAGATGAAAACTATTCCATTCCAAAATAAATGCATGTGTTTTGAAATATATAATTATTTGATGTGGTACACTAAATCCATATGCATGGTTTTGTTTTATTTCTGTTTTATTCTGTACAAGTTTATTAAAAATCGAGTTGTATCCGAAATTTAGTATTATTTAGTCATGTAATATGAAATAGCTATTTATTTAGAATAATACACAATAAAATTCATAAGTAAAACATATAAAATCACAATTTGTCATCTTCCCATTTAAAAAGAAATTCCATTTAATGTGATGCATAATCTAAAAAAAGTTGTTGGAATTGATTTGTGTTACTTGGTACGAAACAGCGTCTCTAGCAGCCAACGCAACAATGTCGGCACATGAAACAATCCCAGGACAGCTAGCTTCCAACGTTGTTTTTATTTCATCAATAACATCGTACCCAGTTACAGATCTGTTAGGTCCTGCTGCTTTTTCGGTTGTCACATTTTGAGTAGGATCCAATAGAATTGAAGCATCACACCCCTGCAACAGTGCAAAAGTTATACTTGATTAAGTATCATGCACAATCTAGAATTGGTGGCAACTTGGCATGGTTCAAAACATAACACTATCAGTTGGCTAATTTGAATAATATATTGAAAAGCTATGCGTATAAATGAGTGGAGAAAGCGGCGGAACAAACATTTAACTTGGGGGTCGAAAATATTATACATTATTATATTATACATATAAATAGCAAGTGATGATAAATAGTGAATTTGATTATTTTTTTATTATTAACAAGTGATAAACAAGTAAATTAATACATATTTTATTAATTATTTATATATTATTTCCATCAAGATACCTAAACATAAATATGATTAGGTTAATTTTTTATTTATTAAATTTACATTTATGTTAATACCCAACAAACTATTTTAGTTATTTATTTTAAATTTGGAGATAATCTTTCTTTTAAATGATTCTACAATTTAATTTCAGATAATGAAGTAATTTTTCCATGATTTCGGAATATGCCATCACAACGTGTTTTTCCCCTATGATTGATGTGCAAGCAAATTGATACCGAACGAATTCCGTGGAGAAAAATCCACTATTATATTTAATAAATTAATAGAAAGTTATGATAAATAATAATTAAAATTTTTGAAGTATTTATTTTATTTTTAGTAATATTTTATCTATTATTTATTTTATTTTTAGTAATAAACAGTAATCGAAAATTCTTGGGTATGTGTTTCTTTATTTTTATTAGTAGTATTATATTTGGCGTTTAATTTGTTTTTATACATTTTATTCACTTGATTTATCCATAATAAATAGTAATTAATAATTACTAAGTATTTGTTTCATTATTTTTATTAGTAGTATTATATTTAGCATTTGATTTGTTTTTTTATAATACCTTACGTTCATTAACTTTTTGAAAAAAATTCTAAATTTGCATTCATGTTTATTTTTTAACATTCCCAATTATTTGTCCGCGCATTGTGATGGTTCATTAGCGAGGGCATTGGATGGGTATCGATTCGGATTCGGTTCGTTACAGTTCCGATACATTCATCCACTCGATATAGAAATCCATACGTGTTTTACAACCCAAACGATAAAAGCGGAACCCGGTACCGACACCGATGTTGTTCGAATGATATCAACTGCTACAAATTATGATGGTATCGGTACCGATATTTAATTATCGTCACAGACAAAGTTGTATAATAATTGTTTTTAAATTTGAAACCATAAATACGAATACTAATAACATAAACAGTACCGATGTTGTTTGGTACGATATGATAGCGATTCGATGTTAGTTTATCGAAAGAAAATAAAAATAAAAATAAATACCATTACCGACTTACGTTGTTCGTTCGGTTTTGGTTCAATTCACTATGGTAGCGACAGGATATATGTTATCAAACAAGAAACCATAAAAATTAATACATACCGCACAGATGTTGTTCAGTCCGATACGGTATGATAGCGATATAATCTTAGTTTATTGAAAGCTAAAACAATAAAAATAAAAACCGGTACCGATACAAATACAAATGTTGTTCAGTCGGTCTCGGTTCGGATTTGTACAATAGCAACAGAATAGTCGTTTTCAATAAAGTTTATATGGCAATTTTGAAACAAAAAACACAGAACGCAAACCAACCGAACCAATATCAACTAAAGAATATATGTGCCGATATCGGTAATTGATTTTATTGTTTTCGATCGATGTAAGGTTTTCTCTTTCGTTTGTTATAGCAAGTGTCGGTACCGTAACGTAACGAATCGAACGATACCAACCGAATTCCCGCTGTGAAGCGCGGGGAAAATCACTAGTTAGAAATTAAAAGTATCCACTTTTAGAGAAAGTTTAAAATAGAAAAGGCGCTTAACGTGCGACCGGTATGCGACTACCAAATAACATGCGTAATTATGCATATAACATGTTTAATTGGGGTTTGAAACAACCCATGTGTGATTTTGTGTTTTGACCATGTGTGATTTCTTTTTCATGGGTAATTAGGGTTTGAATTTATAACGTGCGTAATTTACAAATGAACATGTGTAATTAAGTCATATACTAGTCACAACACGTTAAGGCGATATTGTATGATAAACCACCCCTACACTTCTATGGGAAAAAAATATCAGGGGTCAAACCAAAGAGACATAGTTTTTCAAAGAGACATAGTTTTTCAAAGGTAACAAGCCTAAACTATACATTTCTATAAGGATAAAAATGAGGGCCCCAACCCCTTTTGGCCCATACTAAGCTCCACCCCTAAATGGGGATGAGCGAGCCCGAAATCTCATAAACTATAGCCCGACTCGATTATTCTAAGGCATTGATCTCCAACGTGACTCATGTTAAGCTTTATATCTAAAGCTCGAACTCAGCTCGTTATTAATTTTTTTAGTGGCTAACAATTTTTAAGTTCGTGCTAAGCTTGTGCTCGCCTCATCTATTATTAATCAGATATTAAATTAAATTGTTTTATTTATATATTTATAAATATAACTTTTTTATATATCGCTATGAATACATTATTAAGTTATTTTCATTCTAACCTTCTATATAATACTAACTATTACGTAATTATATGACGATTGTATAAAATAAATTTTTTTAGTTATATATATATGTGTGTGTGTACAAATTAATAACAATTTAAGCTCAATATATAAAGCTACGGCTCGATCTTGTTTATTAAACTAGCTTCAGTTAAGACTTCATCAAGGTTTAAATTTGGCTCGCTTTGAACTTTCAGCGACCGATTTCGAGTAGCTCACGAGCAACCCGACTCATTTACATCTGTAAAGAACTATGGAAGTTGTATTGAATGAATTACTTACCCTAACAAAGCAGTCATGATAGTGAAGCCTTAGAAGCTTGGCAGCCAGGGCAGGTTTTGCAGCAACTTTGCTCCATACAATCTCCCTAACTGTATTTTCAACCGAAATCGAATCACACAGTTTCTCATAATACTTCATCTTCAACCCTCCGCCACCATGGCACCCAACCACCAAAATCAAAAGTAGCAACAACCCTAGAACTCTTGGGATCATGTTAACTTTCTCAGTTAATGTTTTTGGGTTGAGATCACCTTTAATATAAATCCTTTATATAGAAGGTTTTCAAGGTTTTTCTATCAATATAAATATATAATAATAATTTTCGAGATTCAACCCTAACATAGATGCGTGTATTTTCATCGGTTGACATTAAGATTCCCAACATAATAATTCTGTAATATTGATTAAGAATGAATTTTCATTTTCAATATTCAGATTCAGAAGCCATGCATGTTTCATAAAAATAAAATAATATAAGAACCAAGCAGGAATAAGTTAATTAAAATTTACAGGATTCAGTTGGTTAGGATGATATTGATGGGCTCTTATGAGTTCACCTGTAACAGGTTCTTGAGGTCAACTTTAACTCATTATTACATTTGGCCTCAATAATTCCTTTCTGCATGCATAGATATGCTTATTATTAAATACACACATAAGTGTGTCGAATCATGGAACGTAATGATAGATCAAAGAAGTCAACCAATTATTGAGCATTTTTCAGTTTTTTCCTTACGTAAAGAAAAAGGTAACGACATAGGTTAATTGTTATAGTGAAATAATCATCAAATTTGATATTTTGGTGGTTACGATATTAGAGTTAAAGGTGCCGGCTCCATAGGCTTGACAACCAAGGCGCCTAACACCACCGAAAAATAAATGTCTTCAAGTTTTTGGAAAGTTTTTATATGTAATGTATTTATTAGGCCCAAATAAATACGTTTATTTTAAAAATAAACTAGTTTTTCATTTAAGAAACCCAAAGTAAATATTTTTTTTAGTAAAAATGCCCAGTTTCAAACTCATTTCACATTAATTTCCAACTATTACAACACACAACTATTAACCTAATCATCATTATTCAGCGGCCTAAAGCCCATAAAATATAGCCGCAATTATCGTTCACACTTCCCATCGCAACCTGCTTTCAATTTCTATGCTATCAGCTATCATTAGACGATCAAGGCAATTTTGAAGATGGAAGAAGAGGTACAGAGGGGTATCCTATCTCTTGCCATCGCTCTGGATAACGAATGCTATGAAACACCTAAGCTTATGAAAACATTAACAATGAAATTTGGACCAATCAAAGCAGATGCAAAACCGGACCCTGTCATGACATCATGGCGTTTTGATGATGAAACAGACATGGTGACCGTTATATACGACAACGGAGAGCAGGAATACTACCTGCTTGAAAACATCATGACAAAGCAGAGGCTTGGGTTCATGAAAGAATTCCACAATGCCACTTGTTTGAACACATACATGGACTCAAAAATGGCATTAATGTAAGACATGTTCAAATGGAGGCTTCAGAATTTTCAGGAACAAGAAGCCGATGAAAGTGAAGGTGATGACATGGATGAAGGTCTAGATGAAGACTCCGAGGAAGAAGACGACAGAAGTGATGGATACTTCTCGGATAAAGTACCTTTTAACGAAGGGTTTTAAATTTTTTTTGTTTTTTTTGTTAGTTTTCTTCTGTGTAATCTTCTCTTTTTTTCTTAAGATAATTAAATGATATATTTCTCTATTTAGTTGCAAAACGCCAAAAATACTACAAAAAGTTATTACTTACAAAACGCCAAAAATAATAAAAAAATATTTTTCTGCTTAATATTTTCTCCGTTATTGTATTTTGTCATCTTGGTCTGCATAAAGCCATTTAAAAAAAACGTCAAACTTGGAAGATGGGACGTCTATCACCCTAGAACTGATTAAGCTGAACAAAACAGTAAATACACACAGTAACGGAAAAGACAGTTACTTTATTACTATCATTTATTATAATAAAAATCCCGCCTAAACTACGCGCCAAAAAACTCCTATAAGAGAGGGGTCTATACACACTGAATTGGTCACACCCAGAAAAACAAACGCCATGTTCTCTAGAAACCACTCACTTTAAAACGTCAAAAAGTTAGTTAAAAAAACCACAGATGCCAAAACTTTCACTGAATGGAAAAGCTTCCACAGATGGCAAAGCGTATGATAACATCAATTGGTATTTTGTTGTGGACATGCTATGCTAGATGGGGTTTCAAGCTAAGTGGTGTAGTTGGATTTTTGGTGTTCGATCTGTCATCGGCCCGAGCCTCGGTGTTAGTTAATGGTTCTCCAACCTTCGAGTTCAAGTGTGGTAAAGGCATGAGGCAAGGGAGATCCCATCTCCCCATATCTTTTTGTGATTGCGATGGAAGCTTTGTCTTGCATGATCGAAAATGTGTGTGAAGTTAAGTTAATGGAAGGGATTCGGCTTCCTGAGGATGGCCCTCTAGTGTCGCATCTTTTTTATATTTCCATGCGTGCTCGGGCTTGTACATCAACCTCTGCAAATCAAACATTTACGGTATAGGTGTCAACTTTTCTAAGGTGGAGGATATAGCAGTACTGTGGGTTGTAAACCAGACTCGATGCCGTTCAAGTATTTAGGTTTGACGGTGGGAGCCAATATGAATCGTATTGTCAATTGGAGACCGGTATACGATATTTTCGAGAAACACCTCTCTCTTTGGAAGGCTTCGGTGTTGTCGATCGGCGGTAGGGTGACGCTCCATTGTTTGGTTCTCTAGAGTCTGCCTAACTACTACCTCTCGTTATATAGGGTTCCGACTAAGATCATTGATGACTTAGAAGGTATTATCAAGAAATTTCTGTGGGGCAGCTCGAGTGGGGTCAAGAAAACTCATTGGGTGGCGTGGGATAGAGCGGCTTCCCCTAGAAATGTCGGGGGTCTAGGCCTTAGTAAATTAAGGGCTGTTAAGACGGCCTTGTTGTGCAAGTAGGGGTGGCAGTACGAAACTGAAAAAGAAAACTTGTGGGTTAAGTTGATCGACTTTGTTCACTCGGGCGGGTCCAAGTGGGTGTTTCTTCTTGTTAAAAAATCGCAAGGAGGGTGTGGCTCAACATGTTTCCGTTATTAACAAAACCATTGCTGGGAACTTGCCGACTCGTAATCTTTTTAAAGGGATGGTGGGAAAGGGAGAGGATATTATGTTTTGGCTAGATTCTTGGTTGAACGACACCTCGCTGAAAGAGTGTTTTCCCAACTTGTTTCGATTAGAGGTGGTTAAAACTTGCTCGGTTAAGGATTGGTTGGAGGGAGAGGGACGTGGCTTTGGAAACACGATCCAGATCTGAAGTGGAGGAGAGGGAGCTGGGTGATCTGCGCAATTCTTTGCTTTCGGTCTCGTTTCACAGCAGAAGAGATGGTTGGAAATGGCTGGGGGATCATTCTGGTTCTTTAGTGTGAGCTCAGTAAAGAATCTTATTTCGAGTAATATTGATACCAGCAATCGGTAAGTTTTCGATTGGTGTAAGTGGGTGTTGTTGAAGTGTAACATGTTCGCATGGATGATAAAATGAACGGAATCCTGACTTCTGATGCGCTTCTCAAGAGGGGTATTCTTGTGGGAGAGAGTTTGTGTCCGTTGTGCAGTAGCGAAGAGGAATCTGTGGAGCACCTGTTCATCTCATGTGGCTTCGCATCCGTGATTTGGCATTTGATCAGCAGGTGGTGCCACATTCCTAATATTTTTGCTTTTTCGATTAGAGACCTCTTGGAGGTTCATAATTTCAGTAGGATTGGGGCAGCGGAGAAGGTAGCGTTGAAAGGGATTGTCGTTGTCTCTTGTGGAATGTGAGGAACAAGTCGGTGTTCCCACTAGGTCAAAAAAGGCTTACGACCACACAAAAAAAGTGTGACCAAACATCTTTGGCCACATATTTTTTATGAGCCCAAGTGTGACTAAAGGTCGAGTCATCGTGGGCATCATATGGCCACATTCACTTATGTGTGGCCATAGCAACTAAAACTGTGGCGAAAAAGGTCTTGCTGGAATTAATCATTTTGTCCAGTAAGTGTGGCTAAAGGGGTAGCAACGACCACATGAATTTACTATCAGTGTGGCCATTTCTATAATATAGTCACTAATAAGTTTGTTTTAGCCACATCAATTTAAAAAAAAATGCGACAAAAAGTTGTTGTAATCAAGCAAAAGGTCCATTAAGTGTGGCTAAATGGTATGAATGGTCACATAAATTTATTGTAAGTGTGGTCGTTTGTATTATATAGCCACATGAAGTTACTGTAAGTGTGGCCGTTTCTATTATATCGTCACTAAAATATTTGTTTTAGCCACATCATTTTTTTTTTAAAATTGTGGCAAAAAGGTTGATTTAATCAAGTAAATAGTTCATTAAGTGTGGCTAAATGGCATCAATGGTCACATGAATTTATCGTAAGTGTGGTCGTTTGTATTATATAGCCACATTAATTTATTGTAAGTGCGGCCGTTCTATTATATCGTCACTAAAATGTTTGTTTTAGCCACAAGATTTTTTAAAAATTGTGGCAAAAAGGTTGATGTAATCAAATAAATAGCTCATTATGTGTGGCTAAATGATATAAATTGTCACATGAATTAATTGTAATTGTGGTTGTTACTTATATATAGTCGCATTAATTTACTGTAAATGTGGTCGTTTCTGTTATATAGTCTTTAAAAAGTTTGTTTTAGCCACATGAATTAAAAAAAAAACATGTGGCAAAAAATTGTTTTAATCAAGTAAATACTCTATTAAGTGTAGCTAAATGGTATCATTGGTCACATGAATTTACTATTATTGTGGTCGTTTATATCATTTGGTATCACACATTTATTGTGGTTCTATGTGGCCAGTTTCGGGTAATTATACCTTCTACTTTCAATTTTTTTTTTAAATAAAAACGGCAGTGAACATGAGAAAATCTGATAACCAAATAATATTAACATTAACAATAATAACTCAAAATTCATACAAAAATTTCAATTTTAATATTAATTAAAGACATAAACTTTTAATAAAAACATATCTACAAAAGTTAGATAAAAAAAGAACTATTTCTAGACTCTTTATTCTTCAAATCCATATACTCAATGCTTTTGAACATAGAAGTGCTGCAAATTTGCATCCATGGACTGGTGGCCATATCTGATGTCGTATGATCCTCCAAGTGTTCACATGTCCATAGTTGGAACACACGTCTTACATCATCTGGGTGAAGGATAATCAAATGTTTGTGAATTCAGCTCTAGAATCAAAAGAATCAACAATAAACTAGTTGGGCCAATGGTGGCGAGCATCATGTAATTCAAAGAACTCCATAAAAGTGATTTAAGTAGATAAAGAATCTGGATCAACCTGAATACATGCTCGAGAACAGTCTTGCATACCATTGATGATCTCATCCCCTTTGCCAATAACTAGACCAACCTAGATGCAGAAACAATAATAAATGTTAATATATAAACAGAATAGGAATTTTCACAACATACACCAAAGTTTAAGTCTATTAGTTAGTGTGTGGTTTTCGGCTCGACAAAAAGTTGTTAAGAATATGGGTTTGGGGGGCATGTTAGGATTCAACGTTAATGGAATCCCTGAGAAGTTAGCATTCCACGTTGTAGACCAGTTTCACGCTGATTCTATGACTTTGAACCTTGGTAGCAGCAAACTGGTGGTGGACGGGGGGTTGATAAGCAAGTTACTAGGGATACGTGATGAAGGCTTGTGTTTTAGCGATGTTGAGGCAACGAAGACGCTCCACCCGTCATTGAAGGCGTGGCTTGCTAGGTACCCGCCCACCAGTTACATAATAGCCCCATCGCTGGTGTCGATAGAAATACAAAAGGACAAGTACGATGACATGGCACATTTCCGGACTGATTTTGCCATGCTTTTCCTCACAATAATGGTCAGCTCACAGTAGAATGGTTATGTAAAGGACAAGGTCTTGAAGCGTTTAACTGCAGATACCCAGTTCGAAGATTATAACTGGTGTGGTTTTATTGTGGATTGTTTGAGGAAGTGTAAGAAGAAATGGAGGCCATGTGACCTGAAGTGTTGGTGGGCTGGGCCTTTAACAATCTTAACGGTGAGTATGTGTTTCTATAGGGGCTGCAAGAAAATGAAAAAGGAAAAAAATAAAAATTTTGCACGAAGCGTAAAAAATGAAAGACATGATGTGGAATTATTTTTCTTATTATTATTATTATTTTTTAAGGCCTGATATTTGAAAAATCCACTAACTTATAATTTATTTATTTAATATTTTTTTGTAGTTGTTGTACGTGGACAGCACGCGGCAGCCAACCTGGAACACCGGTGATGGGGTCCGGGCCATCCACTTCTGGACGAAGGAGCTGCTGACCCGGAGGCAAGATTACGAAATTGTGACTATGGGTTTTGGGCGTGGCATGGCCAAATCGCTAAGTGATGGTACAGTCGAGAAAGACGTCGACGTAGAGGTATAACCGTTTTTTAATTTTTTTAATTTCTTTAATTTTTTAAATTTTTTTGGTGTATCAATATAGCCTAACCGTGCCTTGTTTGAGTAGAGAGTGAACTTGTGTGTTCTTGAAAAAAATGGTGAGAATACATCGAAAGGCCTGAGCTGTGTTGATAAGTGGGTAGATGAGTTAGCAGCCTTAAGGGTGAGAATAGAAAAGGTTTTAGGGGATCGGTTAATGGAGGACCCGAACAACGAGGCCCACCAGATGTTAAAGCGTAAATACATCGAAGTGTTAGATGTATTGCCATGTTTTCTTGTAGAAGGGTTAGAGGCATTTGAGGATGGCGAAATGTTGAAATGGGAAACAGGGAGTACTTCCAGCCCTCCGCCCGCATTGACATGTATTCTTATGTGTTTTTACTTTCCCAAACCCCCTGTGTATTTTTTAACCTGCTGCTTTATAATTGACTTGGGAAAAAAGAACTTTGTGCAGGCTAGCGTGGGCGAGGTGCGCACAACGGTTCAGATGTAGCTTCACAGTCTGGTGACGAAGATGAGATAGTTGATTTAAATGTGTTAATTTCCGAAATTGCGGAAACTGCAGAAGTTGGGGGTGGCGTGAGCTTGGGCGATATAAGCCTGGTCCTCGACAGCGTGCCAGGTAAAAAAAAAACTTCTGCAAAGCCGTTTAATATTTACGTATGTCATTGTGATTGAGCCTAAAAATTGTTTTTTACTTTCCATTTTAAGACCCATGCGGCGCTGCACGTGGGTTTGATGTTGACGAGGGCCCTGACGGCATATGGGCTGTGGACGATGTTGAGAGATTGCAACAGATTGTGGACATCTCGTTGACAAAGATGCAGATGTTCGGCAAGAGGTGGTTTGCGGTGTGCAACAGGGGTCTGCTGCGAGCTTGGACGATAACAGCCCGGTGGACGTTAGCAAGCCAAGTAAAAAAAGTGTTTACAAAAAAGCCATATACTAGTGACATATGTGTGTGATGGCATCTAACTTTTTTTTAACATTGCCTTTAATACACATGCGACGCTGCGAGCGGGCTTGATCTTAACAACGCTAGTGAGGGCATGCAAGTCGCGCGTGATGATGGGGACGTTGCCGCTGATTGTGCACAAACGTTATGTCCAGCCGCCGGTGGTTCCCGTGTTGCCGCAGCACTCTGCCGGCGTGGTTCAGCCACGAGTGGTCTGCGGGCTGTACGCGCCTAGGGTTGGGTGTCCGAGGCTCTCACGCTCAGTCGCGACTTTGTTGACGTTGAGTGAATTTGAAAACAGAAATGCTTTGGACACCGATTCAGGTATGTGGCGCAAAAAAAACGAACCTAAAATGGTATATAAAAGTATATATTTCTTCTTGGCGTGTGGGTAAATTTTTTGATACTTGAGTTTGTGGTGCCACAAGGAGAGTAAACCATGCATCCAAAACCGGGGGCAGCTGAACGGGCGCCTGATTTAGAAAGGGATGGGGGATATAGGCGTTAAAACAGGCGAAGGTGAGAAGGTCGTTGATGACGCGATGTCGTGGTCACAATCAAATTTAATCCAATTACAACTAATTAGCTAGCGGTAAGTGGGTATCGAACACAGTGAGTTTGTGGAGTATGTGTTATCTCGATGTATGTGTAAATTAACTACAGTAAACTAAATTGCAAGAAATGTAAATTCAAGGAGTTGGATTGTTTGTTCTAAAACTAAGATTAACTAATTAAATTGCAAATTGAGAATTGGTTTTGTAAACAATTTAGAGACAAATGACCATCCTAAGTTTCCGGTTTGCTTTGACATTCATGCTAATATTCAACTAGAAAGAACCACATAGACGTGGTTCATGTGTTATTACTTGTCGTGATGAAAGGGAACTAAGTACTCGGATTCCTAGAACGTGAGGTTGTTACCCGATGACCAATTAATCAATACCCAATCCTAATTCCGCCCATGATATCTCGACTGCCAACGACACCAAGAACGTATGGTTTAGACTAAGATTAACATACAAATTAACAATTTACGAACAAGCAAACAACACACCATAATAAACAAACCATCATAGCAAGTCTATTATTCTAGAAATAAGAATCAAAACACAAATGTCTTAGACAAACCATCAACCTAGGATGATCACCATAAGTTTAGCCACCCATGACTTGGACAATCATCATCACATACATATCAATGTACATAGGAATTAAAAACACTAACAAGATGTTTAGAAATTGTTTCAAACTCTCAAGAACACCCAAAAATCGCCCCTATACTGCTGGTAACCGAATGGGATTGATTATACTTCAAAGGACATCATAAAACTGAATTAAATGGGGCAGTTACAAGGTTCAAGCCAGTCGGCGCCGTAACCTACAGCACCCACCGTAGGCTACGGCGGTCATAAAAGTGCTACGGTGGGTCGAAACTGGGCTATGGTGGTCAAAAATTGCCAGTCGGCGCCGTATGCTACGGCCCTTGCCGTAGCCTACGGCAGGATTCAACATGGAAACTTGTTTTCAGCATAACTTTTTCGTTTCAACTCCGTTTTATTCACCGTTTTCGCCTACGTTCTCGTAATTTCGTCCTCTATCATCTTATCTTCTTAATTCTTAGATTCCAAAATTTTATTTTTTTTCATTTATTCTCCTTCTTTCAATCTCCAATCCAGTCGCATCTATTCGAAGCTTTATTTCCATACATTTTAAGCCCCGAATGTACCTGAAACACAAGCAACCGTAGTTATCTAATTCAAGATAAATACATGGATAAATGCGGGATTAAATTATACATTATAACCATTAAGGGTTGTCCTACGGACTACCCGTCACATCCCCACATTTAACCGTTGCTTGCCCCCAAGCAACTCCTCTAAAACTACTAATAACTTCTCAAGCGGTCAACATGAATCAAGCAAATAAATGTCCTCATTTTACTAACTTTTCTTAAACCCCACATAACACACCCCTCACAATGACTCTCCTCTCGGTGACAAATAATACTAGCAAAGATTAGCTAGAACACACTTAAGGCAAATGGGTAGTTGAATAATAATATGCTTGTACTCAAATCGGTACTTCGCCTAAAGAATTTGCTAAACATGCATGCGAATCAAAGGGACTTAAAGGTTGTAACACGGTAAGGCAAATGGGTAGGAAATGGAAATACATATGCGAAGTAGCTAATGATTCAACCCGGTCTTTTATTTCTAACTAAAACAAAACATAAACAACTATATACAAACTATCTCATTCATTTTTTTTTTCATTTTTCATTGCTTTTTCTCTTTTTTTTTATTTCATATCTCTTTTTTTCTTTTTTTTTTTCTTTCGATTTAACAAACATAACAAACAAGCATACTAGAACAAGATGATTATACTAATAGACCGGGTCAAATACGGGTTAATTTTGTAAGAGAAAGTAGGCACGGGTTAACAAAAGATCGACTCAAAGCTCAAATGGGCTACTAAAGTCCAAACCCCCGCCTCTCTAGCTACCATGC
The DNA here is from genome assembly GCA_030545235.1 of Helianthus tuberosus. Lineage (NCBI taxonomy): Eukaryota > Viridiplantae > Streptophyta > Magnoliopsida > Asterales > Asteraceae > Helianthus > Helianthus tuberosus. The sequence goes on from CM060393.1 coordinate 108,614,748, forward strand.
TCATATATATAATTTATGAGGTCCAACCCCCCAAATCCCACACTCGCACTCACCAAGACGAGGCTACCTAATTGCCCTAACCCATTTCACATGCATATCAATCTAAGGCCTCAAACCGCATTCAAGCACAAGTTCTAATGCACCACCACCCATTTCCACTCTCATCAAGAAAAAAATGTATTCTAATAAATTCAAGTAGTGGCTCAACTCTCACCAAGAAAGAACAAGGGGATATGGGTTGCCGGTGTGTCATGCAATTTAATAATCAACTGTTCAATTTGGACCATTTTACGCTTGATTTTTAAAAAATTCACATTTTTTTTAAAATTTCCCCTCATCCCCACACTTGGGATACATTGTCCCCAATGTATGGTTTTGAAGGGAAAGATCGCTCCAAACGCACCAAACTTTTTTTATTATTTTTTTTAAACAAAAGTAAACAAACTAACTACCAATATTTCAAAGCTAAAGAACATAACAAGACTAAGGAAATAGTACATTGACCTGGTGAAGTTTAACACAACAGATGTTGTAGATAATCCGACTTCCTATCACCACCTTCACACAAATATCCGCACATCTTTCCCACACTTGAATGTCGCCATGGCCCTGAAACATAGAAAGATAAAAAAAAAAACAGCAAGATCAATATAAAACCCCGGGTTGCCTCCCGAGCAGCGCTAAGTTTCGAGTCTTCAGCCAGACCGTGCCACCCCCATTTATGGTGGCTCAAAGAATTGGTTCCTATCACCTCCCTCACTATAGCTTGTCATTGGTTGAAATGCATCCATCAAATGTCCATTCGGTGGATAGTCAACTGCATACCTGCTCGAATCCTCATACTTCTTTTCACACCCCAGTGGTTTGTTTGTTTTTATTCTTTGATGCACACTTCTCATATGGTCACTAGGCTCTCTACCTTTCTCTTCAATAGATTCATAACTAATCTCCCTAGTATAAACATCGAAGTACAACTTATGGTTCTTTTCGGTCATAGTAATAACCTCGTCTCTACAGTTGATTTGAGCATTTGCTGTATAAAGAAACGGTCGACCTAAAATTACCCTTTGTTGTGATGCCAATTCGGTAGAAACATAATCTAAGACCCGAAAATCCACCGGATACTCGAATTCTCCCAACCGAATTATGACATTCCTATCCACTCCTCGCGGACGCCTCCAACTCTCATCCTCCAAGCTCACCATGGTGTCTATATCTTCAAGCGGACCCAAATCATACATGTCATATAGATCACCTGGTAGCACACTCATGCTCGCCCCGTAGTCCAACAATGCGTGAGGGATTTTTAATTTTCCTACACGGATAGACACGATTGGTGCCCCATGTTCTTTATCATTCTCACCATCGGCGTCCTTCCCTATACCTGTATTTATTTGACACGAAGAGGTTAGAAATTTTTCATTAAATTCGGTACTAAGAACGGTGCTTACCACATTGATATTAACACTTTTTATGTTCTTGGGATTTGTCACCGTGTCACTCGGTAGCTGGCCTTTTGCTTTCTTCAATATCGCCACTTCACTCGCAAGTTGACCCATTTGAGTAGTCAACGATTGAATAGCTTTGTCACGGATTTCATCTTTTTGCATACGAACCTCATCAAGCTGATTTTTTTGTTGCATCTCCATTTGCATCGCTTTCAACATCTCCATGACCTCATTTACACCAGAAGAACCTTGACCCGAAAACCCACTTTGTTCATTACCCGGTTGTTGGAATTGCCTTTGAAAACCTTGATTATTAAATTGTTGGCGAGGAACAAAATTTCCTTGGTTTCCTTGAAAGTTCGGGTTAAGTTGATTTGACGGGTTCCCATATCTAAAATTCGGGTGGTTTCGTAACCCTGGGTGGTATGTGTTCGAATTCATGTTATAATTTCTACCACCCCCAACTTGACCTTGTAATGCATTTACCTCCTCATATTTCCCTTCCAATCCTTGGCAATTTTCAGCCACATGCCCCAACTCATTACAAAGCGCACAAACATCATAGATTTGATTACTTGTTTGCACATTTGCATTTTTCGCCGAATGCACTTGGGTTCTAGTAATGAGCGGTCGTGCCCTCCTTGAAGAGTGAGCTTTTCTTTTTGATGTGACCGCCATTTGTTCCAAGAATTGCCAAACATCTTGCTCGTAATTTGTGCCAAAAGTACCATTTGTGATAGACATTAAGTCACGAGCATCTTCGGAACATAACCCCTCATGAAATGCATTCATCAACTCGCATAGCTCTATCCCATGATGAGGACAATTCTTTATCATCATATTAAACCTCTAAAACGCTTCGTGAAACATTTCACCCGACTGTTGTTGGAAGCTTCTCAAGCTTCTCCTAGCATCATTTGTCTTTTGGGCGGTAAAGAATTCGTCCAAGAAGATTTGTTGCATTTCTGCCCATGTATAGATAGATGCCAAAGGTAAGGTATAAAACCACTTTTTCGCCTTGTCTTCTAAGGAAAATTAGAATAGCACTAATTTAACATCGTCGGCTGAGAACCCTTGACCCCCAATAGTGATACAAATCGAATCATAAGCCTCCAAATGAAAATAAGGCTCCTCAGTTGCTAGACCATTATATTTTGGCAAACTTTGTAATGAATTCGTTCGAACTTCAAACGTCCTCCCTTGATCATTTTGAGGGATAACTATTGGTGAAGGATTATGAGTGATCGCCGGTCTATAATGTGCTTCTATGCCTCTCGCGTGTTCTCGAATATGTCTTCTCGGTACACCCAACCGAACTCTTGGACGTATAGGACCCATTGGTCTTTGAACTTGCATTCTTGGAGGCCAACATTTTTGTTGTAAAGGTGGTTGAAATCTCGGCCCCACATGAGGTTGTTGAACTTGTCTTTGCACCGGTGGACCTTGTGGTGGCAATTGTTGAGGTGTGATTTGTTGTTGAGGAATCCTACCAACACTTGGCATTCTTTGATTTTGACCTTGAACATAGGTATACTCCCCTTGATCTCCATCACCTCCATACATGTATCCTTCTTCATCATATCCCCCAAATTCGTCATCATACCCATCATCGAACCCATCTTGCCTTACTCCCGAAGTATGTTGAATATGCACTCCCGGTTGAAATGGAGTAGAATGGATAATAGATGTATCTGTTTGGTATAAGTTAGGTGGTGGTATTTGTTGTGATGATGAAGGTTGACCGGATGTTGGAAAAAATGTTGAATAAGCTGGAACGGCGAAAGATGTAGCTTGATAGCTAAAAGAGTATTCAGGTTGAGTGTTCTCGGGTAATGTAGTGTTGGTTGGTTTGATTTCTGGTGTGGTTATAGGGATGGTAGTATTTGGTGAAGGTTGTGTTGAAGATGGTGTAAAGGATGGTGTAGGTTGACCCGTAGTAGGTGGTGGTAGTGGTGGATCCATGTATCTGATTGGTGTAACTAGTGTAGTAGGTGTTGTTGGTGAACCGCTGATTTTGTTTTCTCATAGCAAAATTCTGTTTCTTCTCAAAGTCCGTTCAATTTCTGGATCAAATGCCAATGGTGATAGCTTGTGAGAGCTCCTAGTACGCATGCACCTGTAAATACCTGCACACTAACACACCCAGCGTAAACAAGAAAAATAACAAACCTAAAAAGATCAAAAATAACACACATTGCGCACTACTCCCCGGCAACGGCGCCAAAATTTGACGTGATGTCGTGGTCCAATCCAATTTAATCCAATTACAACTAATTAGCTAGCGGTAAGTGGGTATCGAACACAGGGAGTTTGTGGAATATGTGTTATCTCGATGTATGTGTAAATTAACTAAAGTAAACCAAATTTCAAGAAATCTAGATTCAAGGAGTTGGATTGTTTGTTCTAAAACTAAGATTAACTAATTAAATTTCAAATTGAGAATTGGTTTTGTAAACAATTTAGAGACAAATGACCATCCTAAGTTTCCGGTTTGCTTTGACATTCATGCTAATATTCAACTAGAAAGAACCACATAGACATGGTTCATGTGTTATTACTTGTCGTGATGAAAGGGAACTAAGTACTCGGATTCCTAGAACGCGAGGTTGTTACCCGATGACCAATTAATCAATACCCAATCCTAATTCCGCCCATGATATCACGATTGCCAACGGCACCAAGAACGTATGGTTTAGACTAAGATTAACATACAAATTAACAATTTACAAACAAGCAAACAACACACCATAATAAACAAACCATCATAGCAAGTCTATTATTCTAGAAATAAGAATCAAAACACAAATGTCTTAGACAAACCTTAAACCTAGGATGATCACCATAAGTTTAGCCACCCATGACTTGGACAATCATCATCACATACATATCAATGTACATAGGAATTAAAAACACTAACAAGATGTTTAGAAATTGTTTCAAGCTCTCAAGAACACCCAAAAATCGCCCCTAGACTGCTGGTAACCGAATGGGATTGATTATACTTCAAAGGACATCATAAAACTGAATTAAATAGGGCAGTTACAAGGTTCAAGCCAGTCGGCGCCGTAACCTACGGCACCCACCGTAGGATACGGCGGTCATAAAAGTGCTACGGTGGGTCGAAACTGGGCTATGGAGGTCAAAAAATGCTAGTCGGCGCCGTAAGCTACGGCCCATGTCGTAGCCTACGACAGGATTCAACATGAAAACTTGTTTTCAGCATAACTTTTTCGTTTCAACTCCGTTTTCTTCACCGTTTTCGCCTACGTTCTCGTAATTTCGTCCTCTATCATGTTATATTCTTAATTCTTCAATTCCAAAATTTTATTTTTTTAATTTGTTCTCCATCTTTCAATCTCCAATCCAGTCGCGTCTATTCGAAGCTTTATTTCCATACTTTTAAGCCCCGAATGTACCTGAAACACAAGCAACCGTAGTTATCTAATTCAAGATAAATACATGGATAAATGCGGGATTAAATTATACTTTATAACCATTAAGGGTTGTCCTACGGACTACCCGTCACATCCCCACACTTAACCGTTGCTTGCCCCCAAGCAACTCGTCCAAAACTACAAATAACTCCTCAAGCGATCAACATGAATCAAGCAAATAAATGTCCTCATTTTACTAACTTTTCTTAAACCCCGCATAACACACCCCTCACAATGACTCTCCTCTTGGTGACAAATAATACTAGCAAAGATTAGCTAGAACACACTTAAGGCAAATGGGTAGTTGAACAATAATATGCTTGTACTCAAATCGGTACTTCGCCTAAAGAATTTTCTAAACATGCATGCGAATCAATGGGACTTAAAGGTTGTAACACGGCAAGGTAAATGGGTAGGAAATGGAAATACATATGCGAAGTAGCTAATGATTCAACCCGGTATTTTATTTCTAACTAAATCAAAACATAAACAACTATATACAAACTATCTCATTCATTTTTTTTTTCATTTTTCATTGCTTTTTCTCTTTTTTTTTCTTTTTTTTTCATATCTCTTCTTTTTTTTCTTTCGATTTAACAAACATAACAAACAAGCATACTAGAACAAGATGATTATACTAATAGGCCGGGTCAAATACGGGTTAATTTTTTAAGAGAAAGTAGGCACGGGTTAACAAAAGATCGACTCAAAGCTCAAATGGGCTACTAAAGTCCAAACCCCCGCCCCTCTAGCTACCATGCTCATATATATAATTTATGAGGTCCATCCCCCCAAATCCCACACTCGTACTCACCAAGACGAGGCTACCTAATTGCCCTAATCCATTTCACATGCATATCAAGCTAAGGCCTCAAACCGCATTCAAGCACAAGTTCTAATGCACCACCACCCATTTCCACTCTCATCAAGAAAACATGTATTCTAATAAATTCAAGTAGTGGCTCAACTCTCACCAAGAAAGAACAAGGGGATATGGGTTGCCAGTGTGTCATGCAATTTAATACTCAACTGTTTAATTTGGACCATTTTTCGCTTGATTTTTAAAAAATTCACAATTTTTTTAAAATTTCCCTTCATCCCCACACTTGGGATACATTGTCCCCAATGTATGGTTTTGAAGGAAAAGATCGCTCCAAACACACTAAAATTTTGTTATTATTTTTTTTAAACAAAAGCAAACAAACTAACTACCAATATTCAAAGGTAAATAACATAACAAGACTAAGGAAAGAGTACATTGACCTGGTGAAGTTTAACACAACAGATGTTGTAGATAATCCGACTTCCTATCACCACCTTCACACAAATATCCACACATCTTTCCCACACTTGAATGTCGCCATGGCCCTGAAACATAGAAAGATAAAAAAAAAACAGCAAGATCAATATAAAACCCCGGGTTGCCTCCCGAGCAGCGCTAAGTTTCGAGTCTTCAGCCAGACCGTGCCACCCCCATTTATGGTGGCTCAAAGAATTGGTTCCTATTACCTCCCTCACTGTAGCTTGTCATTGGTTGAAATGCATCCATCAAATGTCCATTCGGTGGATAGTCAACTGTATACCTGCTCGAACCCTCATACTTCTTTTCACACCCCAGTGGTTTGTTTGTTTTTATTCTTTGATGCACACTTCTCATATGGTCACTAGGCTCTCTACCTTTCTCTTCAATAGATTCATAACTAATCTCCCTAGTATAAACATCGAAGTACAACTTATGGTTCTTTTCGGTCATAGTAATAACCTCGTCTCTACAGTTGATTTGAGCATTTGCTGTATAAAGAAACGGTCGACCTAAAATTACCCTTTGTTGTGATGCCAATTCGGTAGAAACATAATCTAAGACCAGAAAATCCACCGGATAGTCGAATTCTCCCAACCGAATTATGACATTCCTAACCACTCCTCGCGGACGCCTACAACTCTCATCCGCCAAGCTCACCATGGTGTCTATATCTTCTAGCGGACCAAAATCATACACGTCATATAGATCACCTGGTAGCACACTCATGCTCACCCCGTAGTCCAACAATGCATGAGGGATTTTTAATTTTCCCACACGGATAGGCACGATTGGTGCTCCATGTTCTTTATCATTCTCACCATCGGCGTCCTTCCCTATACTTGTATTTATTTGACACGAAGAGGTTAGAAATTTTTCATTAAATTCGGTACTAGGAACGGTACTTACCACATTGATATTAACGCTTTTTATGTTCTTGGGGATTTGTCACTGTGTCACTCGGTAGCTGGCCTTTTGCTTTCTTCAATATCACCACTACACTCGCAAGTTGACCCATTTGAGTAGTCAACGATTGAATAGCTTTGTCACAGATTTCATCTTTTTGCATGCGAACCTCATCAAGCTGATTTTTTCGTTGCATCTCCATTTGCATTGCTTTCAACATCTCCATGACCTCATTTCCACCAGAAGAACCTTGACCCGAAAACCCACTTTGTTCATTACCCGGTTGTTGGAATTGCCTTTGAAAACATTGATTATTAAATTGTTGGCGAGGAACATAATTTCCTTGGTTTCCTTGAAAGTTCGGGTTAAGTTGATTTGACGGGTTCCCATATCTAAAATTCGGGTGGTTTCGTAACCCTGGGTGGTATGTGTTCGAATTCATGTTATAATTTCAACCACCCCCAACTTGACCTTGTAATGCATTTACCTCCTCATATTTCCCTTCCAATCCTTGGCAATTTTCAGCCGCATGCCCCAACTCATTACAAAGCGCACAAACATCATAGATTTGATTACTTGTTTGCACATTTGCATTTTCCGCCGAATGCACTTGGGTTCTAGTAATGGCTGGTCTTGCCCTCCTTGAAGACTGAGCTTTTCTTTTTGATGTGACCGCCATTTGTTCCAAGAATTGCCAATCATCTTGCTCGTAGTTTGTGCCAAAAGTACCATTTGTGATAGACATTAAGTCACGAGCATCTTCGGAACATAACCCCTCATGAAATGCATTCCTCAACTCGCATAGCTCTATCCCATGATGAGGACAATTCTTTATCATCATATTAAACCTCTCAAACGCTTCATGAAACATTTCACCCGACTGTTGTTGGAAGCTTCTCAAGCTTCTCCTAGCATCATTTGTCTTTTGGGCGGTAAAGAATTCGTCCAAGAAGATTTGTTGCATTTATGCCCATGTATAGATAGATGCCAAAGGTAAGGTATAAAACCACTTTTTCACCTTGTCTTCTAAGGAAAATTGGAATAGCACTAATCTAACATCGTCGGCTGAGAACCCTTAACCCCCAATAGTGTTACAAATCGAATCATAAGCCTCCAAATGAAAATAAGGCTCCTCAGTTGCTAGACCCTTATATTTTGGCAAACTTTGTAACGAATTCGTTCGAACTTCAAACGTCCTCCCTTGATCATTTTGAGGGATAACTATTGGTGAAGGATTATGAGTGATCACCGGTCTAAAATGTGCTTCTATGCCTCTCGCGTGTTCTCGAATATGTCTTCTCGGTACACCCAACCAAACTCTTGGACGTATAGGACCCATTGGTCTTTGAACTTGCATTCTTGGAGGCCAAAATTGTTGTAAAGGTGGTTGAAATCTCGGCCCCACATGAGGTTGTTGAACTTGTCTTTGCACCGGTGGACCTTGTGGTGGCAATTGTTGAGGTATGATTTGTTGTTGAGGAATCCTACCAACACTTGGCATTCTTTGATTTTGACCTTGAACATAGGTATACTCCCCTTGATCTCCATCACCTCCATACACGTATCCTTCTTCATCATATCCCCCAAAGTCGTCATCAAACCCATCATCGAACCCATCTTGTCTTACTCCCGAAGTATGTTGAAATTGCACTCCAGGTTGAAATGGAGTAGAATGGATAATAGATGGACCTGTTTGGTATAAGTTAGGTGGTGGTATTTGTTGTGATGATGAAGGTTGACCGGATGTTGGAAAAAATGTTGAATAAGCTGGAACGGCGAAAGATGTAGCTTGATAGCTAAAAGAGTATTCAGGTTGAGTGTTCTCGGGTAATGTAGTGTTGGTTGGTTTGATTTCTGGTGTGGTTATAGGGATGGTAGTATTTGGTGAAGGTTGTGTTGAAGATGGTGTAAAGGATGGTGTAGGTTGACCTGTAGTAGGTGGTGGTGGTGGATCCATGTATCTGATTGGTGTAACTAGTGTAGTAGGTGTTGTTGGTGAACCGTTGATTTTGTTTTCTCGTAGCAAAATTCTGTTTCTTCTCAAAGTCCTTTCAATTTCTGGATCAAATGCCAATGGTGATAGCTTGTGAGAGCTCCTAGTACGCATGCACCTGTAAATACCAGCACACTAACACACCCAGCGTAAACAAGAAAAATAACAAACCTAAAAAGTTATAAAATAACACACGTTGCGCACTACTCCCCGGCAACGGCGCCAAAATTTGACGTGATGTCATGGTCACAATCAAATTTAATCTAATTACAACTAATTAGCTAGCGGTAAGTGGGTATTGAACACAGGGAGTTTGTGGAATATGTGTTATCTCGATGTATGTGTAAATTAACTAAAGTAAACTAAATTTCAAGAAATGTAAATTCAAGGAGTTGGATTGTTTGTTCTAAAACTAAGATTAACTAATTAAATTGCAAATTGAGAATTGGTTTTGTAAACAATTTAGAGACAAATGACCATCCTAAGTTTCCGATTTGCTTTGACATTCATGCTAATATTCAACTAGAAAGAACCACATACACATGGTTCATGTGTTATTACTTGTCGTGATGAAAGGGAACTAAGTACTCGGATTCCTAGAACGCGAGGTTGTTACCCGATGACCAATTAATAAATACCCAATCCTAATTCCGCCCATGATATCTCGATTGCCAACGGCACCAAGAACGTATGGTTTAGACTAAGATTAATATACAAATTAACAATTTACGAACAAGCAAACAACACACCATAATAAACAAACCATCATAGCAAGTCTATTATTCTAGAAATAAGAATCAAAACACAAATGTCTTAGACAAACCTTCAACCTAGGATGATCACCATAAGTTTAGCCACTCATGACTTGGACAATCATCATCACATACATATCAATGTTCATAGGAATTAAAAACACTAACAAGATATTTAGAAATTGTTTCAAGCTTTCAAGAACACCTAAAAATCGCCCCTAGACTGCTGGTAACCGAATGGGACTGATTAGACTTCAAAGGACATCATAAAACTGAATTAAATGGGGGCAGCTACAAGGTTCACGCCAATCGGCGCCGTAACCTAGGACACCCACCGTAGGCTATGGCGGTCATAAAAGTGCTACGGTGGGTCGAAACTGGGCTACGGTGGTCAAAAATTGCCAGTCAGCGCCGTAAGCTACGGCCCTTGCCGTAGCCTACGGCAGGCTTCAACATGAAAACTTGTTTTCAGTATAACTTTTTCGTTTCAACTACGTTTTCTTCACCATTTTCGCCTACGTTCTCGTAATTTCATCCTCTATCATGTTATCTTCTTAATTCTTCAATTCCAAAATTTTATTTTTTTCATTTATTCTCCGTCTTTCAATCTCCAATCCAGTCGCGTCTATTCGAAGCTTTATTTCCATACTTTTAAGCCCCGAATGTACCTGAAACACAAGCAACTATAGTTATCTAATTCAAGATAAATACATGGATAAACGCGGGATTAATTATACTTTATAACCATTAAGGGTTGTCCTACGGACTACCCGTCAGTTGACCGTTGTACGACAGTGAAAGCGGGGCCGGTGTCTATTGCACACGGGCGAGGGTGGACGAAGTCCAAAATTGCAGCTCGGCATATTAACCACCCCTCGTGTGTAGGCGCGACCCATTTTGCGGGCGGGCGCACTGAAGACGACACCCCTAGTGTATGTTGCCAAGGGGACCAGCAAAGCGTGGGTGCGGACAGTGGTGTGTATATAAATACCAAGTCGTGTTCTATTTTTTAGTTTAGTGTTTAACGTTATGGGGGGTTTAAAAAAATTTGTGGCCTTTTGAGTTAACTAACTATCAACCGTAGGTGATGTCGCTGGTATGCTTGATGTTGGGATGTATAGCTAGCCGAGTTTCAGCCTCGTGATTTCTCAGGAGGTGGCGTGTGGTCCTGAACCAAACGAAAAAGCGTCTGGTACGTACAACTATCATTCAAAAAAGCATATGCTTTTTATGTTGTTTTTGTTTATTTATTTATTTATTTATTTTTTTAAACAACAAACCTTTGATTATTATGTTTTTTTTATTTTTTTTATCTATGGGATACCTAGCACCAGATGAGGTGGCTGCGTCCGAAGCGGGACCTTCAGATGCATCGGGGGCGCCGGCCACCGTTGCTAGTCTAGCGACAAGTCCTCTAAGCTTCAATTTCTGGGTGCCCGTTGAAACCCGTGGGCCTGTAGACACTGAGGAGGGCAGCGAGAAGACTGTTGACGATGAGGACCCCCAACCGACAGAGCCCATTCAAGCGAGACCAATTTAATAATTTTATGAGAAGCCCCGCTTAGTCACCGGCCCAGCTGACATTGAGATAGATCCATAACACTTAACCAGGCAGGAACATTTGGTATGCGGTTCATTTTCCGGAACAGGACCAAGGAAGGGTGATTGAGGCAAACAATTATGGAAATGCGACTGAGGTAAAAAGTGATAAAAAGGAACCACCGGTAGATTGTGCGCGTGTCAACACCGAACTCATTCTAAATTGATTCATTGGTGTTTTAATATTGTCATTTTTTCCATTAACGGGGGATTTGTTTGTTCTGCACAGGGACCCAGGGACAGAGGTTATCCCTGATATAGCGACTGGTGAGTTCCCGTAAGTGACCCAACAAAAAACAAAATATAAAAACTTTTACGGGAGGTATTTTCGAGAAACCGTCCTTTATTTTTTTTCCGGTTGTGGCGCAAAAAGATAAATAAATAAATAACTGAAACTTTACGGTTAACCGGTAAAACCTTTTTTACTTTTATTTTTTGTTTATTATTTTTTTCCAGATATGTGATGTTTGAGGATAAGTTTGGGGCACGTTCGGAAGCATACACATTTCAGTCCCTGGCGATTGGCAACAATATATCCGGGCAGGTGGTGGATGCATGGACGCACGTCCTCAACAACGACCCGAATTACTCATTCCCGTGGATGCCTAGACGCTTGTTTTGCGTCCACACAACAGTGTTAAATCCCCGCGCTTCTCTGTTTTTCGTATTCTGTTTGCCTTTGAAGTCATTTTCATGCAAAGTTGATTTGCGCACAGGTTGACTGGATGTTAAGCCTGGAGTCCGACCCTACCGGGAGTCGCTTGTCCGCTTTTGAATGTGGACTAAAGAGCACCCTCAACGGGCGACATTATCTGGTAGATCTAAATGAGTTTGATATGGTCTTCGTGCCCGTGCTTGAGGGGGACCACTACTACCTCGTTGTGTTTGATATGGAAGAAGAATGCATATACCTCGTTGATCACTTCGGTGACCGGGAGTCTGGTGTTCTTCTAAGGGACAATGAAAAGTATGTCTTGAAGATAACACCGTTTAAAGTGGTATGTGATGCTTGTTAATTGTTGTGATTTTTTTTAAGTCTAAACAATGTTAGCTCGCTTACCATTGCTCTTTATTGGGATGCAGAAAGACATATTTGTGGAGTATCTGAAGTTGGTGAGCCATCCAAAAACAACCGTCATGTGATCTAGTATCATCAGGCGAGAGAACATTCCTTGGTCAACGACCCAAAGAAATGCGTCACCGTTTGTTGATTCTGGCGTATTCGCAATGCGCCATATGTAACAGTTTGTGGGCTCACGGCGCAACTGTTTCTGTAATTTCAGTGCGCACGGGGCGCGAAAAAAGCCCAGTGCAATTACCTATGGAAAAAGTATGCCACTGAGATACTCCTGTCGCCCGTAACAAATATCGCTATGTGGTGAAACATCGACTGGATTTTGTGTAGATAAGGTTTTGGGATGTTAGACAATGTTTTGGGATGGCGTCTGTGGGTTGGGCATTTTTTGGGGTGGTTTATATGTTAGACAATGTTTTGGGATGTTCGTATGTATGTTCGCATAGGGTCACCTGGGACAAAAGTAGTTGGTTATGTAAAAAACAAGTAGGGCAAGCTTAAAAAACAATTCATGTGTTTGAACCATGAAGTAGAACGTATCGCGTGAAACTGATGTATTATTTTTTTTGTTTGAAGCCGTAAACTTATATATGTTGAAACAAAATCCCCTAAAAAAGCAGTATAAAAAGGTTGCTTTCCCTTTTTTTACATGTTATTATTTACGTGTTATGTTTTATTTTATTTGATTTTCTTTTCTAAGCCAAAATATAGAAAGTGGTAGGTGTGGTTCTAATAGAGGTGTCTTTTGGTATGGGACAAAATTACTATTTAGCTTGTCTTTTACTAAAAATAAACATGGATAGAGAGCCACAAAAAAACAAAGGGGACATTGATGTGAAAAGTGATGTCTGCAACTGTCAAATACATGTAAAACCTTCAGGAATATGCATGAGTGCCTTTGGAGAAAAAAATGAGAACACCTTTGTCTCTTACTGTTGATGGTTTCCTTATATATACCATCCTATTTGCATGTTTTGTTTTCATGCCAAAAAAGGGAAATAATTTTCACACCTCTATTATCAGCCTTCAAAAGCCAAGGAAAAAGATGGCAGATGGCCGAGAAGTATGGCGTCCACGCAAGCCTACGCCCCCAGAAGGTTAAGATACCAACCATAATCGGTTACATTGTTTTAGTGGCACATATACAGTTTTTCTTAAAAAAATGTTGGTATATTTCCATTCTGCGTAGGCTCGTCCCCAAGTCCTCCCCATCAAGGTAGAAAAGTCAAAACAGTGCAAGTGTGGGATCGTCAACAGATGGGGTTGGTGTCTAACCCAGACACTTGTTGGCTCCCCATCCAGCGTGACGGCGACGACACAGGGGTGCAAGTTTGGGATTGTCGGCAACTAGATATGAATTTGAACCCAGGTACGGTTTGGTACCCCAGACAACAAAAAGGCTCCCCCACAACCTCCTTTGGTTCCCCCCAGACGCTTTGGTTCACCATGCCCCCAGCTAGATACACCTTCTAACAATTCCAGTTCCCCGCGTCCAGTTACGCAGCTTGTGGGCTACTTTGGTTCACCTCCGATCTGTTTTGGTTCCCCACCAAATCTGGGGAGTGGTTCTGGTCCTTCTTGCTGGCCTGCTTTCAGGTCACCACCTTCTGCGGGTGTTAGCGAGAAGGCAAAGGGAAAGAAGCTGATGGCCCCTATGGCTGGCGGAAGCAAGCTAGAGTCAAGGTCAAAGGTGACTTAGGTTTGGGTGCCGAAGGTGACAACAGCTGACGTTAGCGACCCTGATTATTGTTGCGTGGGCACAACAGGTGGTTCATATGCTCGCGGGTTTTCGTGGGCGTCGGATTACGACTCTGATTTGGATGCGCCATGGTGAACGTTAATGTAGCGTTCGCAGGATTGCCCTGGGATGTGTAATGGTTGTGTTTTGTCTTGTTAGTATGCACCGTATGCTTGTGTTTGGTGTGTTCTAGAAACTAGTTTTATGCCTCTCTCGTGTTGCGGGGTGTTAAACTGAATATTCCTTGGTTTGGTAGCATGTAGGCCCGTTTTTTTCGGTTATTTGTTGTGACATTTGTGGACATCCCAATAAAAAAACATTTGTCGATAAATGAGAATTGTTATCGATAAGCACTGTCGAGGCTCGATACACAATCAGACATTGATTATATGATTACGAGGATGTGAATTAATTAATTTGATGCATTAAGAGGTAATTTAGAGTTAAAATGCTTTTTGCACTTGAAGAACATCTTAGACGATTCGTTTATTAAATATCGAAACCCAAATGTTATACAACTAACAAAACAAAGTCTTTTGTGCCATGAACGATTCCGGAGACATGATTTAGCTTGAACATGATCATTAGTAAATAGTGTAGGAGCATTGAAGGCTTAACACATAGCTAACACATTAAACGAAGCAGTTTCCGGTTAAGGAATTGCCTTCATTTTAAACACTGTATCATCTAAACATGTATTGTATCATCCGTCAAGCCTAAAAAGACTTCTAAAAAAATTATTCAATATGTTTTAAGCAAAACGTTAAAGCGTTCGGGTTTTCGTAAACGTATGGTGTAGTTTCGAGATTTGGGACCGAAACCGTGATTAGTGTGTGTTTATGTTCAAGATGGGAGAGATTAGAGACTAACAAACAACTTCCTTGTATTAATCTGGTAGTATAACGTTACAAATCAGCCCGATTACAAGCTAACTGAACAATACCAAAAGAGTATACATCCGGGGAGAGACCAAGTGGTGATCTCTCCCCAAGGTCTAAAACCTTCAACCAAACTCTATGTGAACTCTCTCTTTCCAATTGCAAATGAACAAGGGGTTGGTATTTATAGCCACACCCACTTGTCTTGCAAACACACATGGTCAAACACATAACCCTCTCGTTTGACCACTTCAAACGAGCAGGTCAATACACGTTCGTTTGACCGTTTCACTAACTACTACATAATCAGCATAACAAAATAATATAATCTATTCGAACAACATCGAACACAAAAACTGCACCAACAAATTCCCCCTTGTCTGTTGCTGACGAATGCTGAAAATGCAACTGCAATCGATCTTCAGTCGAGTATCTGTTGATGTCATCTTCTCTGTGTTAACAAACTCCCCCTTGACCGATGATCGAGGTAAGTAGTATCTTCACTTGAATCTTCATACCAAACCCTTGAAGCTTTTCGTATAGTATTTCCCCCTCAAAGTACGCATATCCGGTTGAGTATTGTGCAATTTCCTCGCAAGGCTAAATTGACCAATCTTCCGCTGATCTTCCAATACTCCAACCGGCATTTGATAAGGGTTCCATTCTATAAAAGCTGCATCAAGTCTTGATATTGTCATAAGAACTCCATTTCATTCAAGCATACTACATTGGTAGAGTTTTCTGGTGAACTATCTTCTGTAAACCATCTTTGTGGAATCGACCAAGTAATGCACTTTGATCTTCAGCATCAACACTCAGGAAGTCAGCTAGACCGAGTATATCACTTGCAAACTCAACCATCATACTTAGTTGAACTACATCCAGATCTCATTGTCTCGCCTTTGTGAAGTTGACCACGTAATGCACTACGGATCTTCAGCATCAGTACTCAGGATGTCAGCTTGACCAAGTACATCGTTTGCGAACTCAACGAATTGAATTACACCCAGATCCCTGTAAAATCTCATAAAGATTCCCCAGCTCTTCAGTGAACAGCGCTTTGAAACTACTATAGACTTTAGATACCTGTATGTTTCCGTGACAAAACCCTTCACGCTGGCTGGAGAATTAATTAAAATCCTCAAATATGTGTCTGTGCAAAACATTCCACGCAGAACCTTTGGTATCACTAGAAAAACACAAACTCCACCACTTGTGATTGCGTTTAGAAATTTACCGAAGAAATTCCAAAACGTTTGAAAATTTTTATCCCCCCATTTCTTTGGTAAAATCTCTAAACCTTGACAAATTCCCTCCACTCAGTGGAACTATCGTCAACTACACTGAACAGATTCTCTCCACCGAGTAGAATCTTTCAAACTTTCTCGGTTTTTCTAAAAATCACGAAAGCGACTTTCTTCTTTGCATATTCCAGTTGATAACAAAAGTCCCTAGCCCCGTAGGATCCGACTTGTATCCCCCCAAAGTTCTGCTAACACCTAATCTGAAAGCTTCCATCATAGGCATAACTCTTCGACTTTGTGAACTAGTTAGGACCGGTCTTGGCTCTCTAGGTTCCTCCAATCGTTACCAAATGCGAGAATATGACAATAAACAAAATTCTTTTGAACATTTACTAACACCGATACAACCAATTTTCACGTGCGGAAGAAAAATATACCGTTTTTGCCCATAATAGTCACGTCACCAATTTTGACATTTGCACAGGTAATCGTGACTACCCCACGTTTAACAAAAATCAAGTTTTCATTATGCTTCATCGTCCCGCGCGCTCCCGAACTCATATGAATTTGATGTTGAAAAGTAGATAAACTTTGCAAACACCCGACCCCACTTTGCAACTCACAAAAACAAATTGTTCACGAATCAACTTGTGAAAAATAGTGTTTCATGAGATAGAGTCCCAATGAATCATTTAATGTCTTTCGCAAATCAATGTTTCCAATAGAGGCCCAAGAAGATATTGGCAGGCCCAAGGAAAACAAACACCAGCCAAAAAAATATTTCGGTCAATAAGGACCCTTGTTCACGAATAATGGATCCGAATTGCTATATTCTTTTTGAGATTTACAAGGCCCAAATGTTAAAGAAGCTCAACTGCCAACTAACCTGGCCCAATAGCACTTGAAGGTTTATTAAAACAAAAGCCCAACAATCCTTGGAATTTCGTGGCCCTAATTCATTTGATGGCATCTAACAAAACCAATAGTCAACAACCCTAAAATTGTTCACCAGTCGCTAGTGTCACCCCCCAAACTTCATCTTTTCCACATAAACCCTAAACATAACATCTTCAGCCGACAAGGGTCATACACCAGCTGGCAAACAATGTATGCCATCATTCTTGTCATTGACACAATAACATCACCTGATTATTCATCATATCTGAAGATTCTCCGACCATTATCAGTCATCGGTGCACCTCCGTCATCACCTGTCTTCGACCTGAATCACCATCCACGGACGATGACACGAAGAACCAGAACCCACGAAGAAGGTTCTTCGCCAGTGGGGGGCTTCGTGAAAGAGGGGGTTCTTCGCAAGGGGTAGGTTTTACGGCAGGGGGCATGGTTCGCAGGGGGTATTATTCGTAGGGGTGGTCTTCGTCCATCATTCTTTGGCAACAAGATTCCATGGATGAACACTAAGTCTTCGTCACTACAAAGTCCTGGACAAACCTTGAAGTCTTCGTCCAATGAAGTCTTCGTCACAAAGGAGTCTTCGAGGTGTGGTCTTCGTCAAAAGGCAATTCAACGAAGACTAAACCATTCTTCGTCGATATCATATGGACGAACACTAGGTCTTCGTGTGTAAGAAATCCTCGACGAACACTTGATTCTTCGCTGATATGGAGTCTTCGTTGGGGAGTCTTCGTTGAGGAAGGGTTCTTCGCTGGTCACTTTTAGGTCTAGATCTGAAGAAACCCTATGTTCTCTTAATAGCCGCCACCAGACATCAAGAACACAGGGAACTGTTTACTTGCAGATCTAATGAAAAAGCCTCAAAACAGGATGAAAACTTGACTTTCTTGGTGTAAAATAGAAAACCGAACTCTTTGGTATGAACCGATTCATCTCAGACCCGTGTATATGGTCTAAATCTGGGTTTTCTTCATGTTCACCCAATTTTACATCTCGAACAAAAAATCACAAAAATCATATATCTAGAGCACACGTGACTTAGCAAACTGTTAGATTCACTAAATCGGGCACCATGGCTTTGATACAAATTGTAGGTTCGAGATTTGAGATCGAAAGCGTGATTAGTGTGTGGTTATGTTCAAGACGGGAGAGATTAGAGACTAACAAATAACTTCCTTGAATTAATCCGGTAGTATAACGTTACAAATCGGCCCGATAACAAGCTAACCGAACAATACCAAAGGAGTATACATTCGGGGAGAGACCAAATGGTGATCTCTCCCCGAGGTCTAAAACCTTCAACCAAACTCTCTGTGAACTCTCCCTCTCCAATTGCAAATGAACAAGGGGTTGGTATTTATAGCCACACCCACTTGTCTTGCAAACACACATGGTCAAACACATAACCCTCTTGTTTGACCACTTCAAACGAGCGGGTCAATACACGTTCGTTTGACTGTTTCACTAACTACTACATAATCAGCATAACAAAATAATCTAATCTATTCGAACAGCATCGGACACAAAAACTGCACCAACATATGGCAAGTTTACCGCTCGATTTGTGACTGTTTACCGAATTAGAAAGAGCGTTTAAGCTAGTTTTTCTCCACAACACAAAGTATCTCTGAAATTCTATCTAAAATGTGGAAAATAATGAAGTTTGAAAGTGAACAAGCCACATGTGTGGCACCCGAGGGAAATCCACAATCATCTTGAACTACCATTCCATTTCTCTATTACCGCTTATCAAATTTTGGGACGAAATTTCTTTCAAGTTGGGGATGATGTGACAACTCGTAACTTCAAGGTAGAAACCATTTATTTTGCTCTATTTAGGTTATTATTCGAGGAATTAATTCACGTCACGTGAACTGACCTGAACTATTGGAAATTACTCACGTAATTCAGAATCTATGAGACCGAACCATAACTTGATGATTTCCCTTTATATTAGTCTAGTCGAGTGGATTAAGTATGGTGTTACTATAACTAGTTGGTTTTTATGTTACATATATTAATTTCACAACTAAAACTTATATAATACATGCATATTGTGATTGTAGCCCACATAACACTTTTAGCCCACCCCAATTCGTGACCCTATGTGCCGGCCCAAGAGGATAAACTAAACTGCCCCATTCCCCTATATTAATGTATATTCTTAATTAAGTTCCATAATGTAATCCTTTGAGGTAAACCCTAACTTGCGCACAGGACTCTCTCCTGGCTCGCTTCTGTGCACGAAAACAGTAGGTAATCTACTTATCAAAATTGCCTCTTAATTCTTGAAGTTATGCATGGGATCTCTATATGTACTTTGTGTGTTATAATAATATAGAGTAAAATATATGTGTCGATATGCATGAACAAGTATTTCTTGATGTGGGGGGGGGGGGGGGGGGGGGTCTGGTCGATTGTTTTGTTGCATGGTTATGGTTGTTTGATGGCAAAGTTAATAATTAATAGCCATAGTGCATGAACACTAGGACTTGATTAATAGGTTCTGACAATGATTCGATGTTGATACTGTGATATGTTTGTGCATGGGGAATTGTTATGTGTTGGTAGGATAGAAAATAATGATGTACAACAAGAATTAATTCATGACTTCAAGATTACTTGGTGATAATTATATGCTTAGGTTAAACAAAATATTGATTAGAATGATTATGATAAATGTGGAAATTGAACTAATGATATGCAATTGGCTTTGGGCTATTAAAGTGATCTGGTAACATGCAAACTTCTTTGGGCCATATGTTAATAACTGGGCTGCGTAAACAAAGGATCCACCTAATTGCACTTGGGCCGCAATTAATTTAGGAAGGGAAGGGGCAGCCGCACAATCAGTGTGGGCTGGGCTCCGACACAGGCAGCCCAGAATCGCACACCCTTAATTGGGCTTTGAATAGTTGGGTTGCTTACATGTAACGGGTTCATGGACTGGGTCGCACATTAAGAATAAACTGCATGATTTAAGCACACCTAGTTTGGGCCTAGGACCATAATAGGTTGGGTAATACCCGAATTGCACAATTTAGTTGGGCTGTAATAACTGGGTCGGACAATAGACTGATGACGTGATCTTGTTATGGCCCGTCTATGTGTTATGCGTTATGTGTTATATGATGATGTGTGTGGAGTGCATTATGATGTTATGAGAATTGGGTGTACGTAAAACTAATTGGTCATGGTAATCATACTAGGCTTCGACTGACTAAGTGTGAGCAAGTAATTAATCTTACCGAGCAATCTAAGGTGAGTTCATTTCTCTTGAGCATGCGTCCCGGTGGGTGGGACAGTCAAATGGGTATCCCTGAGAGGGATAAGTCTTTTGGGTAAATCTGGAATGTTAGATAATACACTCTTCCTATCATTTTAAGTCCCATCTTATTCCGAATAGTTACCTGAGAGGTAACGGGGTATTAGTTGATAGCGCTATTAGGCTTGGCAACCTCACACCGTACCTGAGAGGATGGGCGTGAACTAATGACCTTAATCATGACCAATGCTTAGATAGGGGGCATTGGGGACGGGCAAAACAATCTGGTAGCCATCTTGTACGGTACTTGAGTTATTATCAACATTATTATTTATGAACTGAACTAAACCCTTGGTAACTAACGTTTTCATAAAACTATGAACTCGCCAGCGTTGTCTGATACACTTGTTGCATGCTCGCAGGTCGTTAGATTTCTTGGAATTGGAACTTGCTGTCTGGAGTGGCTGGAGTGGTCATGGGTCGAACTGATTGGATACACATGACGGGATTATTGGTTTCACACATTTGTTTTGAAACATTTAAACTATGACTTACTTATTGCTTTCGCTGAATTTGTTGGATTTATATTAAACTTATGGTTTGATACATTTTTATTTATAATTGGCAAATCCATTTAAAAACTTGTTTTGAGTTCAACATGATTAGTGGCTAGATCCTGGTACGTCACACGCCTAGCGGGGATTTCCGCATGTGGTATTTTGGGGGTGTGTGACGTGTGCGTATATATACATAATTTTGCAATGAATTTACACACGATTTGGTTTTAAATTTATAAAAGTGATTATTACTTTTACATCAAAACACACACGAAAGAGGCAAGTGTACCCCGTCATATATGTAATAAAGTATCGGTAAGAACCAAGTATCGATCCAAGGAAATGGGCGGAGAAATAATACTAGACCTTTGTCACTAAACTACCGGTAAAAACATAAGTTTGGTTGATTTTAACTAAACTAAAGTAAGCATAAATAAATACATAATAAAAACATAATAGAATATAGATAAAAAGCCTTGCTAAATACACAACCACAACATGTCAACTAAGTCGGTTTTGGCACTAGAAGCATTCGGTCAATTTTCCAATTTAAGACAATTAGTATCCCTTTCGGGAATCCTAACATGACAATCATTCGGAAAGCTAAAACGATAAACACACTTTAACCACCTAAAATTGTTCTTTAACGTGTAATTGATAAATGTCTATTAAAATCTCTTAAAAATAAGTTAGTCATCCGTTAGGAGTTTTCTAACCGCACTTAATCAAGGAAAGAGACACCGATAAACACAATGCAACCACCGAAACAAGGATAAACTAGATTAAATCACAACCGAGTTCATTTTACAAATCTTGCACAATAATTCACTAAGATAGCAATTTTGGCCTAAACTACTAACTAAGCTAACAAATCATGGCAAGAATTTATAACGACACCATCTAACCCGTTAAGGTCCTTACGTGACGGCAAGCTCTCTTGATTAACAATAATTACATTTTATTAAATCACTAACCATTTCTAGTATCATGATGCATACATTTAAACCAAGTTAAACTAGTTAACCAAATTCAAAGTTTACTAATACAAGATTAATTAAGCTTCATTTTTCAACTATCTTAACTAACCAAGTACCAATCATCCAACATAATTACTTATAATCAAGAATTCAATATCAATAACAAGGTTGCAAACTAATCATCAAAGATTAACATAGAAAATACTTCAAGTGTCATTACAAACAAAGCTTAACATACTAATGGCAATAATCTAGCAAGGGATTGTTTGTGTTTTTGCCCAAAGGCTACAATAATACATAAACAATAATCTAAGTACTTGAAAGATTAACAAAAACATGGAAAGATTAGAAAATCAAACCATAAACAAGTACTAGACTAAGGATCCGGGTAGTAATCGAGCTAAACGGGACAATGTGGCTTGAATCCGGGTGAAAGCTAACGCCTCCGGAGCCTGAAAATCGCCTGTGAAGCTCTCCAAAAATCCAGAATGTCGAACAGAATGTTTCTGTTCTGTTTTTATATTTTTCGCTGTCGCACGGTCGTTCTCCATATGGCACGACCGTGCACTTTAAGCAATTATTGGGGATGGGTCACCATACTGCATACGTCATCAGATCTTTGACCGGATACGATATCGCACGACCGTTCTTTGGATGGAACGGTCGTTCAGTTCCGGGTTCTTGTTGCACGAGCTGTTGCACCGGGCGTTCATCACCGAGATCAAGCTGAATCATCGTAGCCGAACGATCTTTCTTCAGATGGCACGTCCGTGCATCACCGGACTGACCTTATATGCCTTGCATGCCTAGTCGCACCCTCGTTCAATGCCGAGTTGATTAGAATTTGTCGGAGATGCACGGTCGTGCATCAGGTCGCACGACCGTTCCACAGGCCCAGGTCAGTTTCCTTAACAGAATGTCCGCAGCTTCGTCGTTTTGTCCGGAAAGTCCTCGTTTTTGCTATCATCTTGTCTGGTATGCTGTTTTAGGCCTGTAAACATAAATGTAGATAAATAAGTATCTGAATGACGGTTTTACGGCCAAAAACGCATAAAATAGGGGTAAAACGGGGGACTAAAATATGTGTAAATTAACGAATATCAAATCTCCCCACACTTGAACCTTGCTTGTCCTCAAGCAAGCTAAACTAAAAAGCAATAAAAGACATAAACAAACAAGAACGATAATTTACACACTATTTTATTGAAAACTAATATAACGGTTAGCCGGTTTGTCGAAAGACAACATCAAAAAACTCAAACCCAACAAGCATATGCAATTAAAAAGCGACAATCAAAAAGCCATGACTTCACATTTAATTGACTCACATGTTAATCTTCACACGACTCACAATGTTCACACACTCGGTTTTATTTATGAAACATACATAAAATGTGTATGTGTAAACACTCAACGCCTAGTCAATGAAATGTGCAATATCATAAGCTTGTCATAAGATCTCGTCTCCACCAACTAACATGTAAACAAGTGTAAATCAAGAGGTCTTTACGGGTTATAACGTTAGGCTTGGGCGAAGGGTATGGAAGTGGACATTTAAAGTGGCGAAAATGGTTAAAACTCGGTAATAGCGTTTAACTAGCAAGACAATAATACAACTATACATACAAACGCCTTAAAAAGGCGACTTTAGCGCAATCGAGCTTATCAACGAAATTTTAACATTTAAGCATTCAAAATTGCTCGATTTCTATCAACTTCACCCTATTTTAGGGTGTTTTATTTTCTGTTTTTTTTTTTTTTTTGAAAACTAATACAATGAAATATAAACAATAACAAGCTAGTTAAACTATTATTTTAACCGAGTTTCAACACTAAAAAGGTTTAAAAACATAAAAAGGCTAAATTTCGTTAAGTGGGCGATAATGTGGGTAAACAAAGGTGAACGGGAAGGCTCGACATGGTTAATCCTAAAGGGTAATATAAGGTGAACGGGAAGCACAACACAAAGAACAAGTACACAACAAAGGGGTAATCTAAGTGCCTCTATCACGTTTACACAAATTCACAAGTTCATGGTCTTAACAAGCATACTAGTGACAAGTTCTAAATTGCACATAACATCCGGCTCACTCCTATATCCGAAATGAACAAATATATAACAATCTAGGCTCAAAATGCTCACGTAACGGAAGGAATGGGTAAAAGTGTGAAAACTATCATGTAAGTCTTTCTTTGTTTGTCACACTTTCCGGTTTCCTTTTTCAAAAATTTTTTGCTTGTCGAGCTTTTATCAAGTCCGATGCTTTCTAAAACACAACCAACCGGTTTATTTACAAAAATATATACAAAATACAAGTATTTTTGAATGATTTTTCTGATTTTTTTTTTTAAATAAGAGGACAAACAAAGTTAAGTTAACAAAGTTAACCCCCTCCCCACACTTGAACTTCGCATTGTCCCCAATGCGAGACCCGAAATATAGAGAAAGGGATAAAAAAAAATACTCCCCTCTAGATGATGTTGGTGCCACGAGACTTCCGAAGCTGTATCTGGTACGTGCTCCGGTCCAAGATCCGATAGATAAAATCTACGAGTATGTCACATGTGCACCCAAAACATAACAGAAAAAGAAAAATCACCAAACAACCATAATATACATAAATACTAAAATCCAAACAAAACACAAAGGAAATTGTCTGAAATACATAACCGGGGTGTTTTAAATAATAGTCAAAATAAACACCCAAAAGTAAATAAAGTACTGAAAAAGAAAACACCACCAAATGCTATCACCACCGCCAACTACTCATCATCATCATCATCATCATCATCATCATGTCTCGTGCCAGATGGGCCCTGATCGCCATAGCCAGGGGGTTCCACGGTGGGAACTGCGGCGGGTGCTGAAAATAGTCGGGGTATGCGTGATGCATCTCCCCGAAAAGATATGAGAATCCTGCACTGACCCCCTGATATAAAGTATACTGGCTCTACCGAAGCTGGTCATGTGTGGCCCGAATCTGAGCCTGACTGGCTCGAATCTCGTCCTGGTTAGCCCGGATCTGGTCCTGGCTAGATCTAATCTCATCGAAGTAGGTACCATGCTGCTCCTGCGTCACACGCATATCCTGGAACTGCTGGTAGAACGCGGGCCAGTCCTCATGCTGATGAAATGCATGGTGCGGCGGCGAGTGTGGTGGTGTCGGTGGCTGGTGCTGCTGCTGCGGACCCTGCTCTCCCATCTCAACATCCTCATCTTCCTCCTCATCTAGAGGCAACGGGTCCCAGACCTCGTTATTTAATCCCCTCAACCTATCACCCCTATCAAGCTCTGCAATCACCCCCATGAACTTTAGTGACCGAATATCGACATGAACCCCCTCGGTAATCAAAGTGAGACCCTGAAGCACCCCCGGCGTCATATAGCGCTCATTGTAAGCTATTTCGTTCACATACTGACCGCCATGTATCTCACTGTTCGGAGTCCGCCCCGAACACTTGACAAAGTACTCAGCCATTCGTGTGGCTAGGTTGATTGGTGCTTTGTCAACCAACGCATAAAGAAAAAGCAAATCAGGAGTTGGACAGTTACCAAGACTGTCCATGCGACCGCATATCGAATGGCTAAATACATGGTGCATCACTCGCACCAAAGGGTCTCTGAGTCGCGAGGCCTTTGACATCCTCGGGTTGTAGGGTTCCCCAATAGCGTTTTCTGCCCAAAATTCATCCCGGGCTGCATCATTAGGGAAGTTGAACTGATCGTTGAAGACGTCGGGATCATCCATGTCGTCCCTAGTATAAATCCCGAGCCTTCTTCCCAAACGACCAACCGACCACGTATGCCATCGTCTACATAACCTGAAGGTTACCCGCTCCCTGTAGCGGAAATCGGGCTGTGTATGTGCAACCGGCCTTTCATAGGCATACGATGCGAAGAATTCAATTGTCAACTCCCGGTAAACGGGTCGGTTGCAAGCAACCAGATTTGCAAGCGGGCGACTCATCATGTCGTCCAGTCGATCATACTGATTGAGTTCACGCATGACTTCCCAATCTAACCATTGGGGGACTCCAAACTGCCCCCGTCTCGCCCACAATGCGTCGCGCTTCGGTATGCACAAAGCTTCTTTCTCAATGTTGGGGTCAAACTGAAGGAAGGGATGGTTCATCTGTAATGGGGAACATTGTTAGAAAGACAGAAACAGGAGAGAAATGAATTGAAAACAGCCGAGCAGCAAATTATGAAGAAACTGTCAAACTGATCTTGGCATATGGCACGGTCGTGCGACGAGACGCACGGTCATGCGTCACCGACGACAACGGAACATCTGCTCAGAAATGTCGGAACTATCGTGAAACACCAGCGAGGCACGACCGTTCCATACGAGGAATGACCGTGCAACTTGGTTTTCTGCAGATTTTTGACCCAGGCTCTAAGTAGCCCGATTTTTTCACAAATCTTCAAGTTTTTACACAAACGAGGGTCAGAAAAATGCACCAGATGTTCACGATACTACGATTCAGCAAGGGTTAGGGTTTCGATTTGTTTATGAAGAGAACCCTAAAAATTTCCTTGAAGAATCGGAAGAAATCTACCCTAGAAAGCAAGAAAACGAGAAATCTACAACTAGGAACGTACCGTGCGAAGAAGGGTGTGAGATCGTGCGAAAAACCGTGCGATATGATGAAGAATCGCTCTGGAACGGCCTGCAGCGACTAGGGTTCGCGAATGAGGGATTTTGCAGCAGATGAGGGTATATATAATGTGCAAAATGACAAAATTGCCCCCAGCCTGACGCACGGTCGTTCGACCTATGGCACGGTCGTGCGTCACCGACGTCGCTCAAACCTAGACCACTTTTCTCGGAAAATGCACCAGGGGTGCGATCCACCGTGCCCGCCCTGGGTGACGCACGGTCGTGCGACCCGAGGAACGGTCGTGCATCAGGTGCAGATCAGAATTTTTCCGCAGAAGCCATTTCCAGCAACTGTTTCAGCCGTTTTTCGCCGTTTTTTCGACACACCAACTGTTCTAACAATATTGCAATACAGAACCTTCGCTCGGCACGTACGAAAACTAAACAAACTAACGTAAACTACCTAACTAACCTAAATTACGCTAAAACTACAAAAATACAAAAAAGGACAATTTTACCCTTACAGCGCCAAAGACGCTCCTGCTGCATTTTTGTCGGTGAGTCAGCAGCGTAGACTCATGCTAAATTTTTGTCGACGAGTCGATAGCAAGACTCAAAGCTAAAACTAGAAAAACTACTAAAAAGACTATACTACCCCTAAAGCGCAAATTACGCTCTTGCTACATTTTTGATCCGCGAGTCAGTAGCGTAGACTCTCTCCTCCCCACACTTATGATGTGTGCGGGGTTTGGAGTTCAATCACCTCCACCGCCGATTCTATCGGCCCGGCAACGTACAACTTCAACCGGTGACCATTTACCTTGAATGTAACGCCATCCGCGTTCTCTACTGCAACAGTACCATACGGAAATACTTCCTTAACCGTGTATGGTCCTGTCCAGCGTGAATGAAGCTTCCCAGGAAATAAGCGCAGCCTTGAATTGTACAAAAGAACAAGATCACCCGCTTGGAATTCTTTATGGTCCTTCAAGCGTTTATCGTGAAGTTTCTTCGTGCGCTCTTTGTAAAGTACGGAGCTCTCATAGGCTTGGTGCCGCAATTCTTCCAATTCATGAATTTGGAGAAACCGGGCTTCACCTCCGGTTTTTAGGTCCAAATTCGCGGTTTTCAAAGCCCACATAGCCTTGTGCTCCAACTCCACCGGTAAATGGCATGCCTTTCCGTATACCAACCTAAATGGGGTGGTCCCTATAGGGGTCTTATAAGCTGTACGGAATGCCCACAATGCCTCATCAAGCTTGTCCGACCACTCCCTGCGGTTCGCTCCAACAGACCGCTCAAGGATGCGCTTAAGCCCACGGTTCGTGACCTCCACCTGCCCGCTCGTCTGCGGATGATAGGGCGTGGACAAACGGTGATGCACACCGTATCGGGACAAAGCCTTTTCAAGCTGTGTATTACAAAAATGAGTCCCTCGGTCACTAATGAGCGCTTTCGGAGCGCCAAATTGGGCGAACAAACTCTTAAGAAACCTCACAACTACTCTGGCGTCGTTAGTGGGCAAGGCTTGCGCCTCCGCCCACTTTGATACATAGTCAACAGCCACGAGTATGTACTTGTTTCCACGTGAGGGGGGGGGGGGAATGGTCCCATGAAGTCTATCCCCCAAACATCAAAGACTTCACAAACTTGTATCCAGTTCTGGGGCATTTCGTCGCATGCCGAAATGTTTGTCGCCCTCTGACAAGCATCGCACGCTTTCACCCAACTCTGCGCGTCACGAAAAATGGTCGGCCAGTAAAACCCGGAATCCAACACCTTCTTCGCGGTGAAGTTGGCTCCGTGGTGGCCTCCGGTAGGTCCCTCATGACACTGGCGCAGAATGTCGGTCGCCTCAGTCCCTGATACACATCTCCTAATCACCTGATCAGCACCCACCTTAAACAAGGTGCTTGAGATCCGAAAAGAATTTCCTCTTTTGCTGATGAGTCAATCCTTTAATCAGAATCCCGCAAGCAAGATAGTTCGCAAAGTCGGCGAACCATGGCGACTCATCGCATATCTCAACACCCATCAAAGACTCGTGTGGGAAATTGTCATTGATTGAATCCCAACGCGAATCCTCGACGTCTGCATGCTCTAACCGAGATAGATGGTCGGCCGCTACATTTAAAGCACCCTTTTTATCTTGTATCTCAATATCAAACTCTTGCAGCAACAGGATCCATCTGATTAGACGCGGTTTAGCGTCCTGTTTGCTGAAGAGGTATCTAATGGCTGCATGATTAGTGTATACAACGGTTTTCGAAAGCACTAAATACGATCTAAAATTATCAAATGCGAAAACGACCGCCAAGAGCTCTTTTTCAGTCATGGTGTAATGATCCTGAGCGTCGTGAAGAGTTTTGCTCGCATAATAGATCGGATGGAAGTGCTTTTCCTTCTTTTGACCCAGAACGGCCCCTATAGCGTAATCACTCGCGTCGCACATGATTTCAAATGGCAGACTCCAGTCCGGTGCGACTAAAATAGGGGCCTCAATCAACTTTTGCTTGAGAAGGTCAAAAACCCTCAAGCAATCATCTCCAAACACGAACGGAGCATCTTTCTCCAACAAACGGGTCATGGGTCTGGCGATTTTTGAAAAATCTTTGATGAATCGCCGATAGAACCCGGCATGACCGAGAAAGCTCCGTATAGCTCGAACAGAGGTGGGGGCGGAAGTCGTGAAAGAACGTCGACTTTAGCTGGATCGACTTCCATGCCCGCGTGAGAAATTTTGTGTCCCAAAACTATGCCCTCCTTCACCATGAAGTGGCATTTCTCCCAGTTCAGGACCAGATTAGTCTCCTCACACCTCTTCAACATTCTTTTTAAATTTTCCAGACATTGATCAAAGGAATCCCCAAATACCGAGAAATCGTCCATGAACACCTCCATGGAATCCTCAATCATGTCGTGGAAAATGGCGACCATACATCGCTGGAAAGTAGCCGGCGCATTACACAGCCCAAACGGCATACGCCGGTAGGCGAATGTACTGAAGGGACAGGTAAATGTGGTCTTCTCCTGGTCCTCAGGAGCGATAGGAATTTGAAAGTAACCAGAGAACCCATCCAGAAAACAATAATATAACTTCCCTGACAGACGCTCCAACATTTGATCAATGAATGGAAGCGGGAAGTGGTCCTTGCGGGTGGCGTCGTTGAGTTTGCGATAATCAATGCAAACCCGCCATCCAGTGACCGTCCTGGTTGGAATGAGCTCATTCCTATCGTTTGTGACTACAGTCATGCCCCCCTTTTTGGGCACTACCTGCAGAGGACTGACCCAAACAGAGTCGGAAATGGGATAGATCATACCAGCATCTAACAACTTAATCACTTCCTTTTTAACGACCTCTTGCATGTTCGGGTTCAGCCGCCTCTGGTGCTGCGCACACGGCTTGAACTGATCCTCCATTAGAATTTTATGTGTACAGAAGGAGGGATTTATACCTTTTATGTCCATGATTTTCCAGGCGATTGCTTTCTTATGAAGTTTCAACACATTAAGCAGTCTGCTCTTCTCTTCTCCCTCCAATCCAGATGAAATAATGACAGGCAAATGACGCTCCTCATCCAGAAATGCGTACTCCAGGTGCGGTGGGAGCTCTTTAAGCTCCAAGGTAGGAGGATCTTCCACTGAAGGCTTCGACTTCACTTCACTTTCGCGATCAATTTTTGTGAAACGATCCGGACTCTGGGGACCATCATCACCAATCTGATAGACTGGCTGCTCTAAATCGTGGCCCTCCTGCGTAATGCCATCTAGGTCCCCACACAACAGATGTGTGTCCGAATCTATCTCCTCGATCGTACCCTGGAAATGCGTGCTCACATAAGTGTCGACGATGTCGACATAATAGAGCGCGTCGTCTTGACTCTGAGGATGCTGCATAGAACGTTTAATGTCAAAGTCACATGCTCATCGTTAACTCGGAGTGTAATTTGGCCCGCCGCCACGTCCACAATCGTCCGGGTGGTATTCAGAAATGGGCGTCCGAGTATCAGAGGCACTCTCAAGTCCTCATCCATGTCCAGGATAACAAAATCCACAGGAAATACAAACTTGTCAATCTTAACAAGCATATTCTCTACAAACCCGCGTGGATACTTGACAGAACGATCCACAAGTCGAATACTCATCCTCGTAGGTGACGGCTCACCTAGATCCAACTTTGTAAAAACCTTAAAGGGCATAAGGTTTATACTCGCTCCTAGATCTGCTAACGCATGACTGACGAACATATTGCCAATGAGGCAAGGAAGCGTGAAACTGCCTGGATCTCCCATTTTTGTAGGCAGGCGATTCTGGAGGATAGCAGAGCAGCTTTCATTCATAACCACACAAGACATGTCCTCGAGTTTTTGTTTGTTTGAGAGGATGTCTTTCAGAAACTTCGCATACTTTGGCATCTGTGCCAAAGCTTCAACAAACGGTATGTTTATATGCAATTGTTTAAACATTTCGAGAAACTTACCGTGTTGTTCATCATTCTTCTGCTTCTTCAACCTTCCTGGATAAGGCACTGGAGGCGTGTAACCTGTGACCGGCTCCTGGACTTGTGCTGTACTTGCTGGGCGTAGCCTGGCTTGCACCTCGTCCGGTATGTCAGTCGGGACCGCTTCAGTGATCGGTGGTGAGTCCGATATGACGGGTCCGGTAGGTTTTCCACTCCTGGTCATCACAACATTCACATCCCTATGTCCACCCGGGTTAGGTTCGGTATTACCCGGAAGACCACCTTGGGGTCTCTTTGACATCATCTGTGCCAGCTGACCAACCTGATTCTCTATATTCTGAATCGAGGCCTTGTGACTCCTCATTTCTCCCTCATGAGAGAGAAAACGATCCTCGCTCTACTGGTAGCGTTTTTCAGCTAACTGATTCGCGCTCGAGGAGCTAGTAAGAAGCTGGGCCATCATATCCTCCAGCTTAGAACTAGACTGAGGGGCCTGCTGCTGGGAACCACTCCCAGTGCCCTGATTTTGATAAGAATATGGACGCTGCTGGTAGGATTGGTTGTACTGCTGGAACTGCTGACCCTGACCTTGACCCTGTTGCGCTGGAGCGCGCGGAGTGAATCCCAAAGGATTTTGATTGCCTGCATTTGCTCGCCACCCAAAATTTGGGTGATTTCTCCAACCAGGATTATAGGTGTTACTGTAAGGGTTTTTCCGCCGCCTAACCTGATTACTCACGAAATCTACCTCTTCGTGGCCCTCGTATACGACTCCCTGAAAACATGCCCCAGGCTCGTGTGACACTCCACACTGGTCACAACCCGAGCCCGCATGC
The DNA here is from genome assembly GCA_030545235.1 of Helianthus tuberosus. NCBI lineage: Eukaryota > Viridiplantae > Streptophyta > Magnoliopsida > Asterales > Asteraceae > Helianthus > Helianthus tuberosus. The sequence continues at coordinate 108,646,734 of CM060393.1, forward strand.
GCAATCATCTGGGACCTGTCGAATCTCGATGCGAGAGCCGAGATTTGTGCAGTAATGGCCGTATAATCGTCTACAGCATGGACTCCTGCGCGAGATGAAGATGATGATGATGATGCCCGGCCTCTGTCTCCCTCCCGACGCGAGCTGGATTTTAACGCGGCTTTCTCTATAATATCATACGCTTCATTAGGCGTCTTAGTTCCTAGATCGCCGCCCGCGTTCACATCTAATCGCTCCTGTGTGTTGTAACTGAGCCCCTGATAGAACGTCAAAACCAGCTGTCTCTTGGAGTAGCCGTGATGTGGCACATCAATCAACAAATCCTTGAATCTCTCCCAAGCTGCATGCAACGACTCACCCTCGTCCTGGTGAAAAGATACAATTCGATTCCGTAGCTTGTTCGTTTTCTCAGGTGGGAAATATTTCTGCATAAACTGCTCCGCCAACTGATTCCAGGTCCTGATGGACCCAGCTGGAAGCGACATAAGCCAAGCTCTGGCTTTGTCACGTAACGAAAACGGAAACAACCTCAACCGAATTGCATCCTCCGAAACACCTGTAATCTTAAACGTAGAACAAACATGGAGAAAAGCAGCAATATGCCTCCCGGGATCCTCGTGCTCGCGTCCGTCAAACTGCACTGAATTTTGTACCATATTTATTATACTAGATCTAATTTCAAAAGTAGGTACATCAATAGTAGGTTGAAGGATACTCGGCTCCAGGTCTGTCCGTCCAGGCTGATTCGTCTCATTCAACGGTCGCTCATCGTCGGCCATGATTAAGTTCTCCGCTGCCCCTGAGCCCTCGGCTTCAGCAGGTACCACCGACTCCGGCCCACCACTGGCGAGCAGTAGCCCAACCGCCCGACCTTTCGCGTGTAGACGTCTCCTAAGATCACGTTCGGGCTCGTCTGACGGTTCAACAAGTTCTGGAGCGGGGGTCGAGAACATTAACCTGCAAACGAAAATTTGACACGGTGAATATTTTATTAATAAAATAATAATGATGTTTTTTTTTTCAGCTGAATAGAAGCAGAAACTTATTAAAAATGGGCTGAAAATTTTATAAAAATCCGAAAATGGGCCCGAAATTTTATAAAAATCAACACAATAAAAATAATCGAATCGGCTAAAGTAAAAATGATACTCGAAGCCGAAAAATCAAAGAATAAACAAATAAATAAATCCGGATCGAATAAATAAATGGAACAAAAATTTACAAGCGTACCAAAAATGACTTGGAAAACGAATAAATGAAATAAAAACAAGAAATATTAACAAATAAATGAATCAAATAAATAATCAAGAAATTATACACAAATATTAACAAGTATATACACCGATAACCAAATGACTCGGGTCGTTCCTAAAACTCGCCATTTCCCCGGCAACGGCGCCAAAAACTTGACGTGTGCGTATATATACATAATTTTGCAATGAATTTACATACGATTTGGTTTTAAATTTATAAAAGTGATTATTACTTTTACATCAAAACACACAAGAAAGAGGCAAGTGTACCCCGTCATATATGTAATAAAGTATCGGTAAGAACCAAGTATCGATCCAAGGAAATGGGCGGAGAAATAATACTAGACCTTTGTCACTAAACTACCGGTAAAAACATAAGTTTGGTTGATTTTAACTAAACTAAAGCAAGCATAAATAAATACATAATAAAAACATAATAGAATATAGATAAAAAGCCTTGCTAAATACACAACCACAGCATGTCAACTAAGTCGGTTTTGGCACTAGAAGCATTCGGTCAATTTTCCAATTTAAGACAATTAGTATCCCTTTCGGGAATCCTAACATGACAATCATTCGGAAAGCTAAAACGATAAACACACTTTAACCACCTAAAATTGTTCTTTAACGTGTAATTGATAAATGTCTATTAAAATCTCTTAAAAATAAGTTAGTCATCCGTTAGGAGTTTTCTAACCGCACTTAATCAAGGAAAGAGACACCGATAAACACAATGCAACCACCGAGACAAGCATAAACTAGATTAAATCACAACCGAGTTCATTTTACAAATCTTGCACAATAATTCACTAAGATAGCAATTTTGGCCTAAACTACTAACTAAGCTAACAAATCATGGCAATAATTTATAACGACACCATCTAACCCGTTATGGTCCTTACGTGACGGCAAGCTCTCTTGATTAACAATAATTACATTTTATTAAATCACTAACCATTTCTAGTATCATGATGCATACATTTAAACCAAGTTAAACTAGTTAACCAAATTCAAAGTTTACTAATACAAGATTAATTAAGCTTCATTTTTCAACTATCTTAACTAACCAAGTACCAATCATCCAACATAATTACTTATAATCAAGAATTCAATATCAATAACAAGGTTGCAAACTAATAATCAAAGATTAACATAGAAAATACTTCAAGTGTCATTACAAACAAAGCTTAACATACTAATGGCAATAATCTAGCAAGGGATTGTTTGTGTTTTTGCCCAAAGGCTACAATAATACATAAACAATAATCTAAGTACTTGAAAGATTAACAAAAACATGGAAAGATTAGAAAATCAAACCATAAACAAGTACTAGACTAAGGATCCGGGTAGTAATCGAGCTAAACGGGACAATGTGGCTTGAATCCGGGTGAAAGCTAACGCCTCCGGAGCCTGAAAATCGCCTGTGAAGCTCTCCAAAAATCCAGAATGTCGAACAGAATATTTATGTTCTGTTTTTATATTTTTCGCTGTCGCACGGTCGTTCTCCATATGGCACGACCGTGCACTTTAAGCAATTATTGGGGATGGGTCACCATACTGCATACGTCATCAGATCTTTGACCGGATATGATATCGCACGACCGTTCTTTGGATGGAACGGTCGTTCAGTTCCGAGTTCTTGTTGCACGAGCTGTTGCACCGGGCGTTCATCACCGAGATCAAGCTGAATCATCGTAGCCGAACGATCGTTCTTCGGATGGCACGTCCGTGCATCACCGGACTGACCTTATATGCCTTGCATGCCTAGTCGCACCCTCGTTCAATGCCGAGTTGATTAGCATTTGTCGGAGATGCACGGTCGTGCATCAGGTCGCACGACCGTTCCACAGGCCCAGGTCAGTTTCCTTAACAGAATGTCCGCAGCTTCGTCGTTTTGTCCGGAAAGTCCTCGTTTTTGCTATCATCTTGTCTGGTATGCTGTTTTAGGCCTGTAAACATAAATGTAGATAAATAAGTATCTGAATGACGGTTTTACGGCCAAAAACGCATAAAATAGGGGTAAAACGGGGGACTAAAATATGTGTAAATTAACGAATATCAGTGTGACAACATGTCCCTCCCATTGTTCCGATCGGAACATATAAGCTCACAAGCACCTTCCTTTCTTCAGTCTTAAGCTTCCATTTCACAATCACACCCATTTCAGTTCTACCATATATTGTTCCAACCATTTTCAAGGAAAAACTCAAGGTAGCAAATTTCTCTTCAAGTGAATTATGATGACTTTTTATGATAAAAAGTGTTTTTAACAAAAAGAGAGGTTTTGATCATTATAATTTCGACACAAATATAATTACTCAGAACTATTATTTAAATTCGGAACCAACATAATATGTTTAAACAAACACGGGCCCATCATATAATCTGCCTAAATTCAGAACCCATTTGTAATCCACAAAGAAACTTGGACTCCTAGTGTAACTGGCCTCACAAGAAAACTCGGAATAAGCATGCATAATCTCAGACTCACCTTATTACCTTAATTCCACACAAACTCGGAACATACACAACCTTGGAATAATACATGATAAACTCGGATCTTTCATGATTATACCTAAACTCGGAAATTTATCATATTTTATGTATATATTCAAAAAATTTGATGCATATCCCCAGACTTATCTTTATACATACATATATATTGTTGGGATTGAACCCTACCAAAGGAACAGATAATAAAAGCCAAAACTGGATCAGAGCAGTGGATCCAGAATAAGCAGATGTTATGTACACAAGTCTCTCCCCTTGAAAGTGGTTTCAACATCTGCTGACCTCCTATCTACTGATCATACAAACTGCTGACCAACAACTGCTGATCAAAGACTAATGAAGACCAAAGCCCTGCTGTTCAATCTACTGCTATGGGTCAAGCTCTGCTGATCATGACAAGTACTGCTGGATTCACATCAGTGGAAGGATGCAGCAGTAGTTTAGATGTCTTTATGTAATGAATTGTAATAACAGTAGTTAGCACAACAGAGGTTGTATAGATCAGATGTTAGAGTTTGTTAGGAGGTTTGATGTCACTTTCATGGTGACGTCAGCTTAGATGCTTCAGTGGTTTGCTCATGCCTATAAATAGAACAGTGCTCTGTACTGTTCTATTAGCTCTTCACCATCTTTCTCCTGCACGAACAAATGCTGAGGGGGAGTTTGTTACATACTTGCAATTGTAATTGAATCTTGTAATAAATTCAAGCATTCGGTTCAATGTTAAACTTGTATGTTAAAAGCAATTCTCTCGTTTGATTGTGAAAAGTTTGCTTCCATTATATTCCGCTGCACAACTCATTCATTGTTCATCTTAATTCAAACATAAAATCCAATCAAAATCAAACTCAGATCCCAACAATTGGTATCAGAGCTTGGACAGTCAAATTTGATTTAACAATCATTTTGACATAAATAGTTCAGCTCAAAATCATTGATACTGATAGTTTGTTCGTTTTGTTGAAAACGGTGCAAGGTTTAATCACCAACAAAGTTGATTAATCAGTGCCTGTAAAATAACCAGGATGACTTCACAATCACAAGATGATAAGAATAACATTGGCTCTTTTTTCAAACCACCCATGCTTAAACGTAATGAATACAACATCTGGGAGAGAAGGATGGGTCACATCCTTGCTCAACAGAACACTGGATGTTGGAGGTCTGTTGTTTTTGGTCCCCATGTTCCTATGGTGCCAAGTGCTGAGGATGCAAAGAAGTTCGTACCTAAACCAACTGGAAACTATACTGAAACTGATTTTCAAAAGTTCGAACTCGATGCCAAAGCATTTAGCATCATAGCATCTGCATTACCTAATGAGATCTATGCTGGACTGTTACATTGTAACAGTGCCAAAGAGCTATGGGATGCACTGAAGGAATAGTTTGGGGGAACAAAAGAAGTTATTGAAAACAAGAGGGAAATTCTGAATCAGCAGTATGAAACATTTTGTCACATTAAGGGTGAATCATTGACTCAGCATTTTGAGCGATTCAGTTGTCTCATTAGTGAACTAAGGCTTGTTAAAGTAACATTTCCAAATTCAACTCAAAATAGCAGGTTCCTTAGATCACTACTAGAAAAATGGGATACCATTGCTTTTGTTACTAGAAACTCTACTGAGTTCAAAGATCTGACCCTGACCCAACTTCATGGTAGACTCCTGACCTATGAAAGGGAGTTAAACCAGAAAAAGAAGTTGCAAGAGTCTGGCAAAGTTGCTGATGATTATTCATTCGGTAGCACAGCTCTTTTTGGTCAGGAAGAATCTGGTAGCAGTAGTAAGGATCAGGGTTATGATCACTTTATTGATATAACTGCTAGTGGAAATTTTAACAACCCTGATTCTCACTCTGCAAATTATGCTTTTACTGCAAATTGTGAAAACCAGATGTCAGATAACTTGTGCTTTGAACTCAATGATTTGCAACACTTTGATCCCACTGACTTAGAGGAGATGGACATTTTGCACCAATTGGCTTTGCTTAGTATAAGAACAAGCAAATTCTACAAAAGAACAGGGAGAAAATTCCCAGGGTTACATGGGAATTTAAAAGTGGGGTTGGATAAGTAAAAAATTAAGTGCTATAAGTGCAATAGGTAGGTCATTTTGCTAGGGAATGCAGGAGTCAAACCACTGGTCCAATAATCACTCATCCCAGCTCAAACCCTAGACCACAACATCAAAGCACTGTGCACTATACCCAATATACCCCTGCTGTCCATGTTAACACTGCTCACTATGCTGCAACCCATGTGCCTATGCATTATGTTCAAACCACTGTTCCACAAATTCAGTATGTTCAAGCCCCTGTCCCTCAGGCACAAGTGCAACCTGTTGCACCTCAACAAGCTGCTCCAACAGTAGTACAACCAGATCAATAAAGTTTTTTCACCCAAGGCTTTGTTGACTGGAATAGCATGCCTGATGAGCTTAGTGATGAAAATTTTGCACTCAATGCTTTTAATGATCCTACTAATGATGAATTTTGTTTGATGGCATTAGAGTTTATACCAGAAGGGGTAGAAATTGAAGGTGAACAGCTAAGTGCTGAAGCAGTGGATGAAGTGACTGAAGCAGTGGTTACTGCAGTTGCTGGTGAACTACTGCTGGGAGAAAATTCTGAAACCCTGATTTAACCACTGTCTGACCCCTGGTCCAAAGAAGACAAAGAAGACAAGGAAGAGAAGAAAGCTAGTGAGAAATAAGTTAGAGCTGATGATGAAGATGATCATCAATGTGATTGTGCCATGATGGCTGCTGCCAAGGTATCACCTCAAGTTCTTGAAAAAACTGTGTTCAGACAAATGCATTATTGCATTTGCTAACATCAAAGAGGTAAATGAAAATCTTAGGGATAAAATCTTAACTGATGAAGTCAAATTTGAAAAGTCATTAAAAGAACTTAGAAACAAATTGGCTGAAAAAGACAAAGAGATCAGCAGTCTCAAAGAAGAGCAGAGCATAACCAAAACTCAACTCCAAACTATGGTAGAAAAATACCAAGTTTGCAAAAAGGAGTTGGAATCCACCCAGATCACCTGTGAAAGATGGGTGGAATCTTGTAAAGGGTATGAAGTTATGCTTGAGAAACAGCTTGAATGCAATGTCAAGTTTGGTGTAGGATATAGAAAATATGATGATCTTTTAAACACTGCTGGAAAACAAGCTGGTTCATTTGAAATTAAACCAACAAACAAGAATGGCCAAGAAGTAAAGATTACTGACAAACTTGGTAACAAAATCACTCTGGAAAGATCATCAGTGGGGTCCTCAACTTTTGAGGAAATTGAGAAATACCAATTTAAACCCACATGGTCTGATGAGTGTGACATTCTTGAAAATTTCAAGCCTATGGACTTTACAACCACTGATGGTGTCACAGCTCCAAAAGCTAAGGTCATTCCTATCAAAGATATCCCAACAGTAGTTCAAAACTCTGTTGCTAAGGAATTTGAGAAAAGGAAGAAAGGAGAAAAGATCAAAAACCTGTTTTGTGATTTTTGTGAAAAGAGAAACCATCTAACAAAAGACTGTTTTCATCTAAAAGCATATGATCTAAACAAAACAAGTGTCATTGTACCTGCTGAAAGCTGCACCATCTGTGGTAAAACAAACCACAAAACTCAAGCATGTGTGTATCTCAAAAACTTTGATGTGAAAAAGAATGAGTACACTGCTAAAACATCCTTGAGTCCATCAACATCATCTGTCAAATTCACCAAGAATCAACCACAGTTTGTGCCAGTCCAAACAGCTGTTACAAAACAGCTGAATCAAACATCTGTCCAAAGAGATGTTCAAGTGACTGATGCACCCCCTGCCAACCAATTCAGAAAAGGCAAGGGACAATCATCTTACCAAAGGATTCCACACGTTTATGAGACCTACAAAAGGCCCTCTAAAGCAAGAGTGAACATGCATCCTTTTGGTTATCAGCAGGTGATTGGTCAAAACCCAAAACAGTGGTTAGAGAGAAACAGTCCTAAAACTGTCCAAACTTCTGACCTAACCACTGCCCATGCATCTGAACTCATCCCAGACATTGTTGAGACCCCATCCAAAGCCTTATTGGCTTTGGAGACCCGAATGAACTAATCCTTTTACTTCATGTGCAGGGAGCTTCTGCATGCTTAGATAGTCTTTGGTATGTAGATAGAGGAGGCTCCAGGCACATGACAGGATGTAAAGCCCTTCTCAAAGATTTCAAAATCCATGGAGGGGGTGATATATCCTTTGGTAATAATAGTAAAGGGAAAGTTTTGGGGTCTGGTACAGTACAGTCTGGAAATGTAAAATTTGAAAATGTCAATCTGATAGACAATCTAAAATTCAACCTCCTGAGTGTTTCACAAATGAGTGATAAGGGGTATGGGTCATTCTTCACAAAGGAGTGTTGTAGGATTGTTGGACCAGAAATGGTTGAAAAGATTGAAGCAATAATTAAAACTGGAAAAACCAAACTTGTTGCTCAAAGAAGTGGCAATGTTTATGTGGTGGATATGTCAAAAGAGAGCCCCAGAACTGATGCATGTCTGTTCTCAGCTGCATCAAACAAAGAGACAGAACTATGGCACAGAAGATTGGGGCACACAAATCTCAAGACAATCACTGCCATTTCAAAACAGGGGTTATTAAGAGGTTTACCTCAAAAACTGTTCACCTGTCCTGAGCATTGTGTTTCCTTCCTAAAAGGAAAACAACATAAAAGCTCATACAAATCCATTGATGAGTCCAAAACAACCAAATGTTTGCAAATGCTTCATATGGATTTGTTTGGCCCAGTAAAAGTCATGAGTCTTAAGAAAAAGAGGTATTGTTTGGTTATAGTTGATGACTTTTCTAGGTTTACATGGACTTACTTTTTACACTCAAAAGATGAGACTGCGGGCATTCTGCAAGACTTTGTGAAACAGGTTGAAAAGCAGTTTGACATTCCAGTAAAAATCTTCAGAAGTGACAATGGCACAGAGTTCAGGAACAAGGAGTTGGATTATTTCTGTGTGTCAAAAGGAATTGTGAGGCAATACAGCATTCCAAGAACACCAGAACAAAATGGGGTTGTTGAAAGAAAGAACAGAACTTTGATTGAGGCTGCCAGAACCATGCTTGCTGATTCAGGTTTGCCATTAACTTTTTGGGCAGAGGCAGTAAACACTGCTTGCTATGTCCAAAACAGAGTTTTAATCAACCCCAGGCATCAAAAGACTGCCTATGAACTGCTGTATAAAATAAAGCAATTGATTTCATACTTCAAAGTTTTTGGTTGCCCATGCTTCATTTTAAACTTAAAAGATTCCATTTCTAAGTTTGCAGCCAAAATTGATTGTGGAAATCATCTGGGATACTCAACCACTACTAAGGCCTACAAAGTGTTTAACACAAGGACCAAAACAGTGGAGGAGACTTTGAATGTAAAGTTCAATGAACTTTCATCAATGAAAATCCCAGCAAATCCTACAGATTTGTTTGATCTTGATAAATTCACTTTTGAAAATACTGCTGTCAAGACTAACAGTGCAGGTCCATCAGAGGATTCAACACCAGACTATGGATATGAAATCATCATTCCTCAAAAGTCTGTCAAAATGGGGAGAGCAGCAGATGTTCAAAACAGCTGTCAAAGCTCAACCACTGCTACCTCAACAGTTGTTGACTAAAGTAGCCCCTTAACCACTGCTTCCACATCATCAAGCACTGCTGATAAAAGTCCTCAAACAGTGGATCAAAGTCAGCATGTGTCCACACCTTTGCCTCCTATTCCACCACCTTTTGAAGCCACTGCTGGATCATCAAAGTCACCAGCAGTGGTTAGCTCAGATGATTCACATCTGCAGCCATCCCCACTCAATGCCATTGTTCCATACCAAGGAGAGCTCATATTCTTGAAATCTCATCCACCAGACCAAATTATTGGCAACATCAATGAAGGGGTGCTCACAAGAAGTCAATCACAAAACATTTGTCTTTTTGCTGGTTTTCTATCACTCCATCAGCCAGTCAAGTACCAAGAGGCACTGAAAGACAACAGCTGGGTAGAAGCCATGCAAGAGGAGCTCCAACAGTTTAGAAGACAACAAGTATGGGAGCTTGTTCCATTGCCAGAGGGTGTAAGTCCTATTGGCACAAAATGGGTCTTCAAAAATAAAACTGATGAAAGGGGTATTGTTGTAAAAAATAAAGCCAAGCTTGTGGTTCAAGGGTACAGACAAGAAGAGGGGATTGATTATGATGAAACATTTGCCCCTGTTGCAAGACTTGAAGCAATCAGACTATTTCTGGCCTTTGCTGTCAACCACAACATCAAGGTGTACCAAATGGATATCAAATGTGCATTCCTCTATGGTAAGATTCAAGAAGAGGTATATGTTTGTCAACCTCTAGGTTTTGAGGATCCATTAAATCCAAATCATGTCTACAAGCTAAATAAATCTTTGTATGGCTTGAAACAAGCACCAAGGGCCTGGTATGAAACTCTTTCCACCTTCCTACTATCCATTGGGTTCACAAGAGGTAGAATAGATAAAACACTATTTTTAAAATGGAGAGGAAAGGATTTGATGATTGTCCAAATTTATGTGGATGACATCATTTTTGGAAGCACATGTAATAAAATGTGTGAAGAGTTTAGGCAACTCATGACAGCTGAGTTTGAAATGAGTGCAATGGGTGAACTCCAGTGCTTTCTTGGTCTTCAAGTAAGGCAACTGCAAAATGGCACTTTCATCCATCAAGGCAAATATGCCAAAGAACTTTTAAAGAAATTTGATATGGATGATTGTAAGCCATGCAGTACACCCATTGCAACTAATAAGATAGTCATATCTGATGAGAAGGATGAATTGGTTGATCAAACTTTGTATAGAAGCATGATTGGGTCTTTATTGTACCTAACTACATCCAGGCCAGATATCATGTTTGCAACTTGTGTTTGTGCTAGATCCCAATCAGCCCCTAGAAACTCAAACCTTATTGCTGTAAAAAGGATATTCAGATACCTAAAAGGTGCTCCCACACTTGGTATCTGGTATCCAGCTGATGGTAAAATTGAGCTTTCAGATATCTCAGATAGTGACTTTGCTGGATGTGACAAGACAAGGAAGTCCACTTCAGGAGGGTGCCAATTCCTAGGCAATTTCTTAGTGTCTTGGCAAAGCAAAAAGCAAGCAGCTGTTTCCACATCCACTGCTGAGGCAGAATATATAGCTGCTGCTGTGACACCTGGGTCACTGCGACCATCAAACAAATGCCAAGCCAATGAAATATTGTATTTCATACTTGGGATCTGTATAAATATGTGTATATTTTGCACATATCAATTCTTGTTCGATTTCAAGCTCTAAATCGCTTTCTGGAAGGTTATACGCGCACTGATGTGAAAATATAACCAGTTTAATGCAACAAACACTCCGGAATAGCAAAATAGGCTTAACATACCTTAAATAACCTTTACATAACCTTGAAATAAGTTTTGAAGGCTTTGGTATGGCAAAATCAAGTTAAATCGCTTACAGGGACTAAACTTGACAAACTACGAAAGTATGCCAATTTGAAATGTAACAGACATTCCGGAACATGACCATAAGTTAAACATACCATAAAGATCCTTTACATAGCTTAGAAATAGGCTTTGAGGGGTTCGGTGTGCTAAAATAAACTTTTGGGTCATTCAGGGACTAAAAGCGTCAAAAAGTGCACAAGTTTGCACTTTCTCGCATAACTTACGTTCTGAATGCATCCGGACATCCAAAAATTTATGTAAGCACTAAAACATTTTATTTTAGTGTTTGGCATAAGAAAAATCCATTCGTCATGTCATTTGGATCGTTTTTCGCGCTTATGCGCATTCCGTCGTAATTAACCGAACAATACAATCATACGGCCAAACGAACTGACATCCGGCATATTTTTGAGCATGTTTCATGTTCCCTATACTTTAACATCCTTATAAAGCTTAAAAATGGGTTTGACGGGTGTTAGAAGTGCCAAAACACGACGTTACGTGCACAGGGGCCTGTTTTGCCATTTTTGAAACATTCTGGTCTGCAGGTGCCTTGCGCACCTCAACACTCTCATTGTTGCGGTGCGCAAGCAGGGGCCAGATGCAGCAAAACGTTTTTCTCAGCTGTTAACTGCCCTTAAACACTCCCCAAAGGCCAAGTGCCACACGTTAATCTCTTGTGGTGGCCAAAATCAGTTACCACAACATTCCGACAAGTGTACGGGCTAGATCATTCCCTCTTCTCCAAGAAACGATCCTAACGGTGAACCGAAAACTATAAATACCCACCTCCACCCTTCACTTTTCCTCACAAGAATCTGATCTAATGTGCTCTAAGTTGAAACCTTTGTTTCATACCTGAGCTATTTTGATCTAGATTAGCATTCGGGGACCCTTTGTAAGTGTTCCTTCGTTCTTTTATTGCTTTTCGAGTCCGAAAGTCAAACTTTGTTTGACTTTCTGTATTGACCAGTTTATGGTCAATGCGAAGTTCGTTTGAACTTCGCACTTCGCAACGTGATTGTGATCACGATAGTTATAGTCCCTTGTGACTATGCCTACTGATTACCACGTTGTCTAGGGTCGTAAGGGTAAGCGATCTAATAAATCGCCTATACCTTCGAACCCGACCCGTTTGGTCGATCTTTAGGATCCGACCAAACACATTAGGTGACCATAGCATATAGGGAATAACCTTCCGAGGTTATACCTTATGGTCGCTTCGTTTAAGTAGTTGTATGATAGGTAGTTTATATGCCTTAGGTAAATTACCAAAATACCCCTTTGATGCCAAAATTCATTTTAAACATATGTAACATAACTTTTGACATCTAAACTGATTTGACAACAATATTAGACATGTTAAGGCATATGTTACTTGTCATAGGACTAGTTAGGCGGTCCAAACGCGTTTTACGCGAACGACGCGTTAAAGTAGCATAAGCTTCCTAAACGGGTCGTAATGGGTCGTAAGCACTTATGTTAGGTTTCATTTAGTATGTAGGCTTTGTTAAACCATATTACACGAGTCTCCATACTCGTTTGGTTTACGAACCCTCATTCTATCCGATCCTCCGATTTAGGTCCGGTTTATTAACATAGTTACCCATATTAGGTGCCGTTTGATATCCGTGATCTCTAGCATTGTTTGGTTGTTACTCAAGGACTACTAAGCAATCTCAAGTGAGTACATAGACCCCTCTTTTACTGTTTTCCAAACTGTTTTGGGGTGAAACACATGTGCCTACTTGTTACTTTCGTGCTTTCCTGTTTTCACATCATATACTTGTTATGTTCATTAGTACACTATTAGTACATGATTTACATTACATTTCTGCTATGTATGTTGACTGATAGCATGCTAGCACATTGATTTACATGACTTTTCTGCTTTGTATGTTAACTTAGCATACTTAGTACATTTCTTTACAATACATTTCATGCTATGTACGCCCATTGGGTGCATACTTAGTACATTGTTTTACATTACACTTATGCTATGTATGTCCATTACGTGCATACTTAGTACATTGTTTTACATTGCATTTCTGTTGCATATGCTCATCCAGCATATGAACACATTATACTACATTTTGAACCGTTGTAACCATTTGACTATGTGAACCATCGTAACCCTTTGATTATATGAACCGTTTGTAACTATTGAACCGTGTGAACCAGTTGTATCCGTTGACATGATTTACATTTGACAATAGACATTTGACTATACATAAACATTTCTACAATTGTTAAACATTTTACTTTGGTGGTTTGGTTTGAGTAAGTGATTTAAGTAACGAGGCGTATGTAATATGATACAAGCACGATGGATATGCCGCTGGTACTTCCTAGATATAAGTGTTTGTATGGTATCACATATTGTAGCGTTATTTGAGTCATTTCAATTTGAGACATATAACATTTTATACAAATAACATACTTTTAACAAGACATTGATTTACAAACAACTTATCTTATACAAACTCATTTTACATGGTTATTCATTTAACCATACATTATTCTCTTATTTATACATATCATCTGATCTTATCGTTTTTCAAATGATTTACAAGACAAAGCAAATTACAAGGTTCATGACTAAACATTTTCTCAAACATAAGTCATGAATTCTATTTTCACAAAACCTATGCTGACGTACCTATTTTCACATGTGTTTTCAGGAGATGATGCATAGGACTTATCAAGACATACTTAGGCGGACCTGTGCCTTAGTGACTCAAAACGAGACAAGAACTAGTTAATTTATGTTATGTACTCTTTGGTTCTTGTTTAAAACAATGTAAACTTTCATGTTTGATTAATAAAACGAAACTTCAATTGCCATGGATTTGAAACAAATAATTCTGTTACAACACTCCCCGACGTTTCCGCCACGTTTGGTTGTTCCACGTGGTCGGGGTGTGACAGAAAAGTTGGTATCAGAGCCAATGGTTATAGGGAATTAGGTTATTAGTAATACTTTGGCCTAGTCTATAACCTTTCTAGGACCCTAACGCGAGTTTACTTGCGTTTAGTCATAAAACAATACTGTCACCTATCCTTAGGCGACGACCACAACAAGAACATAAATTTCAAAACCGCTTTGAAAACTAATCATCTGTTCTAGGATGATTGATTACTAGGTTTTGAACCCTCTATTGTAAGGTTTTGAACCCTCTATTGTAAGGTTTTGAACCCTCTGTTATAAGGTTTTGAACCCTTTGAGTTTTCAAAATCTCGTCAAAGTTTTGGGTCCTAAATAGTGTGAACACGTGCAAACTGGAAGAGTGAATGCCTGTACCCTGAGTTTTCTGTCTAAGGCTAGAGTGTTCGTACAAATCCACATAATCGGACCAGTCACTCTTACCTAGGAACTCTTGGGGTGAGTGTCCACTTATAGGCGAGCATGTCTTCGCGATACACTATGAGGATCTATTTGCTTTGATTCAGCCTTTGTGTTGTTTGTTTGCTTCGTGGTTCAAACAAATGACCATCAACCATGATTATGGTCGGTAATTGTGACATCCTATTCTTCCCCAATGCCATTTCATTTGTTTTCTTTCTTGTTTCTCTTTTAGAATGCCTCCTCGACGTGAAAACCAGATAGCGACAGCCGAACTAGCAGAAATCATTGCGCAGCAAATGGTTGCTCAATTCCCAAACCTCTTTGCTCAATGGAACCAAGCCAACAACAACAACAATGGTCCATGCAATTTCAAGAGTTTTAACTCGGCTAAACCACTCAATTTTAGTGGTTCTGAGGGAGCGACTGGGCTTCTTCAATGGTTCGAGAGCATTGAGAATACTTTCCGCCACGTGCAGTGTCCTGACAATCGCAAGGTCGAGTTTTCTTCGAGTGTGTTCCAGAAGAGGGCCCTTACGTGGTGGAACGGGGTTATGAGAGATCGTGGTGCAGAAGTTGCTCTAGCACAGACATGGGCTGAACTTAGGGCCCTTATGATGAAGGAATTCTGTCCTCGTCACGAGATCAGGGCCTTGGAAAGGGAATTTGACAATCTTACACAAGATAGCGGTGAGCATCGAGCCTACACGGACCGTTATGAGGAGTTAAGTCTGTTATGCCCAAACATGGTCACGCCTTTGGATAAGGCAATCGAAAAAATACATTGATGGTCTCCCTGACTCAATACAAGACATTGTGACTGGTAGTAACCCTACTACAATTAGCCAGGCCATTGAGCTATCTGCAACCTTGACTGAATCAAAGATCAGGAAAGGTAAACTTTTCCGAAAAGGTGACAAGAAACCAGTCGAGGAATCGAACCCAATTGAGGAATCAAAGACCATGGATGAACAGACCGGATCCCCTAAGAAGTCGAAGAAACGAAAGGCTTCTCAGAACTTCGCCATGGTTACTCACAATGATCAAGCCGTCCCCGACCAACCAGCTCAACCCCCTGCTAGGAAGCCATACAATGGAACTGCACCCTTGTGCAACCAGTGTAGCCTCCATCATCATGCCAATGTAAAGTGCCACAAATGCCAAACTTGTGGACTTATAGGCCATACAGCAAGAGTCTGCCCAGCTGCAGCTGCACCAAACCAAGCTGGTAACAATCCTGCTCAAGGTCATTTTCTACTAGGTTCTTGCTTCAACTGTGGCGAGATGGGTCATTTCCGAAGAAATTGCCCAAAGCTTGCTAATGCAAATCCAGCACAGGGATGAGCATCTGACCGAATGGAAGACAACGCTGTTTAGAAATAATCAATCCTTATGTATTATTCTCTTTTGTTGTCAAGATCTAAGAAACAGTTGTTATCATTGTTTATAAATAAATCTTTTATTTACATTGCAATGTATTTATGTGGTTGTATGTATAAACAACATATCTCTTACAATACCGACAATCAAGGAATCGTATTCCTTGTAAAGCAAACTACCCCCAAAATTTTTCCATCTTATGATCTCTTGCGTTTTCCACGAAATTCCTAAGTACCCGTTTCTTCTAAGGAAACGAAGTACAAGGCGCAAGTTACAACACTGGAAGAATACCCAAAGTACCACTGTAAATCCTTAATAGGGTACCTAGGGGTATTTCCGTAAATCCTAAAATTGTTGTGTTCCTTAATTCGAATAATACGTTTCTTTGAAAACAAAATCGAATTTTTGGGAGATCTTCCTATCTTTTCAGATAGATCCCAGAGGACATTGAAGTCCAGCGACTGGTTTCCTGGTATACTTTGAATATCCATATTCAATCACTAACAAGTTAATAACAAATTAATAACTGAGTTAAGCAACTATGTGATTATGTGCTTATGTGTTCCATTTTATGTTTTTGGTGTAATCCAAGTTTTTGTTATAAAAAATCCTTAATGGACTTCTACGTTGTAGTTAAGTCCCTTGGGTTATAAAGTACTACTCCATAATTAGACCCCTTGAGTGATCTAGTTAAACAGATTGATCCAAAAATCTGGTTAGGAACATCATGTGATGATATAGCTGAAAGGACTCCTTGGTGGTCTAATTAAAAAGATCATTTGTCGATCTAATTAAAAGGACCCTATGGTAGTCTAGTCACCCTCATCACAGGTTTGATTTTCTTCCCCTAAACATTACAAGACAAACTGTGCGGACTGTGCAAGGAATTACGTAATTATGGATG
Source organism: Helianthus tuberosus (assembly GCA_030545235.1). NCBI lineage: Eukaryota > Viridiplantae > Streptophyta > Magnoliopsida > Asterales > Asteraceae > Helianthus > Helianthus tuberosus. The sequence continues at coordinate 108,663,628 of CM060393.1, forward strand.
CATACATAATTATGGAATTTAGTGCACAGAAACCACAGCGAGTTTTGTCATGTGTCTAGAATTAGCCCTATTCATTTCCATTTCTGAGGAAGCACCCGTTGAAAATGACTCCGTTTGTTCATTTTCGTTTCTGAAGACTTGTCCGTTGAGGAAATGAATATCCGTTTGACTATCCTTTTTCATTTCCGTTTCTGAGGAAGCACCCGTTGAAAATGACTCCGTTTGTTCATTTTCGTTTCTGAAGATTTGTCTGTTGAGGAAATGAATATCCGTTTGACTATCCTGTTTCATTTATGTTTCTGAGGAAGCACCCGTTGAAAATGACTCCGTTTGTTCATTTTCGTTTCTGAAGATTTGTCCGTTGAGGAAATGAATATCCGTTTGACTATCCTTTTTCATTTCCGTTTCTGAGGAAGCACCCGTTGAAAATGACTCCGTTTGTTCATTTTCATTTCTGAAGATTTGTCCATTGAGGAAATGAATATCCGTTTGACTATCCTGTTTCATTTCTGTTTCTGAGGAAGCACCCGTTGAAAATGACTCCGTTTGTTCATTTTCGTTTCTGAAGATTTGTCCGTTGAGGAAATGAATATCCGTTTGACTATCCTTTTTCATTTCCGTTTCTGAGGAAGCACCCGTTGAAAATGACTCCGTTTGTTCATTTTCGTTTCTGAAGATTGTCCGTTGAGGAAATGAATCCCCGTTTTTTTATTCCTTCATTTCCGCTTCTGAAGAATACTCGTTGAGGAAAATGACTCCGTCTGTTCATTTTCATTTCTGAAGATTGTCTGTTAAGGAAATGACAGGATTATGCCTTGTATATCTGGTGGTTACTTGACACAAAGTCACATATGGACTCCTACGAATAAATTTCGGGACGAAATTTCCTAAAGTAGGGGAGACTGTGACACCTGGGTCACTGCGACCATCAAACAAATGCCAAGCCAATGAAATATTGTATTTCATACTTGGGATCTGTATAAATATGTGTATCTTTTGCACATATCAATTCTTGTTCGATTTCAAGCTCTAAATCGCTTTCTGGAAGGTTATACGCGCACTGACGCGAAAATATAACCAGTTTAATGCAACAAACACTCCGGAATAGCAAAATAGGCTTAACATACCTTAAATAACCTTTACATAACTTAGAAATAAGTTTTGAAGGCTTTGGTATGGCAAAATCAAGTTAAATCGCTTACAGGGACTAAACTTGACAAACTGCGAAAGTATGCCAATTTGAACTGTAACAGACATTCCGGAACATGAACATAAGTTAAACATACCATAAAGATCCTTTACATAGCTTAGAAATAGGCTTTGAGGGGTTCGGTGTGCGAAAATAAACTTTTGGGTCATTCAGGGACTAAAAGCGTCAAAAAGTGCACAAGTTTGCACTTTCGCGCATAACTTACGTTCTGAATGCATCCGGACATCCAAAATTTTATGTAAGCACTAAAACATTTTATTTTAGTGTTTGGTATAAGAAAAATCCATTCGTCACGTCATTTGGATCGTTTTTCGCGCTTATGCGCATTCCGTCGTAATTAACCGAACAACGCAATCGTATGGCCAAACGAACTGACATCCGGCATATTTTTGAGCATGTTTCATGTTCCCTATACTTTAACATCCTTATAAAGCTTAAAAATGGGTTTGACGGGTGTTAGAAGTGCCAAAACACGACGTTACGTGCACAGGGGCCTGTTTTACCATTTTTGAAACATTCTGGTCTGCAGGTGCCTTGCGCACCTCAACACTCTCATTGTTGCGGTGCGCAAGCAGGGGCCAGATGTAGCAAAACGTTTTTCTCAGCTGTTAACTGCCCTTAAACACTCCCCAAAGGCCAAGTGCCACATGTTAATCTCTTGTGGTGACCAAAATCAGTTACCACAACATTCCGACAAGTGTACGGGCTAGATCATTCCCTTTTCTCCAAGAAACGATCCTAACGGTGAACCGAAAACTATAAATACCCACCTCCACCCTTCACTTTTCCTCACAAGAATCTGATCTAATGTGCTCTAAGTTGAAACCTTTGTTTCATACCTGAGCTATTTTGATCTAGATTAGCATTCGGGGACCGTTTGTAAGTGTTCCTTCGTTCTTTTATTGCTTTTCGAGTCCGAAAGTCAAACTTTGTTTGACTTTCTGTATTGACCAGTTTATGGTCAATGCGAAGTTCGTTTGAACTTCGCACTTCGCAACGTGATTGTGATCACGATGGTTATAGTCCCTTGTGACTATGCCTACTGATTACCACGTTGTCTAGGGTCGTAAGGGTAAGCGATCTAATAAATCGCCTATACCTTCGAACCCGACCCGTTTGGTCGATCTTTAGGATCTGACCAAACACATTAGGTGACCATAGCATATAGGGAATAACCTTCCGAGGTTATACCTTATGGTCGCTTCGTTTAAGTAGTTGTATGATAGGTAGTTTATATGCCTTAGGTAAATTACCAAAATACCCCTTTGATGCCAAAATTCATTTTAAACATATGTAACATAACTTTTGACATCTAAACTGATTTGACAACAATATTAGACATGTTAAGGCATATGTTACTTGTCATAGGACTAGTTAGGCGGTCCAAACGCGTTTTACGCGAACGACGCGTTAAAGTAGCATAAGCTTCCTAAACGGGTCGTAATGGGTCGTAAGCACTTATGTTAGGTTTCATTTAGTATGTAGGCTTTGTTAAACCATATTACACGAGTCTCCATACTCGTTTGGTTTACGAACCCTCATTCTATCCGATCCTCCGATTTAGGTCCGGTTTATTAACATAGTTACCCATATTAGGTGCCGTTTGATATCCGTGATCTCTAGCATTGTTTGGTTGTTACTCAAGGACTACTAAGCAATCTCAAGTGAGTACATAGACCCCTCTTTTACTGTTTTCCAAACTGTTTTGGGGTGAAACACATGTGCCTACTTGTTACTTTCGTGCTTTCCTGTTTTCACATCATATACTTGTTATGTTCATTAGTACACTATTAGTACATGATTTACATTACATTTCTGCTATGTATGTTGACTGATAGCATGCTAGCACATTGATTTACATGACTTTTCTGCTTTGTATGTTAACTTAGCATACTTAGTACATCACTTTACAATACATTTCATGCTATGTACGCCCATTGGGTGCATACTTAGTACATTGTTTTACATTACACTTATGCTATGTATGTCCATTACGTGCATACTTAGTACATTGTTTTACATTGCATTTCTGTTGCATATGCTCATCCAGCATATGAACACATTATACTACATTTTGAACCGTTGTAACCATTTGACTATGTGAACCATCGTAACCCTTTGATTATATGAACCGTTTGTAACTATTGAACCGTGTGAACCAGTTGTATCCGTTGACATGATTTACATTTGACAATAGACATTTGACTATACATAAACATTTCTACAATTGTTAAACATTTTACTTTGGTGGTTTGGTTTGAGTAAGTGATTTAAGTAACGAGGCGTATGTAATATGATACAAGCACGGTGGATATGCCGCTGGTACTTCCTATATATAAGTGTTTGTATGGTATCACATATTGTAGCGTTATTTGAGTCATTTCAATTTGAGACATATAACATTTTATACAAATAACATACTTTTAACAAGACATTGATTTACAAACAACTTATCTTATACAAACTCATTTTACATGGTTATTCATTTAACCATACATTATTCTCTTATTTATACATATCATCTGATCTTATCGTTTTTCAAATGATTTACAAGACAAAGCAAATTACAAGGTTCATGACTAAACATTTTCTCAAACATAAGTCATGAATTCTATTTTCACAAAACCTATGCTGACGTACCTATTTTCACATGTGTTTTCAGGAGATGATGCATAGGACTTATCAAGACATACTTAGGCGGACCTGTGCCTTAGTGACTCAAAACGAGACAAAAACTAGTTAATTTATGTTATGTACTCTTTGGTTCTTGTTTAAAACAATGTAAACTTTCATGTTTGATTAATAAAACGAAACTTCAAATGCCATGGATTTGAAACAAATAATTCTGTTACAACACTCCCCGACGTTTCCGCCACGTTTGGTTGTTCCACGTGGTCGGGGTGTGACAGAAAAGTTGGTATCAGAGCCAATGGTTATAGGGAATTAGGTTATTAGTAATACTTTGACCTAGTCTATAACCTTTCTAGGACCCTAACGCGAGTTTACTTGCGTTTAGTCATAAAACAATACTGTCACCTATCCTTAGGCGACGACCACAACAAGAACATAAATTTCAAAACCGCTTTGAAAACTAATCATCTGTTCTAGGATGATTGATTACTAGGTTTTGAACCCTCTATTGTAAGGTTTTGAACCCTCTATTGTAAGGTTTTGAACCCTCTGTTATAAGGTTTTGAACCCTTTGAGTTTTCAAAATCTCGTCAAAGTTTTGGGTCCTAAATAGTGTGAACACGTGCAAACTGGAAGAGTGAATGCCTGTACCCTGAATTTTCTGTCTAAGGCTAGAGTGTTCGTACAAATCCACATAATCAGACCAGTCACTCTTACCTGGGAACTCTTGGGGTGAGTGTCCACTTATAGGCGAGCATGTCTTCGCGATACACTGTGAGGATCTATTTGCTTTGATTCAGCCTTTGTGTTGTTTGTTTGCTTCGTGGTTCAAACAAATGACCATTAACCATGATTATGGTCGGTAATTGTAACATCCTATTCTTACCCAATGCCATTTCATTTGTTTTCTTTCTTGTTTCTCTTTTAGAATGCCTCCTCGACGTGAAAACCAAATAGCGACAGCCGAACTAGCAGAAATCATTGCGCAGCAAATGGCTGCTCAATTCCCATACCTCTTTGCTCAATGGAACCAAGCCAACAACAACAACAATGGTCCATGCAATTTCAAGAGTTTTAACTCGGCTAAACCACTCAATTTTAGTGGTTCTGAGGGAGCGACTGGGCTTCTTCAATGGTTCGAGAGCATTGAGAATACTTTCCGCCACGTGCAGTGTCCTGACAATCGCAAGGTCGAGTTTTCTTCGAGTGTGTTCCAGAAGAGGGCCCTTACGTGGTGGAACGGGGTTATGAGAGATCGTGGTGCAGAAGTTGCTCTAGCACAGACATGGGCTGAACTTAGGGCCCTTATGATGAAGGAATTCTGTCCTCGTCACGATATCAGGGCCTTGGAAAGGGAATTTGACAATCTTACACAAGATAGCGGTGAGCATCGAGCCTACACGGACCGTTATGAGGAGTTAAGTCTGTTATGCCCAAACATGGTCACGCCTTTGGATAAGGCAATCGAAAAATACATTGATGGTCTCCCTGACTCAATACAAGACATTGTGACTGGTAGCAACCCTACTACAGTTAGACAGGCCATTGAGCTATCTGCAACCTTGACTGAATCAAAGATCAGGAAAGGTAAACTTTTCCGAAAAGGTGACAAGAAACCAGTCGAGGAATCGAACCCAATTGAGGAATCAAAGACCATGGATGAACAGACTGGATCCCCTATGAAGTCGAAGAAACGAAAGGCTTCTCAGAACTTCGCCATGGTTACTCACAATGATCAAGCCGTCCCTAACCAACCAGCTCAACCCCCTGCTAGGAAGCCATACAATGGAACTGCACCCTTGTGCAACCAATGTAGCCTCCATCATCATGCCAATGTAAAGTGCCACAAATGCCAAACTTGTGGACTTATAGGCCATACAGCAAGAGTCTGCCCAGCTGCAGCTGCACCAAACCAAGCTGGCAACAATCCTGCTCAAGGTCGTTTTCTACCAGGTTCTTGCTTCAACTGTGGCGAGATGGGTCATTTCCGAAGAAATTGCCCAAAGCTTGCTAATGCAAATCCAGCACAGGGATGAGCATCTGACCGAATGGAAGACAACGCTGTTTAGAAATAATCAATCCTTATGTATTATTCTCTTTTGTTGTCAAGATCTAAGAAACAGTTGTTATCATTGTTTATAAATAAATCTTTTATTTACATTGCAATGTATTTATGTGGTTGTATGTATAAACAACATATCTCTTACAATACCGACAATCCAGCATATGAACACATTATACTACATTTTGAACCGTTGTAACCATTTGACTATGTGAACCATCGTAACCCTTTGATTATATGAACCGTTTGTAACTATTGAACCGTGTGAACCAGTTGTATCCGTTGACATGATTTACTTTTGACAATAGACATTTGACTATACATAAACATTTCTACAATTGTTAAACATTTTACTTTGGTGGTTTGGTTTGAGTAAGTGATTTAAGTAACGAGGCGTATGTAATATGATACAAGCACGGTGGATACGCCGCTGGTACTTCCTATATATAAGTGTTTGTATGGTATCACATATTGTAGCGTTATTTGAGTCATTTCAATTTGAGACATATAACATTTTATACAAATAACATACTTTCACAAGACATTGATTTACAAACAACTTATCTTATACAAACTCATTTTACATGGTTATTCATTTAACCATACATTATTCTCTTATTTATACATATCAACTGATCTTATCGTTTTTCAAATGATTTACAAGACAAAGCAAATTACAAGGTTCATGACTAAACATTTTCTCAAACATAAGTCATGAATTCTATTTTCACAAAACCTATGTATCTCACAGGCATTTTTATGCTGACGTACCTATTTTCACATGTGTTTTTAGGAGATGATGCATAGGACTTATCAAGACATACTTAGGCGGACCTGTGCCTTAGTGACTCAAAACGAGACAAGAACTAGTTAATTTATGTTATGTACTCTTTGGTTCTTGTTTAAAACAATGTAAACTTTCATGTTTGATTAATAAAACGAAACTTCAATTTCCATGGATTTGAAACAATTAATTCTGTTACAACACTCCCCGACGTTTCCGCCACGTTTGGTTGTTCCACGTGGTCGGGGTGTGACAGCTGCAAGCTGTACAGCCCAACTGCTCTGGCTTCAAAACCAGTTACTGGATTTTGGTATCACCGCCTTAAAGACACCACTCATGTTGGATAGCCAGGCAGCAGAAAATATCATCAAAAATCCAGTTTCCCATTCAACCACCAAGCACAACGATATCAAACATCACTTTGTGAGGGATTGCTATGAAACAGGTTTGATTTCTCTGCATCATGTTCCAACTAAAGACCAGCTGGCAGATGTGCTCACAAAAGCATTAGATACATCTACCTTTGAAAGCTTGGTCTCTAGGATTGGCATGCTAAACATGGAATAACAGGCAAAATCCTGTTTTTCTATGAATAAAAGCATTAAAATGTTTTCAGAAAATCAAAAAATCCATCCTTAAAAATAGCTAAAAATGAATTTTTCATTAAAATCCTTAAAAGTCTGCCATAACCACTGCTTGTTCAAAAGTCTGCTCTCTTTCAAAGTCTGTCCACTGCTGAAAGTCAACCCCTGTTCTCTCATTTTCCTGATAAGCACTGATGCTCAAAATCAGTGTTTTATCCACTGATGTGCTATCTGCTGATAGTAAAAATCATCCACTGCTTCCATTTGTAACCGTTGTAACCACTGCCTTTCATCAGTAGTTTTCATAAAGAAAATGCTGTCCTTCATTTCATCAGGGGTTGTCACGTGGACAGTACATAGTGGTCAGACCTTTTGTAACCGCTGCCACGTCAGCTTTCACTTTTTCTCCATAAAACCCCTTTTCAAAACCCCAAACAGGGTTTTACTGTCGAATTGAATTCATAAAAATTCCTTTCTCAAAGCAGTTTTCATCTCATTTCCACAAATTTCTTCACAACTTTCTTCGATCGTCTTCTTCAAAATGACTAAATCGAAGTCCTCCGCAAAATCCACTTCAAAATCATCTTCCAAAGAGGCCTCTCAAAAGGCTAAACCCATCGAAATCCCACACAAACCGTCTCACAATCTTCTTGGTCTTCTCACAAAACCCAGCACCACAGATGCTTTCGACTCCATCATTAATATCATGTCTGCATCAAAGTATAAAACTTTGTTAATAGCAGATGCACCAATTTACTTGGCGACCCAAAGAGAGTTCTGGAAAAATGTAACCCTTGACAAACAAGGTGAGACTGTCATGTGACAACTGTGTTCTGTAATCATCGTATAATGTAAAACAATGTCAGTTATCAATAAAACAATGTGCTTTGGTGATATTATATGTGCAATTGTGTTTAATAATTGTACAAATTGATTCGACTCCGATTTCAAGTTTTAAATCACTTTCTGGAAGGTTATACGCAAACTGGTGCATAAACGCAATCAGTTTAACGCAACGTACACCCCGAAACTGTGACATAAGCTAAACATACCCTAAATATCCTTTACATATCTTAGAAATAAGTTTCGAAGGATTCGGTATGGCAAGAACATGTTTATTTGAACTAAAGAGCTATTTACGACAAAACTGCGAAACGAACGTTGGTGACCGCCCGGATAATATTTAAATCACAAAAATATTATGTTATGATTAAAAATCTTATTTTAATCAGGTTCGTGTTGAAAAATAAATTAAAACGCCTAAAAACGTTATTTTTCAAGTTTAAGCGCGTACCGTGTGTTTCTACGCGACACAGTGCTTCTACAGCTAAACGCAGACAACGCAGCCAGTCTTGGCAACTGAAATTTATTTCAGTAATATTTTGGCGAGTTTATTTTTATAGAATAATAAAAATAATTTAGAACGCCATAAACTGGGGTTTAAACGCTAGATAAAATACCCGGTATCCAGTTAAACACCCGTTCTAGCCAACATATATCATATTTATTTAAAAGGTTACACTTTAACTCCCCCCCCCCCCCCCATATATAAAATTCGGTCACCAAGGGACCCCACAACCCCAAGTCTTGAACTTCACAAATCTTCCACTAACTTATTCCTTGGAGAAATGTGATCATGCATGCACCCTTTTCAATACTCACACTTACACCTAGCACCCCCTAATTAATCACATATTTACCAAATAATTTTCACTTAACCCCCCCCCCCCCCCACTTCAGAACTCATGGCCACATGTATACAAATTCAAAGATTCCTTCATGCATTCTTGTTTCCCATGCCACTTCCTTGAAGATTGCAAGAATATTCCAAGTTGGAACTTGTGAGAATGTGTATAGGATTTAGTGATGTGTAAGTAGCATACAAAAATCAATTCCTCCATTCCTTTACATAGTTTCGGCCGATCACTCCACCATACACTATCCAAATTACTTTTGTTTCAAGTTCAAGTAATCCAAACTCACTACAAGGTGCACAAAGGTGATTTACGAAGTGTGGAGCTTACGGATCATCAAGGACCTCTACCATAAGCTTTTATCCATTCATTTTTCTCTAGTGTTTCTTCCCTAGCTTTGTGCTAGTAGTAAGTCTTACACCTTGCTTCATTTTGTTCTTAGTCAAGATATATAGTATGATGAAATTTACAAGAACACTAAAGAGTTTAAACAAGAAATATGAACAAGAAACATGCTGATTTACATTTTCAGCCGACTTCAACAGGCTGTAACTGGACCATTATAAATCGAAAAACTGATTTTCTGAAGCCTAAATTATGTATTTTTGAACAACCGATCTATTGGCACTGGAATCATAATTTTTGGACTTTGTTTACTATTTTTAAAGGGTCATTTTGTAACAGTAGCTCAAGCTGCATTTTTGCTGCTGAAAATATGTGATATGTTTTTGGTCATAACTGGAATCTATGATGAATCAGCTCATGAAATTTGTACAGTAGATGTCAACTGATGTATTTGTAATTATCCCACTGGAATTTCGTCAATCAGACTTACGATTAATTTTTAGTGAATTATTCCGTAGACTACGATCAGAAAGTAACAAATCTGATCGCAGTCGGGTAAATGAATTTCTATAAAATATTGGTGATGAACTGGACCCCGATATTTTTACATAATAAAATTTGGATCGTATGAGACATTATGTAAAAATTTGGGAATTTTTGGAGAAGGTTAACTATTTTATAAAAATCATCGAAAACAGTCCAGTTTCATATATATTAAAACAGAAATGACATAAGTAGTATTTTGCATGTCAAAGTGTGGGTTTTTGATTATTAAAATCATTCTTATTTAATTTAGGGTGGATAAACAATTTGAGGGATTGTGTTAACATTTAAAAACGCACCCGAAGGTGAGTACATAGTTCCCCTCTTTTACTATTTTCAATTGTATTGGGGTGATTCATATGTATCAAAACGATTTCGATGTTTTAACGATGGTTTCAAAACGAGTAAGATGGTTTATACCAAACTAATAACGATTTCAATAAAGTGAACAAGCTTGTTGGTTGTAATTACATAACGAATGACATTCCTTAATTTCGGCCAAACCGACCAGTATTAGGTTATGGTACCATAGGATCCGACAAATCCCGTTATCAGACCGGACCCATGGTTATGTGTGGGTTAGGTGGTTAACGACTGAATCTGATGATTGTTAACTTACCCTTTGGAGGTTTGTTAATGCGAAAACGAGTTGAACAATAGACGAGTCACAAAGGTTTGAATGTTATTAGCGAGACGACCAAAAGTAGTTTCACGATCTAAAACGAGAATGATTTAAACGACTAAAGCGATGTTTAACGAATTAAACGATTTGGGTAAACAATTGGAAGCGATGTCACACAAACGAGGTTTTCGAAATGATATAAACTATACGAGTTTTATTAAATAAATGTTTTGGGTTAAGAATCATGGCTACGAGATTTTATACACTATAACCAACTTGATTTGAGTTGGTTAGTTATGCCGCAATACAATACTCTTCAAAACAAGGTTTTTAATTGAGTATTGCAACATGTAAACTAGCCATGAATCCGACACTCTCAAAACCCTATGTACTCGCCAGCATTTCTTGCTGACTTTGGTTTTACATATGTTTCAGGTGAAGTTGCTTAATGTTGATTGCGAATAGGATGCATGCTCACTTAGGACCGGACGAGGCCTTAGTGATTTAATAACGATGATAGACTGTGTTTGACTTGCTTGTTTAACTTTAAGACAATGTTTAATATTCAATAAAACTATTCAATAAAACGAAACTCTTTATATCCATGGTTTGAAACAATAATTCTGTTACAACACTCCCCGACGTTTCCGCCACGATTTGTTGTTTTACGTGGTCGGGGCGTGACAGAATAGTTGGTATCAGAGCCAATGGTTATAGGGAATTAGGTTATTAGTAAAATTTTGACCTAGACTATAACTTTCTAGGACCCCAACGCAAGTTTATCTGCGTTTAGAATTTCTTTTTAAAACAAAATCCGAATCTGCTTCGGAAATTAATCATTCGTTCTAGGATGATTGATTACTAGGTTTTGAACCCTCTGTTGTAAGGTTTTAAACCCTTCCAGTTTGACTCATTTTTTGGCTTAGTGCCTTTTGAGTTTTCAAAATCTCGTCAGAGTTTGGGTCTAAATAATGTGAACACGTGCAAACTGGAAGAGTGAATGCCTGTACCCTGAGTTTTCTGTCTAAGGCTAGAGTGTTCGTACAAATCCAAATAATCGGACCAGTCACTCTTACCTGGGAACTCTTGGGGTGAGTGTTCACTTATAAGCGAGCATGTCTTCGCGATACATTATTTTGATTCATTACCTTGACTAGTCACTGCGTGTCGTTTGTTTGTTCGAGGTAACGAACAAATGATCGCCTTCCTTATATTTTGTCGATATTTTCAATACCTCTTTCGTTTTTCCTAATTTTCAACCTCACTCGATTCTCCTGTTTCCTTGTTAGACAATGCCTCCTCGACGTGAAGCACAATCTTTTACTATTGAAGAAATCCCAGCCCTGGTCTCTCAGCAAGTGGCTGCTGTGCTTCCCGGTGTTGTGACCCAAGTCCACGAGATATACAACAACGACAATAATAACAATAATAATGCGCCATGTAACTTCAAGAAGTTCAATTCTGCTAAGCCGCTAAAGTTTTCTGGGTCGCAAGGAGCAACTGCGCTCCTACAATGGTTTGAGAGTATCGAGAACACATTCAGACATGTGCAGTGTCCGAATGCGCGTAAGGTTGAATTTGCTTCGAGTGTGTTTGAGAAGCGTGCTCTTACTTGGTGGAACGGAGTGATGCGCGATAGGGGTGCCGAAGTGGCATTGGCACAAACTTGGGAAGAGCTTCGAGCTCTCATGATGAGAGAGTTCTGTCCCCGTCACGAAATTCGAGCTTTGGAACGAGAGTTTGACGATCTGAAACAAGACGGGGGAGAACACCGTGCGTATACGGATCGATTTGAGGAGCTCAGTCTTTTGTGTCCTACTATGGTTACCCCGTTGTAGAAAGCGATAGAGAGGTATATCGATGGTCTACCCGATTCTATTCTGGATATAGTGACCGGTGTTAATCCTACCACCCTTCGTCAAGCGATCGAGTTGTCTGCTACCCTGACTGAGTCTCAAGTCAGGAAGGGTAAACTCACCCGCAAGGGTGATAAAAAGAAGGTGACTGATTCTGAGAAAGACAAGAAAAAGGGTAAGGGTAAAGAAGGTGAGTCGTCGAAGAAGTCGAGAAAGCGAAAGGGTGCTCAGAACTTTGCAGTAACTGCACAAACTGCTCAGAACCCACCAGCTCAACAGCCTGCGAAGAAAGCATATGCTGGTACCACACCTCATTGTGCTCGCTGTAACGGTCATCATGTTGCACAACAAGCTTGTAGACAATGCACAACGTGCGGTAAGCTTGGGCGTCTGGCCAACGTCTGTCGTTCGGGTCAGAATCAGATTGTTCAGAATCAAGCTCCAGTTCAGGGGAATGCTGCTTGATTCCCACCAGGTTCATGTTTCAATTGTGGAGAGTTTGGTCACTTCCGCAACAACTGTCCGAGGCTGGTGAATGCAAACGCGAATGCTAATGCGAACCCGAATGCTAATGTCAACGCAAATGTGAATCCCGCCCGTGGGCGAGCATACAATCTGAATGCTAACGAAGCGAGGGCTGACAACGAGGTGGTTAATGGTACGTATCTTGTTAACAATCGACCTGCATCTATTCTTTTTTATTCCGGTGCCGATAGAAGTTTTGTTTCATTATCTTTTGAACCTTTGCTTGCGATACCTAGAACTAAACTGCGGAAACCCTTATCTGTCGAAGTTGCTACTGGTAAACCTCTTGTTCTCGATTCTGTTATTCGTGATTGTCACTTAAACCTTGATAACCATCTTTTTCCCATTGACCTCACGCCGATGCAACTTGGGAGTTTCGATGTTATCGTGGGGATGGATTGGTTAACCAAACATCATGCTGAGGTGGTTTGTTTCGATAATATTGTTCGTATTCCTCTTCCGTCTGGCGATGTTCTGGAAGTTCGTGGTGAAAAACCATCTGACGGATTGAAGCTTATGTCATGTACAAAGGCCCAAAGATATTTACGAAAAGGATATGTTGCTTTCCTGGCACATGTCACCGAAGAGAAAGGCAAGAGCAAGAGTATTCAGGATATTCCGATTGTTCGGGATTATCCAGAGGTGTTTCCTGATGAACTGCCTGGTTTGCCTCCACTTCGTCAAGTCGAATTTCATATTGACCTTGTACCCAATGCCAACCCGATTGCGAAAGCACCTTATCATCTTGCACCTTCGGAGATGCAAGAGTTATCGAAACAGCTTCAAGAATTGTCTGATAAAGGATTCATCCGTCCAAGCTTTTCGCCTTGGGGAGCTCCAGTCCTCTTTGTGAAAAAGAAAGATGGATCTTTTCGAATGTGTATCGATTATCGTGAGCTTAATAAGCTTACCATCAAGAATCGATATCCCCTACCTAGAATTGATGATCTCTTCGACCAGCTGCAAGGTGCTTCATGTTTTTCCAAGATTGATCTGCAATCTGGGTATCATCAACTTCGTGTACTCGAAGAAGATATTCCCAAAACAGCTTTTCGTACAAGATATGGGCACTACGAGTTCACTGTCATACCTTTTGGTTTGACGAATGCCCAGCTATCTTCATGGACTTAATGAATAGGGTCTGTAAACCTTATTTAGATAAGTTCATCATTGTGTTTATCGACGATATTCTCATTTATTCGAAGTCTCGAGCCGATCACGAGCAACACCTTCGTTTGACATTGGAACTCCTAAAGAAGGAAAAACTTTTTGCTAAATTCTCCAAGTGTGAATTCTGGCTTAAAGAAGTTCAGTTCTTGGGTCATATTGTCAATGAGCAGGGTATTCATGTAGATCCATCCAAGATTATTGCAATTAAGGATTGGAATACACCGACGACACCTACAGAAGTTCGTTCTTTTCTTGGTCTTGCTGGTTATTATCGACGGTTTATTTCTAATTTCTCGAAGATCGCGATTCCACTCACTGCTTTGACTCAGAAAAATAAGCCTTTTGAGTGGGGACCCAAGCAAGAGGAAGCGTTCCAAACGCTGAAACGAAAGCTCTGTGATGCTCCTGTTTTATCTCTACCTGAGGGAAACGATGATTTTATTGTCTATTGTGACGCGTCGAATCTAGGACTTGGTTGCGTTCTTATGCAACGAGGTAAAGTCATAGCTTATGCGTCTAGACAGCTGAAAATTCACGAGAAGAACTATACGACTCATGATCTTGAGTTAGGAGCTGTGGTTTTTGCGCTTAAAATCTGGAGACACTACCTCTATGGAACGAAGTGTGTGGTTTTCACAGACCACAAAAGTCTCCAGCATATTCTCAATCAGAAGGAGCTGAACATGAGGCAACGACGTTGGGTTGAACTCTTAAACGATTATGATTGTGAGATCCGCTACCATCCTGGTAAGGCGAATGTCGTAGCCGATGCGCTTAGTCGAAAGGAACGAGTCAAGCTTCATTCTGTTCGAACTCTATCTGATATTCAATCTCGTGTTCTTCAAACTCAACGATCTTGTGTGATCAAAGGCTTATTGAAAAATGAGCTACTGCTTCAACTTGAACTTAAACTCGAAAGGAAAGACGATGGTTTACTCTATTTCATCGATCGTTTGTGGATTCCGAAACAAGACGATCTTCGCACCTTGGTAATGGACGAATCTCACAAGTCTCGATATTCTATCCATCCTGGTGCTGATAAAATGTACAAGGATCTTCGTACTCTGTTCTGGTGGCCTGGTATGAAGAAGGATGTTGCCTTGTATGTATCAAAATGCCTAACTTGTCTCAAAGTCAAGGCCGAACATCAATGACCTTCTGGTTTGCTTGTACAACCAGAGATACCGGTTTGGAAGTGGGAGAACATTGCAATGGATCTCATTACTAAGTTACCGCGTACGTCTAAAGGTCACGATGCTATTTGGGTAGTAGTTGATCGTTTGACAAAATCTGCTCACTTCTTACCAATCCGTGAGGATTTCTCCGCTGAAAAACTTGCAAAAATTTATGTTGATGAGATTGTCTCACGACATGGTGTTCCTTTGGATATCATTTCCGATCGTGGTGCTCGATTTTTATCTCATTTTTGGAAGACCATGCAATCTGCTTTGGGAACTCAACTGAATCTAAGCACTGCTTATCATCCTCAAACAGATGGACAATCTGAGAGAACGATTCAAACTTTGGAAGATATGCTTAGAGCATGCGTGATAGACTTTGGTGGTAATTGGGATTCTCATCTTCCACTGATTGATTTCTCTTACAACAATAGTTATCATGCTAGTATTAATATGGAACCATTCGAAGCTCTCTACGGTCGAAAATGTCGTTCACCTGTGTGTTGGAATGAGATCGGTGAAGCTCAGCTTACTGGACCTGAGCTCATTCTGGAAACAACAGAAAAAATCAAGAAAATTCGCGATAATCTTGTGACAGCTAGAAGCCGTCAAAAGAGTTATGCGGATTTGGGACGCAAGCCCATGGAATTTCAAATCGGAGACCGTGTCCAACTCAAGGTTTCACCTTGGAAGGGAGTGGTGAGATTTGGAAAGAAAGGAAAACTTGCACCACGATATGTTGGACCATTTAAGATTGTTGAAAGAATTGGAAAGGTTGCCTATCGATTAGAACTACCTCCAGAGCTTGGAAATGTTCATCCGACTTTTCACGTGTCCAATCTACGAAAGTGTGTAGCTGATGCTGATCTTCACATCCCTATCGACGAGATTCAAATTGATGAAACGATGCACTTTGTCGAGAAACCTGTGGAGATAGTGGAACGTACATACAAACAGTTGAAGAACAAACGGATTCATTTGGTCAAAGTTCGCTGGGAATCCAAAGGTGGCCCCGAGTTTACTTGGGAACGTAAGGACCAGATGAAGGAGAAATATCCGCATTTGTTTTCACAAGAATCCTCTAAATAAAATTTCGGGACGAAATTTCCTAAAGTAGGGGAGACTGTGACAACTGTGTTCTGTAATCATCGTATAATGTAAACACAATGTCAGTTATCAATAAAAGAATGTGCTTTTGTGATATTATATGTGCAATTGTGTTTAATAATTTTACAAATTGATTCGACTCCGATTTCAAGCTTTAAATCACTTTCTGGAAGGTTATACGCAAACTGGTGCATAAACGCAATCAGTTTAACGCAACGTACACTCCGGAACTGTGACGTAAGCTAAACATACCCTAAATATCCTTTACATATCTTAGAAATATGTTTCGAAGGATTCGGTATGGCAAGAACATGTTTATTTGAACTAAAGAGCTATTTACGACAAAACTGCGAAACGAACGTTGGTGACCGCCCGGATAATATTTAAATCACAAAAATATTCTGTTATGATTAAAAATCTTATTTTAATCAGGTCCGTGTTGAAAAATAAATTAAAACGCCTAAAAACGTTATTTTTCAAGTTTAAGCGCGTACCGTGTGTTTCTGCGCGACACAGTGCTTCTACAGCAAAACGCAGACAACGCAGCCAGTCTTGGCAACTGAAATTTATTTCAAAATTTCAGTAATATTTTGGCGAGTTTATTTTTATAGAATAAAAAAAATAATTTAGAACGCCATAAACTGGGGTTTAAACGCTAGATAAAATACCCGGTATCCAGTTAAACACCCGTTCTAGCCTACATATATCATATTTATTTAAAAGGTTACACTTTAACTCCCCCCCATATATAAAATTCGGTCACCAAGGGACCCCACAACCCCAAGTCTTGAACTTCACAAGTCTTCCACTAACTTATTCCTTGGAGAAATGTGATCATGCATGCACCTTTTTCAATACTCACACTTACACCTAGCACCCCCTAATTAATAACATATTTACCAAATAATTTTCACTTAACCCCCCCCCACTTCAGAACTCATGGCCACATGTATACAAATTCAAAGATTCCTTCATGCATTCTTGTTTCCCATGCCACTTCCTTGAAGATTGCAAGAATATTCCAAGTTGGAACTTGTGAGAATGTGTATAGGATTTAGTGATGTGTAAGTAGCATACAAAAATCAATTCCTCCATTCCTTTACATAGTTTCGGCCGATCACTCCACCATACACTATCCAAATTACTTTTGTTTCAAGTTCAAGTAATCCAAACTCACTACAAGGTGCACAAAGGTGATTTACGAAGTGTGGAGCTTACGGATCATCAAGGACCTCTACCATAAGCTTTTATCCATTCATTTTTCTCTAGTGTTTCTTCCCTAGCTTTGTGCTACTAGTAAGTCTTACACCTTGCTTCATTTTGTTCTTAGTCAAGATATATAGTATGATGAAATTTACAAGAACACTAAAGAGTTTAAACAAGAAATATGAACAAGAAACATGCTGATTTACATTTTCAGCCGATTTCAACAGGTTGTAACTGGACCATTATAAATCGAAAAACTGATTTTCTGAAGCCTAAATTATGTATTTGTGAACAACCGATCTAATGGCACTGGAATCATAATTTTTGGACTTCGTTTACTATTTTTAAAGGGTCATTTTGTAATAGCAGCTCAAGCTGCATTTTTGCTGCTGAAAATATGTGATATGTTTTTGGTCATAACTGGAAATCTATGATGAATCAGCTCATGAAATTTGTACAGTATATGTCAACAGATGTATTTGTAATTATCCCACTGGAATTTCGTCAATCGGACTTACGATTAATTTTTAGTGAATTATTCCGTAGACTACGATCAGAAAGTAACAAATCTGATCGCAGTCGGGTAAATGAATTTATATAAAATATTGGTGATGAACTGGACCCCGATATTTTTACATATTAAAATTTAGATGGTGTGAGACATTTTGTAAAAATTTGGGAATTTTTGGAGAAGGTTAACTATTTTATAAAAATCCCCGAAAACAGTACAGTTTCATATATATTAAAACAGAAATGACATAAGTAGTATTTTGCATGTCAAAGTGTGGATTTTTGATTATTAAAATCATTCTTATTTAATTTAGGGCGGATAAACAATTTGAGGGATTGTGTTAACATTTAAAAACGCACCCGAAGGTGAGTACATAGTTCCCCTCTTTTACTATTTTCAATTGTATTGGGGTGATTCATATGTACCAAACTAATAACGATTTCGATAAAGCGAACAAGCCTGTTGGTTGTAATTACATAAGGAATGACATTCATTAATTTCGGCCAAACCGACCAGTATTAGGTTATGGTACCATAGGATCTGACAAATCCCGTTAGCAGACCGGACCCATGGTTATGTGTGGGTTAGGTGGTTAACGACTGAATCTGATGATTGCTAACTTACCCTTTGGAGGTTTGTTAATGCGAAAACGAGTTGAACAATTGACGAGTCACAAAGGTTTGAATGTTATTAGCGAGACGACCAAAAGTAGTTTCACGATCTAAAACGAGAATGATTTAAATGACTAAAGCGATGTTTAACGAATTAAACGATTTGGGTAAACAATTGGAAGCGATGTCACACAAACGAGGTTTTCGAAACGATATAAACTATACGAGTTTTATTAAATAAATGTTTTGGGTTAAGAATCATGGCTACGAGATTTTATACACTATAACCAACTTGATTTGAGTTGGTTAGTTATGCCGCAATACAATACTCTTCAAAACAAGGTTTTTAATTGAGTATTGCAACATGTAAACTAGCCATGAATCCGACACTCTCAAAACCCTATGTACTCGCCAGCATTTCTTACTGACTTTGTTTTTACATATGTTTCAGGTGAAGTTGCTTAATGTTGATTGCGAATAGGATGCATGCTCACTTAGGACCGGACAAGGCCTTAGTGATTTAATAACGATGATAGACTGTGTTTGACTTGCTTGTTTAACTTTAAGACAATGTTTAATATTCAATAAAACGAAACTCTTTGTATCCATGGTTTGAAACAATAATTCTGTTACAACACTCCCCGACGTTTCCGCCACGATTTGTTGTTTTACGTGGTCGGGGTGTGACATGTCATAGCCATTAACTCTTCTCTAAAGGGTAAAGCTGTCAACATTACACCACAATCCATCTCGGAGGTCTTTCAACTCGATGATCAGCAAGGTATAACCTCCTTTCCTAAAAACGAGTTAAAAATTGACTTTATTGAAAGAGGGTATGCGGATACAATGATGAAGATGGATACCTTACAAAAAGGTTTCTTCCCTCCTGCAATAAGGTTTTTATTTCATACCCTCCTAATGTGTGTTTCAAACAAAACCACTGCGTTTAATGAGATACCATTAAAGATTCAAAATCTGGGTTTTGCTATTCTTCAAGAAGAAAATTTTAACTATTCCCAGGAAATCTTTAATGATTTGGTCAAAAATGTTGAGAAAAAGTCATTCTTACTCTTTCCAAGATTTTTAAGTTATTATTTTGAAAAGAAATTGGGTAAGAATGATGCTTCTGCAATACACCAAGGTGAATCTTTTCAAATAAACAGCTTAACTGCTGAAACTTTCACAAGAATGTCAACACCTTGCAAAACACAAGCAGAGGTGCCTGAGCAGAATTTAGCAGCTACCACTGCTCCTCAGGTATCTGCTGCTGAGCCCACTGTTCAAGGTGATCAAAGTAGCAAAACAACTGCTTTGAAACCCACACCTACTATCACCAAAAATCCAAAACAAAAGAAAACTCAAAAACCCCCTAAACCCATCAAAAAGGCAACTCTGGAGGATGAGATACCAGAGCAACTGCCAGTGACAGCACAAAAGTCACAAGAAACCACTGCTGCTACTTCCTCACAGCAGTTGGTACAAATATCTCAACCCATAACCGAAACTCCTCCTGCTTCTTCTCAAAAAGAACAGGTTGTACATATAGGGACACCACAATATGATGCTCTGGAATCACTTGCTTCCATCATCCACAGCCCAATGCCTGGGGCAAATTCTCTTTCTACACCCAGCCTCATCTCCATAATTCCCCCACCAACTAAACTTTTGTTGGATGCTATCGATTTGAACCAGGCATAAACCAGTCCTTCTCAATCACCTATCAATGAGAATATACTTCAACAAATGACTGGGTCTGATGTATCAATCATAGTTAACCCACCAACAAGGCCTGAGGAGGTTACACCCCTTGAGTTACAAGTAACTCTTGGTGGTAGTCCAAGTGAAGCAGCCACTACAAGTGTTGAACCCACTAGTTTACATTTGGACAGTGGTTACATCAATAAGACTTCCTTGGAGGCAATTCATTCCATAGCACCTCTGATATCCACCAGTGAGTTTGTTTTACCCTCTGGTATAATTAAAAGGCTATCAAGTGTTGAAGGAAGAAGACCCCAGTACCAAGAAAAAGGGGCATTAGTGGTTAATGTCTGGAGTACACTCCCTACATCAACCCCTGTTACACCACTGCTAGTGGGAAATCAGATGATCCCATTAAATTGGGTGATGGTTTAAAGTACCTGGAATTGGCGGAACGAGTTGAAAAACTGGATAACTCTGTTGCAGAAATCAAAGAAATGCTGCAGCAGTTGTTGACAGTACAAAAGGTACAATCCACTGTTGTTCCACCTCAAGCACCTGCTCCACCACAAGCACCTGCTGTAAATGAGATATGGAACTTCTTTCAACCTTTTCTCCACCAACAAAAACAAATGGCTGATCAGCAACATGCAATACATGTACAAGAGCTGAGAAACACAATGGAGTCTAGGTTCAAGAACACACTAGCAGACATTAAGGCTATCAAGGCCCATATAATGAAAACCACTGGCACTGCTCCTTCAACTGTACTTTTCATTGATCAATTACCCCCAGATAATGCCAAAAAGGGGGAGAAAATTCAGGAGTGGAAGAAGAAGGGAATAGATGATGGTCTTTACATTGAACCAGAAAAGGATGCTATGACTAGAAAGATTCCCTTACCAGATGGCAGCAAAAAGGTTGATGTTACCCAAAATGCACTTGATGAAGATATAGCAAGTGTAAAAAGGAACAGAGCGGCAAAGGATATGTCAAGATGGAATGAGGAGAAAATAGCTTACATGGAGCTGAATGCGCAGGGTTGTTCTGAGCCAAAGAATGTTAAAAATCCTATGCCAAAAAGAAATCCCACTAGAAAAGTCAGGGAACCCAAATCCATACCATCCAGACTCACAAAGCATACTCCAAAACCATCGTCCAAAAGCCCCCAACATCAAACTTCCACCCAAACAGTTGTTGTAACACCTGCTGTGTCAACTACTGCTGATACTTCAGTGGTTTCAACAACTGTCATCACTTCAACACATACCACTATCACTGCCTTACCACCAAAAATCACTTCACCTCCAAAAACAACCTCACCACCATCACCTCCTGCCAAAAAGCAGAAGACATCAGATGTTACAACATCTGTTGTAATGGCAACAGTGGTTGAAACACCAGTTGTTTCAACAACTGTTAGTCAGCCACCATCCACCACTCAAAATACCACCACTGATCCACCCAAGACATCATCAGCCTCTCCTACAATAAAAAGGAGATGGATTTTCATACCTGATGATGATTCTCCATCACCACCACCAACATCTTCACAATCACTTGCACTTATTCCAAACCCTGTTCCTCTCTCATCAGCTCCAGTACAACAACCAATCCCTATCATCACTCCTGCAGGTTTCCAATATCCTCTTGAACTCATTGTAGTCAGAGAAGAGATTAAATCCTTCTACTATGAGGATGATCCTGCTAAAAGGAAATTGCCATCAGTTGAAGGATATCCTAGGCCTAACAACATTGAAGAGTACTTGAAAATCAAGGCTCAACAGGCAGAGGATATCTCTAAAAGAAGCTCTCAAGGGAAAACTGACAAGGAAATTCAAAGGCATTATCAATTTTTATTCACTCAAGTCAGATCCTTAGAGCAATTTGCAAAAAAATGTTTGTCAACAAATCTCAGAGAAAGCAGATGAAACTTTGAGAAAAGACTACATTGAAAGCATCGTGACAACCAAGAAGTACAAGGGAGAAGAGCATATGTACAAGGAGTGGACCATTCCTGAGCTTGAACAAGAAGTAGCCAGGATTCAAGAAATGATAAAGAATAAGGTCAAACACACTCCTCCAGATTGGTCAAAGTACAAAAAGAATGTGCCTGAAAAGACACTAGAGCTGAAGAGAATGAAAGAGGAATTAGTTGCTGCTGACTATGGGTCTAAAAATCAAGTAGCAAGATGGAAAGAATATATAATCAGGGCCACCTACAAAAGGTTGGAGGAATTAAGAAAGAAAGATCCCACAGTTCCACAAAAACCTGACTACCCTGAAGCAGAGGTTTCAAAAAGACCACCAAAGCTGCAAATCAGGAGAGTTACTGCTCCAGCTGGTGCTGCCATCTTTAAAAGAAGGCAACAGAAACCGTTGGATACTGAAACAGTGGCAGAATTAATGGCAGGAGATGAGCTTGTAAAGGAAGGTATTAAAAAGATGATAGCTGAAACTCTTGGCCTGAATCAACCTGCAAGCACTGCTCAAACAGTCATCACAAGGCCTGCATCACCAAACACCTCATCTAATAAAAATCTCCCAAGAAACCCACCAGACTCAAAAGTACTAAAATGGAAAACTGACAAACAGACCCATGTACTGACAGTGTTCAAGTCTAGTGGAGAAGTGAAGAAAATAACAAGGGAACAAGCACTTGGCCTAAGTCTTGAAGATTTGCAGGATCTCCTTGATCTTCCACTGTGCAGGGATGATGATGACACAGATGCCTTAGCCTTTGAGTTACAACTCAAAGGGCAAATAAGGGAACTGCTGATGAGGCAATAAAGATCTACCAATAATGAAGAGTTTTGGCATTATCTGTTCCAGGGGAGATTGTTGGGATTGGACCCTACCAAAGGAATAGATAATAAAAGCCAAAACTGGATCAGAGCAGTGGATCCAGAATAAGCAGATGTTATGTACACAAGTCTCTCCCCTTGAAAGTGGTTTCAACATCTGCTGACCTCCTATCTACTGATCATACAAACTGCTGACCAACAACTGCTGATCAAAGACTAATGAAGACCAAAGACCTGCTGTTCAATCTACTGCTATGGGTCAAGCTCTGCTGATCATGACAAGTACTGCTGGATTCACATCAGTGGAAGGATGCAACAGTAGTTTAGATGTCTTTATGTAATGAATTGTAATAACAGTAGTTAGCACAGCAGAGGTTGTATAGATCAGATGTTAGAGTTTGTTAGGAGGTTAGATGTCACTTTCATGGTGACGTCAGCTTAGATGCTTCAGTGGTTTGCTCGTGCCTATAAATAGAACAGTGCTCTGTACTGTTCTATTAGCTCTTCACCATCTTTCTCTTGCATGAACAAATCACTGTGAGCTCAGGCTGAGGGGGAGTTTGTTACATACCTGCAATTGTAATTGAATCTTGTAATAAATTCAAGCAATCGGTTCAATGTTAAACTTGTATGTTAAAAGCAATTCTCTCGTTTGATTGTGAAAAGTTTTCTTCCATTATATTCCACTGCACAACTCATTCATTGTTCATCTTAATTCAAACATAGAACACAATCACAATCAAAATCAAACTCAGATCCTAACATATATGGACCCCTTTAATCCCCTATACCCGGCCTCCCATGTTTAAACTTGGAACAGACTAAACAAGGCTGGACCCTTATATTATACTTAATAAAATCGGACAATGATCAATATACTTCAACAAGAAACCATAAACTCGGATGTCATGGCAAACCCGGATCCATCCTTGTTTCATTCACAAATCCGGAAACAGTTTAAGTAATTCAGACCATCTTATTTCTTTAATAAAATCGGAACCTTTAAGCAGGGCCGTTCCTACGTTTTTGGAGACCCTAAGTGAACTCTGAAGTAGGGGCCCTAATTTCGCCAATAAACTCTCCTCCAATCCCGACGCAATGGGTGATTGCCGTTACTTTTTTTGTCTAGTGATAGCCGCTAGCCTAGAAATTGAAAGCAAGTTGCGATGGGAAGTGGGAACGATGATTGCGGCTGTATTTAGGGGCTTTAGGCCGCTAAATATTGATGATTAGGTCGAGGGTTGTTGTGTTGTAATAGTTGGAAATCAAGGCGAAATGGGTTTTGAAACTTGACCTTGGTATGCTAAACAGTATTTATTTTGGACTCCTTTAATGAAAAATCAGTTTAGTTTTGAAATAAACGTATTTATTTGGGCCTAATACATACATATAGTATATATAAAACTTTTTAGAAACTTGTAGACCCTTATTTTTTGGTGCCCTAGGCCCGTGCCTAGGTTGCCAAGCCTATAGAGCCGGCCTTGCCTTTAAGTAACTGGGACCAAACAATTTATATATGAAGAAACTCGGGATTTGTTTTAATAATAAACTCAGACCAATTATAATAATTAAAATCAGACCAAGCAAATTTATAAACTTGGAACATGATAATCTCTGACTTTGTGACTTCACAAAGTCTGATGCTTATCTCCAGACTAACAATTTATTCCTAGATTACAAAGCACAATAACATGAAGTAAACAAATATCACAGTTTTCCAATGTAATAGTACGATCAAACCCTAATCTTAACAAAACTACTCAACAATCAACACATTGGCAGTTCTCATATATCAATAACATCTCTAGTATCTAACAAAACAATTTCACAAATCTATATATACTTTCTATAAAAGGAGAAATCCCAATGACATAAGAAAAGCTGATGTGTCAGCAGGAGAGCATGTCCAACAAGGCTTTTCTTATGTCATTTTTACATCATAAACCTTAATATTAAAAGACTTTTAAATTTCAAAGTTGGCCCACATTCAGCTTTTCAAAGATCTGCCCACATAAACAAAAGGGCAAACCTCTGCCTTCAACGTCTGCCCAAATTCAAATTCATGGCTCCAGATTCAAAATTTAAACATGGCTCCAGATTCAAAACATCTGCCCTCAACATTTTATAATCAAACATCTGTTCCCAATAAACATCTGTCCAGATTCAAAATTCTGGCTCCACATTGAAAATTCAAAATTCAAACCATATATTCTAATATTCTAATCCTATAAATAAGATATAATTATCTGGCTCCACATTCAAATCTCTCTCGCTCATATCTGCGAGCGTATCTCTCTCTCTCTCTCAAATGCATCTTTCTCGTGATTCAGCCGCTAATCTCCGATTACACTTCTTTGTTCGAATGTTTGTTGATTCTGTTTACATGTTATCGTTGCAGTATCATTGTTCCAACATCGTCGTTTCAATGAAGCTTCCCATCACACATCAACCTTTCAATATCGATGTTGCAGTATCATTGCTGCAACATTGTGAAAAGTTGCATGTGCCACCTTCTTTGATGGGAGAGTTGCATTGTTCGATTTTCGTTAAATCGAAAGTCAGATTTTCTTGCGTCAGTAAGATTTTCTCCTTTTATAGAAAGTATAGATTCGTGCAATATCGTGAAAAGTCAGATGTGCTACAACAGTTGAGAGGAGACCTTTGCATTTTAGGTTTGTTTCTTATTTTGATTAACTGTTGATGATGTTGAGAGTTTTTATTGACACTGACATTTTAGAATATGCTAAGATGCATGTTGATATTATTAAAATGAACTACTACATAGAAAAATAGAAATATAATGAAATATTTATAAAGTATTACACGCTAGAGTTAACACTTGCTAGGATTTCGTAGACTCTGGCCTTTCTCCATGTGATTTCATGCTCTCTTTTGAATTTCAGGTCCGTTAGCATGTTGTAGATTTTCTGATCCTGTTTTAGAAGTTGTGTCAGAAACCCTTCTGCATTCTTCTGGAACTCTGATGGAGGAGAGTGGAGGACTTCATCGAGCAATGCTATGCTGTTCCAGGTTTTTTTTGTAATTAGTGTCATTGATTATGTCGACTTTCTTGTTTAGTTCTTCATATGTTCTTTGTTCTTTGAGTGACCACATCAAGAATTGTGTTTTAACATCCCTGGTGTCTGACCAGTGGTAGAAGCTGAAGTTTGCCATGTAGATTTTTTATTGGTTTTTCTGATTTGGAACAATTTTGGACAGAAAGTGATTTGTAGGACAATTTGTTGATGTTTTGAATCAAAAGTAATCATCGGTCTTTTATAGAGTTTAAAAACACGTCTACATGGTAAATGAAGAGGTTAATTGTAATTGTGATAATCTGCTTTTGTTCTTTGAACTTCGAAATTTTGTCCCTTGGGTTTCTTGGTATTTAATTTTACAGTTTTCCCATAAAAGTTGGGGTTCGAAAAGGTTTTTGCATTAAAAGACTGCTGTTTTGATTTATACATTAATATGTTTATATTAAATCTACACGTTTTCACTGTTAGATATTTCAGTATATAAACTCATACTCACTTCACCTGTTTTTCATCACGTTTTCCTACGAAGATATCATACTTTCAGGAAAGTCGAGTAATATATTTTATTCAAATGGCGTCATTCACTTCTGTAAAATCAGATGATTTAAAGCACCGTTTTGTCAGGCAAATCGAGGAACAGGTGTATGAAGATAGGGTTATTCTTCAAGAGCTGAAGAGATGTTTTGATGGATTGCAAGTTGGCCTATTCACGAGAGAGCAGGTTTCAAGAAATCTTATGCGGATGCCTTCAACTTCTGTTCGTGAGCTTTGTGTTGTCAGTAATATAGAGTGCGGTGATAGAGACGTGGAGTTCATGGCGATGCTGAAGGACATACATCGAGAGGTTCAGCAATCGATGGAGTTGAAGCTAAAGTTTCTTAATTCTTGTTGTTATTGTTAGATTTGAACTTTAATGTTGTTCAGTATGTTATGTAATTATTGGTCTTTTAATGTCATGAATAAATGAATAAATTTTAATCTTATGAATTTATGTTGCGTTTTAGTTTTACTTATTTAGTGTTTGAGTTTGATTTAGATTATGTTGATGTTGAATTGTGTCTGAACATCTGTTTGGTAAGTCAACAGAAGTTTAATAGTATCAAGGGTTGGTTTGATGGTGAACAGATTATGTTGATGTTGAATTGTGTCTGAACATCTGTTTGGTAAGTCAACAGATGTTTAATAATATCAAGGTTTGGTTTGATGGTGAACAGATGAGTGTAAAGATAAAACAAATGTTCAGAATTTGATCATTGAAAGTAGTTTTTTGAAGAATCTATGCTCCTGCAAATTACAGAGAGTCAATATTTGGAGTTGTAAAAGGTCTGTTGTAGTTAATGTTTGGTAAAAGAGAACATCTGCTGATGATGAAACATCTGTGTATGCTAACGAGTGTTTATTTACCTCTGTTGATTAAATGAATAAATTTTAATAGTATTAATCTTTGTTGTCGCATCTTCATTTTAATTATTTTAGTCATTCCTAAGTATTATTATATAATTTTGTTTATCAATAACAGTTTTTTGGAAGAATTTACCGTATATTTTGGTGTTATAAAAGGTGTGTTGTAGCTAAAGTCTAACAAAAGAGAGCATCTGCTGATAAATAAATGTCTGAAGATGCAAAGGTCTGCTATAGGTCAAAAGATGTTAACGAACAACAGATGATATTCAATCTTAAAATGCTTAACAGAGTATTTGTGTCACACCCCGACCACGTAGAACATACGAAGTGTGGCGGAAACATCGGGGAGTGTTGTAACATAATTAATTGTTTCAAATCCATGGCAATTGAAGTTTCGTTTTATTGATTAAAAGTGTTACAATGTCTAATCAAACAAGGAAAAACAACATAATTAACTAGTCTTGCATCTTTTATTGTCACTAAAGCCCAAGTCTGCCTATATGTATCTTGATCATCTTATGCAACAGTTCCTGAAAAACACATGTGAAAATAGGTACGTCAGCATAAAAATGCCTGTGAGATACATAGGTTTTGTGAAAATAGGTTCCATGACTTATGTTTGAGAAAATGTTTAGTCATGAACCTTGTAATTTGCTTTGTTTTGTAAATCATTTGAAAAACAATGAGTTCAGATGATATGTATAAAATAAGTGAATAATGTATGGTTAAATGAATAACCATAGTAAAATGGGTATGTATAAGATAAGTTGTTTGTAAAACAATGTCTTGTGAAAAGTATGTTATTTGTATAAAATGTTATATGTATCAAACTGAAATGATTCAAATAACGCTACAATATGTAATACCATACAAACACTTATATATAGGAAGTACCAGCGGCGTATCCACCATGCTTGTATCATATTACACACGCATCGTTACTTAATCACTTAATCAAACCAAACTAATGTCAAAATGTCTATGTCAAATATCCATGTCAAATGTCTATGTCAAAATATCATGTATGGCAAGTGAAATGTCTCAACTAAACCATATACACAAGAACAAAGTATTGAAGTAAAACTTGGTTTAAATCAAAGTTATGTTTTGTGGGAAATGCATGATCAAATGTCAATCATGTTAAAATGTCTATGCCGAAATGTCTATGTCAAATACGGTTCACACGGTTCACAGATACAAACGGTTCACAGATATCAACGGATCACAGTCAAATGATTTCAACGGTTCAATATGTAGTATAATGTGTTCATATGCTGGATAAGCATATGCAACAGAAAAAGCAATGTAACACAATGTACTAAGTACGCACACAATGGCATACATAGCATGAGATGTAATGTAAAACAATGTACTAAGTACGCACACAATGGGCATACATAGCATGAGATGTAATGTAGAACGATGTACTAAGTAATGCACACAATGGGCACACCTAGCATGAAATGTAATGTAAAACGATGTACTAAGTACGCACACAATGGGCATACATAGCATGAAATGTAATGTAAAACGATGTACTAAGTACGCACACAATGGGCATACATAGCATGAAATGTAATGAAATCATGTACTATAATGTACTAATGAACATAGCAAGTATATGATGTCAAAACCGGAAAGCATGAAAGTAACAAGTAGGCACATGTGTTCCACCCCAAAACAGTTTGGAAAACAGTAAAAGAGGGGTCTATGTACTCACCTGAGATTGCTCAGTAGTCCTTGAGTAACAACTAAACAATGCTAGAGATCGCGGATATCAAACGGCACCTAGTATAGGTAGCTACATTAATAAACCGGACCTAAATCGGAGGATCGGGTAGCACTAGGGTTTGTAAACCAAACGAGTGTAGAGACTCGTGTCTTTTGGATTTAACAAAGCCTACATACTAAATGAAACTTAATCTAAGTGTCTACGACCCATTACGACCCGTTTAGGTAGCTTATGCTACTTTAACGCGTCGTTCGCGTGAAACGCGTTCGGACCGCCTAACTAGCCCTATGACAAGTGTTATATGCCTAAACATATTACATAATCAGTTATGTGAAAAAGGTTTAGGTTACATATGCTTAATTACCAATTATACATGAAAAGGGTATTCTGGTAATTTACCTAAGGCATATAAACTACCTATCATACAACTACTTAAACGATGTGACCATAGGGTATAACCTCGGAAGGTTATTCCCTACCTACTATGGTCACCTAATGTGTTTGGTCGGATCCTAATGATCGACCAAACTGGGTCGGGTTCGAAGGTATAGGCGATTTATTAGATCGCCTACCCTACGACCCTAGACAACGTGGTAGTCAGTGGGCATAGTCCCAAGGGACTATGACCAACGTGATTACACTCACGTTGCGAAGTTCAAACGAACTTCGCATTGACCATTACTGGTCAACGCTGAAAGTCAAACAAAGTTTGACTTTCTGACTCGAAAAGCAGTAAAAATAAGGAAAAGAACGAAAGAATACTTACGAAGGGTCCCCGAATGCTAACCCAGATCAAAATAGCTCAGGTATGAAACGAAGGTTCCAACTTAGAGTCTTTTCAATCAGATTTGTGGGTTTTTAAGCCAAAGGGGGGTGGGTATTTATAGATAAAGTAGAGCCGCTAGGATCGTTTCTTGAATATCGTGCCACGATCCGAGCCGTACACTTGTCACAAAGGTTATGGAGCCACATATGCTCCTAATCTTAGTGATTAAGCAAGTTGCAAACATGTGGTTGTGGTTAAATCTACTGAAAACAGGCTGTTAAGTACTCTGCATCTGGTCTGAACTTGCTTTACAGACCTCAAAGCTGCCAATGTTGAGGTCCGTAAGGTAACAACTTTGGCAGATTTACAGTTTTGGTCCCTGCAATGCAATCAGCCCATTTTTGACACGTTTAAGGCCCGTTAACCCCATTTCAAAGCTCTAAAATGAAGTTAAAGTATAGGGAACTTAAAACATGCTCAAAAATATCTCGGATGTCGGTTCGTTTAGCCGTACGAACGCGATGTTTGCTTAATTACGACGGAATGCGCACAAGCGCGAAAAACGATCCAAATGACGCGACGAATGGATTTTTCTTAAGGCGAACACTAAAATATAATGTAGTCATGTTCACATAAATTTTTGGATGTCCGGATGTATTCAGAACGTAAGTTATGCGCGAAAATGCAAACTTGTGCACTTTTTGACACTTTTAGTCCCTGAATGACACAAAAGTTTATTTTAGCACACCGAACCCCTCAAAGCCTATTTCTAAGCTATGTAAAGGATATTTATGGTATGTTTAACTAATGGTCATGTTCCGGAATGTCTGTTACAGTTCATATTGGCATACTTTCGCAGTTTGTCAACTTTAGTCCCTGTAAGCGATTTAACATGTTTTTGCCATACCAAAGCCTTCAAAACTTATTTCTAAGTTATGTAAAGGTTATTTAAGGCATGTTAAGCCTATTTCACTATTCCGGAGTGTTCGTTGGATTAAACTGGTTATATTTACGCATCAGTGCGCGTATAACCTTCCAGAAAGCGATATAGTGTTTGAAATCGAACAAGAATTGATATGTGTAAACGATACACATATTTTTACAAATCCCAAGTATGAAATACAATATTTCACTGGTTGGGCATTTGTTTGATGGTTGAAAAGACACAGGTGTTACAGTCTCCCCTACTTTAGGAAATTTCGTCCCGAAATTAATTCGTAGGAGTCTGTCTATGACTTTGTTTCAAATAGTCATCAAAGATATGTAAAGCATAATCTGATTATTTTCCTCAACGGATATTTTTCAGAAGCGAAAATGAACGAACAGGGTCATTTTCTTCAACGGGTTCTTCGGAAATGGAAAATAAAGGAATTAACTAAACGGATATACATTTCCCTCAACGGATATTCTTCAGAAGTGAAAATGAATGGATGATTCATTCTTTCTCAACGGATTCTTTGTCAGAAATGGGAATGAAGGAATAATCCACGGATATTCATTTCTCTCAACGGATATTCTTCAGAACGAAAATGAACAAACGGGGTCATTTTCCTCAACGGTTTGTTCTTTAGAATTTGAAATGAAAGAAAAATCAACCAATATTCATTTCTCTCAACGGATATTCTTCAGAACGAAAATGAACAAACGGGGTCATTTTCCTCAACGGTTTGTTCTTCAGAATTTGAAATGAAAGAAAAAAAATCAACGGATATTCATTTCTCTCAACGGATATTCTTCAGAACGAAAATGAACAAACGGGGTCATTTTCCTCAACGGTTTGTTCTTCAGAATTTGAAATGAAAGAAAAATCAACGGATATTCATTTCCTCAACGGATAAATCTTCAGAAACGAAAATGAACTAACGGAGTCATTTTCAACGGTTATTTCCTCAGAGTTGGAAATGAAGGATTACACAACGGAAATTCATTTCCTCAACGGATAAATCTTCAGAAACGAAAATGAACTAACGGAGTCATTTTCAACGGTTGCTTCCTCAGAGTTGGAAATGAAGGATTACACAACGGATATTCATTTCTCTCAACGGATATTCTTCAGAACGAAAATGAACAAACGGAGTCATTTTCAACGGTTGCTTCCTCAGAGTTGGAAATGAAGGATTTCACAACGGATATTCATTTCCTCAACGGATATTCTTTAGAACGAAAATGAATTGATAATTCATTTTCCTCAACGGTTATTCTTCAGAATGGAAATGAAAAGATAAACAACGGATATTCATTTCCTCAACGGATATTCTTTAGAACGAAAATGAATGGATAATTCATTTTCCTCAACGGTTATTCTTCAGAATGGAAATGAAAAGATAATCAACGGATATTCATTTCCTCAACGGATATTCTTCAGAAGTGAAAAATGAATAGCTAGTTCATTTTTCCTCAACGGATGCTTCATCAGAATTGGAAATGAATAGGGTTAACTCTTGATACATGATAGAACTTGCTGTGATTTCTGTGCACTAAATTCCATAATTATGTATGCATCCATAATTACGTAATTCCTTGCACAGTCCGCACAGTTTGTTTTGAAATGTTGTGGGGAAAGATATCAAACCTGAGATGAAAGTGACTAGACTACCATAGGGTCCTTTTAATTAGATCAACAGAGGATCTTCTTAATTAGGCCACTAAGGAGTCCTTTCAGCTATATCATCACATGATATCCCTAACAAGATTTTTGGATCAATCTGTTTAACTAGACCACAAAAGGGGTCTAATTATGAAGTAGTACATTATAATCCAAGGGACTTTAACTACAACGTAGAAGTCCATTAAGGATTTAAGTAGTACCTTTGGGTATCCTACTATGAATCTCTTGCACAAAGATATGTAAGATTTTACGAGGATTTGAATAACATAAATTGGATCACATGACACATAAAGGATAACACATAAGCACATAACCACATAATTGTTTAATTGTTATTTTCTTGTTATTGATTGCTATTAACTTGGCGCCTCGTACATCGTTTCTCTTGGAAGAAACGGGTACTTAGGATTTTCGTGGAAACGCAAGAGATTATACAAGGGAAGAAATTTGGAAGTAGTCTGTTCTTCAAGGAATGCGGTTCCTTGATTGACGGTATTGTATGGGATATGTTTATACATGCAACCACATAAACATATTGAAATGTAAATGAAAGATTTATTTATAAACAACAATAACAACAACTGTTTCATAGATTGTGATAAAAGAAAATAATACACAAGGCTCGATTATTTTCTAAACAGCGTTATCTTCTGTCGGTCAGATACTCATCCCTGCGCTGGATTTGCATCAGCAAGTCTTGGGCAATTTCTACTAAAATGGCCCATCTCGCCACAGTTGTAGCAAGATCCCAGTGGGAAACGAGCTTGAGCAGGATTGTTGTTAATCTGATTTGGTGCTGCTGCTGTTGGGCAAACCCTCGCTGTATGACCTATAAGTCCGCAAACTTGGCATGTGCGGCACTTCACACCAGCATGATGATGTAGGCCACATTGGTTGCACATGGGTGCAGTTCCTTTGTAGGGTTTCCTGGCAGGGGGTTGAGCTAGTTGGTTGGGGACGGCTTGATCATTGTGAGCGACCACGGCGAAGTTCTGAGAAGCCTTTCGCTTCTTTGACTTCTTAGAGGATCCAGTCTGTTCATCCATGGTCTTTGATTCCTCGATTGGTTTCGATTCCTCGACCAGTTTCTTGTCACCCTTTCGGAAAAGCTTACGTTTCCTGATCTGCGATTCAGTCAAGGTTGCAGATAACTCAATGGCCTGCCTAACAGTAGTAGGGTTGCTACCAGTCAAAATGTCTTGTATTGAGTCGGGAAGGCCATCAATGTACTTTTCGATCGCCTTATCCAAAGGCGTGACCATGTTTGGGCATAACAGACTTAACTCCTCATAACGGTCCGTGTAGGCTCGATGCTCACCGCTGTCTTGCTTAAGATCATCAAATTCCCTTTCCAGAGCCCTGATCTCGTGACGAGGACAAAACTCCTTCATCATGAGAGCCCTAAGTTCGGCCCATGTCTGTGCTAGAGCAACTTCTGCACCACGATCTCTCATAACCCCATTCCACCACGTAAGGGCTCTCTTCTGGAACACACTCGAAGCAAACTCGACCTTGCGATTGTCAGGACACTGCACATGGCGGAAAGTATTCTCAATGCTCTCGAACCATTGAAGAAGCCCAGTCGCTCCCTCAGAACCACTAAACTTGAGTGGTTTCGCCGAGTTAAAACTCTTGAAATTGCATGGACCATTGTTGTTGTTGTTGGCTTGATTCCATTGAGCAAAGAGGTTTGGGAATTGAGCAGCCATTTGCTGCGCAATGATTTCTGCCAATTCGGCAGTCGCTATCTGGCTTTCGCGTCGAGGAGGCATTCTAAAAGAGGAAACATGAAATGAAACGAGTGAGAGGATTAGACGAAAAGAATGAGATGAAACAAATCTGATGAAAGCAAGGATAGTGGTCATTTGTTTGTTACTACAAAGCAACAAACGACCCGGTGAATAATCAAAGTAAATAGGTCAAAAATAATGTATCGCGAATACATGCTCGCCTATAAGTGAACACTCATCCCAAGAATTCCCAGGTAAGCACAACTGGTCTCGCGTCTGATGAGATGTATACGAAGTGCTTGCCTAGACAGAAAACCAGAATACAGGCATTCACCCTTCCAGTTTGCACGTGTTCACATTATTTAAAACCCAAAACCTTGACGAGATTTTTGAAAATTCAAAGGGGTTCAAAACCATATAACAGAGGGTTCAAAACCTTGTAATAAATCATCCTAGAACAGATGATTAGTTTTCAAAGCGGTTTTGAAATTTATGTTCTTGTTGTGGTAGTCGCCTAAGGATAGGTGACGGTATTTTTTTTTTTTTATGACTAAACGCAAGTAAACTCGCGTTAGGGTCCTAAGAAGGTTATAGACTAGGTCAAAGCATTACTAATAACCTAATTCCCTATAACCATTGGCTCTGATACCATCTTTTCTGTCACACCCCGACCACGTAGAACATACGAAGTGTGGCGGAAACATCGGGGAGTGTTGTAACAGAATTAATTGTTTCAAATCCATGGCAATTGAAGTTTCGTTTTATTGATTAAAAGTGTTACAATGTCTAATCAAACAAGGAAAAACAACATAATTAACTAGTCTTGCATCTTTTATTGTCACTAAAGCCCAAGTCTGCCTATATGTATCTTGATCATCTTATGCAACAGTTCCTGAAAAACACATGTGAAAATAGGTACGTCAGCATAAAAATGCCTGTGAGATACATAGGTTTTGTGAAAATAGGTTCCATGACTTATGTTTGAGAAAATGTTTAGTCATGAACCTTGTAATTTGCTTTGTTTTGTAAATCATTTGAAAAACAATGAGTTCAGATGATATGTATAAAATAAGTGAATAATGTATGGTTAAATGAATAACCATAGTAAAATGGGTATGTATAAGATAAGTTGTTTGTAAAACAATGTCTTGTGAAAAGTATGTTATTTGTATAAAATGTTATATGTATCAAACTGAAATGATTCAAATAACGCTACAATATGTAATACCATACAAACACTTATATATAGGAAGTACCAGCGGCGTATCCACCATGCTTGTATCATATTACACACGCATCGTTACTTAATCACTTAATCAAACCAAACTAATGTCAAAATGTCTATGTCAAATATCCATGTCAAATGTCTATGTCAAATATCCATGTCAAATGTCTATGTCAAAATATCATGTATGGCAAGTGAAATGTCTCAACTAAACCATATACACAAGAACAAAGTATTGAAGTAAAACTTGGTTTAAATCAAAGTTATGTTTTGTGGGAAATGCATGATCAAATGTCAATCATGTTAAAATGTCTATGCCGAAATGTCTATGTCAAATACGGTTCACACGGTTCACAGATACAAACGGTTCACAGATATCAACGGATCACATTCAAATGATTTCAACGGTTCAATATGTAGTATAATGTGTTCATATGCTGGATAAGCATATGCAACAGAAAAAGCAATGTAACACAATGTACTAAGTACGCACACAATGGCATACATAGCATGAGATGTAATGTAAAACAATGTACTAAGTACGCACACAATGGGCATACATAGCATGAGATGTAATGTAGAACGATGTACTAAGTAATGCACACAATGGGCACACCTAGCATGAAATGTAATGTAAAACGATGTACTAAGTACGCACACAATGGGCATACATAGCATGAAATGTAATGTAAAACGATGTACTAAGTACGCACACAATGGGCATACATAGCATGAAATGTAATGAAATCATGTACTATAATGTACTAATGAACATAGCAAGTATATGATGTCAAAACCGGAAAGCATGAAAGTAACAAGTAGGCACATGTGTTCCACCCCAAAACAGTTTGGAAAACAGTAAAAGAGGGGTCTATGTACTCACCTGAGATTGCTCAGTAGTCCTTGAGTAACAACTAAACAATGCTAGAGATCGCGGATATCAAACGGCACCTAGTATAGGTAGCTACATTAATAAACCGGACCTAAATCGGAGGATCGGGTAGCACTAGGGTTTGTAAACCAAACGAGTGTAGAGACTCGTGTCTTTTGGATTTAACAAAGCCTACATACTAAATGAAACTTAATCTAAGTGTCTACGACCCATTACGACCCGTTTAGGTAGCTTATGCTACTTTAACGCGTCGTTCGCGTGAAACGCGTTCGGACCGCCTAACTAGCCCTATGACAAGTGTTATATGCCTAAACATATTACATAATCAGTTATGTGAAAAAGGTTTAGGTTACATATGCTTAATTACCAATTATACAT
The DNA here is from genome assembly GCA_030545235.1 of Helianthus tuberosus. Taxonomy (NCBI): domain Eukaryota; kingdom Viridiplantae; phylum Streptophyta; class Magnoliopsida; order Asterales; family Asteraceae; genus Helianthus; species Helianthus tuberosus. Next base: position 108,700,542 of record CM060393.1, read on the forward strand.
GAAAAGGGTATTCTGGTAATTTACCTAAGGCATATAAACTACCTATCATACAACTACTTAAACGATGTGACCATAGGGTATAACCTCGGAAGGTTATTCCCTACCTACTATGGTCACCTAATGTGTTTGGTCGGATCCTAATGATCGACCAAACTGGGTCGGGTTCGAAGGTATAGGCGATTTATTAGATCGCCTACCCTACGACCCTAGACAACGTGGTAGTCAGTGGGCATAGTCCCAAGGGACTATGACCAACGTGATTACACTCACGTTGCGAAGTTCAAACGAACTTCGCATTGACCATTACTGGTCAACGCTGAAAGTCAAACAAAGTTTGACTTTCTGACTCGAAAAGCAGTAAAAATAAGGAAAAGAACGAAAGAATACTTACGAAGGGTCCCCGAATGCTAACCCAGATCAAAATAGCTCAGGTATGAAACGAAGGTTCCAACTTAGAGTCTTTTCAATCAGATTTGTGGGTTTTTAAGCCAAAGGGGGGTGGGTATTTATAGATAAAGTAGAGCCGCTAGGATCGTTTCTTGAATATCGTGCCACGATCCGAGCCGTACACTTGTCACAAAGGTTATGGAGCCACATATGCTCCTAATCTTAGTGATTAAGCAAGTTGCAAACATGTGGTTGTGGTTAAATCTACTGAAAACAGGCTGTTAAGTACTCTGCATCTGGTCTGAACTTGCTTTACAGACCTCAAAGCTGCCAATGTTGAGGTCCGTAAGGTAACAACTTTGGCAGATTTACAGTTTTGGTCCCTGCAATGCAATCAGCCCATTTTTGACACGTTTAAGGCCCGTTAACCCCATTTCAAAGCTCTAAAATAAAGTTAAAGTATAGGGAACTTAAAACATGCTCAAAAATATCTCGGATGTCGGTTCGTTTAGCCGTACGAACGCGATGTTTGCTTAATTACGACGGAATGCGCACAAGCGCGAAAAACGATCCAAATGACGCGACGAATGGATTTTTCTTAAGGCGAACACTAAAATATAATGTAGTCATGTTCACATAAATTTTTGGATGTCCGGATGTATTCAGAACGTAAGTTATGCGCGAAAATGCAAACTTGTGCACTTTTTGACACTTTTAGTCCCTGAATGACACAAAAGTTTATTTTAGCACACCGAACCCCTCAAAGCCTATTTCTAAGCTATGTAAAGGATATTTATGGTATGTTTAACTTATGGTCATGTTCCGGAATGTCTGTTACAGTTCATATTGGCATACTTTCGCAGTTTGTCAACTTTAGTCCCTGTAAGCGATTTAACATGTTTTTGCCATACCAAAGCCTTCAAAACTTATTTCTAAGTTATGTAAAGGTTATTTAAGGCATGTTAAGCCTATTTCACTATTCCGGAGTGTTCGTTGGATTAAACTGGTTATATTTACGCATCAGTGCGCGTATAACCTTCCAGAAAGCGATATAGTGTTTGAAATCGAACAAGAATTGATATGTGTAAACGATACACATATTTTTACAAATCCCAAGTATGAAATACAATATTTCACTGGTTGGGCATTTGTTTGATGGTTGAAAAGACACAGGTGTTACAATTTGACACTAACAGTGGTGGGGCTAATGATGAATAAGTATTATTGTATAAGGTCTGCTATAAGTATTATTATATAATTTTGTTTATCAATAACAGTTTTTTGAAAGAATTTACGGTATATTTTGCTATTATAAAAGGTGTGTTGTAGCTAAAGTTTAACAAAAGAAAGCATCTGCTGATGAATAAATGTCTGAAGATGCAAAGGTCAGCTATGGGTCAACAAATGTTAACGAACAACAGAAGATATTCAATCTTAAAATGCTTAACAGAGGATTTGAGACTAACAATGGTTGGGCTAATGATGAATAAGTATTATTATATAAGGTCTGCTATAAGTATTATTATATAATTTTGCTTATCAATAACAGTTTTTTGGAAGAATTTACGGTATATTTTTCTGTTATAAAATGTGTGTTGTAGCTAAAGTCTGACAAAAGAGAGCATCTGCTGATGAATAAATGTCTGAAGATGCAAAGGTCAGCTATGGGTCAACAGATGTTAACGAACAACAGATGATATTCAATCTTAAAATGCTTAACAGAGGATTTGATACTAACAGTGGTTGGGGTAATGATGAATAAGTATTATTATATAAGGTCTGCTATAAGTATTATTATATAATTTTGTTTATCAATAATAGTTTTTTGGAAGAATTTACGGTATATTTTGCTGTTATAAAAGGTGTGTTGTAGCTAAAGCCTGACAAAAGAGAGCATCTGCTGATGAATAAATGTCTAAAGATGCAAAGGTCTGCTATGGGTCAACAGATGTTAACGAACAACAGATGATATTCAATCATAAAATGTTTAACAGAGGATTTGATACTATCAGTGGTTGGGCTAATAGTAGATGTTTGACTTACGACTGTTGAGTTAAACCGATTGAAAACAACTGTTTTTGAAACTTCTGCTTGCCTAAAAATACATCCACTGCTAAAGGGTACCATCTGTTGTCATAATTTCTGTTTATCCTAATGACTGTTGATTTACTATACTGCTGACTGTCATCCATTATGACAACAGAGGTTCTGACGTGGACAGATGTTAGCTAAAAATAAAACAACTGCTGAAAGTTATAATCTGTTCTCATAACTTCTGTTTATCTAACGACAGTTTGACTCACACTGTTCCCAACGACCAATAGAGGTTTCCAAACAACTGTCATCGGTTGTCGCAAGAGAGGTTCTGACGTGGACAGATCTTAGCCATCAAATATTTGTAACTACGGCCACGTCAACATGAAAAAAAGATAAAGCCAACTAACATGCTGCATTTAACATACTTAGAGCTAACATGAACAAACAACGAAGCTGGAGATTATACTGACTTATAATCACGATAAAATGAACCTGCTGACTCATGAATCCATGTCCCACAAACAAACCCAATTAGCCCGACAGCAACTTCAGTAAATACTTTCTCATTCCTCGACCTTTTTTAAAACTCTCTTTTGTTTGTTATTGAAAGTGACAAAAGAAGTAATTACATATTAATATAAGTAGAAAATGCTCACCACTTGTCTTATGGTTCAAGAAAAACCAGCAGAAATGAAACCCGATTCGCCCTTGGCAATCCCCAACCTCAAGATGTACGGACAAAAAAGTAATCATCTTATGATCTGAAACTAGGTTCCCTTACAATTTCTGAAAGTTGTACAACATTAAACAGAATACAACTTTATTCGAACTACAATAATTGTAACATATAAGAAATTTCTGATGTGCGTAAAAGTATAAAAGCAAGCAAACACAGATCAGTTGCAGAGCACATGATACATGTCATTTAAAGATCTGATCGAAAACTAATTACATAACAACAAAAAAATGAAAACATGCAAAACATAAGTATATAATTATAATAAACTATATTTTTATAGAAAAGTGTTCTTAGAGTATATCTGTGTAAATACTCCTGTTCAACCCAATTAGAAAAAAAATAAACAACTACAAAAGAAAAGATATTGACTAATTTCAACTGTAGGGGCCTTCTGTAGATGCAAGCAATAATCAGCAAATCAATCAAAAATAAAAATAAATGTAAACATATTATTTGTTGGACTCTGTATACCCAAGACACATATTAAATTGATGTGGCTAGTACGTTATGATCCAAGTCTAGTCATACACAATAACAAGCTAGACAAACACTTATATTATTTATTTGTGATATGATCAAACAAATAAATATTAACACTTACAATATTTAGAAATTGGTTTTCTAAATAATTGCACTTGACAAACTAATAAAATTATATGGATAATTTGTTTTGAGAGAGTATTTTATTTTGTTATTTAATTGGTTAAATAATATAATAAAAATAGCATAAGTCGTATAACATATGATGTTATATTTTATAAAAGTTATAAAATATATATATGTAAGACTTATATTATTTAAAAGAAAAATTTGTTTTTGTTTTTTAAAAAGTCTAGGCCGCCACCCCCCCCTCCATGGGGTCTTCCCAAAATTGTTGGTCCAATGAGATTTCATGCATTTGCATGTGTGTTGATTGGGTGCTCTTCCCTAAATGCTTTGGCCAATCACATTGCATGCAAATTGCATGGTAAGATGCATCTTGATTGGGCATGTTGGGTGGCCAAGATTCTCTAAATTCTTATAAGTATTTTGTATGACAAAATTACAAGGTGATGAACTTGAGAAGACTTCTTTTGGCTCTCTAAAAAATGGGCCAAGTATGTGCCATTAGAGAAGTTCTTTTAAATTTCAAAATCAAGTAAAAGAGCTCTAGAGAAATCGGCCATGAGATGGTTATACAAGAGGGTTTTTCAAGTTTGTTTTTCAAGTGCAAAACTCAAGAAAATGCTCTCTAAAAATCAACCATGGTATGGTTGATCAAGAGGGAATTTCAAGTGAGTTTATGAGTGTAGAAATCCTAGCTAAACATAAGGTGTTTGTTGGAAGGCTTGGGGTATACAAGCTTGAGGTCTTCTACACTTGAAGGCAACCGTTCAAGAAGCATCATCTTCTTCATATCCTTTACTCCTTGGAAGGTAGTATTCTAAACACTCTATGGTTGTATTTTTTTTTTGATAGCATGCATGTTCATATATGGATCCGGGATTGGGTTTTACACATAAAATGAGTTTTATGTCTTGTAAGTAACACGTTTTAAATAATAATTTCCGCTGCGTTTTTATTTTATATGGATAAAATTCTTTGATAAACATGTGAAAAACCCAACATTATTTGCATCCGTGCACTCTGGTAGAATTAGTAGTCCATCTGAAAGATATGGATTTTTCACGGATAGATGCTACATGGCAGATTCAAGTAAACCTACCACATACCATGATGCAATGTCAAAATCCGATTGTGACAGATGGCTTGAAGCTATGAACGTAGAGATGCAATCCATGTATGACAACCAAGTTTGGGAATTGGTTGTGTCATCTCTTAACTCCAAAGTAGTTGGAAGTAAGTGGGTTTTCAGGAAGAAATCAAATATGCATGGAAACTTGGATACTTATAAAAGGAGACTTGTAACAAAAGGTTTCACTCAAACTCAAAGGGTTGATTATGATGAGACTTTCTCGCCTGTGGCGATGCTAAAGTCAACTAGGATATCATTTGCCATACTTGCACAATATGATTATGAGATTTGGCAAATGGATGTCAAAACGGCTTTCCTTAATAGATATCTTGAGGAAGATGTCTATATAGTTAAGCCTGAAGGTTTTGTCGATCCAAAACATCCTGACAAAGTATGCAAGTTAAAGAAATCAATCTATAGATTGAAACAAGCATCTAGAAGTTGGAATCACCATTTTGATGAAGAGATTAGGGAATATGGATTCATCAAGAACGTCGATGAAGCTTGTGTGTATAAGATGGCTAGTGGGAGCATCATTACTTTCTTAGTATGATATGTCGATCACTATTTGGAAATAACATTCCAACCTTGGAGGGTGTAAAAGCTTGGCTTGAAAGTTGTTTTTCAATTAAGGATCTTGGTGAAGTCGCCTATATTTTGGGAATAAAGAATCTATAAGGATAGATCAAGGCGCACGATAGGTTTAAATTTAAGTGCATACATTGACAATGTCTTGAAAAGATTCAAGATAGAGAACTCTATGAAAGGTTTGGTACCTATTCAAGAGGGGACAATATTGAGTGCGTCTCAATGTCAAAGCTCAAAGGATGAGCAGGAAAGAATGAAAGGAATCCCATATGCGTCAGCTATAGGATTCATTATGTAGGTAATGATATGCACTAGACCAGACAAGTTATGCGCTTTAAGCATAACGAGAAGATACCAGCGAGTAACGGTCATTGGGTGACTGTTATAAATATATTGAAATACCTCAGAAAGACTAAGGATATATTTCTAATATATGGATCTTGTGAAGAAGAACTCATTGTAAAGGGTTACAGGGATGCGAGTTTCGGAATTCGTTGTAAAGGGTTACATGGATACGAGTCTCCAAAATGATCGAGATGGTTCTCAATCACAATCAGGGTAACATTGTCCACTACAGAATCAGAATACATCGCCGCTTCATTCATTGAGATAATTCATATGAAGTTGCCACTTGAATTATTGCCGATCTAGGGGTAGTCCATACCATTCAGGACCCCTAGAGATCTTTGTGATAACGAAGGTGCGATTGGTTAAATCAAGGAACCTCGTGTACATCGAAAGATTAGGCACATTGAGCGGAGTTTCAACTACATAAGGGATGAAGTTGAAAAAGGGAAAGATATGTATTCGCAAAGTTCACACTGATCAAAATATTACGGATCCACTCACGAAGCTCCTTAAACGGGCAAAGCATGAAAGGGTCATACTTGTACCTAAGGACTTCGATATTCTAGTGATTGGATTTGATCTATTTTGTATTTGGATATTGGAACAATTGTTATTATAACTCTTTATGGTATGTTGAGTTATGTTCCATTTTAGCATGGTTAAATCCGTGAATAAGTTACTTATTCTAAATGTCCGTAGTCGATCATACTTGCGGGAACAAATATGAATGTAAGACTATTATGAACTTGGATTGGTGGATATTCATCTAGTGTGAATATAGAGCAAAGTGTTGCTGCCAAGGTTCATAGATATTTGTGGGATACAAATATTGGACTGACTCGCTCTCAAATATTACTGCATGGAATCATTGGTGATTGATCATAAGTAAATTTGAGTAAAGGAGAATATCATAGTATCCTCTGACCTGAGATACATATTGGGTCTTGATATTCACCAAGTATTATACCTTGACCTAGTTCTTAGCTGTCTGTAATAAGGCAGTACACAAGGCTAAACGCAGGTGTGGTACAAGGTGATTGTGAGAGACGTATGTTGTCCAGAAGGGATTTGTTCCTCTTATTCGTTGAGAGTAAGATGTCTAAGGCCTGATAAAGTTAAATCAACAGAGAGTGATCACTCTATGTCTCTGGATTTAACATGACATCTGTAACGAAAGGATAAATGATAGATTCACCTATATCATGTTCAAGTAAGGGACTTGAAAGGGATGATGTTATTGAATGGCAAATATAGTCATACGTATTGGGGGTAGTAAACCGTAGTTAGGCGTCATTTACTACTTGCATCAATCTTCTATGTATCTTGTGCAAGTGGGAGATTGTTGGACTCTGTATGCCCAAGACACATATTAAATTGATGTGGCTAGTACGTTATGATCCAAGTCGAGTCATACCCAATAACAAGCTAGACAAACACTTATATTATTTATTTGTGATATGATCAAACAAATAAATATTAACACTTACAATATTTAGAAATTGGTTTTCTAAATAATTGCACTTGACAAACTAATAAAATTATATGGATAATTTGTTTTGTGAGAGTATTTTATTTTGTTATTTAATTGGTTAAATAACATAATAAAAATAGCATAAGTCTTATAACATATGATGTTATATTTTATAAAAGTTATAAAATATATATATGTAAGACTTATATTATTTAAAAGAAAAATTTGTTTTTGTTTTTTAAAAAGTCTAGCCCCCCCCCCCCCCATGGGGTCTTCCCAAAATTGTTGGTCCAATGAGATTTCATGCATTTGCATGTGTGTTGATTGGGTGCTCTTCCCTAAATGCTTTGGCTAATCACATTGCATGCAAATTGCATGGTAAGATGCATCTTGATTGGGCATGTTGGGTGGCCAAGATTCTCTAAATTCTTATAAGTATTTTGTATGACAAAATTACAAGGTGATGAACTTGAGAAGACTTCTTTTGGCTCTCTAAAAAATGGGCCAAGTATGTGCCATTAGAGAAGTTCTTTTAAATTTCAAAATCAAGTAAAAGAGCTCTAGAGAAATCGGCCATGAGATGGTTATACAAGAGGGTTTTTCAAGTTTGTTTTTCAAGTGCAAAACTCAAGAAAATGCTCTCTAAAAATCAGCCATGGTATGGTTGATCAAGAGGGAATTTCAAGTGAGTTTATGAGTGTAGAAATCCTAGCTAAACATAAGGTGTTTGTTGGAAGGCTTGGGGTATACAAGCTTGAGGTCTTCTACACTTGAAGGCAACCGTTCAAGAAGCATCATCTTCTTCATATCCTTTACTCCTTGGAAGGTAGTATTCTAAACACTCTATGGTTGTGTTTTTATTTTGATAGCATGCATGTTCATATATGGATCCGGGATTGGGTTTTACACATAAAATGAGTTTTATGTCTTGTAAGTAACATGTTTTAAATAATAATTTCCGCTGCGTTTTTATTTTATATGGATAAAATACTTTGATAAACATGTGAAAAACCCAACATTATTTGCATCCGTGCACTCGGGCAAATATTCAACGGTGGCAATTTAAACTAAGGATGAGCAAATGGTATCCGGTACTGGTACCGAACCAGGTACATTTTTGGTACCGACTTTTGACATTTTCGGTACCAGTTCGGTACCGGTACAGTACGGTACCGGTATTTACCCACAAATACCGGTACCGAACCGTACCGTACCGGGTATATTCGGTACCGGTACCTACTTTTGTGGATTTTCGGTACCGGTACTTTCGGTTCCAGTACCGGTTCGATATGGGTCGATACCGAGCTCATCCCTAATTTAAACCCATTAACTTAATGAATGGGTCGTTTCAAGTTATGTTCAATCACTAACCGGTAAAAACTAGCTTTAAATAAGGTAGAATATCAACCAAATTGTATTTTTAAAACATAAAACCTCCTAAATCATTTATTAACATAATTACACTACTCTCATAGAATATTATGCATATTGACTCGTTACCCAACCCGCTTTATCCACTCATTTTACCACTCAAGATATTCATTGTTATTCAGGTACGTTTCAAAAAGTGACCTTCTCCAGGGATGTGCAAGGTTCAATGATCCTTTAAATTTTATTATCCTTTAAACAAATGATCTAAAGCACTGAAAAAAATAAACTAGAGAATACTTTCAAGAGATGCATACAAATCATATGTCAATAACCCAATGGAAAGCAAATAGTTACCCCTCAGGCCTCACCCCAAAAAACTTTTTACCCAATTTTTTTAATTTTTAATCAAAAGTTACCCTTTTTTGTTCAACCGAAATAGCTAAGGTACTAGTAGCTTTGAATTTTATCTAACTTTCTTTTTATCCAGTTTTGTAATTTGTCCATGTTAAAAGCAATTTTCAGATTTGATCAACAGTCATCATTTAAATTAAATATGAGACAAACTAAAAGTTTCTATTCTGTATTAAACACAAAGAATTCGAAACAATTAACGAAACCATGTGCTCGTTGTTCAATCATAAGAGATAACACGTGTACTGTTTAGAAAGTGACTGTTCAAACTAATTGTGAGGCACCAAAAGCAATAAGATTATACAAATTTCTTACCTGAGTAGAAGCGGTGAGGCGTGGAACTACTGAACTGGAGCCCTAATCGGAGATTGGCCATCCTAATCTAAGATTCAGCCCTAATCGGAAGTTGATGGAAGCAAGGACGCCCGGTACTAGAACGAGGGAGCAAGTACAGAGTATTAGAGGAAACATGTTGCGAGAAGAGGGTTAGTCAGTTACTAGAGTGAAGGCGTCAATTGGGGAGGGAGGGAATTAGGGTTTAGAATCTTGATATTGGGAGGGAAATATAAATTTTGAGATATAGAAAATAACTAAAAATACAAGAGGGAAACTGAAAAGTTTTAACGAGGGGAATTTTTGGAGGAAGTGTAATTACATTAGTGGCATAAAAACTAAATGCCACTAAAAATATGTGTTACTTACATATACAGATACTTAAAGTGCCACTAGAAATCTAAATTAGTGACATAAAACATAAATGCCATTAAAAATGTATGCCACTAAATGGCATTTTTTTGTAGTGCTTCTTGTCTCTATATAAAAGTTGTTTCATCCCTAAATGGAGGTTCTACCACTGCCGTCTCGAATTCAAAATTCTCAAAAACAGTTTCCAACATATTAAAAACCCTCCAATTTAAACCCTGTTTCATCCCCAAATCACCTTCTTCTCCGATCATGTCTCTGAACATCAAAAACCCTCACAACTACCTCCCCAACTTCGAGAAAACCAGCAAAAAATACCAGCTAACACTCTATAATTGACCTTTTAACGTCATCAAAATACAAATCAATTCTTACTACTGATGCTCCGGTTCATACAGAAACACTCCGGCAATTTTGGTTTAATGCTGAAATAGAGTCTGAAGATAATAATCCAGCTGCCATCAGATCCAAGGTCGGGAAAGTGTGGTACGGATTTCTCCCTTTACAATTTCCACTACATTTGCATTGGACGACTTGGGAGGTAAGACCAACTTTGAAAAACTTGAACTTCATACAGAGTTCATTGAAAGAGGGTATGATGCACAATTAAAGGAAGTTACTATCTACAAACCAAACTTCCCTGTGCCAATGAAAATTTTGTTTCATACTCTTTTAACTTGTGTCTCAGCCAAGACCACCGCATTTAATGAGATACCTTTGAATATTCATGTGACACCTGTGCCTCCACGGCCATCAAACAAATACCAAACCAATGAAATATTGTATTTCATACTTGGGATTTGTATAAATATGGGTATCTTTTGCACATATCAATTCTTGTTCAATTTCGGGCTCTAAATCGCTTTCTGGAAGGTTATACGCGCACTGATGAGTAAATATAACCAGTTTAATGCAACAAACACTCCGGAACAGTGACATAGGCTTAACATGCCTTAAATAACCTATACATAACTTAGAAATAAGTTTTGGAAGGTTTGGTGTGCCGAAATCATGTTTATTCGCTTACAGGGACTAATTTCGACAAATTGAGAAAGAATGCCGATTCGTACTGTAACGAACATTCCGGAACATGACCATAAGTTAAACATACTCTAAATATCCTTTACATAGCTTAGAAATAGGATTTGAGGGGTTCGGTGTGCTAAAATAAACTTTTTGGTCATTCAGGGACTAAAAGCGTCAAAAAGTGCATAAGTTTGCATTTTCGCGCATATCTTACGTTCTGAATACATCCGAACATCCAAAACTTTATGTAATCATTAAAATATTTTATTTTAGTGATTGGCATGATAAAATTCCATTCGTCGCGTAATTAACCGAACAACGCACTCGTACGACCAAACGAACCGACATCCGAGATATTTTTGAGCATGTTTCATGTTCCCTATACTTTAACTTCATTTTAGAGCCTTGAAATAGGATTAACGGGGCTTAAACGTGTCAAAAATGCATCAAAAACCATCTTTTGCACATTCAGGGACCAAAATTGACAATCTGCCATAGTTATCTTAGGAAGGGACCAAAGTTGAAAATCTGATTTCCAGCTTGTTCCAGCTGTTCCCATCATTTTCACATGGTTTTAATGAAACTAGGGGCTTGTTTTGGGGTACCCATGGTATTCTAAAACCATGGGCACACATGTAAGGTCCAGATCGAAGCTCGGTTTTCGATGAACGATCCTAACGGTCTTGGTTTTCCTATAAATACCCACACCCTCTTGCTTCAAAACTCACATTTGATCTGATTTAGCTCTCTAAGTTGAAGTATACACTTCATACCTGAGAGTAATCGGATCAAAACTTCCATTCTTGGACCCGTTGTAAGACTTCTTTCGTTCTTTTTCGCGTGAAAGTCAAACTGTGTTTGACTTTCTGCTTTGACCAGTTTATGGTCAACATGAAGTTCGTTTGAACCTCATAACATGAGCGTAATCATGATGGTTTTAGTCTCCTGTGACTATACCTACTGATTACCACGTTATCTAGGCATAGTGGCGAGTCGTAGTTTCGGCCAAAATGCGTATTCTTGCGTATTTTGTAACCAAACTACTTTTAGGTATCAAAACCGTTTGTTTTAATACCAAACCTGTTTTCAAACCTCGTTAAGCATGTTTTAACATGTTTAGCTCGTCACTTTAGGTTTAGTGCTTATGTAGGGTCGTAAGGTAAGCGGTCTAAACAACCGCTTATACTTTCGAACCCGACCCGTTTGGTCGATCTTTAGGATCCGACCAAACACATTAGGTGACCATAGTTGCATAGGGAATAACCTTCCGAGGTTATACCTTATGGTCACGTCGTTTAAGTAGTTGTATGATAGGTAGTTTATATGCCTTAGTTAAATGACCAAAATGCCCTTTTTACGCCAAAATTCATTTTAAGCATATGTAACATAATTTTTAATATCTAAACTGATTTGGCAACAATATTAGATATGTTAAGGAATATTTTACTTATCATAGGACTAGTTAGGCGATCCGAACGCGTTTTACGCGAACGACGCGTTAAAGTGGCGTAAGCTACCTTAATGAGTCGTAATGGGTCGTAAGCACTTAGGTTAGGTTTCGTTTTAGAATGTAGGCTTTGTTAAACCATATTACATGAGTCCCTACACTCATTTGGTTTACGAAACCTCATTTTATCCGATCCTCCGATTTAGGTCCGTTTATTTACATAGTTATCTATATTAGGTGCCGTTTGATTTCCGTGATCCCTCTAGCTTTGCTTGGTTGTTATTCAAGACTTCTAAGCACCCTCAAGTGAGTAGATAGTCCCCTCTTTTACTGTTTTTCAAACGTTTTGGGGTGAAACACATGTGCCTACTTGTTACTTTCATGCTTTCCATGTTTTCATATCATATACTTGCTATGTTCATTAGTACACTATTAGTACATGATTTCATTATGTTTTTGCTATGTATGTCCATTTGTTGCATACTTAGTACAATGTTTTACATTACATTTTATGCTATGTATGTTCATTTCGTTCATACTTAGTACATTGTTTTACATTTCATTTCATGCTATGTATGTCCATTTAGTTCATACTTAGTACATTGTTTTACATTTCATTTCATGCTATGTATGTCCATTTAGTGCATACTTAGTACATTATTTTCATTTACATTTCATGCTATGTATGTCCATTTGTTGCATACTTAGTACATTATTTTCATAAAACATGCTTACATTTTGGTATGACATTTGGTTTGTTTAAATGGCTCAAAAATACATTCATTAACATTAGCTACGCCGTTCGTTAGTAGGTAGTGGTACCATAGGAATTGACAACTCCCGTTCCTGACATCCTAGGTATGTTTGGATGAAAGGAATGACCGAATTCGATATACATAGCTCAGATAAACCTTTAATTCGTTTAAGGGTTTATCGCCACAGTCTCAAGGCTTGAATGTATGCATTTTCACAACACCGCATAGATGTTTGTATCAGTAAAGCATGCATTATTTTACAAAACATAAATTTTGATTATAATTTATCAATTGCATTGTTTTGTACATTTCTTTCTTATAGGGTCCAGTAAATGCTTTTAATCAATAAAGGCTTTTTATTCACTCTACATTACATTTGTTTACACAATAACATTTCAACATTTGTTTAAAACATTAAATTTAGTTATACATGAACATTTTTACATTGGTGGTTTGTTTAGGTAAGTGATTTAAGTAACGAGACGTGTGTAATACGATAAAAGCATGGTGGATACGCCGCTGGTACTTCCTATATATAAGTGCTTTTATGATATTACATATCATAGCGTTATTTAAACCATTTCAATTTTGACATATTACATTTTACACAATTAACATATCTTTACAAAACATTGTTTTACAAATAACACATTTTATACAAATTCATTTTACTTGGTTATTTACATAACCATACATATTCTTTTATATCATCTGTTTCCTTATCGATTTTTATATGATTTATAAAACAAAAACATTTTTCAAGGTTCATGACTACTTTTGTTAAACATTTTCTTTAAACTTACAAGTCATGAATCCTAAATCAATAAAACCTATGTATCTCACAGGCATTTTTATGCTGACGTACCTATTTTCACATGTGTTTCAGGAAATGATCCAGAGGATTGATCAAGTTACACCTAGGCGGACTTGGGCCTTAGTGACAATAAAAGATGCAAGACTAGTTAATTTTGTTATGCTTCCTTGTTGTTAAGACATTGTAACTCTTCTAAATCAATAAAACGACATTTAAATTTCCATGTGGTATGAACAATGATTCTGTTACAACACTCCCGACGATTCCGCCACGATTTGTTGTTTTACGTGGTCGGGTGTGACAGAAAAGTTGGTATCAGAGCTCATGGTTATAGGGAATTAGGTTATTAGAAATGCTTTGACCCAGTCTATAACCTTCCTAGGACCCTAACGCGAGTTTACTTGCGTTTAGTCATAAAACAATACCGTCACCTATCCTTAGGCGACAACCACAACAAGAACACAAATTTCGAATCTGCTTTGAAAACCAATCATCTGTTCTAGGATGATTTATTGTAAGGTTTTGAACCTTTTAAGTTTTCAAAATCTCGTCAAAGTTTGGGTCTTATAATGTGAACACGTGCAAATTGGAATGGTGGATGCCTGTACTCTGAGTTTTATGTCTAAGGCTAGAGTGTTCGTATAAATCCGCAGTATCGGACCAGTCACTCTTACCTGTGAACTCTTGGGGTGAGTGTTCACTTATAGGCAAGCATGTCTTCAGTGATACATTAATGTGACCCGCTTACTTTGTCACCGTCTCATTTGTTTGCCTTAGGTAACAAACAAATGATCACAATTTTATGCATTGCCATTCTGTTTTGATTATCCGATAACATTTCACTTGTTTCTTCCCATGCCTTTCATTTCCTCCAGAATGTCTCTTCATCGTAGCGAGACTAAAATGTCCGAGCAAACTGCCAAATTTGCCCAGCGAATAGGCGAAGTAATCCTGAAGTCTGTGGATTTAGTTGTCGCTATGTCTCGCCTAAAAAATGAAGCCACCCAAGAAGCATCGAAAGAATCAGAAGCCAAGCCTTCGAAAAGGTCAAGGAAGCGTAAAGCCTCAAAGAATCCTCCAGTCGTTACACCAAATCAAGCAGAACCTAGCCAGGTGGCAGCACCACCAGCCAAGAAGCCGTACTTGGGAACTGCTTCCTTGTGCAATCGATGCAACCGTCATCATCCAGATCAAACACCATGTTTCAAATGTACCCACTGTGGACGATGGGGACATTTGGTTGACGTGTGCCGCTTTGCTATCCAAAACAAAGCTGTTGCAAATCTTGCGGCTACTCAACTTCAAGCCAACCCTGGTCAAGCTCGCTTTCCACCTGGATCATGCTACAACTGTGGCGAGACGAGCCATTTCAGAAACAAATGCCCAAAGCTTGCTAATGCAAATCTGACCCACAGATGAGCATTTGGCTGATTATAAGATGTTGCTACTTTGAATAGTTTGTATCTGATGCTTTTGTTTCTTTTGTTGAACTCTGAAACAATCAGTTTTGTTTATAAATAAATCGTTGTTCACAATTCTGATATATAAGTGTAGTTACATATGTGTATGGCATTTCCCTATGATACCTATATCAAAGAACCATGTTCTTTAAACAAACTACTCTTGTGATTCTCCCTTTCAAGTGATCGCTCATGATTTCCTCGAAAATTTTAAGTATTCGTTTCATTCTAAGAAAACGAAGTACAAGAAATAAAGTAACATTATGAGTAATCCTGCTTTTTTTTGCACATCTGTGCCTTTAAATCCTTGGTTTGATAACTGAGGGTATTTACAATCTCATACCTATTACATTCTGATTTTCATAACAACATGCATAGCATAAGTTTTCAAAACAACCTTCATGATTTCAAAATGTTCCATATAGTCTGAAAACATTTTTAACATAGCATATCTACTTAATATATCAAGTGCATGATTTCAAAAGCATCATTCATGTTTTCAAAAAAAAAAAAACCTTATACATAATTTCAAAATTCATCTCGCATGATTTTTAAAACATTTTTATACTTATCTGATACACCTATTCTATGATTTCAAAAGTATTATGTAAGGTTCCAAAAACATTAAACACATTTAAAAAAGAACCCCATGCATAGTTTTCAAAAACTTTTTCCCCATACATTGACTTAACCTTCAAACTCTGCTTCATATGTCGCCTTGGCATATCTAGCGCCTCAACTTCATAAGCATTTTACTTCATGTTTCAACTTAAGCACGTCTAGTGCAAGGTTTTGAAAAGCCTCCCGCTTTTCAAATCCCAAAATCCATATGGGATCTTCCTACATTCACAATTAGATCCTTGTGGATGATTATCATTCAAATCAGAGTCCTTCATTGGATTCCTTGTATGCCTTAATTCGAACATTTCGATTCCTTATAATCGAAATCAAATTTTCTTTTTAAGATCTTCCTATCTTTATAGTTAGATTCTTGGAAATATTTAAAGTGTCAATCAAAATCCACAGATTGGATACCTGATGTTCTTTAAATACATGTGCGCAATTAACAAAACAAATTAACAAAATGATAACAAATTAAAGATCAAGATAAACAATTTTGTGGTTATGTGATTATGTGTTATGTGTTTTCTTTTGTGCTTTGGTTTTCATTTCCTCGTAGAATCTTCCATATCTTCATGTGAAAGATTCATAGTAGGATATCCAAAGGTACTACCCTAAATCCTTAACGGGCTTCTACGTAATCGTTAAGACCCTTGGATTATATAGTACCATTCCATTATTCAAAAAGAGACCCTTTGAGTGGTCTAAATCAGAAGATTAATTCAAAATCTGGTTAAGAATGGCATGTGATGATATGGCTGAAAAGACTCCTTGGTAGTCTATTTAAATCATTTATTGATTTAAGTAAAAGGACCCTATGGTGGTCTAGTCACTCTCATCACAAGTTTGTTCATTTGGTTTTCCCCTACACATTATAAAGTGCGCTGTGCGGACTATGCAAGGAATTATGTAATTATGGACGCGTACATAATTATGAAATTCAGTGCACAGGAGCCAAGTAAAATTTATCAGGTGTAAGAACCTATGGTGGCAACAATAACAAAACGCAAACAATGCGATGAAGGTACGGTGGACGCACCAATAACACTTTATATACTTGTATATAAGTGTCCCTCTTACATTGCAAGCATGATGTTATTAAAGTCACTAAAAGTTCATAACCTTAACCAGTGTTGTTTTATCTTTTCAACTTCATGTTTCAAGCTCTCACAAGTTTCCTCTAAATAAATTTTGGGACGAAATTTCCTGAAGTTGGGGAGACTGTGACACCTGTGCCTCCTCGGCCATCAAACAAATACCAAACCAATGAAATTTTGAATTTCATACTTTGGATTTGTATAAATATGGGTATCTTTTGCACATATCAATTCTTGTTCAATTTCGGGCTCTAAATCGCTTTCTGGAAGGTTATACACGCATTGATGAGTAAATATAACCAGTTTAATGCAACAAACACTCCGGAACAGTGACATAGGATTAACATGCCTTAAATAACCTATACATAACTTAGAAATAACTTTTAGAAGGTTTGGTTTGCCGAAATCATGTTTATTCGCTTACAGGGACTAATTTCGATAAACTGCAAAAGTTTGCCGATTCGTACTGTAACGAACATTCTAGAACATAACCATAAGTTAAACATACCCTAAATATCCTTTACATAGCTTAGAAATAGGCTTTGAGGGGTTGGTGTGCTAAAATAAACTTTTTGGTCATTCAGGGACTAAAAGCGTCAAAAAGTGCATAAGTTTGCATTTTCGTGCATATCTTACGTTCTGAATACATCGGGACATCCAAAACTTTATGTATTCATTAAAATATTTTATTTTAGTGATTGGCATGATAAAATTCCATTCGTCGCGTAATTTGGATCGTTTTTCGCATTCGTTCGTGTTTCGTCGTAATTAACCAAACAACGCAACCGTACGACCAAACGAACCGACATCCGAGATATTTTTTAGCATGTTTCATGTTCCTTATACTTTAAATTCATTTTAGAGCCTTGAAATGGGATTAACGGGGCTTAAACGTGTAAAAAATGCATCAAAAACCATGTTTTGCACATTCAGGGACCAAAATTGACAATCTGCCATAGTTATCTTAGGAAGGGACCAAAGTTGAAAATCTGATTTCCAGCTTGTTCCAGCTGTTCCCCTCATTTTCACATGGTTTTAATGAAACTAGGGGCTTGTTTTGGGGTACCCATGGTATTCTAAAACCATGGGCACACATGTAAGGTCCAGATCGAAGCTCGGTTTTCGATGAACGATCCTAACGGTCTTGGTTTTCCTATAAATACCCCCACCCTCTTGCTTCAAAACTCACATTTGATCTGATTTGGCTCTCTAAGTTGAAGTATACACTTCATACCTGAGAGTAATCGGATCAAAACTTCCATTCTTGGACCCGTTGTAAGTCCTCTTTCGTTCTTTTTCGCGTGAAAGTCAAACTGTGTTTGACTTTCTGCTTTGACCAGTTTATGGTCAACATGAAGTTCGTTTGAATTTCATAACATGAGCGTAATCACGATGGTTTTAGTCTCTTGTGACTATACTTACTGATTACCACGTTATCTAGGCATAGGTGCTAGTCGTAGTTTCGGCCAAAATGCGTATTTTGTAACCAAACTACTTTTAGGTATCAAAACCGTTTGTTTTGATACGAAACCTGTTTTCAAACCTCGTTAAGCACGTTTTAACATGTTTAGCTCGTGACTTTAGGTTTAGTGCTTATGTAGGGTCGTAAGGTAAGCGGTCTAAACAACCGCTTATACTTTCGAACCCGACCCGTTTGGTCGATCTTTAGGATCCGACCAAACACATTAGGTGACCATAGTTGCATAGGGAATAACCTTCCGAGGTTATACCTTATGGTCACGTCGTTTAAGTAGTTGTATGATAGGTAGTTTATATGCCTTAGGTAAATGACCAAAATGCCCTTTTTACGCCAAAATTCATTTTAAGCATATGTAACATAATTTTTTATATCAAAACTGATTTGGCGACAATATTAGACATGTTAAGGAATATTTTACTTATCATAGGACTAGTTAGGCGGTCCGAACACGTTTTACGCGAACGACGCGTTAAAGTGGCGTAAGCTACCTTAACGAGTCGTAATGGGTCGTAAGCACTTAGGTTAGGTTTCGTTTTAGAATGTAGGCTTTGTTAAACCATATTACATGAGTCCCTACACTCATTTGGTTTACGAAACCTCATTTTTTTGGTGCATGTTTGTGACAACAGCTTAGATTTGGTCTTTGGATATCTTGTAATTAGATAAACGATAAACGGTTAGCGGGTTTAGCTTTGCATTAGTGAGATAATAGAGTTTGGGCTAAACAAAACCCACATTGGGTGTATGGGGGCGAATTGGGCTTGTCCAATTCGTAGTCCATGATGTTTGACCTTGGCCCAAGTAGCAAACCTTGTGTTATATAAACAAGGTTAGGCTTTAGGGTTTAGGTTAATCAGCCAGAACATTGTTTGAGAGCAATTTCGTGAGAGACTAGGTCTTGGATGAATTTAGAGTTGGTTAGGGATCTTGATTGATTATAATCAGTTTGATAGATAATCAATAAAGATCCGGTTTGAAAGTGATTTCTGTTTCTACTTATTCTGTGATATTCTGATAAAGAGGATTCCGCACTCTTGATTGGAAAGACAATTCTGTGAAGATCCATACGAATAGGGGACCTACAATTGGTATCAGAGCTTTAGGCTCTTGAAGGCTCGGTTCAGAATTGTTCTTGGAGAAACAGGGAGAATTTCGAAATTTTTGAAATCTGATAAAATTAGGGTTTTGAAAATTTTTTGTTGGTTTTATAAAATTTTCGAATTTGTTGGCTGTTTTGATCTTCTGTTTGTTTGTTTGGTGTTTTGCAGGATTTCTGGAAAGTTTTTGGTTGATTCGGCTAAATTTCTTGAAGATTCGAAGATTGTTCTTCGTGTTCTTCACGGTTTTTCGCAAAAAGTCTGCTGATTTGCTATTTCGATTTTGCAGGAAGGTGTTAGGAGAATCCAGAAAATCATCAAAATTTTCGAGAAGATTGAATTTCCATATTTACTGATCTGCGAAATTAATAGACCGGCGAAGTTAACTGATCCAGCATTTTTACCAGCGAATTTATGACTTGATTACTCGGTGACCGACGAAGTTAAATCCAAAGGCGACTTTGGTAACCGTATAATTTTCCTCAGCGAAATTATTACGGTTCACGACGAATTTACTGGTCGTCGTAACAGCGAAATTAAACCAGCGAATTTGTCTAGCGAACTTGAACAGCGAATTTGACCTGCGAACCTTTGAACTTGATCAGCGAAATAACCTTGAACAGATTAGCGAAATTAAGTTTGACTGGCTAGCGAAATTAGCATAATTAAAAAGGGTAGAATATTTTCTGGCAAGCGTAACAAAAAATTCACGTTTTCGAAAATAGAAATTGATCCGTAGCTCGTTTGACAGAACCGTTTGCACCGTTGCATTCCTCGTATTTTTAGGGCAAAAAAAAAAAAACTCTGGAAAATCCCGAATTCGGTTTTCGACATTAGATATCATTGGATTCGTCTTTTCGAGACGATTCTAACGGTGTAATTTGGTAACCACTGTTTTCGGAGATATTTTGTACGGTTTTATCAGTCTGCAACGTTAAAATGTCAAACACGTCTACTTTGAATGAGCTGTTGAAGATGGAGCATGAGGTTGGCACTACCAACAAACCACCTAAGATGATGAAGGTGGAAAATTACTTGACATGGAAGGATCGTTTTCAATCCTTCATTGAATATCAGGACACTCGCATGTGGATATGCATTGAAGATGGGTACATAAACCCAACACATGACTTTGAGGGCAGACCACGTAGAACTGCCTATGTGAACATGGAAGATGCTGATAAAAAGATGTATGAGGCTGAAAAGAGAGCCTTGGCTGCAATCAAAATGTCCTTACCTGATAGCATTAAGCATACTTTCAAGAAGTACACAAACTCAAAGGATATGTGGGATGCATTAGAGAAAAGATATGCGGGAAATGAAGATGTTAAGAAAAACAAAGTTGATCTACTGAAGAAGCAGTTTGCTGTTTTCAAGTACATGAAGCATGAGTCACTTGAGGACATCATCACTCGATACTACCATCTGATGTCAGAAATGGACAATTATGAGATAGAGTGCTATACTGACGTTGAAAAGAATGACAAGCTACTCGATGCCTTACCTACTAAATGGGATATTTACACTCTCATGATCAAGGGAGAAGCAGATTATGAGACTAAAGAGCTTGAAGAAGTGGTAGGAAAGCTGAGAGCTTATGAGCTCAGTATGAAGAAGAAAGACACTGGATATGATCAGGTTCAAGATCCAGCGATTTACAATGGGCTTACATCTTCTTCATCTCACAACGCTTCTAGCGACTCTGCTACTGCGTTTCTTTCGTGTGAGAATGAGCAGGTCACAGTGAATGAAGAGGGTGATGTGTGTTTTGTAGCTGCTTCAGGAGGATCAACAGGAGCCAAGAGAACATCAGGTTCTAAGCAGAGCAGTGGTGTTAAGTCAATGCCAATGAGTGTGAAGTCTGCTGAAGAGCATCTTGCGCTACTTGCTTCATTTGTTGCTTCTTATGAGAACTACATTCAGGGGAAGATATCTGATCCTGCTACTTTAGATGAAGATTACGATCAGATTGACCCTGATGATCTTGAAGATATGGATTTGCAGTGGCAAATGGCCATGATTACTAGAAGAGTGAAGAGATTTATGAACCGAACAGGAAGGAAGTTTATAGGAAAGACGGTTGGTTTCGACAAGACCAAAATGAGATGCTTCAACTGTCAAAGTTATGGGCATTTTGCTAGGGAATGTCAAAAACAAAAGCAGGAGACTTCGAGTCAGAGTTCAAACAACAGGAATGCATCAAACAACTCTAACTCGAGAGCGCTGATCTCTACTGCTAGAGAAGGTTCATATGACTGGAGTGTTCACTTGGAAAATGATGACAATGTCACACAGGCATTCATGGCAGAGATAACTCCAGTTGAGGATGGTGAAGCTACTGTGGGAGATGCTGAAGCAAAAGTGGATGTTGAGGTTGAGGTGAAGATAGAGAATAAAGCTGAAGAAAAGAAGGTTGATCAGACAACAGTTGCTGAAGAGGAAAAGCAAAAGTCTGACCAGGAACGGGAAGTTGAAGAAAAGGATGCTAAGTATAAAAGAATGGAAGCTCAGCTTGCGGCTCTAATGGCCAATCTTGACAAACAAACAGGAGAGGTAAAGTCAAATTCTGTGTGTTTAAAATGTCGTGAATTACAGGGTGAAGTTGACAGGTTGTCCACACAAAACCAAAGTCTGGTGGGCGAGATGTCTACCATAAAAGAAGCAAATTTTTTTGCTAAAAGAAATGAATCCTCATACTTGAAGAAGATAAAAGGTTATGAAAGTAAAATTGATTCTTTAACCTGCAAATTAAACGAAAAACTTCAAGTCATAGACTTAGCTCATGAAATGATGGCAGAGAAAACAAAAGAGATTTCTGAAAAATGCAAAGAGTTGTCAGATGCACAACTCAAAATTGTTGAACTTGAAAAGAAATTAGGTCAATTCAGGGACTCTACTTTTGTTATGAAACATATGATGGGTGGCTTGAAGAAAAGTAATGACAAAACCAGTGTGGGATTTCATGGTTTCAATGAAGTTCCACCTCCTGTTAGTCATGACTATTCTTTCTTGCCTGATGAAGATGAGCTCATGAACTTTGGGTCAACATCACCTAGTAGTTCCACGTCACGTCAAGGAAATGTTTTTGAGAATGCTGATGCTAAGAAGGATAATAACAGCAAACCTGTTTTGAAAAAGAACACATCACATCCTAAAAATAACAATCCAACTTTTGTTAAAAAGGTTAATTTTGTTCAAGGAAGTGACATGAAAAACGAAACAGCTGTTATTGAAAACGAATCTAATATTGAGTTTGCTAAAAACAAGAACAAAGAAAATTCTGAAACTAAGCAAACTGAACCAAATCCTTCTAAGGCATCATCAGAAAAACCCGAATCTAGTTCAAAGGCTTCAGAAAAGAAGTCTTCGAAAAAGAGATCGTGCTTCAAATGTCACACCAAAGGACATGTAGCTAGCTGCTGTCCTAACAAAAAGAGTGAAGCACAAGTGAGTGAGAGGAAGAGAGAGAAGTCACCAGAGAATAAAGGTGATAATGAGGAGAAAGTTGCAAATTCTCCAAAGAAATCTGCTCCTAAGCAACCAGAAAATGTTGCTGTTGGTGAAGATAAGGCTGAAAAAGGAACTCCACAAGTTCCTCGTTTTCAAAGAAATCAACCAAGATTTCAGCCTAGATCTCCACCAGGCAGATACGAGAGACCTAGAAGCAGTTCACCAAGAATGAAAAATTATAATGCTAATTATTTCAGAAGTCAAGGTCAATATCAAAATCGATACCAAAATGATGGTGGTCGAACTTTTTATAACAATGGCTTTAGAAATTACAACAATAATGCTTCTTGGAATCAAAATTCAAGGTACCAAAATCAAAATTTCCAAAGGTCAAATAGTCCAAACACATATAGGAACCCTCAGGACCAAAGACCTAGTGGAAATCAAAATCAAATTCCATCAACAGGTCTGAGATCCAAGACTCCAGTTAGGAGTAATGGATATTGGATGGATGTTCCAGTGGTTGGTGAATTTGGACGACCCAAGACCATTAAGGCTTGGGTCCCCCAATCTAACTAATTTCTTGGTTGGTGTGTGCAGGAGCTGCTAAGGAGGATTATCAACTTATGGTATGTTGATAGTGGCTGCTCTAGGCACATGACGGGGGATGCGAGATTATTGACTGAATTTGAAGATTATGATGGTGGAAAAGTGAATTTTGCGGGTGCTAAAGGTGGTAGAATTACAGGCCGAGGAAAATTGACCAATGGGAAGATCACACTGGACAAAGTGAACTATGTGGAGCATCTTAAACACAATCTGATGAGCGTGTCACAAGTCTGCGACAAGGGTCACTCGGTCCATTTTACCAAGAATGAAGCATTAGTGTTGAAACTAGGTTTGAAGATTCCGGACGATTGGATAGTGATGCGAGCGCCAAGGAGAAATGACACTTATGTCATGGACATGGGTGCTAAGGATCCAACTGCTGTGGTGGCATGTTTACTATCAAAAGCATCTGAAGCTGAATCGATGTTGTGGCACTGACGCATGGCCCATATTCACTATCGAAAAATGAATTACCTTGTTAAAAATGAGCTAGTGAAAGGGGTTCCAATGCAGAGGTTTCACGTGGAAGATAAATGTCTTCCATGTCAAAAGGGAAAACAACACAAGAAACCTCATAAATCTAAAACAGTAAATTCTATAGATGCCCCTTATGAATTACTTCACATGGATTTATTCGGTCCAGTGAACGTAAGGAGCATAGGTGGAAAGTACTATTTTTAGTTGTCAATGATGATTACTCACGTTATTCATGGGTTTTCTTTTTAGGTACAAAAGATGAGACGGCGGAGATGCTGA
Organism: Helianthus tuberosus; assembly: GCA_030545235.1. Lineage (NCBI taxonomy): Eukaryota > Viridiplantae > Streptophyta > Magnoliopsida > Asterales > Asteraceae > Helianthus > Helianthus tuberosus. Next base: position 108,724,943 of record CM060393.1, read on the forward strand.
TAGATCTTTTTACGAAATTGGAAAACGTCCATGATGCAAGGATCAAGAGGATAAGGAGTGATAATGGCACAGAGTTCAAGAATAGAATTCTGGATCTCTACTGTCTTCGAAAGGGAATTGAACATCAATATTCTGCTCCTTATACACCTCAACAAAATGGAGTTGCTGAGAGGAAAAACAGGACGTTGATTGAAGCCGCTAGGACGATGCTTTCAGATTCAAAGCTACCAGTTCTTTTCTGGGGAGAAGCTGTGAATACAGCTTGCTACGTCCTAAACAAAGTTTTTACTGTTAAACGTTTTAATAAAACTTGTCATGAATTAATGTTTAACAAGAAACCAAACTTAGAAGGCTTTGAACCATTTGGATTACCCTGCACCATTGTGCGAAATAAAGATAAACAAAAATTCGGTGAGGTGGCTGACGATGGCTACTTTCTAGGTTACGTGCCTGGCACACCGAATAAAAGGGTTTTTAATCTAAAAACTGGTAAAATTGAGGTTGTTTACAATGTTGAAATTACTACATACAAACCTCAACAATCAACGAGTGGTCCTGCTATATTATATGATTATGAAAGCACTTTTAAATCATTTAATATTCCTGAGTTTCCAAATGCAGATGATTCTCAGTTGATTCAAGCAGTGATTGGTGGAGACGATGAAGGCGAGTTCATGCCTAGATCGAATGTTGATATGACAGATGCTCCAGAAACTTCCCAAGGTGCTGCTGATCCTGATTCAAGCGATAGTGACTCTGAACCCATTGAGGGGGAGGATTTCATTAATCCGTTTGCAAATCAGAACATTCAGGGGGAGGTTGGATCAAACCTGGGTGACAATTTAGAAGTGGATACTGTTGCTACTACACGAGCAAATAGAGATCATCCAGTTGACATGATACTTGGAGATCCTAATGCAGGTGTTCAGACGAGAAGAAGCATAGCAGCGAATTCTGGCTTATTTGTGTCGATTGAGAAGACTGGGATTGTGAACGAGTGCTTGTATAGCTGTTTTATTTCCCAAGAGGAGCCGAAGAACATTCATATGGCTCTTAAAGATAATTCATGGGTTGAAGCTATGCAAGAGGAATTGGCCGAGTTTGCAAAGTTGAAGGTTTGGGAGTTGGTTGACCTTCCTAAAGGTGAAAGAGAAATAGACACTAAATGGGTGTTTAAGTGCAAGAAGGATGACAGAGGGATAGTGACGCGAAACAATGCTCGATTGGTGGTAAAAGGTTTCAATCAGCAAGAAGGGATTGATTACAATGATGTGTTTGCACCAGTGGCAAGGTTGGAGGCAATTCGTTTATTTCTAGCTTTCGCAACATTCAAGGGCTTCAAAGTTTATCAACTAGACGTGAAGAGTGCATTTCTTTACGGGAAAGTCCTAGAAGTGGTGTATGTCTCACAACCAGATGGGTTCGTTGATCCAGATTATCCAGATCGGGTGTACAAACTTGATAAGGCTTTGTATGGATTACATCAAGCGCCCAGGGCGTGGTACGAGACACTGTCTACACATCTGATCAAGAATGGTTTTGAAAGAGGTCAGATTGACAGTACACTTTTCATCAAGAGGAAGAAGGAAGATTTTCTGCTGGTACAGGTGTACGTGGATGACATCATCTTTGGGTCATCAGATGAAAACATGTGTAAAGAGTTCGAGCAGGTGATGAAGAGTAAGTTTGAAATGAGCGCTACGGGTGAGCTGTCTTACTTTCTGGGATTACAAGTTGAACAGAAGGAGGATGGGATGTTTATTCATCAAACAAAGTATGTGTATGACATTTTGAATCGTTTCAAAATGAATGATTACTCTACTTTCAACACACCCATTTGCGAAAATTACAATCTTGGCCCAGATCATGAAAGTACTGAAGATGTTGATCCTACTCAATACCGGGCGATGATTGGTTCTCTAATGTACTTGACTGCTTCAAGACCTGACATTATGTTTGCAGTATGCTTGTGTGCTAGATATCAGGCAAATCCAAAAGAGTCACACATGAAAGCAGTGAAGCGGATTCTTCGTTACTTGAAGGGGAAACCTAAACTTGGGTTGTGGTATCCAGCTGATAGTGATATGAATTTTGTTGATTACACTGACTCGGACTTTGGGGGATGCAAGTCGAACAGAAAGTCTACAACAGGTGGTTGTCAGTTCTTAGGAGGCAGGATTGTGTCTTGGCAATGCAAGAAGAAATCTTGTGTGTCTACATCTACGTGTGAAGCTGAATATATTGCTGCGGGTAGCTGCTGCTCTCAGGTTCTCTGGATACAACAGCAAATGCGCGATTACGGTTTGGATTTCACTCGTACTCCTATTATGATAGACAATAATGCCACAATTTCTATAACTAATAATCCCGTGAAACACAGTCGCACAAAACATATTGACATACGTCATCATTTTATACGGGATTGTGCTGAAAAGCGAGTAATTGAATTACATCGAGTTGACACACTAGATAACCTGGCAGATCTTTATACTAAAGCTTTTGACAGGGCTCGCTTTGAACATTTAGTCGAACTCAACGGGATGAGGAATCCTGAATAACTGGTTTTTCATAAGAATTTTTGTAAATAGTTTACTGCTTTTCTTAAAAATCAAAAATACAAAAACATTGAAAAATTAAAAAATAAAAAAAAAACTAGAAAAACAAAAATGAGTTATCACTGTGTGAAAAAGAAGAAATGATAGTACATCGGCAAGTTAGACTGTCACACTGAAAATGAATTAAATTGCTTAAGTGTGATAGCAGCTTCATTATACGATGTACCAGTAGGCAAAAAGCATGAAATAATCAACTTACCAATGTGATATAAACCTAAATAAACTGTGTATGAGTGGGGAACACATCAGTGGTGTATGGTTTAATGACCTTAAATCTTGCGTTGATAGATTGCCAAAATCTGAAGTTTTGGGTCTTTATACTGTTATTTCATCTGGGGATATCAGGGGTGTCCTTCTGCTGCATCCAGATATATGCTGACCTAGACACACCCAGGATATCTTAAAAGAGCAAAAAATGCCAAAACCCATAAATGAAGAAGCTCTCAAAGAGAGTTATTCAAATGTGCAAAAAGCATAAATCGTACCAAAAATGGTATTTGTCATAGCCCTCGTTAGATATTTTGGTCTCTCTGCTGTACGGAAGTACTGACCTGTTCACCAAATATCTAAACGTTGAAAACAAAACGGATGAATTCAGTATACTCACCTACTACGATGAATCTTTGTGCATACCTTGATCGCGGGGGTATATCCTGAAGTGGGACACACTAGTATATCAGAAATAATATTACCTTAACGTATCATACGGTAATGGTACTTGAAATGTTCATGCATTTTGTTTAAGTGGACAAACATACTGGTAATCGTCTTGGACTGCTTTTCACGAAAAATTAAATAAAGAATTATCTAATTATGTGAAACAGTTTGCTTTTGCTGATATGATCTTCTTACCAGTGAATCTCACAAAAATAGAGTGTTTATTGCTTTTGTATTTACTTGCTTTCAGAAAATATAAAAATCCAAAAATAGTGTCTTTTTCTGTTTAAAATTCTTAACGTACGGAAAACTGTTATTCTTGGCGGAATTGTTACTGATAGGGGGAGACGGTGTTGGAAAGTGAGTTGAAAATTTTATATCATGCGGGTTATAGAGTGTGTGATTAAAAAGTTTTGCGTTTTGGTGATAAGTTGTAAATGCTTAATCTGTAATACAGTTTAACTATCTCTTGAAAAATAATAATTTATTTAACTTTGTTGAAAAATTCTTATGGTTTCTCGAGATGTTTGTTTTATAGTATACAGATTGAAGCAGTATGTTGCTGAGAAGTTGCTATGAAGATGAGAGTTTGATTGGATGCATGGTAGAACCTCCTTTCTACATTGCAGACAAGATAGAAGAGTTTGAAGATTGCTTTACAAATGCTGAACTGGAGTTTACTCAAACGCTAAAGTTTTTGAAGATTTGGTGATTGGATGCATCAGCTTAGGGGGAGTCTGTTGCTGACAGAGCTATTGAAGCTGAAGCTATCCAAAGACCAAAGACAGTGCAAGTCTACATGAAGATTGCAAGATGACTGAAGACAAAGTTATTTTATGAAGCTATTGTCAAGGGGGAGTTTGTTGGTGCATGTTTGTGACAACAGCTTAGATTTGGTCTTTGGATATCTTGTAATTAGATAAACGATAAACGGTTAGCGGGTTTAGCTTTGTATTAGTGAGATAATAGAGTTTGGGCTAAACAAAACCCACATTGGGTGTATGGGGGCGAACTGGGCTTGTCCAATTCGCAGTCCATGATGTTTAACCTTGGCCCAAGTAGCAAACCTTGTGTTATATAAACAAGGTTAGGCTTTAGGGTTTAGGTTAATCAGCCAGAACATTGTTTGAGAGCAATTCCGTGAGAGACTAGGTCTTGGACGAATTTGGAGTTGGTTAGGGATCTTGATTGATTGTAATCAGTTTGATAGATAATCAATAAAGATCCGGTTTGAAAGTGTTTTCTGTTTCTACTTATTCTGTGATATTCTGATCAAGAGGATTCCGCACTCTTGATTGGAAAGACAATTCTGTGAAGATCCATACGAATAGGGGACCTACACATTTTATCCGATCCTCCGATTTAGGTCCGTTTATTTACATAGTTATCTATATTAGGTGCCGTTTGATTTCCGTGATCCCTCTAGCTTTGGTTGGTTGTTATTCAAGACTTCTAAGCACCCTCAAGTGAGTACATAGTCCCCTCTTTTACGGTTTTTCAAACGTTTTGGGGTGAAACACATGTGCCTACTTGTTACTTTCATGCTTTCCATGTTTTCATATCATATATACTTGCTATGTTCATTAGTACACTATTAGTACATGATTTCATTATGTTTTTGCTATGTATGTCCATTTGTTGCATATTTAGTACATCGTTTTACATTACATTTTATGCTATGTATGTTCATTTAGTTCCTATTTAGTACATTGTTTTACATTTCATTTCATGTTATGTATGTCCATTTAGTTCATACTTAGTACATTGTTTTACATTTCATTTCATGCTATGTATGTCCATTTAGTGCATACTTAGTACATTATTTTCATTTACATTTCATGCTATGTATGTCCATTTGTTGCATACTTAGTACATTATTTTCATAAAACATGCTTACATTTTGGTATGACATTTGGTTTGTTTAAATGGCTCAAAAATACATTCATTAACACTAGCTACGCCGTTCGTTAGTAGGTAGTGGTACCATAGGAATTGACAACTCCCGTTCGTGACATCCTAGGTATGTTTGGATGAAAGAAATGAAAGAATTCGATATACATCGCTCAGATAAACCTTTAATTCGTTTAAGGGTTTATCGCCACAGTCTCAAGATTTGAATGTATGCATTTTCACAACACCATAATTTATCAATTGCATTGTTTTGTACATTTCTTTCTTATAGGGTCGAGTAAATGCTTTTAATCAATAAAGGCTTTTTATTCACTCTACATTACATTTGTTTACACAATAACATTTCAACATTTGTTTAAAACATTACATTTAGTTATACATGAACATTTTTACATTGGTGGTTTGTTTGGGTAAGTGATTTAAGTAACGAGACGTGTGAAATATGATAAAAGCATGGTGGATACGCCGCTGGTACTTCCTATATATAAGTGCTTTTATGATATTACATATCGTAGCGTTATTTAAACCATTTCAATTTTGCCATATTACATTTTACACAATTAACATATCTTTACAAAACATTGTTTTACAAATAACACATTTTATACAAATTCATTTTTACTTGGTTATTTACATAACCATACATATTCTTTTATATCATCTGTTTCCTTATCGATTTTTATATGATTTATAAAACAAAAACATTTTTCAAGGTTCATAACTACTTTTGTTGAACATTTTCTTTAAACTTACAAGTCATGAATCCTAAATCCATAAAACCTATGTAACTCACAGGCATTTTTTTGCTGACATACCTATTTTCACATGTGTTTCAGGAAATGATGCATAGGATTGATCAAGTTACACCTAGGCGGACTTGGGCCTTAGTGACAATAAAAGATGCAAGACTAGTTAATTATGTTATGCTTCCTTGTTGTTAAGACATTGTAACTCTTCTAAATCAATAAAACAACATATTTATTTCCATGTGTTATGAAACAATGATTCTGTTACAACACTCCCCGACGATTCCGCCACGATTTGTTGTTTTACGTGGTCGGGGTGTGACAGAAAAGTTGGTATCAGATCTCATGGTTATAGGAAATTAGGTTATTAGAAATGCTTTGACCTAGTCTACAACCTTCCTAGGACCCTAATGCGAGTTTACTTGCGTTTAGTCATAAAACAATACCGTCACCTATCCTTAGGCGACAACCACAACAAGAACACAAATTTCGAATCTACTTTGAAAACCAATCATCTGTTCTAGGATGATTAATTGTATTGAACCCTTTAGGTTTTCAAAATCTCGTCAAAGTTTGGGTCTTATAATGTGAACATGTGCAAACTGGAAGGGTGAATGCCTGTACTTTGAGTTTTCTGTCTAAGGCTAGAGTGTTCGTACAAATCCGCAGTATCGGACCAGTCACTCTTACCTGGGAACTCTTGGGGTGAGTGTTCACTTATAGGCAAGCATGTCTTCAGTGATACATTAATATGACCCGCTTACTTTGTCACCGTCTCATTTGTTTGCCTTAGTTAACAAACAAATGATCACAATTTTATGCATTGCCATTCTGTTTTGATTATCTGATAACATTTCACTTGTTTCTTCCCATGCCTTTCATTTCCTCCAGAATGTCTCTTCATCGCAGCGACACTAAAATGTCTGAGCAAACTGCCAAATTTGCCCAGCGAATAGGCGAAGTAATCCTGAAGTCTGTGGATTTAGGTGTCGCCATGTCTCGCCTCAAAAATGAAGCCACCCAAGAAGCATCGAAAGAAGCAGAAGCCAAGCCTTCGAAAAGGTCAAGGAAGCGTAAAGCCTCAAAGAATCCTCCAGTCGTTACACCAAATCAAGCAGAACCTAGCCAGGTGGCAGCACCACCAGCCAAGAAGCCGTACTTGCGAACTGCTTCCTAGTGCAATCGATGCATCCGTCATCATCCAGATCAAACACCATGTTTCAAATGTACCCACTGTGGACGATGGGGACATTTGGTTGACATGTGCTGCTTTGCTATCCAAAACAAAGCTGTTGCAAATCTTGTTGCTACTCAACTTCAAGCCAACCCTGCTCAAGCTCGCTTTCCACCTGGATCGTGCTACAACTGTGGCGAGACGAGCCATTTCAGAAACAAATGCCCAAAGCTTGCTAATGCAAATCTGACCCACGGATGAGCATTTGGCTGATTATAAGATGTTGCTACTTTGAATAGTTTGTATCTGATGCTTTTGTTTCTTTTGTTGAACTCTGAAACAATCAGTTTTGTTTATAAATAAATCGTTGTTCACAATTCTGATATATAAGTGTAGTTACATATGTGTATGGCATTTCCCTATGATACCTATATCAAAGAACCATGTTCTTTAAACAAACTACTCTTGTGATTCTCCCTTTCAAGTGATCGCTCATGATTTCCTCGAAAATTTTAAGTATTCGTTTCATTCTAAGAAAACGAAGTACAAGAAATAAAGTAACATTATGAGTAATCCTGCTTTTTTGCACATCTGTGCCTTTAAATCCTTGGTTTGATAACTGAGGGTATTTACAATCTCATACCTATTACATTCTGATTTTCATAACAACATGCATAGCATATGTTTTCAAAACAACCTTCATGATTTCAAAATGTTCCATATAGTCTGAAAACATTTTTAACATAGTATATCTACTTAATATATCAAGTGCATGATTTCAAAAGCATCATTCATGTTTTCAAAAAAAAAACTTTATACATAATTTCAAAATTCATCTCGCATGATTTTTAAAACATTTTTATACTTATCTGATACACCTATTCTATGATTTCAAAAGTATTATGTAAGGTTCCAAAAACATTAAACACATTTCAAAAAGAACCCCATGCATAGTTTTCAAAAACATTTTCCCCATACATTGACTTAACCTTCAAACTCTGCTTCATATGTCGCCTTGGCATATCTAGCGCCTCAACTTCATAAGAATTTTACTTCATGTTTCAACTTAAGCACGTCTAGTGCAAGGTTTTGAAACGCCTCCCGCTTTTCAAATCCCAAAATTCATATGGGATCTTCCTACATTCACAATTAGATCCGTGTGGATGATTATCGTTCAAATCAGAGTCCTTCATTGGATTCCTTGTATGCCTTAATTCGAACATTTCGATTCCTTATAATCGAAATCGATTTTTCTTTTTAAGATCTTCCTATCTTTATAGTTAGATTATTGGAAATATTTAAAGTGCCAATCAAAATCCACAGATTGGATACCTGATGTGCTTTAAATACATGTGCGCAATTAACAAAACAAGTTAACAAAATGATAACAAATTAAAGATCAAGATAAACAATTTTGTGGTTATGTGATTATGTGTTATGTGTTTTCTTTTGTGTTTTTGTTTTCATTTCCTCGTAGAATCTTCCATGTCTTCATGTGAAAGATTCATAGTAGGATATCCAAAGGTACTACCCTAAATCCTTAACGGGCTTCTACGTAATCGTTAAGACCCTTGGATTATATAGTACCATTCCATTATTCAAAAAGAGACCCTTTGAGTGGTCTAAGTCAGAAGATTGATTCAAAATCCGGTTAAGAATGGCATGTGATGATATGGCTGAAAAGTCTCCTTGGTAGTCTATTTAAATCATTTATTGATTTAAGTAAAAGGACCCTATGGTGGTCTAGTCAAGCTTATCACAAGTTTGTTCATTTGGTTTTCCCCTACACATTATAAAGTGCGCTGTGCGGACTATGCAAGGAATTATGTAATTATGGACGCGTACATAATTATGAAATTCAGTGCACAGGAGCCCAGTAAGATTTATCATGTGTAAGAACCTATGGTGGCAACAATAACGAAACGCGAACAATGGGATGAAGGTACGGTGGACGCACCAATAACGCTTTATATACTTGTATATAAGTGTCCCTCTTACATTGCAAGCATGATGTTGTTAAAGTCATTAAAAGTTCAGAACCTTAACCAGTGTTTTTTTTTCTTTTCAACTTCATGTTTCAAGCTCTCACAAGTTTCCTCTAAATAAATTTCGGGACGAAATTTCCTGAAGTAGGGGAGACTGTGACACCTGTGCCTCCTCGGCCATCAAAAAAATACCAAACCAATGAAATATTGTATTTCATACTTGGGATTTCTATAAATATGAGTATCTTTTGCACATATCAATTCTTGTTCAATTTCGGGCTCTAAATCGCTTTCTGGAAGGTTATACGCGCACTGATGAGTAAATATAACTAGTTTAATGCAACAAACACTCCGGAACAGTGACATAGGCTTAACATGCCTTAAATAACCTATACATAACTTAGAAATAAGTTTTGGAAGGTTTGGTGTGCCGAAATCATGTTTATTCGCTTAGAGGGACTAATTTTGACAAACTGCGAAAGTATGCCGATTCGTACAGTAACGAACATTCCGGAACATGACCATAAGTTAAAAATACCCTAAATATCCTTTACATAGCTTAGAAATAGGCTTTGAGGGGTTCGGTGTGCTAAAATAAACTTTTTGGTCATTCAGGGACTAAAAGCGTCAAAAAGTGCATAAGTTTGCATTTTCGCGCATATCTTACGTTCTAAATACATCTGGACATCCCAAACTTTATGTAATCATTAAAATATTTTATTTTAGTGATTGGCATGATAAAATTCCACTTGTCGCGTAATTTGGATCGTTTTTCGCATTTGTTGTCGTAATTAACCGAACAACGCAACCGTACGACCAAACGAACCGACATCCGAGATATTTTTGAGCATGTTTCATGTTCCCTATACTTTAACTTCATTTTAGAGCCTTGAAATAGGATTAACGGGGCTTAAACATGTCAAAAATGCATCAAAAACCATGTTTTGCACATTCAGGGACCAAAATTGACAATCTGCCATAGTTATCTTAGGAAGGGACCAAAGTTGAAAATCTGATTTCCAGCTTGTTCCAGTTGTTCCCCTCATTTTCACATGGTTTTAATGAAACTAGGGGCTTGTTTTGGGGTACCCATGGTATTCTAAAACCATGGGCACACATGTAAGGTCCAGATCGAAGCTCGGTTTTTTATGAACGATCCTAACGGTCTTGGTTTTCCAATAAATACCCCCACCCTCTTGCTTCAAAACTCACATTTGATCTGATTTGGCTCTCTAAGTTGAAGTATACACTTCATACCTGAGAGTAATCGGATCAAAACTTCCATTCTTGGACCCGTTGTAAGTCCTCTTTCGTTCTTTTTCGCGTGAAAGTCAAACTGTGTTTGACTTTTTTCTTTGACCAGTTTATGGTCAACATGAAGTTCGTTTGAACTTCATAACGTGAGTGTAATCACGATGGTTTTAGTCTCTTGTGACTATACTTACTGATTACCACGTTATCTAGGCATAGTGGCGAGTCGTAGTTTCGGCCAAAATGCGTATTCGTGCGTATTTTGTAACCAAACTACTTTTAGGTATCAAAACCGATTTTTTTTTTATACCAAACCTGTTTTCAAACCTCTTTAAGCACGTTTTAACATGTTTAGCTCGTCACTTTAGGTTTAGTGCTTATGTAGGGTCGTAAGGTAAGCGGTCTAAACAACCGCTTATACTTTCGAACCCGACCCGTTTGGTCGATCTTTAGGATCCGAACAAACACATTAGGTGACCATAGTTGCATAGGGAATAACCTTCCAAGGTTATACCTTATGGTCACGTCGTTTAAGTAGTTGTATGATAGGTAGTTTATATGCCTTAGGTAAATGACCAAAATGCCCTTTTTACGCCAAAATTCATTTTAAGCATATGTAACATAATTTTTGATATCTAAACTGATTTGGAAACAATATTAGACATGTTAAGGAATATTTTACTTATCATAGGACAAGTTAGGCGGTCCGAACGCGTTTTACGCGAACGACGCGTTAAAGTGGCGTAAGCTACCTTAACGAGTCGTAATGGGTCGTAAGCACTTAGGTTAAGTTTCGTTTTAGAATGTAGGCTTTGTTAAACCATATTACATGAGTCCCTACACTCATTTGGTTTACGAAACCTCATTTTATCCGATCCTCTGATTTAGGTCCGTTTATTTACATAGTTATCTATATTAGGTGCCGTTTTATTTCCGTGATCCCTCTAGCTTTGCTTGGTTGTTATTCAAGACTTCAAAGCACCCTCAAGTGAGTACATAGTCCCCTCTTTTACTGTTTTTCAAACCTTTTGGGGTGAAACACATGTGCCTACTTGTTACTTTCATGCTTTCCATGTTTTCATATCATATACTTGCTATGTTCATTAGTACACTATTAGTACATGATTTCATTATGTTTTTGCTATGTATGTCCATTTGTTGCATACTTAGTACATCGTTTTACATTACATTTTATGCTATGTATGTTTATTTAGTTCATACTTAGTACATTGTTTTACATTTCATTTCATGCTATGTATGTCCATTTAGTGCATACTTAGTACATTATTTTCATTTACATTTCATGCTATGTATGTCCATTTGTTGCATACTTAGTACATTATTTTCATAAAACATGCTTACATTTTGGTATGACATTTGGTTTGTTTAAATGGCTGAAAAGTACATTCATTAACATTAGCTACGCCGTTCGTTAGTAGGTAGTGGTACCATAGGAATTGACAACTCCCGTTCCTGACATCCTAGGTATGTTTGGATGAAAGGAATGACCGAATTCGATATACATAACTAGGATAAACCTTTAATTCGTTTAAGGGTTTATCGCCACAGTCTCAAGGCTTGAATGTATGCATTTTCACAACACCGCATAGATGTTTGTATCAGTAAAGCATGCATTATTTTACAAAACATAAATTTTGATTATAATTTATCAATTTCTTTGTTTTGTACATTTCTTTCTTATAGGGTCGAGTAAATGCTTTTAATCAATAAAGGCTTTTTATTCACTCTACTTTACATTTGTTTACACAATAACATTTCAACATTTGTTTAAAACATTACATTTAGTTATACATGAACATTTTTACATTGGTGGTTTGTTTGGGTAAGTGATTTAAGTAACGAGACGTGTGTAATATGATAAAAGCATGGTGGATACGCCGTTGGTACTTCCTATATATAAGTCCTTTTATGATATTACATATCGTAGCATTATTTAAACCATTTCAATTTTGACATATTACATTTTACACAATTAACATATCTTTACAAAACATTGTTTTACAAATAACACATTTTATACAAATTCATTTTCACTTGGTTATTTACATAACCATACATATTCTTTTATATCATATGTTTCCTTATCGATTTTTATATGATTTATAAAACAAAAACATTTTTCAAGGTTCATGACTACTTTTGTTAAACATTTTCTTTAAACTTACAAGTCATGAATCCTAAATCAATAAAACCTATGTATCTCACAGGCATATTTATGCTGACGTACCTATTTTCTCATGTGTTTTAGGAAATGATGCATAGGATTGATCAAGTTACACATAGGCGGACTTGGGCCTTAGTGACAATAAAAGATGCAAGGCTAGTTAATTATGTTATGCTTCCTTATTGTTAAGACATTGTAACTCTTCTAAATCAATAAAACAACATTTAAATTTCCATGTGTTATGAAACAATGATTCTGTTACAACACTCCCCGACGATTCTGCCACGATTTATTGTTTTACGTGGTCAGGGTGTGACAATTCAGTATTTGGGTTATGCTATTTTAACAAAATCTGATTACCATTTATCACAAGCACTGTTTTCGGATTTGTTGAATAATGTGAAAAATGTGAAAAAATTGAAAAAACGTGTTCGTAGTAATGCTTTTCTGTTGTATCCAAGACTTCTAAGCTACTACCTACAAAAACAAGTGTCACAAACAGATTTTGAAGAAGGTGTAGCTTTTCAAATAAATAGTCTTACAAGTAAAACTTTTACTAAACTTATTGACAAAGAGTCAAAAGTTTTTAACAACGGAAACAAAGGGGGATGAGCCTGTTTTAGATGCGTCCGCATCAGTTGCTCAAACTTCTGTTGTTGAGCGAACTGCTCCCGGTGATCATGACACCACAACCGGTGTTGTGAAACACACACCTGGAAAATGCTAAAAGAAAGCTGTCACATCCAAAAAGCCCACCAAAACCAAAGAAAATAAAAAGGTTCATCTAGAAGATGAGATCCCAGAGGTTAATGCAGTGACAACACAAATGTCACTTGAAACCACTGCTGCTACTTCCTCACAGTTGTTGGAAAGATCTCAACCCATCCAAACTCCTCATGTATCCTCACAAAAGGATCATGTTGTAAGTACAGGGACAACACAACATGAAGTAGACCTTTCATATGAAAGTATGTTTAAAAGTCCCTCTCCCAGGGCAATCACGTTTTCTACACCACAACCCTCGACTCAAGTTCCATCAACAATATTACCTCTGTTTGAAGCAATTGAATATCAGAAAGAAAACAGTTCCTCTAATGCACACATTATTGAGAGTAGATCGCAACAAATGACTGGGTCTGAACCAATTCAATCTCCTATCCTACACACAGTTAAGGAGGTTATCCCAGTTGAGTATTACGAAACTCTTGGTGGTAGTTCAAGTGGAGCAGCTGTCACACCCCGACCAAGTAAAACAACAAACCGTGGTGGAAACGTCGGGGAGTGTTGTAACAGAATCATCATTTCAACAACCATGGTAATTACAAGTTTCGTTTTATTAATTCATTTAGTAAATTACATTGTCTTAAAGCCAAACAAACAAGTTACATATCGTCTATCATTGTTTTTATATCACTAAGGCCTCGTCCAGATCCTAAGTGAACACGCATCCTAGTGACCAACATCATGCAACATCACCTGAAACATATGTAAAAAACAAAGTCAGCAAAGAAATGCTGGCGAGCACATAGGTTTTATGAGAGTGTCGAATTCATGGCTCATTTATATGTTGCAGTACCTTATTAGACTACAAGAGTCCAAGTACAAACCTCGTTTTGAAAAGTGTATTGCAACATAATTAACCAACTCAAATCAAGTTAGTTAAAGTTTATAAAATCTCGTAGCCATGATTCTTAACCCCAAAACATTTGTTTTAGTAAACCAACTCGTAAAATATCTCGTAAAAACTCGTTAATAAAACTCATATGGTTTATATCATTTCGAAAACCTCGTTGTGTGACATCGTTTCAAGATCGTTTCCCAAGTGAACTAAATAATGACATGAAATGTAATATGATAAGAGCACTTATATATAAGATGTACCTGCGGCGCATCGTTTCAAGATCGTTTAACTCGTTTCCAAATCGTATTCATTTTAATTGTGAAACTACTTTTGGTCGTCTCGCTAATAACATTTAAACATTCATGACTCGACTATCTCGCTTCTCGTGATAACAAACCACCAAAGGGTAAGTTAACAATCATCAGATTCGGTCGTTACCTACATAACCCCCACACATAACCATGGGTGTAGTCTGATAACGGGATTTGTCAGATCCTATGGTACCATAACCTAATACTGGTCGGTTCGGCCAAAATTAATGAATGTCATTCGTTATGTAATTACAACCAACAAGTTTGTTCACATTATCGAAATCATTATTAGTTTAATATAAACCATTTAAATCGTTTTTGAAATCATCGTTTAAACCTCGAAATCGCTTAATACATATGAATCACCCCAAAACAATCGAAAACAGTAAAATAGGGGAACTATGTACTCACATTGAATAGAAGGGTATCCTTGATCTAAAGAACTTAGCAAAGCTCAGGAAAACCAAGGAAATTCAAGTAGTACCTAGTAATCGGATTTCTAGTAAATAAATCGACACCTAAATCGGAAGATCGGACAGAATGAGGTCTTGTAAACCAAATGAGTATTGGAACTCATGTGATATGGTTTAACAAAGCCTACATTCTAAATCAGAACATAATCTAAGTGCTTTCGACCCGTTACGACCCATTAAGGTAGCTTACGCTACTTTAACGTGTCATGCGCGCAAAAGCGCGTTCGAGACGTCTAACTAGTCCTATGACAAGTATTATATGCCTAAACATGTTTAATTATGTTGCATAATCAGTTAAGTGAAAAATGTTTAGGTTACATATGCTTAAAATCCAATTATGCATGAAAAGGGTATTTTGGTCATTTACCTAAGGCATATAAACTACCTATCATACAACTACTTAAACTAGGTGACCATAAGGTATAACCTCGAAAGGTTATTCCCTATGCAACTATGGTCACTAAACATGCTTGGTCGGATCCTAATGGTGGTTTAGACCGCTTGACTTACGACTATAAACAATCACAAAACTAAAAGTGACGAGCTAAGCATGTTAAAACATGCTTAACTAAGTTAGAAAACAGGTTTTGATACCAAAACAAAGTGTTTTGATACCAAGAGTAGTTTGGTTGCAAAATACGCATAAATGCGCATTTTGACCGAAACTACGACTCGTCACTACGCCTAGTCAACGTGGTAATCAGTAGGTATAGTCACTAGGGACTATAACCATCGTGATTACGCTCACGTTGCGAAGTTCAAACGAACTTCTTGTTGACTAACTCGTGGTCAAAGCTGAAAGTCAAACACTGTTTGACTTTCTTGCTAGGAAGGCGATAAAAGAACGAAGGAAGCTTACAAAGGGTCCTTGCTAGAACTTGATCTTATAATTCTCAGGTATGAAGTTATAAAACCTCAACTTAGAGAATTTAGATCAAGTGTGAGTTGCAACAAATGAAGAGCATGGCTATTTATACTTCTTGGAGGTTCATAGGATCAATCCATGTGTTTGTGTGGCCAATAAGCATTAGATCATAGCCATACAAGTGTTAGAGACCAGCTAATTTGCTTGGGGAGGTGCTAACTTGGCTACCACACAAAGAAATTGCAAGAATGGTCCCTCAAATTCAATCTGCTGCACAAAAATGAAGTTTCTGTCCAGATCACATGGTGGCGTGGCACGACAGAAAGACCAGGGGGTGGTCACGCGACGCGAGCACCTGGCTGATACTTTAAAAAAAAGTCAGAAACAGTCCCTGCACACCCAAACTCACGTATTTGACGTATTTAACCTACGTTAAGCCATTTTCAAGGCTGTACAAGGTCGTCAAAGTGTAGGGGACCTGAAATATGCTCGGAAATATCACGGATGTCGGTTCGTTTGGTCGTACGGTCACGTTGTTCGGTTACTTATGACAAAACTCGAACGGACGCGAAAACGAACCAAATTAAGCGACGAGTGGTATTTTTGCATGCCAATCACTAAAATAAAAATATTTTAGTGTGTACAAAAATTTTGGATGTCCAAATGTGGTCAGAACGTAAGATATGCGCGAAAATACAAACTTACGCCGTTTTTGACACTTTTAGTCCCTGTAAGATCAAATAAGCATACTTTCGCACACCGAACCACTCAAAGCTTATTTCTAAGCTATGTTTAGGTTATATATGGTATGTTTAGATCATGATCAAGTTTTGGACTGTACATTACTATAGAAATCGGTATAGTTTCACAGTTTGACACAAATAGTCGCTGCGATCGAATAGACTTGTTTTCAACACACCAAACCATCCAAAACTTATTTCTAAGTTATGTAAAGGTTATTTAAGGTATGTTAAGCCTATGTCACTATTCCGGAGTGTTTGTCGCGTTAAACTGAATACGTTTACGCACCAGTTTGCGTATAACCTTCTAGAAAGCGATTTAAAGCTTGAAATCGGAATCGAATCAAATCGTAAAATCATCAAACACAAATACACACATAATAACACCAAAGCACATTTTTTATTAATAATTAAAATTGTTTTACATTGTACATCAATTACAGAGCACAGTTGTCACAGTCTCCCCTAGTTTAGGAAATTTCGTCCTGAAATTTTAACTAGAGGAAACTTGTGAGAACAATTGCGGATATTTCGCCTTCATTTGGTCCTCACGTTCCCAAGTAAACTCTGGGCCACGTTTGGATTCCCAGCGAACCTTGACCAATCGAATCCATTTGTTCTTCAACTGTTTGACTGCACGGTCCACTATGTCCACAGGTTTCTCGACAAAGTGCATTGTTTCATCAACTTGAATTTCATCGAGTGGAATGTGGAGATTAGCGTCAGCTAAACACTTTCGCAAATTGGACACGTGAAAAGTCAGATGAATATTTCCAAGCTCTGGAGGTAGCTCTAGTCGATAGGCAACCTTTCCAACCCTTTCAACAATCTTAAATGGTCCAACATATCGTGGTGCAAGTTTTCCTTTCTTTCCAAATCTCACCACTCCCTTCCAAGGTGACACCTTGAGTAGGACATGGTCTCCGACTTGAAATTCTAGGGGCTTGCGTCGCATATCCGCATAACTCTTTTAACGGCTTCTAGTTGTCACTAGATTATCGCGAAATTTCTTGATTTTGTCTGTCGTTTCTAGAATGAGCTCAGGTCCAGTAAGCTGAGCTTCACCGATCTCATTCCAACAGACAGGTGAACGACATTTTTGACCGTAGAGAGCTTCGAATGGTGCCATATTAATGCTAGCATGATAACTGTTTTGTAAGAGAACTCGATCAGTGGAAGACGAGAATCCCAATTACCACCAAAGTCTATCACGCATGCTCTAAGCATATCCTCCAAAGTTTGAATCGTCCTCTCAGATTGTCCATCTGTTTGGGGATGATAAGCAGTGCTTAGATTTAGTTGGGTTCCCATAGCAGATTGCATGGTCTTTCAAAAATGAGATGAAAATCGAGCATCACGATCGGAAATGATATCCAAAGGAACACCATTTCGTGATACAATCTCATCAACATAAATCTTTGCAAGTTTATCAGCAGATAGATCCTCGCGAATCGGTATAAAATGAGCTGACTTCGTTAATCGATCGATAACAACCCATATAGCATCATGACCTTTTGATGTACGTGGTAATTTAGTGATGAGATCCATAGCAATGTTCTCCCACTTCCGAACTGGTATCTCTGGTTGTACAAGCAAACCAGACGATCGTTGATGTTCAGCCTTGACTTTGAGACAAGTTAGGCACTTCGACACATACAAGGCAATATCCTTCTTCATACCAGGCCACCAATACTGAGTACGAAGATCCTTGTACATTTTATCAGCACCAGGATGGATAGAATATCGAGACTTATGGGATTCGTCCATCACTAAAGTGAGAAGATCGTCTTGTTTCGGGATCCACAAACGATCCTTGAAATACAGTAAACCATCGTCCTTCGTTTCAAGTTTAAGCTCAAGTTGAAGTGGTAGCTCATATTTCAATAAGCCTTTGATCACGCAAGATCGTTGTGCTTGAAGGACACGAGATTGAAGATCAGATAGAGTTCGAACAGAATGAAGCTTAACTCGCTCTTTTCGACTTAGCGCATCGGCTACGACATTCTCCTTACCAGGATGGTAGCGAATTTCGCAATCGTAATCGTTTAAGAGTTCAACCCATCGTCGTTGCCTCATATTCAACTCCTTCTGATTAAGAATGTGCTGGAGACTTTTGTGGTCTATGAAAACCACACACTTCGTGCCATAAATATAGTGTCTCCAGATTTTGAGAGCGAAAACTACAGCGCCTAACTCAAGATCATGAGTTGTGTAGTTCTTTTCGTGAACTTTCAATTGTCTACACGCATACGCAATAACTTTGCCTCGTTGCATAAGAACACAACCAAGGCCTAAGTTGGACGCATCATAATAGACAATGAAATCATCGTTTCCCTCGGGCAAAGATAGAATAGGAGCATCATAGAGCTTCCGTTTCAGTGTTTGGAACGCTTCTTCTTGCTTGGGTCCCCACTCAAAAGGCTTATTCTTTTGAGTCAAAGCAGGGAGTGGAACCGCAATCTTTGAGAAGTTCGAAATAAATCGACGATAATATCCAGCAAGACCAAGAAAAGATCGAATCTCTGTAGGTGTCGTTGTTGTATTCCAATCCTTAATAGCATCTATTTTGGATGGATCCACATGAATACGTTGCTCGTTGACTATATGTCCAAAGTACTGAACTTCTTTAAGCCAAAATTCACACTTGGATAATTTAGCAAAAGGTTGTTCCTTCTTCAAGAGTTCTAGAGTCAAACGAAGGTGTTGCTCGTGATCGGCTCGAGACTTCGAATAAATAAGAATATCGTCGATGAACACAATGATGAACTTGTCTAAATAAGGTTTACAGAGCCTATTCATTAAGTCCATGAAAATAGCTAGGGCATTTGTCAAACCAAAAGGTATGACAGTGAACTCATAATGACCATATCTCGTGCGGAATCCAGTTTTGGGAATATCTTCTTCGAGTACACAAAGTTGATGATACCCAGAACGCAGATCGAACTTGGAAAAACAGGTAGCACCTTGCAGCTGATCAAAGAGATCATCAATTCGAGGTAGGGGATATCGATTCTTGATGGTAAGCATTAAGCTCACGATAATCGATACACATACGAAAAGATCCATCTTTCTTTTTC
Organism: Helianthus tuberosus; assembly: GCA_030545235.1. Taxonomy (NCBI): domain Eukaryota; kingdom Viridiplantae; phylum Streptophyta; class Magnoliopsida; order Asterales; family Asteraceae; genus Helianthus; species Helianthus tuberosus. The sequence goes on from CM060393.1 coordinate 108,744,554, forward strand.
ACAAAGAGAACAGGAGCACCCCAAGGTGAATAACTCGGTCGGATGAATCCTTTATCAGATAACTCTTGAAGCTGTTTCGATAATTCTTGCATCTCAGACGGTGCAAAACGATAAGGTGCTTTGGTAATCGGGTTGGCATTGGGTACAAGATCAATATGAAAATCGACTTGATGAACTGGAGGCAAACCAAGCAGTTCATCAGAAAACACCTCTGGATAATCTCGAACAATCGGAATATCCTGAATACTCTTGCTCTTGCCTTTCTCCTCGGTGACATGTGCCAGGAAAGAAACATATCCTTTTCGTAAGTAACTCTGGGCTTTCGTACAAGACATGAGTTTCAATCCACCAGATGGTTTCTCGCCACGAACTTCCAGAACATCGCCAAAAGAAAGAGGAATACGAATGATCTTATCGAAACAAACAACTTCAGTATGATGTTTGGTTAACCAATCCATCCCCACGATAATGTCAAAACTCCCAAGTTGCATCGGTACGAGGTCAATAGGAAAAAGGTGGTTATCGAGGTTCAATTGACAACCACGAAGAACAGAATCATGTACGGGTGGTTTACCAGTAGCAACTTCGACAGATAAGGGTTTCCTCAGTTTAGTTCTAGGTATCGCAAGTAAAGGCTCAAAAGATAACGACACAAAACTCCTATCGGCACCAGAATCGAAAAGAACAGATGCAAGTTGATTGTTAACAAGGAACGTACCGTTAACAACCTCGTTGTCAGCTCGAGCCTCGTTAGCTTTCCGATTGAATGCTCGTCCACGAGCGGGATTTACATTCGCTAACGCGTTCGGGTTCGCATTTGCATTTACCAACCTTGGGCCATTTCTCCGCAATTAAAACACGAACCAGGTGGGAATCTCGCAGCATTCCCCTGAACTTGTCCTGGAACCTGAGCAGCCTGATTTTGGCCAAAACGACAAATGTTGGCCAAATGCCCAAGTCTACCACACGTAGTGCACTGTTTACAGGCCTGCTGGGCAACATGGTGACCGTTGCAATGAACACACTAAGGTGCTGTACCAGCATATGGCTTTTTCGCGGGAGGTAGGGCTGGTGGGTTTTGAGGGTTCTGTTCAGTAACTGCAAAGTTTTGGGAAGCCTTGCACTACCTTGACTTTTTTAGAAGACCCACCCTACTTCTTACCCTTACCCTTACCCTTGTCTTATGCAGAATCGGCTGACTTCTTCTTGTCACCCTTACGGGTCAATTTACCCTTTCTGACCTGAGACTCGGTCAGGGTAGCAGACAATTCAATCGCTTGACGGACAGTGGTAGGATTACTGCCAGTCACAATATCTTGCACAGAATCAGGTAACCCATCGATATACCTCTCAATTGCCTTCTCCAACGGGGTAACCATCATAGGACACAACAAACTGAGCTCCTTAAATCGATCCGTATAAGCACGGTGTTCTCCCCCGTCTTGTTTCAAATCATCAAATTCTCGTTCCAAAGCTCGAATTTCGTGACGGGGACAGAACTCTCTCATCATGAGAGCTTGGAGCTCTTCCCAAGTTTGTGCCATCGATACATCGGCACCCCTATCACGCATTACTCCGTTCCACCATGTAAGAGCGCGCTTCTCGAACACACTAGATGCAAACTCAACCTTATGCTCATTCGGACATTGCACATGTCTGAATGTGCTTTCCAAACTTTCAAACCATTGTAGGAGCGCGGTTGCTCCTTGCGACCCAGAAAACTTCAACGGCTTAGCCGAATTGAAACTCTTGAAACTACATTGTGCATTATTGTTGTTATTGTTGTTGTATAACTCATGGATCTGGGTTACTACGCCAGGAAGTACTGCAGCGATTTGCTGAGCGACAAGGGCTGCGACTTCTTCAGCAGTAAAAGGTTGAGCATCACGTCGAGGAGGCATTGTCTAACAAGGAAACAGGGGAATCGAGTGAGATCGACAATTGGAAAAACAAAAGAGGTATTGAAAACATCGACAAAACACAAGGAAGGCGATCATTCGTTCGTTCGTTGCCTCGAACAAACAAACGACACGCAGTGACTAATCAAAGTAAATATGTCATAATAATGTATCACCGAAGACATGCTCGCCTATAAGTGAACACTCACCCCAAGAGTTCCCAGGTAAGAGCGCACTGGTCCGATACTGCAGATTTGTACGAACTCTCTAGCCTTAGACAGAAAACTCAGGGTAAAGGCATTCACTCTTCCAGTTTGCACGTGTTCACATTATTTAGACCCAAACTTTGACCAGATTTTGAAAACTTAGAGGGGTTCAAAACCTTATAACAGAGGGTTCAAAACCTAGTAATCAATCATCCTAGAACAGATGATTAATTTTCGAATCGAATTTGTTATTGTGTTCTCGTTGTGGTTATCACCTAAGGATAGGTGACGGTATTGTTTTAAAATCTAAACGTAAATAAACTTGCGTTAGGGTCCTAGAAATTTATAGTCTAGGTCAAAGCATTGCTAATAACCTGATTCCCTATAACCATTGGCTCTGGTACCAACTCTTCTGTCACACCCCGACCACGTAAAACAACAAACCGTGGCGGAAACATCGGGGAGTGTTGTAACAGAATCATCGTTTCAACAACCATGGTAATTACAAGTTTCGTTTTATTGATTCATTTAGTAAATTACATTGTCTTAAAACCAAACAAACAAGTTACATATCGTCTATCATTGTTTTTATGTCACTAAGGCCTCGTCCAGATCCTAAGTGAACACGCATCCTAGCGACCAACATCATGCAACATCACCTGAAACACATGTAAAAAACAAAGTCAGTAAAGAAATGCTGGCGAGCACATAGTTTTTATCAGAGTGTCGGATTCAAGGCTCGTTTATATGTTGCAGTACCTTATTAGACTAAAAGAGTCAAAGTACAAACCTCGTTTTGAAAAGTGTATTGCAACATAATTAACCAACTCAAATCAAGTTAGTTAAAGTTTATAAAATCTCGTAGCCATGATTCTTAACCCCAAAACATTTGTTTTAGTAAACCAACTCGTAAAATATCTCGTAAAAACTCGTTAATAAAACTCGTATGGTTTATATCATTTCGAAAACCTCGTTGTGTGATATCATTTCAAGATCGTTTCCCAAGTGAACTAAATAATGACATGAAATGTAATATGATAAGAGCACTTATATATAAGATGTACCTGCGGCGTATCTACCATGCTTTTATCATGCTACACCCATCCCATTATCTAATCACTACCCATAACCAATCATTTATCTAATTCGTTTATCTCGTTTAAGTCGTTTCAAATCGTTTAACTCGTTTCCAAATCGTATTCGTTTTAATCCTGAAACTACTTTTGGTCATCTCGCTAATAATATTCAAACCTTCGTGACTCGACTATCTCGTTTCTCGTATTAACAAATCACCAAAGGGTAAGTTAACAATCATCAGATTCGGTCGTTACCTATATAACCCCCACACATAACCATGGGTGTAGTCTGATAACGGGATTTGTCAGATCCTATGGTACCATAACCTAATACTGGTCGGTTCGGCCAAAATTAATGAATGTCATTCCTTATGTAATTACAACCAACAAGTTCGTTCACATTATCGAAATCGTTATTAGTTTAATATAAACCATTTAAATCGTTTTTGAAATCATCGTTTAAACCTCGAAATCGTTTAATACATATGAATCACCCCAAAACAATCGAAAACAGTAAAATAGGGGAACTATGTACTCACATTGAATAGAAGGGTATCCTTGATCTAAAGAACTTAGCGAAGCTCAGGCAAACCAAGGAAATTCAAGTAGTACCTAGTAATCGGATTACTAGTAAATAAATCGACACCTAAATCGGAAGATCGGACAGAATGAGGTCTTGTAAACCAAATGAGTATAGGAACTCATGTGATATGGTTTAACAAAGCCTACATTCTAAATCAGAACCTAATCTAAGTGCTTTCGACCCGTTACGACCCATTAAGGTAGCTTACGCTACTTTAACGTGTCGTGCGCGCAAAAGCGCGTTCGAGACGTCTAACTAGTCCTATGACAAGTATTATATGCCTAAACATGTTTAATTATGTTGCATAATCAGTTAAGTGACAAATGTTTAGGTTACATATGTTTAAAATCCAATTATGCATAAAAAGGGTATTTTGGTCATTTACCTAAGGCATATAAACTACCTATCATACAACTACTTAAACTAGGTGACCATAAGGTATAACCTCGGAAGGTTATTCCCTATGCAACTATGGTCACTAAACATGCTTGGTCGGATCCTAACGATCGACCAAACGGGTCGAGTTCGAAAGTCTAAGCGGTGGTTTAGACCGCTTGACTTACGACTCTAAACAATCACAAAACTAAAAGTGACGAGCTAAGCATGTTAAAACATGCTTAACTAAGTTAGAAAACAGGTTTTGATATCAAAACAAAGTGTTTTGATACCAAGAGTAGTTTGGTTGCAAAATACGCATAAATGCGCATTTTGACCGAAACTACGACTCTTCACTACGCCTAGTCAACGTGGTAATCAGTAGGTATAGTCACTAGGGACTATAACCATCGTGATTACGCTCACGTTGCGAAGTTCAAACGAACTTCTTGTTGACCAACTCGTGGTCAAAGCTGAAAGTCACACACTGTTTGACTTTCTCGCTAGGAAAGAGATAAAAGAACGAAGGAAGCTTACAAAGGGTCCTTGCTAGAACTTGATCTTATAATTCTCAGGTATGAAGTTATAAAACCTCAACTTAGAGAATTTAGATCAAGTGTGAGTTGCAACAAATGAAGAGCATGGCTATTTATACTTGTTGGAGGTTCATAGGATCAATCCATGTGTTTGTGTGGCCAACAAGCATTAGATCATAGCCATACAAGTGTTAGAGACTAGCTAATTTGCTTCTGGAGGTGCTAACTTGGCTACCACACAAAGAAATTGCAAGAATGGTCCCTCAAATTCAATCTGCTGCACAAAAATGAAGTTTCTGTCCATATCACATGGTGGCGTGGCGCGACAGAAAGACCAAGGGGTGGTCGCGCGACGCGAGCACCTGGCTGATACTTTAAAAAAAAGTCAGAAACAGTCCCTGCACACCCAAACTCACGTATTTGACGTATTTAACCTTCGTTAAGCCATTTTCAAGGCTCTACAAGGTCTTCAAAGTGTAGGGGACCTGAAATATGCTCGGAAATATCACGGATGTCGGTTTGTTTGGTCGTACGGTCACGTTGTTCGGTTACTTACGACGAAACTCGAACGGACGCGAAAACGAACCAAATTAAGCGAAGAGTGGTATTTTTACATGCCGATCACTAAAATAAAAATATTTTAGTGTGTACAAAAATTTTGGATGTCCAGATGTGGTCAGAACGTAAGATATGCGCGAAAATACAAACTTACGCCGTTTTTGACACTTTTAGTCCCTGTAAGATCAAATAAGCATATTTTCGCACACCGAACCACTCGAAGCTTATTTCTAAGCTATGTTTAGGTTATATATGGTATGTTTATCTTATGATCAAGTTCTGGGCTGTACGTTACTATACAAATCGGTATAGTTTCGCAGTTTGACACAAATAGTCCCTACGATCGAATAGATTTGTTTTCAACACACCAAATGTCACACCCCAACCGATGGCGGAAACATCGGGATGAGATGAACAAATTGCTCAAAACATCATAACACTATGTGACAATAGTTAATTGAATTCAAATTTCATTGCAAGGACTAAATTGTCATACAACATTTAAAATGGAAATACAACATTGTTCAAATTCAAATCAACAAAAGATAAATAGATTAAAGGTGTGTATCTAGTCCACCCTAAACTTGTTTCATCAATCATCCATACTTCAATAATCAACCTGCAACACGTATTAAAATAGAGTTTCAATGCAAAGGCAATGAGCGAGTATACAAGTTTGTTTACATAGCATAATAGAATAAAAACTCAAATCCAACATGATCCATAATATGTGCTTGCTAGTATGCAATTTTGGCGTACAATATGATCAAACCCTAGAATACAACGCATAAAAATAGCCTAATCCCAATCGTTCAGCGGGGTGGTAACTTAACAATACCCAATAATTCAGCAGGCGGGGCGTTAATCCTATAGCGCTATAATTGTTAAGGTGGGCGAACAAGTCAATGAGCATATAACGTTCTAAATCGTTCATAGAGCATACAAGAATAGCAAGTAAGTCACATTAGTTTCATGCATTCGTTCAAAGATTGAGTATGTTTAGTTCAAAAGTTGTTTGCATAATTATACATGTTGCATCCCAAAGTGTAAAGGGAAAAAGGGATCGAGTATACTCACGGTGGTTGCAAGCTTTCCTACTTGTAATCCCGCGAGTGTGTTGGTGGATGGATTAGTTTGGAGCACCTAGCCCTTCTACACGAGGAAACGTAGGTGTGTGAGTTTGGCGTACAACGGAAGATTATAATTTGGAGTTTAACATAACATAAGGTAGAATAAAATATGATACGAAAATAATCATCTTTAACTTAGTAAACCTTGTATGACACTATGTAACCAATATGGTTAGAATGTTTTCATGGGTAATGCGCCCATTAGAATCATACTTGGTGTTTTAGGTTTTTAGATGATATTCTACTACTTTAACATCTAAACACAAGTTCAACATTAAAGGTTCGAATGAATATATATAGTTTCTAGGTTATGTATTACATATTACTTAGTCCAATAATTCATGTAGGAGGTAGAAGATTAAGATCTTCATTTAGGCACCTCGAGTTATTCATGGATGTCATGTATGGGGTAGGAAGAATAAGCTTCCGTTTAGGAACCCCTTGAATGTTCACCACTTCTCTTGATGTAAAAACAACCAAGGAGGGTCACGAACTAGGATTAGTATAATATAAACAATCTAACTAAGAGAAATCATCAAATCATGTGAGGATTGTATGTTTGGAACAACCCAAGTTGTCCCATAATCACTCTACATCAAGAACTAGCTCGAACATGACTTGTGGGTCAAAATACCCTAAACAAACAGAAAAATATGAGGTTTAATCCTCTGATTTCAAGTGTCTCAACCATGTTTTTAAGCTTAACCAACCATAAGAGGGGTTGTAAGCGTTAGGACATTGGTGTGAGATGTGTTAGACACAAGTTGGATGAAGTTTAAACAAGTTTGAAAGAGTATGTAACAAAACAGAAAGTTCTTGGACCATTTCAGGGCAATTCCAGGTCTGATTTCTCCAAGGAGAAGTCAAGGAATCAAACCCCATGATTATCCAAGCAAGTAGGAAGAAGAATCAAATGATTTCGTTAAGAAATGAGCAAGTTATACCTATTTTAGTGCAAGAGTATGAATCCGTCCGAAAATGCAGATTCTTGCTAGAACTTGAGAGTGTTTAGGAGAGATTTGAGAGTGTTGAAAGTGTCCAAGTGCTTGGAGGACCTTGGGTACTTATAGGAGAGTGATTAGGGTTGTTTTGGGGGGGTAATTAAGGCTAAAACTCGGTTTAAACAAAAAAATCCCGCTCAAAAATGAATCTGGTCGCGACTGCATAAGTTTTCTACAGACCTGAGGGCCATGTGGGCCGCGTAAGGGGACAGGGTAAGTCCACGCGGGCCGCGCGCCACTAAGTTTCCGGAACTAAGTTTCATTTATTACAAATTGGCCCCTGAAGTTGTTATTTGATGCTTTTAGGGTATTTTAAGGACCATATTTGTCACAAAAGCATAGTTTAAGATATGATTAAGTATGAGGAGTATAAACCAATTATAATCAAGCGTATAAGTATCGAATCAAGTGTCGTTCACGTTCAAAATACGTTTCGTGCACAAGTTTAGATTAATTACAAGTTTAGCACATAGTTTCCAAGAATAACAATTAAGCATCAATTGATTCATCAATTCGAACATACGAGCATATATGAAGTGCGTATAACATATTTGTAACAAAATACGAGTTTCATTAATGATCCAAGCCTCGGTTTTACGACGATTACAAAGAAGGAATGATTACAAGAGTACAAAGTTTCCAAAAGTAGAAATACGAACAAAACTTTCTATAAATGGAAAGTACAAAAGAGCCGGGCGTTACAGTGTCCCCTCCTTTAGGAAATTTCATCCCGAAATTTAGGAAGACGTAGGGAAATGATGAGGGTACTTCTTTTTTATCTCGCTCTTGAGCTCCCAAGTAAATTCAGCGCCTCGTTTACCTTCCACTCGAACCTTGACGATAGGAATTTTGCTGCGCCTCAATAACTTGACTCCTTGATCCACGATTTCAACGGGTTTCTCCACAAAATGCAGAGTATCGTTTATTTGGAGATCTTCGAGAGGGACTTGGAGTCCTTCTTCAGCGTGACACTTCTTTAGATTTGAGACATGAAATGTTGGATGAACGCTGCTGAGTTCTTGAGGTAAATCGAGTCGATAAGCCACCGCGCCAATCCTTTCGAGTATCTTGAAAGGACCAACATAGCGAGGGGCAAGCTTTCCCTTTTTACCAAAACGAACCACTCCTTTCCAAGGAGATACTTTGAGTAGAACATGATCCCCAACGTTGAGTTGCATCGGCTTGCGTCCCTTATCAGCATAGACCTTTTGACGATTTCGGGCCTTGAGTAAGTTATCACGGATTTGGTGAATCTTATCCGTTGCTTCTTGTATGATTTCAGGGCCAGTAAAGTGTTTGTCACCAATCTCGTGCCAGCTTAAAGGAGATCGGCATTGGTGACCATACAATGCCTCGAATGGAGCCATTTTAATGCTGGAGTGGTAGCTATTGTTGTACGAGAACTCGATCAAAGGTAAATGCACATCCCAACTACCACCAAAGTCGATGACACAAGAACGGAGCATGTCCTCTAGGGTTTGGATAGTACGTTCAGTCTGTCCATCCGTTTGAGGATGAAAAGCCGTACTGAGATTCAAATGAGTACCCATAGCGGACTGAAAGGTTTGCCAGAGACGCAAAGTAAATCGACCATCGTGATCAGAAATGATGTCGAGAGGAATACCATGATGTCGTATGACTTCATCGGTATAGATGCGAGCAAGTCGTTCAACCTTGAAATCTTCGCGAATAGGAATGAATTGAGCGGACTTGGTCAAACGATCGATGATCACCCAAATGCTATCGTGACCAGAAGATGTACGAGGGAGTTTAGTGATGAAGTCCATCGCGATGCTATCCCATTTCCAAACGGGGATTTCGGGTTGTTCGAGTAGACCAGAAGGTCGTTGATGCTCGGCTTTGACTTTTGAACACGTAAGACACTTAGAGACGTAAAAGGCAATGTCTTTCTTCATACCGGGCCACCAATAGGATGTACGTAGGTTATGATACATCTTGTCGGCACCAGGATGAATTGAGTACTTGGATTTGTGTGCCTCGTTCATGATGAAGTCTTGAAGTTCTTCGCGATCAGGGACCCAGTCACGATTGTCGAGGTATAGGATACCATCGGCCTGGAGACGAGATCGTGTTCTTTAGCGCCTCGTATTTCAATATGGAAGTTACCTTCATTAATAGAGGCGTACTGAGCTTCGCGAATGCGGCGTGGAAGATCGTTCACAAGTTGGAGACAACGAATGCCCTTCATGTGTGTTTTGCGACTAAGGGCGTCAGCAACTACATTCGCTTTACCTGGATGGTATTTGATTTCGCAGTCGTAGTCGTTTAACAATTCCACCCAACGACGTTGACGCATGTTCAGTTCCTTTTGGTCGAAAATGTGTTGAAGGCTCTTGTGGTCCGTGAAAACCTCACACTTAGTACCATAAAGGTAGTGTCGCCAAATTTTCAACGCAAAAACAACTGCGCCAAGTTCAAGGTCGTGGGTAGTATAGTTTTTCTCATGTATCTTGAGTTGACGAGATGCATAAGCGATGACCTTGCCTCGTTGCATGAGAACGCAACCAAGACCACGGTTCGATGCATCGCAATACACTACGAAATCATCATTTCCATTAGGAAGAGTAAGAATAGGGGCGTTGCAAAGCAAGTCCTTGAGAGTCTGAAATGATTCCTCTTGCTCAGGACCCCAAGCAAAAGGTTTCTCCTTTTGGGTCAATGAAGTGAGAGGAACGGCGATTTTTGAAAAATTCGAGATGAATCGACGGTAATAACCCGCCAATCCTAAGAAAGAACGGATTTCGGAAGGAGATTTAGGCGCGGTCCAATTCTTTACAGCCTCGATCTTTGCAGGGTCGACGTGGATTCCTTTTTCACTAACAACGTGTCCAAGGAATTGGACTTCTTTAATCCAAAACTCGCATTTAGAGAACTTAGCGTGTAAGCATTCAACACGTAAGAGCTAGAGTATAAGGCGAAGATGACGTTCATGATCGGCTCGAGATTTAGAATAAATGAGGATGTCATCAATGAAGACGATCACGAAATGATCCAAATAGGGCTTACAAACACGATTCATTAGACCCATGAACACAGCGGGAGCGTTGGTCAAACCAAAAAGCATAACCACGAACTCGTAATGTCCATAGCGAGTGCGAAAAGCGGTTTTGGGTACGTCCTCTTCGAGGACCCGAAGTTGGTGATAACCAGAACGAAGATCGATTTTTGGAGAAACAACTAGCGCCTTGGAGTTGGTCAAAGAGATCGTCGATACGTGGAAGAGGGTAACGATTCTTGACAGTGAGTTTGTTGAGCTCGCGATAATCGATACACATACGGAAAGAGCTGTCTTTCTTTTTAACGAAGAGCACAGGTGCACCCCAAGGTGAGGTACTTGGACGAATGAAGCCTTTATCGAGGAGTTCTTGAAGTTGCGTAGATAATTCTTGCATCTCAGAAGGAGCAAGACGATAAGGAGCTTTGGCAACCGAAGTCGCACCAGGTACAAGGTCAATACGAAAGTCAACTGATCGAGGTGGAGGAGGACCAGGTAAATCTTCAGGAAAGACGTCAGGGAAGTCGCGCACCACTGGAACATCACTTAAACTCTTTCCCTTGCCTTTTTCTTCCACAACGTGGGCTAAAAAGGCAAAGTAATGTTTGCGTAAGTATTTGTTCGCTTGTGTGTAGGACATCAACTTCAGTCCCTTTGAAGGCCGGTCTCCATAAACGTGTAAACCTTCACCAGAAGGAAGGGGTAAACGAACGTATTTCTCGTGACAAGCGATTTCAGCATGGTTCTTTTGAAGCCAATCCATGCCTATGATGACGTCGAAACTACCCAGTTGCATGGGTATGAGGTCGATAGGGAAGACGTGTTCGTTGAGAGTAAGACGACAATCACGAAGAACGGAATCGACTAAGATGGACTTGCCATTGGCGACTTCAACGGAAAACGACTTAGGTAGTTTAGAGCGCGTGCAATTTAACAATGATTCGAAATCTAAGGACACAAAGCTTTTGTCCGCACCAGTATCAAATAGTATCGAAGCATAAAGATGGTTAACAAGGAAAGTACCGTTAACGACATTATTGTCGTTGCGCGCTTGATTCGCGTTCAGATTGAAACAGCGTCCACGAGGAGGTTGTATTTGCTCTTGATTCCATAGTGGGCATTGAGGACGAAGATGATTGGCGTCCCCACATTTGAAACAAGCTCTAGCGGGTCTTGCGTTTTGAGGCGGGGGTGGAGCTTGTTGCGCTTGTTGAGCTGGAGGAGCTTGTTGGGCTTGTTGGGCTGGAGGAGCTTGTTGTGCTTGCTGGGCTGGTGGGGCTTGTTGTTGTTGGTAGCGACAAAAGGCGGTGTCATGTCCATAACGGTTACAATTGCCACAAAGACGACACCTGGCATTGACGGGATGGTGGCGGTTACATGTGGCACACTTGGGGTGAATCCCAGTGTACGACCTTTGGGTGTTATCAGGAGCAACAGGGTTTGGGTTAACGGGTGGCACAATCGCATTGCAAACAGGGTTCGATTGCTTTCGCTTCTTCCCCCTATTGCCACTCAACTGTTGGGTGATTTGGTTGGCTGGCTTGAAAGAAGCGGGGTTTGCGGCTTGTTTATCGCGTACACGGTTGTTGTTCAGGGAAGCGGCCAAACGATAAACAGCTTCGATATTGTCGAGTTTGGCAGCCTCGATCGTGTCACGCATAGAAGAGGGTAACCCATTGATATACTTCCGTATCTTGCGGTCGGTGGTCATAACAAGGTGAGGAACTATGAAGCTAAGTTGTTTGAAACGGGTGGTGTAGGCTAGGTTTTTGTCTCCCACTTGCTTTAGTGCCCAAAATTCTTCCTCCAACTTTTGTTGCTCATGCGGAGGACAAAACTCTTCCTCCAACTTAACTTCTTCCCACTCCAACGCATATGCCAGTTCGTTCGAACGAATGTTCCTTTCGTTCGTCCACCATTCAAGAGCTCGGGCTTGGAATACCCCAGTCGCACTACGCGTTCTGAGCTCATTGGGGCAATCACTGTTGATGAACGTGACCTCCATGCTATCAAACCATTCGAGCATGGCGGTCACCCCATCATTGTCGGTGAATGGCTTGGGATTGCACGATGAAAAGTGCTTGAAGTTGAATGAAGCGGGCTTGCATATTTCGACCTTGGAGTCGACGGAAGAGTTCGGAGTTTCAGAAGCTCGAATCTCGGAAATGACCTTAGGAACGACGCGCGCAAATTGATCGGCCATGAAAGCCATCATCTTCTTCGTAGCACGGGACTTTGACTTTTTAGACGAGTTGGAGTGACGAGAAGACATCTAAGATTCAAAAGAACGAATAGGTGAGACTTGATCATAATGTTTGTTTAAGAAAAGAAATCGTTTGCATAAGTTGCTTCACATAGCATAAGGTGTCACATAGCATAAAAGTTTCAAATTGATTCACATAGCATAAAGAGTTTAGATGTCACATATAGCATAGTCATGAGTCCAACATAGCATAACATGGAAAAATGAAAGCTTTGTAAATTTAGTTTGTTCACGAGGGATTATTATTGTTTGTGATTGCGATAACGTGCGAAATGATTAAAACGAAATTTTGAAATGAACGAACGTTCAAGTATAAAATCACATATAAATTGAGATACATAAAAGAAAGGCTCAATAAAACATAGGATTGTTTCGGGTAGAGAAACGTCGACTATTCCAAAGTGGGTCGAAAGTCCTTTCGAATTAGAGAGAACGTGCTTTGGCCTATAGGTAAGATACTCTCGTTGAGAAGCGATTAACGGTATCTTACCCTTCCGGTTACTACACATCTCTAATCGATTGAAACAATCGGGACTTTGGCGAGATTGAAAATCGAGGAATGGGACTTAATCGACGAGATGCGGGTTTCACCCCTAACTTGACGATTTCGTACCCTAAATGTGGTTGGTACTTGTCGGGTCAAAATAAAATTTCGACACTATGACAAGGGTCCACTAGAGTTGAAATGGAAATTACCATTAAGTTGTGGATTTCACTCCTAGCTTAATGGTGAAATTTCGTGCAAAAAGAAATAGTTTCAGGTAGAATGAGAGTCGTTTACCAAATTGTGGGTTTCACGCCTATTTTGGTAAAGTTGTCTCGTTTGTGTTACAAGAGTATAAATAAACAAAAGTGTATTCATGTTAACCTTAGGAAAGGCATATAAATTTAATCAACAAGAAGTGTAGCTAGGAAGCATGCATGGTAGAGTACAAAAGTTTTAAACAACACATAAGAGGCAAAATTCCTAAAACTATAGATTAGGGCAAAAGCATGGCAATTTTTCCTAATTCCCTATAGTTATGGCTCTGATACCAATCTGCTACACCCCAACCGATGGCGGAAACATCGGGATGAGACGAACAAATTGCTCAAAACATCATAACACTATGTGACAATAGTTAATTGAATTCAAATTTCATTACAAGGACTAAATTGTCATACAACATTTAAAATGGAAATACAACATTGTTCAAATTCAAATCAACAAAAGATAAATAGATTAAAGGTGTGTATCTAGTCCACCCTAGACTTGTTTCATCAATCATCCATACTTCAATAATCAACCTGCAACATGTATTAAAATAGAGTTTCAATGCAAAGGCAATGAGCGAGTATACAAGTTTGTTTACATATCATAATAGAATAAAAACTCAAATCCAACATGATCCATAATATGTGCTTGCTAGTATGCAATTTTGGCGTACAATATGATCAAACCCTAGAATACAACGCATAAAAATAGCCTATTCCCAATCGTTCAGCGGGGTGGTAACTTAACAATACCCAATAGTTCAGCAGGCGGGGCGTTAATCCTATAGCGCTATAATTATTAAGGTGGACGAACAAGTCAATGAGCATATAACGTTCCAAATCGTTCATAGAGCATACAAGAATAGCAAGTAAGTCACATTAGTTTCATGCATTCGTTCAAAGATTGAGTATGTTTAGTTCAAAAGTTGTTTGCATAATTATACATGTTGCATCCCAAAGTGTAAAGGGGAAAAAGGGATCGAGTATACTCACGGTGGTTGCAAGCTTTCCTACTTGTAATCCCGCGAGTGTGTTGGTGGATGGATTAGTTTGGAGCACCTAGCCCTTCTACACGAGGAAACGTAGGTGTGTGAGTTTGGCGTACAACAGAAGATTTTAATTTGGAGTTTAACATAACATAAGGTAGAATAAAATATGATATGAAAATAATCATCTTTAACTTAGTAACCCTTGTATGACACTATGTAACCAATATGGTTAGAATGTTTTCATGGGTAATGCGCCCATTAGAATCATACTTGGTGTTTTAGGTTTTTAGATGATATTCTACTACTTTAACATCTAAACACAAGTTCAACATTAAAGGTTCGAATGAATATATATAGTTTCTAGGTTATGTATTACATATTACTTAGTCCAATACTTCATGTAGGAGGTAGAAGATTAAGATCTTCATTTAGGCACCTCGAGTTATTCATGGATGTCATGTATGGGGTAGGAAGAATAAGCTTCCGTTTAGGAACCCCTTGAATGTTCACCACTTCTCTTGATGTAAAAACAACCAAGGAGGGTCACGAACTAGGATTAGTATAATATAAACAATCTAACTAAGAGAAATCATCAAATCATGTGAGGATTGTATGTTTGGAACAACCCAAGTTGTCCCATAATCACTCTACATCAAGAACTAGCTCGAACATGACTTGTGGGTCAAAATACCCTAAACAAACAGAAAAATATGAGGTTTAATCCTCTGATTTCAAGTGTCTCAACCATGTTTTTAAGCTTAACCAACCATAAGAGGGGTTGTAAGCGTTAGGACATTGGTGTGAGATGTGTTAGACACAAGTTGGATGAAGTTTAAACAAGTTTGAAAGAGTATGTAACAAAACAGAAAGTTCTTGGACCATTTCAGGGCAATTCCAGGTCTGATTTCTCCAAGGAGAAGTCAAGGAATCAAACCCCATGATTATCCAAGCAAGTAGGAAGAAGAATCAAATGATTTCGTTAAGAAATGAGCAAGTTATACCTATTTTAGTGCAAGAGTATGAATCTGTCCGAAAATGCAGATTCTTGCTAGAACTTGAGAGTGTTTAGGAGAGATTTGAGAGTGTTGAAAGTGTCCAAGTGCTTGGAGGACCTTGGGTACTTATAGGAGAGTGATTAGGGTTGTTTTGGGGGGGGGGGGGGTAATTAAGGCTAAAACTCGGTTTAAACAAAAAAATCCCGCTCAAAAATGAATCTGGTCGCGACTGCATAAGTTTTCTGCAGACCTGAGGGCCATGCGGGCCGCGTAAGGGGACAGGGTAAGTCCACGCGGGCCGCGCGCCACTAAGTTTCCGGAACTAAGTTTCATTTATTACAAATTGGCCCCTGAAATTGTTATTTGATGCTTTTAGGGTATTTTAAGGACCATATTTGTCACAAAAGCATAGTTTAAGATATGATTAAGTATGAGGAGTATAAACCAAGTATAATCAAGCGTATAAGTATCGAATAAAGTGTCGTTCACATTCAAAATACGTTTCGTGCACAAGTTTAGATTAATTACAAGTTTAGCACATAGTTTCCAAGAATAACAATTAAGCATCAATTGATTCATCCATTCGAACATATGAGCATATATGAAGTGCGTATAACATATTTGTAACAAAATACGAGTTTCATTAATGATCCAAGCCTCGGTTTTACGACGATTACAAAGAAGGAACGATTACAAGAGTACAAAGTTTCCAAAAGTAGAAATACGAACAAAATTTTCTATAAATGGAAAGTACAAAAGAGCCGAGCGTTACACCAAACCATCCAAAACTTATTTCTAAGTTATGTAAAGGTTATTTAAGGTATGTTAAGCCTACGTCACTATTCCGGAGTGTTTGTCGCGTTAAACTGACTGCGTTTACGCACCAGTTTGCGTATAACCTTCAAGAAAGCGATTTAAAGCTTGAAATCGGAATCGAATCAAATCGTAAAATCATCAAACACAAATATACACACAATAACACCAAGGCACATTGTTTTATTAATAATTAACATTGTTTTACATTGTACATCGATTACAGAGCATAATTGTCACAGCAGCCACTACAACTATTGAACCCATTGGTGATCAGTTGGACAGTGGTTACATTATTAAGACTCCCTTGAAGGTAACGAATGATGAGGTTACAACTGTAATCTCTGCTTCAGTGGGAAGCCCCATAACGAAGAAAAAGGGCCATCTGTTTCTGATGATATGGAGACGTCTCCTATTATCAAAGTAGGTGATGAATTAACTTATAAGGATTTGACGGTTAGAGTGTCTACCATTGAAACAGATGTTGCTGAAATGAAAGAATTAATTAAGCAGATGATAGAGCTTTTTAAAAGTCAACCTACCAGACAGGAAATTGCCAATGAGCTTTGGAATTCTATGCAACCCATCCTTCAAGCTCAGAGGAATTTGGCTGAAAGTAACCGCAATTTCAGTTTGGAATTTATCAGAAATTTGGTTGATGCCAGGTATAAAGACACACAAGCAGACATTATGAACATTAAGGAACATCTGTTGAAACTTACTGGCTCCACCTCTACATCAATATTTGAGAAAGATGATGATGATGATAATGATGCCAAAAAGGGGGAGAAAGATTCACTGAGAAAGTTGCCACCAGATTCAAAAGCTAATCCTACAGGAATTGTATCTCCTGCTCAACCTAAATCCCAACCTTCTCCAAGAAAACCACCACAAAAGAAGGAGAAAATACCTTCCACACCATCATCACCCATTTTGTGAATATATGCTGGGAACACAAAAGTATCAGCAGATGTTTATCAAACAGCTGCTGAGACACCAGTTATTTTAGCAGAAGTTTGTCAAACATCTGCCATGATCATTTTCACTACACCAACGACAATCCAATCATCTCCAACGTCACAAAGATTTCCCATACATTCATCTTCACTACCAAAACATTCTCCTTCACTAGAAATCATCTCCACACGTAAGAGAAAAACTCATATCGATAGAATCACAAAAATGAACAATGATCCTCTGGTAAAGCCAAATCCACCTAATTGGAAGAAAGTCAAAACAGTGGATTCAGATGAGGTATTGAAGTTTAAAAGAATGAGAGCAGAGCTTGTGGCTGCTGGTTATGGTCCAGTTAGATCCATTGCTAGATGGTCTAAACTGAAGATAGTTGAGACCTACAAAAAGTTGGAAGAAGTTAGAGCTGAACATTCAAATGTTCTTCAAAACCCAGTCTATCCTACAACTGCTGCTCTGTCTCTAAAAATCGGTACTCCGAAAAACCTTCTCTCATCATCTGATTTGTCTGAATCAATTGCAAATTTAGTTAGCAGACCACAATCACCAAACTCATCTTCAATAATTCTTTGACCAAGAAAACCAACTGATCCAAAAATAGTAAAGTGGAAGTCATGCTCAAAAACCCAAGTATTGACTTTGATCAGATCAGATGGTAGTGTTGAAGAGATTAAAATGGATAGTGCATATAATCTGAATGCATATGATCTCCAATATTTGTTGGACCTTTAACTTGAGAGGGATGATGAAGAAGACATATTCTCCCGGAACTTTGAACTACAATTCAAAGGACAAATCAGGGAGATGTTGATGAGAAATAAAAATCAGTAATAAAGAAGGGTTTTCGTATCATCTGTTGTATAGGGAGATTGTTGGATCAGCAGCTGTTACATTGTTTGCGGTAGCATATTTAACCAGATCACAACATGTAGCAAAGGACATGTTGCTGCATAACAAATTCTTGAGTGAGGTTTGATGTGTGTTGTTTAGGCAGGTGATCGTATGTTCTTAGTTAATGTTTGTTAAAGTTAAGTTGTATTCGAATTTTATTAAGTTTGTTAGACATCTTTTATATGTACTTATGTTTATAACAATTTACATTGTCAATGGGTGGATAATCATATGTAACTGATGAATTTTATTAAGTTTGTTAGATATCTTTTAGACATCTTTTATTAAGTTTGTTAAATATCTTTTTTATTTACTTATAGTTGTCTTTTAGCTATAATAGATAACATATTTTCGTACAATATCTATACATGTATCTATATGTTCTATCAATATGTGTTATGCATGGTTTTCTAAGAAACAACCCGTGTTTGCACACGGGTCTTACCGCTAGTCTACTATAATAAAAGAAACCAACTTTTGGACACGTGTCATTCATTGAAGGTATCATCAAATCTATACTTATCTTATATTAACTAAATAAATAATAAATTAATATTAAATCTTATCATCCTTTAATAAAATATTATTCTCAAATCTAAATTATTAATTTAATATATCTTTTTAAAACAAATACCTCTCTTTCCTACTTATCTTATGTTAAATATATAAATAATAAATTAATATTAAATGTTATCCTAATTTATTAAAAATATAACTTTTTTTATAATTTAGTATACAAAATTATATTTATTTAACTCGTGTAAAACGCGGGTTTTTTAAAAATATATTTTTATTATTATTTACTATACAAAGTTACATTTATATAACCCGTGTAATACACGAAATTTTTAAAGATATAACTTTTTTATCATTTGTTATGTAAAATTAGATTTATTCAACACGTGTAATACACGAGGTTTTTTAAGGATATAATTTTTTTATTATTTGGTAGATTTTTCAATCCGACTATACACGGGTTTTTTAAAGATATGACGTTTTTAGTATTTAATATACAAAATTACATTTATTTAATCTGTATAATACACATGGTTTTTAAAGATATAACTCTTTTTTAGATCTATTCAACACGTGTAATATACGGGGTTTTTAAGGATGTAATTTTTTATTATTCGGTAGATTTATTCAACCCGATTATACACGAGTTTTTTAAAGATACGACGTTTTTAGTATTTAGTATACAAAATTATATTTATTTAATCTGTGTAATACACATGGTTTTTAAAGGAGTTAATTACATAGTTAGTCCATATGGTTTGCACAAATTAACATACTTATGTACTAATAGTTTAAAATCACATTCTAGGGTATTAACTTTTCATTTTGTAACGTTTGAAGGTATTAACGTTATTTGTAGGTTTAAAATCACATTCTATTAGTACATAAGTATGTTATTTTGTGCAAACCACATGGACTAACTATGCTAATACCCTAGAAGTTAATACCTCCAAATGTTATAAAATGAAAAGTTAATACCCTAGAAGGTGATTTTAAACTATTAGTACCTACGTATGTTATTTTGTACAAACCACAAGGACTAACTATGTAATTAACTCTTTTTAAAGATATAATTTTTTTATTATTTGATATATAAAATTACATTTATTTAACCTGTACAATATACGGGGTTCATAAAGATATAACTTTTTATTATTTAATATATAAAATTACATTTTTTCAACCCGTGTAATACACGGGGTTCTAACGTAGTTAAATAGATATGTAAAGGGAATGGCTAAAACTAATCAGAGTTAAAAAGGGTGGGAGATATAGAACAAAATTATTATATATTTATAAGAGTAAAATGCACGGATAGTCCCTGTGGTTTTGCAAAGTTTCAGCTATAGTCCCCAGATTTTGGAAATTACACTCATAGTCCCTGTGGTTTGACAGTTTGTTACGCGGATAGTCCCTGGAGTGGATGGGGGTTAGTTTTCTCAGTTAAGTTAGTGTGAAATGACTAAAATACCCTTAATATAAAATAAAATAAAATAAACAAATCAAGTATTAAATAAATAAAACATATATGTATAAACACACTTAGACACTTATATATCTCTCTCTTTCTACTCTCTCTCTCTCTCTCTGACTAAAAAACACCACCACCATCACCTCCACCTCCGCCACCACCATCACACCCACCGCCGCCATCACCTCCACCGCCGCCATCACCACTCACCGTAAATGTTTAGACACTTATATTAAAATTTCCCTAATTTTGAGTTTTTAGGAAATAATACTGAAGGGATGGAGTTCCAGAAAAAGCCACACTATGAGTCACGGTAGAACAATCTGAAGTTGCAAAAATATGACTTCTTCTGACCCCTACCACCATCAATCATCAGGTTAGATTCTTAGTTAGTTGGGGATTTCTTTTCTTCTCAGACAGGATACTAAAGTTTTCAACAAGTGTACATTTGTTTTTACCTTGCCGCCATTGATGAGTTGTAGAAGCTCTGGTTCTGCAACTTCTCTGTTTCCGTAATCCTGTACAGTATAACACACATGTAAGCTTCTGATTTAGCTAATGAAGAACTTTGAGAGCCTAATTAGCTAATATAATTAAAAGCAACACTGTGTAATTTTGACCTAAAATAGCCCTGAAACATGAAATATATTGCGTTCATTTTACACTTTTTGACAAAATTCATAAATGCAGTTTATGAATGTCCAACAGCTAATTGAAAAAAAACCACTCTGTAATTTCGAGTTAATTTAACTCTAAAACACGAATCATTGCGGTCATTTTCAACCTTTTTAACAGAATTCACAAATGTAGATGACGAAAACAAACTTTACGCCTAATTAGAACAGCTAATTGAAACAAACACTCTGTAATTCGACCTAAAATATCTCTAAAACACAAAACAGGGTGAGGTGGATCGGGGTGGTTGATTTGGGGATGGGTGGTTGATGGTGGAGGCGGGTATGGGTTTAGGAAGTGGAGCGTGTGGTGGTGGAAGGGGATGGCGGTGGCGGTGGTGGGGAGTGGTGATGGCAGCGGTGGAGGTGATGGTGGTGGTGGTTTTTAGTGAGAGAGAGATGGTAGAAAGAGAGAGATATAAGTGTCGTAACTGTGTGTGTATACATATATGTTTTATTTATTTAACTTGATTAGTTTATTTATTTATTTTATATTAAGGGTATTTTAGTCATTTCACACTAACTTAACTGAGAAAACTAACCCCCATCCACTCCAGGGACTATCCGCGTAACAAACTGTCAAACCACAGGGACTATGAGTGTAATTTCCAAAATCTGGGGACTATAGCTGAAACTTTGCAAAACCACAGGGACTATCCGTGCATTTTACTCTATTTATAATTAAGAAAGTATTGTTACGTAAGTTTTTAAACATTTAAAAGATTTAATTAAAATATATAAAAGTCTTATCCAAAATCTTTAAATATTTCAAATAAATTTATTAAATTATGTAAACAAGTCTTAATCAAATTTTTGTATGGGTTATATACATATCAAATTATCAATTATTTATGTATAGAACTAAAAATAAGATTTTATATAAGGTGAAACTTGAGAACTTGAAAACTATTATTCTTAAAAAGGAAGTATAAAAAGTAAAAAAAAAATGCATTTAGCCAACCCAAAATAAACACTTTAATTTATTAAATCAAAATTATTACAAGTTGTCACACATAATAATATCGTCCTATATTGGACATGATACACAAAATCAAGGAATGAAGTCTTATCTTTATCGTTAACTATTAACGACTCGACAATTTGTCCTGACTTCTCCTTGACGACCGGTGAGAACTTCAACAGCTCCCATTTTCACCATGGACATGGCAAATTGAGCAAAGAAAAGTTTTGGGTTTTCTAAAATATTTGCCACCGAAGCTGATTGACGGTTTGTGAGTAATGCCGCATCAGATACGAATAGACCTTTATGTTGGTTTAACGCCCGGTAGTAGTTTGAATCAAACGAGAGAGAGCTGTTAGGATCCATTTCAAGAGCGGTGCTTGGATTGATAGGGTTTGGGCATAGGTTCCTCAATGTTTGTGCATAAGTAGGGTCAAGAGACGGGTCAGCATCTCCGACTCCTGTAAAGTTGTAGAGTCTTCGGGCGATGAGGGTGCAATGTGAGATCCCAATTGTGTGTGCCCCTAGTTAAATTACACATAACTTTAGTTAATAACAAAATGATGTTGTAGAAAAGAAGTATATAGAGGTATGTATTTATGCAAGCCTGCATGCATACACACGTACATATATATACATACATGTGTATGTTGCATGCACATACCGAAGAATGTTGATTTTGGTTTAGGTTTAGGATTCAGCTAAGTATTTTTAGACATTTTTTAGAGGTTCTTGTACTTCTGAAACTTCGAAAAACGCCTAGAAATACGTAGCTGAATACTAAACCACTTGTTAATCCAAAAGAATCATATATAGAAAGATTGCATACCTGAAAGTGTCACAAGGTCGTTAAGGTTAAGGCCTTTGGTTCCAAATTGGTTTAAGAGGGTAGTGAAATTAGCGTTTGCAGATGGTAAATTCCCACCAACTTCTGATGCCAATGAAACTCTTCCATCTTTCCTTCCCGTAAAAAACCGGCCACATTTCCCTTCGAAACTACAATTTTCATTGACGAAGAAACCAACATTTTTATAAATACAACGTTTTGAAAGACCCACACCCTTCACCGAAAAAAATGAAAAAAGAAAAAAACACAAGTTACTTGGAATGAAACCGCATCTCTAGCTGCTAGGGCGACAATGTCAGCACAAGAAACAGTTCCGGGACATTTGGCTTCCAACTTTGTCTTTATTTCATCAATTACTTCGTACCCAGAAATAGATCTGTTTGGTCCAGCAGTCTTTTCTGTTGTTGTGTTTTGAGTAGGATCCAGTAGAATTGATCCATCACATCCCTGCAATTTCAAAGGTAATCATTTGTAACACGCAACAACTCAAACTATTCTAAATCTAAATTTAGCAAGCTTGAATCCACTAAACGATAGATGGTAGCCATAAAGACCATGGATTACATTTTTCTTAGTAAAATGGTGTTTTCGAATGACCATTTTGGGATGGGTAGTACAAATATTCTTTGGAAACAAATGAACCTAACGACTTTAGGTGAATTGGCACCTGAGAACAACGACTTCATTCAAAATAAGTCATGACCTCAACTAATTAATGTCGTTGTTGACAAATGCGACTTCACCTAAAGCCTTTGTTGACAAGTGTGACTCTACTCAATTTTTTTTTAATCCCGAGAAATACGAGCACCATGAAGTTGCGCCTCCCAAGTGTGACTACACTATAAATTATGAAAAAGATTACACCAAAATAGTTTAACTAAAAACACCAGTTTTCCCAAAATATATAAATAAATAGATGGTTAGTTAGTTACCCTAACAAAACAGTCATGGTAATGAAGCCTTAGAAGCTTGGCAGCCATGGCAGGATCTGCAGAAACCTTGCTCCATACGATATCCCTAACTGTATTTTCAACCGAAACCGAACGACATAGATTCTGATAATATTTCATCTTCAAGCCACCACCCTTCCCATGGCCCGGACCATGAGCACCACCCATGCACCCAACCAACAAAATGGAAGCAACCAAAAGTACAAGGATGTTTTTCCTCATCTTTCCTAGTTTTATTGGTTCTTTCACTTGATGTTTTGTGTGTTTGAGACTATCTTGTGTTCCTTTATATAGACATAACAATGTCAACGATTGAAATTAGACATAGCAAGTATCGATTAAAATATATGTTGCCAATATAGTTTTGAACACTAATGTGAATGATCATTAATTAAAAGGTTTGATCTAACAATAATATGTTCAAGACACAGTGTTAATATATATATATATATATATATATATATATATATATATATATATATATATATATATATATATATAGGGAGGGGCTCATGCGAGAACCACTCTTATTGTGAGAACCTTGAGAACCAATGTGAACACAACCTAAAATAGCTAAAAAAACCTAAAAAAAACCTAACCCCCACCCCCCCCCCCCCCCAAGCTAAAAAAAACCTAAAAAAAACCTAAAAAAAACCTAAAAAAAACCTAACCCCCCACCCCCCCACCCAAAAACCTAAACCCCCCACCCCCCCCCCCCCCCAAGCTAAAAAAAAACCTAACCCCACCCCCCCCCCCCCCAAAAAAAAAAAACCTAAACCCCCCTCCCCCACCCCCCCCACCCCCCTCCCCCCCAAGCTAAAATGCTAAAAACTAAACCCCCAAAAAACCTAAAAAAATCTAAAAAAAATCCAAAAAAAATCCAAAAATTTTTTTTTGATTTTTTAAATATTTTTTAGGTTAAAATCGCTACATTTCGAAGCAAAAAAAAAAAATTTTTTTTTTTTTTTTGGAAAAGTAGCGATTTTAACCTAAAAAATATTAAAAAATCAAAAACAAAACTTTTGTGTGATTTTTAGCTATTTTTAGGCATTTTTTGTGTGTTCACATTGGTTCTCGCGGTTCTCGCAATAAGAGGTGGTTCTCGCATGATCTTCTCCCTATATATATATATATATATATAGTGTGAGGTTCATTGGGGAACACTAAAAAAGTGGGGAACAGCGGGGAACCGACTCAAATGAACTCCGATTGAACTCATTCTAGCGGCGTTGGAACCGGCTCGTCGAACCCTAACTAGGATCTTTTAACCCTGAACCCTAAATCATAACCCCTAAACCCTAAATATATTAGGGTTTGGCTTTTAGGGTTTTTCTTTAGGGTTTAGCTTTCGGGTTTAGATTTAGGGTTTAAGGTTTAGCTTTAGGGTTTAGGGTTTAGCTTTAGGGTTTAGCTTTAAGTTTAGCTTAGGGTTTAGCCTTTAGGGTTTAGCCTTTAGGGTTTAGCTTTTAGGGTTTATAGTTTAGATTTTACGGTTTAGCTTAGGTTTTAGCCTTATTTTTTAGCTTTAGGGTTTAGAGTTTAGGAGTTAGGATTTAGGGTTTAGGGTTAAGAGATCTTAGTTAAGGTTCGACGAGCCGGTCCAACGCCGCTGGAATGAGTCCAATCGGAGTTCGTTTGAGTCGGTTCCCCGCTGTTCCCCACTTTTTTAGTGTTCCCCAATGAACCTCCCCCCTATATATATATATATATATATATATATATATATATATATATATATATATATATATATATATATATATATATGAAATGTGTGTTTTCGAAAAACATGGTTGGCGAATCATGGAGTACGTATATCATTTATTTATTTAACATTGAATAATATGAATGGTTGAATAAATCAACCAAGATTATCTTCTTTTTTGATCTATTTAAAACTTTTATAAATGTAAATTGGGCAAGATTATTCTTTAAGAAGATGTATGTGTCTTTATAAAAATAATAGTCTGGTATGTATACAAAATTAGCAATTAAGTGACAATTGGAGATGTAAACCAGAAAAGTTGTATGTAAACTACTCGAGATCAGCTCGATAAAAACTTGAATTGATACGAACTTAAATGAGTTTGAGCCTGATCTTAGGCCTAACATTAAGCTCATTTTATAAATTAGCCTGACCACGAGATCCACTTGTCGAGCTTAAGTAGGCTCGAGGTCCTATGTTGTTTGTAGGATTTTTATTTGATATATTAAATGTACATTCAAATATACATAATAATGATTACTATATATAAAAGTAACTAAATAACATATCTTATGTTATATATAATAACTACAATTATAATTACGTTAAAATAATTATAAATATAATAATAAATAAAAAACAAACATGTTGACTCCAAACCATACATGAGGTTGAAAAATTATTTATAAGGTTTTAATTTTATAAATAAAGGTTGAAACAAATCAAGTTTAAGATTAGAAAAGCTCCATATACTTTGGTCACTCTTCTTCTTAGGCCACCCGGGGTGGTAATTTTTTTGTGCGTGATGGAACTTTTCCATGCGTAGAAAATCACAAAACCCCACCGCCACCTTCTAGTTTCATGCTACCATTTGTATAACGCGTGCATTTTTTCACGTGTGATTATTTGAGTGTGGTGAGGGTAATTGTTGGTTGGGGGGATATTGTTGGGTGTAGTGGTGAGTGATAGACATTTCCACTAAAAAAAGAGCTTTAGACGGGGTGATATGGGTTTTAATATGATTGATGACATGGCAGAACTTGATTGGATGTTATGAGTGATAAATGGATGGTGAGTGTCAGTGATGACCACCCCTACCCACTTATGGTATCATGTGTAATAGGAAGCAAACGTGTAATGGATAATATAAATCATATTAAAAAGTACCTTCTAATAACACAAAACTCCGAGAATTTAGTAAATATTCATAAAACTATTAATATTAATAATAACAACAATGATCAATAAAATCTGTCATTGGCAATTAACTGCAAGCCAACAATGTGCACTGGAGAGTTTCTCCCCAACATGACATCTCGAATGACGTTTCGTCTCTTGATTGAGGAAACAAACCCAAATTTATTTATGTTCTGTCCATTTTGAGATTATAATTGTTTGTTTGAAACAACCAAAAGAATTCTGCGAATGAAATATATGTAACAAAGGAAATGATAAAAGACCAACTATGTTTTTTTAAAGGAAGACCAACTATGTTAAAACTTAAAATTATGTACTACAAAATGAATAATTTGTGGAATCCACGTTCAAGAGGTGCTCGTCTATTTTCATTATCTATTTGTTGATTATAGTTTGTATTAGAGTAGTTATAACATTAATATTATATCTATTTATATATCATCTTTGACTCAAGCTCCTTTTATATACTATGATTAATTATGTTTGGATAAATAGAGGGGTCAACAAGGGTTCCAACGCGTAAACCTAATAGATTAAGGCCTCCCAGCACTATTTTGGAACCATGGCTCTAGACAAGCATACATTACAATCAAGACCGAAGCCATGGGTCCACCATAACATTTAGGGGTTGTTTGTTTAGCTTTTAATGATATTCTTAATGGTTCAGATCTCTTACTGGTTCAACACTTAATGGTTCAGACTGTTTGTTTCGCAAGCAGATGTCAGAATGCTTCAAAAATTTGTCTCTGAATTGTTAAACATTATACTGAGTCTGAATGGTTAATAACTCTAATCTAAATTGGTCAGACATTTGACTCTGAACGGCTAAGCATTATACTGGCTCTTAATGGTTTAAACCTCTTACAGGTTTAGAATTTAATGGTTCAGACCTCTTATTGTTCAGCACTTAACCATTCAACACTTTAACTAGCATATCCAAGTATTTAGACTATCCAACTCCGGATCATAACACACTTAAAACTTGGGATATATTGTTGGTAATTTACGGACGTCAAGTCACAAGTCGGTGAACTTGAGCGATGAGCGATGGCTTGAGACTGAGCTACCAATTAGTGGATTTGGAATCCGGCGACCGGAATCCGGCCAGCCACTCTTCTCTGCTCTCTCTCTCTAACATACCCGGCGATCGGAATCCGGCCAGCCACCCGCGGAGCCGTGGCAGCGACACGGCGGCGCCACCGCCAGCGGCGGTGGTCCGACACATTTTTCCGGCGCGTAACGACGCGTACCCCCTAAAATGAACGTCCTAAGCACGATTCTGGCATCGGCTTTTCCGTTTGAGCGGCGGTAGTGGTAGTTTTGAACTCCGACAGCCGCGATTCAGGTTTTCACTCCGTTAAGTACTCCTAACCCCTCTTCTTCTTCTTCTTCCAGATCTATGTAGATCCACTTAGTTCCGGTCGAATATAATGTTGGAGGTGGTGTGAGGCAGTAGTGGTGGTTCCGGCATGGAGGTGGTCTCGATTAGGGGTGGCGGCGAGTGGTGGTATAAGGGTGTGGCTATCCTGGTGGACGGAACGGACTGTGACGTGGTGGCGTTAGTGACCGACGGCGGCGGTAGCCGGTGGAGCCACGACGGTGGTTGTTTTGGGTTAGTTTTTGATCGATTTGGGTTTACCACGAAGACAGGACAACTTCAGCCTCAGTTCAGTCTTGGTGCAGTCTTGGTTTGGTTAGGGTCACTTGAGTGTGTCTCGAGCAGATTGGGTCACGAAATACATGGGTCAACAGGTCAAACTCAGTTAACATCAAGTCTCGGTTCGGATTCGGTCATGTAAGTACACCTTTTGATGTTACATGCTGGTTTTTACAAAGAGAAGATACTTCAAGGTCTGTTTTGTAATTGAAGAATAGTTCAAGTCTTTTAGGTGTTGTCCGAGTTTGTAAAGATTGTATGGAGTTCGAATTTATATTTATAAATTCGGACTAGTTTTTTGTCAGAGTTTATTTTAGGGTTTCAGTTTTGTGTTATCCGTATTTGATATATATTCGGACTAGGTTATTCAGGTTTTGTCTGTCTGAATTTGTTTATGTTATATCCGGAACTGAAGTGTTTCGGATTTGGTCTTTGTATAAATACTCAGTGAATGTGGATGAATGCAATGATCACGACTTTTGAGAATTATCTTTCTATGCAAGCAACTTTCTAGTGAGAGAAACAAAAACCTAATTACTGTGTGTGGATAATCTGTGAATACTTAGTGTATTCAGAGATTGATTCTCATCTTTGTTCTTCTGCACCTTCTATCTCGTGACCTACGCAGCGGTACGCTTCGCGTGGTGGATTTCGCAGACCACATGAGTCGGTTGTTGGAGTGAGAGATCCTATTCGAGTGTTCGAGGTTCGGAGGCGGCCTTACAATTGGTATCAGAGCAGGCTCTATATAGAGAGTGCCCTTACTGCTGTAGGTTTTCGTGTTGGAGGTTAGATTTCTAGATCGGTTTTGTTTGTTCTAGAGGGTTTTCTATTTTCTAGGGTTTTTCATCTTTTTCTTTTGGTTTTCATTGATTCTTCAACTATTTCTTGAGTTTTCATCATGGATGGTGATTAGGTTTTAGTATTGAGTGATTGTTCTTGATTAGATTGTTGAGATTCTGTTCAGAGTGTGTCAGTGTTGGGTTTTTCACATGTTTATCAAAGTTATTTTATCCTTATAAAATAAAAGCGCAGCGGAAGATTTATTAAAACATGTTATTTACAAGATATAAAACCCATTTTATATATAAAACCCAATACCCGGATCCATATACGAACATGCATGCTATCAAAAATAAAACACAACCATAGAGTGTTTCAAGAATACTACCTTCCAATGAGTAAAAGATATGAAGAACATGATGCTTCTTGAATGGTAGTCTTCAAATGTAGAATACCTCAAGCTTGTATACCCCAAGCCTTCCAACAAACACTTAAGTTTAGCTAGGATTTTACACTTAAAACTCACTTGAAAAATCCCTCTAAATCTACCACCATGGCCGAAATTATGAGAGAAGATTATGGAGTTTTATGCACTTGAAAATCAAACTTGAAAAACTTTTCAATAGCCCATCATGGCCGATTTTTAGAGAAAAGAATTTCAAGTCTTACATTTGAAAATTATCTCTAGTCTTCTTTGTAAAAGTGTAAGAGAATATATCAAAAAACACCAAATCAAGTGCCACCCTTTTCAACCAATCAAAAGGTTTCTAAGAATGACAATTGCATGGAAGATGATTGGACCAAAAAATGGTCTTGGGAAGACCATGGGGGGCGACCCACTTGTTTTTTTTTGGTAAAAAAAAATTCAAAATTTTCTTTTAATATTTTAAGTCTTATTTAATTTTATAAAATTATAATATCACATGTTATAAGACTTATGCAACTTTTAAAATGTTATTTAACCCATTAAATAACAAAATAAAATATTCTCTCAAAATAAATTTTCCATATAATTTATTAGTTTCTCAAGTGCAATTATTTAGAAAACCAATTTCTAAATATTCTAAGTGTTAATATTTATTTGTTTGATCATATCACAAATAAATATTATAAGTGTTTGTCTAGCTTGTTATTGGGTATGTCTCGACTTGGATTCTAGCCACATTAATTTAATATGTGTCTTGGGCATACAGAGTCCAACAATCTCTCACTTGCACAAGATACATAGAAGATTGATGCAAGTAGTAAATAACGCCTAACTACAGTTTACTACCCCTAATACGTATGACTATATGTCCCATTCAATAACATCATCTCCTTCAAGTCCCTTACTTGAACATGATTTAGGTGAATCTATCATTTATCCCTTTGTTACAAATGTCATGTCAAATCCAGAGACATAGTGTGATCATTCTCTGTTGATTTAACTTTAGCAGGCCTTAGACATTTTACTCTCAACGAATAAGAGGAACAAATCCCTTCTTGACTACATACGTCTCTCACAATCACCTTGTACCACACCTGAGCCTAGCCTTATGTATTGTCTTATTTAAAACAGCGAAGAACTAGGTCAAAGTATAATATTCGGTGAATATCAAGACCCAATATGTATCTCAGGTCAGAGGATACTATGATATTCTCCTTTACTCAAATTTACTTATGATCAATCACAAATGATTCCATGCAGTAACATTTGAGAGCGAGTTAGTCCAATATTTGTATCCCACAAATATCTATGAACTTTGGCAGCAACACTTTGCTCTATATTCATACCTAATGAATATCCACCAATCCAAGTTCATAATAGTCTTACATTCATATTTGTTCCCACAAGTATGATCGACTACGGACATTTAGAATAAGTAACTTATTCACGGATTTAAACATGCTAAAACGGAACATAACTCAACATACCATAAAGAGTTATAATAACAATTGTTTCAATATCCAAATATAAAATAGATCAAATCCAATCACTAGAATATCGAAGTCCCAAGGCACAAGTATGACCTTTCATGCTTTGCCCGTTCAAGGAGCCTCGTGAGTGGATCCGCAGTATTTTGATCAATGTGAACTTTGTGAATACATATCTTTCCCTTTTTCAACTTCATCCCTTATGAAGTTGAAACTCCGTTCATTGTGCCTAGTCTTTTGATGTGCACGAGGTTCCTTGATTTGAGCAATCGCACCATCGTTATCACAAAAGATCTCTAGGGGTCCTGAATGGTAGGGACTACCCCTAGATCGGCAATAATTTAAGTGGCAAATCCACATGAATCATCTCGATCAATGAAGCGGCGATGTATTCTGATTCTGTAGTGGACAATGCTACCCTGATTGTGATCGAGAATCATCTCGATCAGTTTGGAAACTCGTATCTATGTAACCCTATACAACGAATTCCGAAACTCGCATCCCTGTAACCCTTTACAACGAGTTCTACTTCACCAGATCCATATATAATAAAAACATATCCTTAGTCCTTCTAAGGTATTTCAATATACTTTTAACAGTCATCCAATGACCGTTACTTGGATTTCACTGGTATCTTCTCGTCATGCCTAAAGCGCATGACATGCCCGGTCTAGTGCATATCATTACATACATGATGGATCCTATAGCTGTCACGTATGGGATTCCTTTCAATCTTTTTTGCTCAACCTTTGAGCTTGGACATTGAAATGTTTTCAATATTGTCCCCTTTTTGAACAGGTACCAAACCTTTCATAAGGTTCTATATCTTGAACCTTTTCAAGATTTTGTCAATGTATGCACATTGGTATAAACCTATCAAGCGCCTTGGTCTATCCATATAGATTTTTATTATAAAAACCCTCCTAAACAATCCGACACCCTAAAAATAATTAGAGTGCCCCAATATGTTCTAAAATACACCCTGTATATGTAAACAGGCCTCGAATACCTTTATTTTTATTAAAATAAAATAAACACAATTTTTATTCGTCCTTGGCGGGCCGCGAAGACCAACCTTTGGTATTACGAGGGCCACGACAGACAGGCCACCACGAGAAACCCGGAGCTGCCACGTTTCACGACGCGTGTGGGAGCTACTGGTCGACTCAGCCAAGCTAGGGCCTACCCTAGCTGGCCTCACGGGCCGCGAAGGCCCTGGAGGATGGCTACGCGGGGTGCGACAAGGTCCGAGATCAACACTATAAATAGAAGGCTTCGGCTGATCATTCGAACTCGCTCATAATCTTTTCTTTCTCTGAAATTTCTTTATAGTTGAAGTAATTTTCGGGCATAAGACCCCCCTAAATAATGAAGTTCTGCCTCGTTGTAAGTATCATAACCCCGGTTACGTATTAGATACGCTGCCCGATTGATCCAGGGTTCCGTAACGGCTGTCGTGGTTCTGCCCGATGTAGTCGTTGGAATGCCATCTCGGGGAGGGTATTACTAATGTAAATATTGGGTTATTATACTAACGCGTGTGCATTTGTGTATTTAATAGATAATCACCAGGAAACCCTAAAGGAAAACCTAAGACAGCAATGTGAGTAATCTCCTTTTTGTAAACTGTTTTTACAAAACCTTAAATATTTTACAATGTGATTAAGTAGTGATTGAGTCCTTGTAATTCCTCAATTACTGCCGGTATGTTGGGGTTTTGTATACAAAATGTGGAACACGTTTGTGACAACTCGAGTTTCCGACTTTCACTTTCGTATTTATTGCACGTTGACTGTGACTGTTTAGTTGCTTGATTGTTTGACTTGTATCTGTATACTGAATTACTATATAAGAGATTATCAATTGATATGCTATGTGTTTTATATAAGGTGTTTGAATTGTGAATCTGTAAACTTAAACTGTTAAGACTTTAAGACTTGAACAACTGACGAAACAAATGTCTCGCCATAACCAATCACGACGAAACAAGTTTGTTTCGTCATTCCTATCTCGACGAAACAGGTGTTTAACCCAAGCCCAGTTTCACCAAAGCCCATTAGGGCCCAGTTCACTTGTACGCATATAATTACACGGAACTGTCTCATTCGTCACACGTTAACAAATTAGAAACCCTAGAGCGCCCCTCCTCTGTGTGACGGCAGTCTGGAACTCTCGAAGCCTCCCTTAGCCTTCAATCCATCGTTCTTTTCATCTCGGTTAGTGTGTATTAAACAGAATCGATTACTTGTTATTGATTAAAAAGTCTGTTTGATGAATGCTTTTAGTTGCGGCCCATGTGTGTGTTGTCAGGATATGTTAGTCATGATTCACTTGTTAATTGTTTGTATATATGTTGTCGTTATGTAAGATAAAGAACACCACATGGATTGTCGGCTGGAATTGATAAGATTAATGGAAAGTAACATGGGATGTTCATTGTAATCGAGATGGTGGGACAAATCGGTGGACAATGGGTGGGGAATTATGAACTGCCGATTTGTAATGATGATGTTTGTTAGTGTTTTGATGATTCACATTAAAGGCCCAATGTAAAACTTTGATTTGTATTTCGGTCCAATGAGGTTGGGCGGTGGTTGCTAGATGTCGGCCACTAGGGCATTTAGATTTTGTGACATTGTTTTTATTGCTGAAACAGATCCGACGAAACACATGTGTTTCGCCGAGACTGTTATGACGAATCAAATGGGACGAAACAGAATGTGTTTCGCCAATCTGTGTTTCGCCGAATGTATAATCTGTTCAATAACTTAGGTTAATTCTGTTAAACTTAACTGGGTTAGTTAACTGCTGTTATGTATAAAAGCATTACTTGTATGATTGCAAATACGTGCAATGTAACACCTCGCAAATTTCGGGTTAATATTAAACCGACACGTGTCATGTCAGACAAAAACGCGTTGGAAACCCGGATATAATAAAGATGTTTTCGGTAGGATTTAAAGTGGCGTCATGTTGAATTGTTACCTCTGAACACCTCAATAATAAATCCCAAGACCCGATTAAATGTTATATACATCTAATATGCCCTCAATTCAGAAAAGGGTTCACATTATTGGACTTGATAATGCATGATGTGATCCCATGATGAAATGAACGATAAACCGTTATTTACGGGTCTTGTAAATGCAATCAATTGAAACAAGACATCATGGTAGGGTATGTAACAGTTAAAGATCATTAATAAAGGCCCCTTATTGCCAAAATGAAGTCCCTAAGTCGAACAAGTGGGTGCCCTTTCAAACCAACAACAAACAATAAAAATCTGCCAAATCTAGGGCGTCGCGTGGCGCGACGGCCCCTCGCGTCACGCGAGGGGTGCCCAGTGACAGATTACTTGCTGTTGGCTGTTTTTCGCACTTGTGACCTTCTTGGCCGGTTTCTCTTGCACATGCATGAACCTTAGACACCCCCTACATGTTAGGGACATGTGTTTATCACTTGTGGTTGATCCTAGACTCTTGTGTCAAGTGATTGTGGTGGTAAACCCACTATATAAGCACCCATTCATTCACCACTTTCATCACAAATCATTTTCAAGCATTCTGATTATTGGGGAGCTTGCAAACTGATCAAGAGCCTTCCTAGTCGTCCACTAATCATCTAGTAAGTCTCTAATCCCTTCTAAATTAATTCTAGTTTAGTTTTTAGCTTAAAAGTCAACATATCGTATTAAACGGTTGACTTCGGGTTTAGTTATCGATAGCTCAGTCGTAACCCGAATTAAAAGTACCATTAGATAGGTAATTATATGGGTATTAAACCCTTATAAGGGCAAGTACCAATTCCAGACCTAACTAGGTCGTTTGTCGGGTCAAACGTTGACCGAAAAAGTCAACAGAATTTCAATATGCGATTTAATGCACGAATAGCAATCCGCGAGGCGTGCAACCTGTTTTAAACTTAATATAACTTAGTAATAAGTATAAAAACTTTCTTACGCTTGTCCGACTCGACAAATTTCTGTTTAAACCCGGTTCGGAACCGAAAGGCGCAAAACCTTGACTTTTGCGTTGACTTCGGTTCTGACCCGTTTTAGTTTGATTCGAAGATGCCTTAGTGCATCATTAGGGTTGGGTTACATGATGGTATAAGCCTCTGTACTTGTTTCGTTGATTATCCGATTCGTTCGCGCGGTTCCGTTAAATGCTTAAAATGGACCGTAATGCCCTTATGACCATACAACGAGAATTTTGAAAATGTGGAAGTACAATAATCTTAGTTACTGATTATTAAACATGTACGTAAATTTTCACGTCAATCGGAGGTCTAGATTAGGAGATATGCGCATTAGCGTAAATAATAAACTTTTTATTAATTAAACGGCGCGATTAGCGCATAGCCTATCTAAACCCGATTTTCGGTAACAAAACCTTTACCCACTAATGTTAAATAATATTTTGGGATTTTTGAAGATTTTTAATTACTTTTAAACTGATCTTAGGCTAGGCTTATCGCCTTAATTCGGTTAATACCGAATTTACCCTTTTCGGTCATAAAATGATTTCTACAAAGAATTTTGACGCGAATCCAATTGCTACTGATTTTAAATAATAAAGGTAATGTTTTGAGCCTGTTTAACTAATCAGGAAACCCAGAATCGTATTTTTAATCGTACGTCGCTTAGAACGGGTTTATACGCGTATTATACGCGTAGTTAGGCTTAAAACCATTTTGACACATAAGGATTATTACCAACTAATATAATCTGTTAAAAATAAGTTGTATACTGATTACTTCAGTCCCGAACATCGGGGTTGCGTTAAATCCCTTTTATAATCTCTAAAATGACCAAAATACCCCTACGGGGCATAATTAATGATTGATCTCGTTTTGGGCATTACGGAAGATATCATAATGATATCACAACATATTTAAAGCATATTAACTTAGGAAACCTGTTCGCGACCCTTATGGTTACCCGTTACGCCTTTGGCGCGTTCGGTCCAGTTTATGTAACTAGTTTGCATAAATTAGCCGAAACGGGTCAAACCTTATCCTTTATATCTCAAAATCCAGAATGTGTTTAGTTTACCCATATTATACAAGTCTTCGAACTTGTCGGGTCTAAATCCCATTCTATTCCGGTCTTCGCTTAATCATGCGTTTGAACCGTAAACCTCTCTTAAAACTAACCGGTCTACGTTACGACTTAAATAAGACCCGTTAGTAATCTAATAGGTTAATAAAACCTTCGTTCCAGATTGAGAGCCCCAGTAGAAGTACTCGTGCTTGCTGATTAAGATATACGGCTGAGTATAAATTTCATTGCTAGCTCAGGTAAATACTTTTAACTTATTTTCCCTTATACGGGCTTGGGGTACGGTATTATAAAAATACCGCTTGGTCGGGTGTAGAAACCTTTTTAATCGGAGATGATTAAATTGTATAATCCCGTTTTAATCTGTATTGATTGATAACAAATAACATTGGGGGTTAATGACCGTGTCCTGGATATCCTTGGCTCATTTTAAAAAGTGAATGGCCACGACGTAAGCACAAGGTGTAGACATAACACCTCCTGTTGCATATGTATAACGTATACTCACTCGTAAGGGTAACTTCTTGTGAGATCATATTTGTGGTGTGTCGATTAATCTTGTCCGGCTTGTATTGTATAATCACCGGCCCTAAATGTTGGACAACCATGTAAATCGGATACAAGATTTTTATTAATAGAATTGTCCCAAGTATAAAAGATTAATTTTGCCTCTGTGCATTTTAATCAATGTGTCAAGATATTTTGTGCCGTTTGCACTCAAATCCCTTTTCAAACTCTTTTTCCAAAATGAGTCAGTTAATTGTATTTACCAGTGTAAACTGACGTATTTTCCAAAAAGGTTAAGTGACAGGTACTATGCGTAATTGGCTGGGAGCTCAGGGCGTCACTAGGGGATCTTGCAAATTCTAGATGCCTAAAGTCTGTTGAACAGTTTTCTTTTATTGATCCGCCTGTGAATCTTTTACCTTCCGTTGTAATACTTTGACATTACTTATATTCGGAATGTAATATATTTATCTTTTGCTTCCGCTGTGCATTATTATATTGTGTTGTTTGACTATTATGTTGCCAACCACGTCACGATACTCCCCCACCGGGCCCACCGGTGACACGTGGAAATTCGGGGTGTGACAGGTTGGTATCAGAGCCAACACTGAGTGAATTAAACACTTGTCTTTTGTGTTTAATCTCAGTTACACAATTGCACAATCTAAACTTCTGAGTCTAGACTTAATATAGGATTATTCTCAATCCTAATCTGAAAATTTTTACTTCCAAAATTTTTATTGGATACGTCGCCAAGCGAAGAAGCCGTAATAGGAGTTCTCCACACCCGGAGCCTTGTGATGCTGAGCTTCGTACCGCGGCCAGGATGAGACGTGCAACTAAGGAGAAAGCATACAGACATAAAATGAAGAAGAAACTCCTTTTGCTACAGATCGTTTCTTTGATAGTCCTTATAGGGACATATTTATCTTTCAGTCCCTTCAAGGACACATTGTCCCTTCAAAGACCCGCTTAGGGCAACTCTATACTTTTATTTTCATATAATGGATAAATTAAACTTGTCCACGTGACTAAGCCTTTTGTGCTATTGCTAAATGCCTCGATCCCAGACGATCATGGCTTATAAATTAAACTTGTCCACGTGACTAAGCCTTTTGTGCTATTGCTAAATGCCTCGATCCCAGACGATCATGGCTTATAAATTAAACTTGTCCACGTGACTAAGCCTTTTGTGCTATTGCTAAATGCCTCGATCCCAGACGATCATGGCTTATAAATTAAACTTGTCCACGTGACTAAGCCTTTTGTGCTATTGCTAAATGCCTCGATCCCAGACGATCATGGCTTATAAATTAAACTTGTCCACGTGACTAAGCCTTTTGTGCTATTGCTAAATGCCTCGATCCCAGACGATCATGGCTTATAAATTAAACTTGTCTACGCGACTAGGCCATTGTGCTACTATTAACTTATGAATTAGGATTTATGATAAAAATCCTGAATAAAATAAACATCCTTCTTTCCCTGCCAGTAGGCATTTTAAAGAGAATCTTAAGGGTGAAACCTAGCCTACGCGGCCAGGATGGTGAAACCTACTCAAGAGATTCAAATCCTTGTTAACACCTAAGAACGTGTTAGCACTCCTGACAAATGTGATTCGATAAAATCACAACAGTCATCCTTATATTGGATTCTTCCAATTTTCTTATCTAGCCTAGTGATTTAGAAATCATGGCTTGTGTCATCCTATAAGATGATCACATTATAAACATCCAGAAGTGATGAAGTGCCTTCGGGCTAAACTTGTTGTCCGATAAGACAACGACAGTGGTGGTCTATGACCTCCTGTCCAAAAATGTTGGACCAGGTCCAAGCATAATAGTCGGTAGGATCCATACGATCTCGACTAATAGCATCTGAGAAGATGATCATAATATAACCATCCCTCAGAAGGGAAATGCCCACGGGCTATATCTATTGTCCTAAAAGACAAAAGACAGTAGAGGTCTACAACTCCCTGTCAAGGTAATGAACGTGATTCAAACCTTAATGCCTAGATTCTCTGAAATCATGGCTTATAAAAATTTAGAACTGTCCTTGTGACTAGGCCTTATGCGCCACTTTAATATCCTTAATGTTTTATAACTAGGATAAATTATAATGGAAAATACTAATTTAATATAACTAACAAGTTAACCAATATGGTTTATATTACCATGGTTGATAAATCGTCAAAGATGATGATTCCATATTAATCTCTGAATAAATCATTGTTAATATTTATGTAGCAATCAGGCTACATGGCTGGATTAGATGAAGTTAACAGTCACTTGAAGGAGAGCAATGATACTACCAGAATTAATGTAACTGGAGCAGAACTACAGGCAATAATAGATTATGCTGTTACTCGAGCACTTGATCGGCAGTATGATGAGTCTAATGATACCCATTCTAAGACTCTATCTGCGGCTAGTTGTAAGCCCCCTCTTAAAACACATGAGTCAAAGGAGGACGATGTTCATGACTTGTCAAACCAAAGGAGTATTCCGTTTAGACAAGTTGTGTTTCATCAAGAGGCACCCGTTAAGACCTGTTCGTATAAATATTTCGTCTCCTGCAAGCCCAGAGACTTTACAGGAGAAGAAGGGGCCATCGATTGCATGACATGGCTCGATGAGATGGACGCTGTTGTTGACATCAGCGGTTGTGCGAAGCAAGATGTTGTGAAATTTGTTTCACAATCATTCAAAGAAGAAGCGTTGGCATGGTGGAGATCATTGCTCCAAGCCACGGGAAAGGTTCTACTCTACAACTTATCTTGGGAGCAATTCGTTGCATTAGTCAAGGAAAACTATTGCCCCCAGCATGAAGTAGAAAAGATAGAATCGGACTTCTTGACTTTAGTCATGAAAAATTTGAATTGTCAGGCATATGTGACAAGTTTCAACACTATGTCCCGCCTAGTTCCTTATCTAGTCACCCCTGAACCTAAACGCATAGCACGTTTCATTGGAGGCCTAGCACCAGAGATAAAAGGAAATGTTAAAGCATCTAGGCCAACCACATATAGGTCCGCGGTGGACTTATCCTTATCTCTAACCTTAGACGCAATCGGAACTAAGTCTGTTAAGGCTTCTGGCGAGAGAAGAAGAGAAAGAAGGGAGGAAAACCCTCATCAGACTAACAAGAAGAAGAAGGGAAGCTCGGAACACGAGGAGGATTCTGAGTTTAGGAAGAACTCGAGTCAGTCTGATAACAGACCCAAATGCAGTAACTGCAAAAAGCAACATTATGGAAAATGTACAATAGACCTACGTGCTAAATTGTGTGGAATTTGCAAGACCAAGGGTCACAAAACCTTAGATTGCAATGGGCTAAAGAACGCCACATGCTACAATTGTAACGAGGAAGGGCACATCAAAACCAACTGCCCAAAGCTTATAAAGAAGCCTGGAGAGGCCAGGAAGACAAACGCATGAGTCTTCCAGATGAACGCCAGGAGATGGTGCAGGAGAATAACTATATAACAGGTACTTTTCTTTATCAAGCAGTTTATGCATAAATTTATATGATGCTGACACATGTGATCCAATAATGAGCGATCACTGTTGAGGACTGTTGTCTCCGTCCAATTAGGACTTCGGTCATTTCGTATGAAGTAGAAATTGGCCGATAATACCTTAGAAATGCTCCAACAAATCTTA
This sequence comes from Helianthus tuberosus, assembly GCA_030545235.1. Taxonomy (NCBI): domain Eukaryota; kingdom Viridiplantae; phylum Streptophyta; class Magnoliopsida; order Asterales; family Asteraceae; genus Helianthus; species Helianthus tuberosus. The sequence goes on from CM060393.1 coordinate 108,784,512, forward strand.
GATATTTTATAGGAATCACTCTTTTCTGATATTCCTATGGCAAGCTTTCAAGCTACCTAAATTCTTTAATATAATAAAGGCAGATGTGACGTTTTGATCCTCTGTCAGAAAAGTGATGGACTAGGTCCAAATCTTTAATGCCATTGATGGTCTTTTACGACCTAGGCTAAGTAATATTAATATATTAGAAATAATGTTCATTATGAATGTTAGTGCTATAATAGCCTGTATAGGTTATTGACACCATGGTTAGTATATATTAAGACCATCAAAATGAGAAATAGCAGTTGTTGGATTGCAACTAAGAAATTATTTTATTGGTATTAGGAACCAATATCGAGTATGGCAAACTCGGGTAAGACAACAGTCAATCGCGCCATTGATAAAACGACGCATGTTAATGATGCTGAAATGGTGAACCTTAGAATTTCCAAGGATGTTCTTCAAACTATGATAGACACAGCTGTTGGAAAAGCTGTGAAAAAGGCTGTGAAAAAGTTCAAGGAGTCTCATGCTGCTAGGTCCAAATTTTATCTAGGACCACACTTCCTTACTCTTAAGGAGGATCCCGTTCATGCCTCTGTTGCAAAGGATGAACTAAAAAGGAAAAGGGAGGTAGATAACTCCCAGAGTTCTACGAAAAAGAACAGACAAAAGTCCGACAAGAAACCAGTATGTGAGACCTGCAAGAAGCGTCATCATGGGAAATGCAGGTTCGAACCAAAATCCAAATCGCAGCCCAGGGCTTGTGGGATCTGCAAGTCTAAGGAACATAAAACTATGGATTGCAAGAAGTTGAAAGATGCGACCTGTTATGGTTGCAACGAGAAGGGGCATATCAAGACTAACTGCCCTAGGAAACAGAAGAAGCCCGAGTAGGCCAAGATGACAAACGCACGAGTTGTCAGGATGAACGCCCAAGAGATAGGGCAGAATAATAAAAGTATAATATGTACCTTTTGTTATCAAGCAGTTTATGTAGAAACTTATTTAATACTGGCATGTATAAATATATTATGAATGATAAAGGTTGAGAACTGTTGTCTCCACCTGATTAAGACTCCGGTCATTTAATGCCCGGTAGAAAGTGACGATGTTACGTCGAAAATGCTCCAACAAATCCTATATTGATATTAATATCTATTCGAAATCACTCTTTCTTTGCATAGAATACGACAACATATGATTATTTTCTTTTCTCATTGTTTTCTATCGCCTGCGAATGCCAAACTATGTTTTGATAAAAGTGTCATATGAGGATTGGCGTATCCTAGTGTGTCCCATAGATTATTTCCATGTCTGATCAGCATGGAGGTTTAATACATGGAACCCCTAAGATATCCCAACGATCATGTTGTACTAAAGTCGACTAGTAGTATTCAAGGAAGATATCCAAAAATGGAAAATTTTTTCCAAGTAAATATTCCTGATTAAGGAATTCGTGGACTAGTAACATAAATGTGTCACTTACTCGACACAAGTAACGATGAGTGAACTGGAGCCTGAGATATGAAAAATCTCTGCAACCTCCTTGTACTTTGATTATCTTCTTCTAAGTTTACCCTGTTGCCCCTGGAGACAGATGGAGTTAAGATTAACATCCCACTTTGGGTTAGAGTGTTGTAAGAACTCCATATTGATTATGGAATAACCGAAAACCTGATTAAGTAAATTTTAAGATAGGAGATTCAAATAGCCTAACTCGATATTCTCAGAGTTTGATATTTATTAGATAAGAAAGACGGTTCATTTTGCTTATGCATTCGTTACCGCAACCCTATTTAGGCAACAATTAAAAATCGCTATTACCTACCCAGGATCGTCGAATTGTCCGACTAACTGTAAAGATTAGCAATTCCATAAGATTAATTTGGAGCAATGGTTGGAATAATCACCTCACCTTAAGATAAGCTTTTCAATAATAACTGCCATATAAGTATTAAGGCTACTCCTTTGGAGACTTAGTATAGATGGATTGTTAAACATCTATTGTTAGATAGAGAATTGGTAAGCCCAATTATCAAGATCTGAAAGTTGCCTGGGGGACAACAAATAAGATTATACAAATCCATAATCGATTGCAGGTTGCCGATATATGGCAAGAAATCGAGGAGTTATGAAAATAGCAAACTTCCTAAGTTCTTAGTAAGGAATATGGTTTAACAAAAGATATCACCCAGGAAGGGTGTATCAAATTTGTGAAATTATCAGGCTAGTTAAGCTCTGAATAAAGGTAAATCATCCGAAGGAAATCGAATGTATCAAGATCAAGTAGCTTGTAAGCTAAAACCTACTTAAGGAGTTTGACGGAGCTCGAAATACATTGCACACTAGTGACTGGAAGATGTGTTCCGCCAATAAGTCAAGGAGCACTATCACAAATTGGTATGCGGATTTACGATGTGATAAACATCCTATATCGATTGAGGATCGACAAGTAAGGAAGCTTCGAAGGAAGCATATACCTTTTGTAAAGGTCAAATGGGATGCCCGTAGAGGTCCCGAATTCACGTGGGAGGTTGAGTCCACCATGAAAGAAAAGTACCCTTACTTGTTCCAGTAAATCTCGGGTCGAGATTTATTTTAAGGGGGTGAGGATGTAACACCTCGCAAATTTCGGGTTAATATTAAACCGACACGTGTCATGTCAGACAAAAACGCGTTGGAAACCCGGATATAATAAAGATGTTTTCGGTAGGATTTAAAGTGGCGTCATGTTGAATTGTTACCTCTGAACACCTCAATAATAAATCCCAAGACCCGATTAAATGTTATATACATCTAATATGCCCTCAATTCAGAAAAGGGTTCACATTATTGGACTTGATAATGCATGATGTGATCCCATGATGAAATGAACGATAAACCGTTATTTACGGGTCTTGTAAATGCAATCAATTGAAACAAGACATCATGGTAGGGTATGTAACAGTTAAAGATCATTAATAAAGGCCCCTTATTGCCAAAATGAAGTCCCTAAGTCGAACAAGTGGGTGCCCTTTCAAACCAACAACAAACAATAAAAATCTGCCAAATCTAGGGCGTCGCGTGGCGCGACGGCCCCTCGCGTCACGCGAGGGGTGCCCAGTGACAGATTACTTGCTGTTGGTTGTTTTTCGCACTTGTGACCTTCTTGGCCGGTTTCTCTTGCACATGCATGAACCTTAGACACCCCCTACATGTTAGGGACATGTGTTTATCACTTGTGGTTGATCCTAGACTCTTGTGTCAAGTGATTGTGGTGGTAAACCCACTATATAAGCACCCATTCATTCACCACTTTCATCACAAATCATTTTCAAGCATTCTGATTATTGGGGAGCTTGCAAACTGATCAAGAGCCTTCCTAGTCGTCCACTAATCATCTAGTAAGTCTCTAATCCCTTCTAAATTAATTCTAGTTTAGTTTTTAGCTTAAAAGTCAACATATCGTATTAAACGGTTGACTTCGGGTTTAGTTATCGATAGCTCAGTCGTAACCCGAATTAAAAGTACCATTAGATAGGTAATTATATGGGTATTAAACCCTTATAAGGGCAAGTACCAATTCCAGACCTAACTAGGTCGTTTGTCGGGTCAAACGTTGACCGAAAAAGTCAACAGAATTTCAATATGCGATTTAATGCACGAATAGCAATCCGCGAGGCGTGCAACCTGTTTTAAACTTAATATAACTTAGTAATAAGTATAAAAACTTTCTTACGCTTGTCCGACTCGACAAATTTCTGTTTAAACCCGGTTCGGAACCGAAAGGCGCAAAACCTTGACTTTTGCGTTGACTTCGGTTCTGACCCGTTTTAGTTTGATTCGAAGATGCCTTAGTGCATCATTAGGGTTGGGTTACATGATGGTATAAGCCTCTGTACTTGTTTCGTTGATTATCCGATTCGTTCGCGCGGTTCCGTTAAATGCTTAAAATGGACCGTAATGCCCTTATGACCATACAACGAGAATTTTGAAAATGTGGAAGTACAATAATCTTAGTTACTGATTATTAAACATGTACGTAAATTTTCACGTCAATCGGAGGTCTAGATTAGGAGATATGCGCATTAGCGTAAATAATAAACTTTTTATTAATTAAACGGCGCGATTAGCGCATAGCCTATCTAAACCCGATTTTCGGTAACAAAACCTTTACCCACTAATGTTAAATAATATTTTGGGATTTTTGAAGATTTTTAATTACTTTTAAACTGATCTTAGGCTAGGCTTATCGCCTTAATTCGGTTAATACCGAATTTACCCTTTTCGGTCATAAAATGATTTCTACAAAGAATTTTGACGCGAATCCAATTGCTACTGATTTTAAATAATAAAGGTAATGTTTTGAGCCTGTTTAACTAATCAGGAAACCCAGAATCGTATTTTTAATCGTACGTCGCTTAGAACGGGTTTATACGCGTATTATACGCGTAGTTAGGCTTAAAACCATTTTGACACATAAGGATTATTACCAACTAATATAATCTGTTAAAAATAAGTTGTATACTGATTACTTCAGTCCCGAACATCGGGGTTGCGTTAAATCCCTTTTATAATCTCTAAAATGACCAAAATACCCCTACGGGGCATAATTAATGATTGATCTCGTTTTGGGCATTACGGAAGATATCATAATGATATCACAACATATTTAAAGCATATTAACTTAGGAAACCTGTTCGCGACCCTTATGGTTACCCGTTACGCCTTTGGCGCGTTCGGTCCAGTTTATGTAACTAGTTTGCATAAATTAGCCGAAACGGGTCAAACCTTATCCTTTATATCTCAAAATCCAGAATGTGTTTAGTTTACCCATATTATACAAGTCTTCGAACTTGTCGGGTCTAAATCCCATTCTATTCCGGTCTTCGCTTAATCATGCGTTTGAACCGTAAACCTCTCTTAAAACTAACCGGTCTACGTTACGACTTAAATAAGACCCGTTAGTAATCTAATAGGTTAATAAAACCTTTGTTCCAGATTGAGAGCCCCAGTAGAAGTACTCGTGCTTGCTGATTAAGATATACGGCTGAGTATAAATTTCATTGCTAGCTCAGGTAAATACTTTTAACTTATTTTCCCTTATACGGGCTTGGGGTACGGTATTATAAAAATACCGCTTGGTCGGGTGTAGAAACCTTTTTAATCGGAGATGATTAAATTGTATAATCCCGTTTTAATCTGTATTGATTGATAACAAATAACATTGGGGGTTAATGACCGTGTCCTGGATATCCTTGGCTCATTTTAAAAAGTGAATGGCCACGACGTAAGCACAAGGTGTAGACATAACACCTCCTGTTGCATATGTATAACGTATACTCACTCGTAAGGGTAACTTCTTGTGAGATCATATTTGTGGTGTGTCGATTAATCTTGTCCGGCTTGTATTGTATAATCACCGGCCCTAAATGTTGGACAACCATGTAAATCGGATACAAGATTTTTATTAATAGAATTGTCCCAAGTATAAAAGATTAATTTTGCCTCTGTGCATTTTAATCAATGTGTCAAGATATTTTGTGCCGTTTGCACTCAAATCCCTTTTCAAACTCTTTTTCCAAAATGAGTCAGTTAATTGTATTTACCAGTGTAAACTGACGTATTTTCCAAAAAGGTTAAGTGACAGGTACTATGCGTAATTGGCTGGGAGCTCAGGGCGTCACTAGGGGATCTTGCAAATTCTAGATGCCTAAAGTCTGTTGAACAGTTTTCTTTTATTGATCCGCCTGTGAATCTTTTACCTTCCGTTGTAATACTTTGACATTACTTATATTCGGAATGTAATATATTTATCTTTTGCTTCCGCTGTGCATTATTATATTGTGTTGTTTGACTATTATGTTGCCAACCACGTCACGATACTCCCCCACCGGGCCCACCGGTGACACGTGGAAATTCGGGGTGTGACATGCAATGTGATACCCAGTGTTATTGATGCGATGTTCATGATGATTATGTTTACGCGCAAACAACTTGAATACAAACTGATTATGTATACGTGCATACTTTAGGACGTGACTGACTTACTTTGAGCACATACTTAGCATACCGAGCGAAACAAGGTGATTTCACACTCTTACCAAGGCATGGGATTCCCGGGGTTGGGAATGGGTTGAATGAGGGAATTTAACAATTTCTCGTACTTACGCGGCTACTAGACTATCTACCATCGTCCTCAGGTTAAGCAGGACACTTACGTAAAACCTACGTAAACAAGTACTTACCACTGTCCTCAGGTTTCGAGGGACACTTACGTAAAACCTACGTAAACTCACACATGCAACTGTCTTCCAGAGTCAGGAAGGACACTTACGTAAAACCTACGTAAACCCCACGCGTACCACTGTCCTCGGGTAAAGAAGGACACTTACGTAAAACCTACGTAAACCTTGTACGTACTACTGTTCTCGGGTTAAGAAGAACACTTATGGTTACAAATAGTCTAGTGTATATACAAATATGGGAAGCCCCCACTAATAGAACATACTATCGGCCTAGTAGAGCCACATGTTATGAAGAGAATTTACCATTACGAAATTACTTATTGTGAACTCGCTCAACTAGTTGTTGACTCTCTGTTACATGCCTTGCAGGACCATAGGTACTTTTGGAGCTTGCACGGGAGACGCGGTCGTTGTGGGCATGGATTTTTTTTTGGATGTTATGATACACTCTTTTGTGACACTTCAACTTAATACTTTTGTTGGGTTTTTACATTAGTGCTTCCGCTACACACTTGTATATGTTTGGTTTTGAAAACACCTATCGTATTGATGAATGACTTTTACTTATATGTTCAATATGATTGGTGGCTTGATCCTGGTCATGTCACGCCTCCAAGCGGTGGTACTCCGCGTGTGGATTTTGGGGGTGTGACAGATTGGTATCAGAGCCATTGGTTATAGTGAACTAGGTTTTAATGAAGGGAAAACGTTTTTATTAAAACCAGACTATAACCAGAACAGTGCTCAACGATCCACAACGACGCCTCGCTCCACGTGCAAGGCTCAACATCCTAGGTAATATGGTATATGTTTTATTGCCTACTTGATAGAATTGCATAGAATTTTTGCTCAGGGTATGCTTAGATTAACGTAACACTATTGCTTGAGAATACTTGTGTGCTCACTTTCTTCTGTCATCGCACTATTCGCGAACCACTCTCACTTATGTTATCTTTGCTATGAAGATCATGTCTGGACGTATCAACATGACACAAGCCCAACTGACGGCTCTCATTAACGAGCGAGTTGCTGCGGCACTTGCAGCCGCACAAGCAGGAGGTATACCCTGCAGTTGTAAACTCACACTAGGATCTTTAGATCCTACACTCCTAAACCAACTCTTGTGTTTAATCTTGTCCTGGATTCTTATACACAACAGGTCAGCACGCTCAGCCACCTGTTTGCACCTTCAAAACTTTCATGGACTGTCGTCCTACTACTTTTAGTGGCACGGAAGGAGCAGTTGGACTCCTCCATTGGTTTGAAAAGCTTGAGTCAGTATTTGAAATGTGTGAATGCCCTGAGGCTCGCAGGGTGAAATACGCCACTGGTACTCTAGAAGGCATCGCGCTGACTTGGTGGAATGCGCAAGTTCAGATGCTAGGGTTGGCAGTTGCTAACGCCACACCCTGGAACGATTTCAAGGAGTTGATCAAAGAGGAATACTGTAGCCGTGATGACATTCATAAGCTGGAGGTAGAGTTTTACCACTTGAAAATGACGGGGTCAGAAATTGAAGCGTACACCAAAAGATCGAATGAGTTGGCTATTCTGTGTCCTACTATGGTAGACCCTCCCATTAAGCGTATCGAACTGTATCTCAATGGTCTGGTGCCGGAAATTCAAAGTCACGTAACCTCAGCGAATCTTGGCACCATTCAGCAGATCATCAAGTTAGCTAACCGTCTCACTGATCAGGCGGTGGAGCAGAACAGGTTGCCTAAACGTATCAGCGCTACCGCTACCGTTACCACTCCAGCTACTCCTGCTACTCCCAGTGACAACAAGCGGAAATGGGAAGGGGATTCCAGCAGGGGTTCGGCTACCGTTCAGTCTCAAGCTCAGCAACGCAAGATTAATGACTACCAGAGTCCGGGTCAGCAATCCTCTGGTAGTCAGGGGCAGAAGAGATATCAAGGAAATCACCCAAGATGCAACAATTGTAACAGACATCACAGTGGCCAGTGCAACAAGGGTCGTTGTCAGAGGTGTCTCAAGATGGGTCATGAGGCCAAGGATTGTAGGAGCCCACAGCCTGTAACTCAGAACCAGCAACAACAGCCATCAGCTCCACGGAACCAGCCACAGCAACAACAACAAGGAAATAAGGCATGCTTTCAGTGTGGGGCTGAAGGTCACTTCAAGCGAAACTGCCCCTAGTTAAACCAGAATCAGAATAACAACAACAATAATCAGGGCAATGGGAACAACAACAACGGGGGAAACAACAATGATGGGAACAACGACGCTAGGGGTCGTGCATTTGTGCTGGGGCAGGGTGATGCCAGGAATGATTCCAACGTAGTTATGGGTAAGTTTCTTCTCGACGACTTTTATGTTACTGTATTATTTGATTCGGGTGCGGATACCAGTTATATGTCTCTGAAAGTTAGTCAAATGCTTAAACGCGCACCAACACTTTTGAACACCAAACATGTCGTAGAGCTAGCTAACGGTAAAAGTCTAGAAGCCACACACTTAGTTCAGGGTTGTAATCTTATCCTCGCTGGTCAGACTTTCTCTATCGATCTCATTCCTATAACTCTGAGTAGTTTCGATATCGTCATTGGTATGGATTGGTTATCCCAACAACAAGCAGAGATCCTATGCAAGGAGAAGATCATTCGCATTCCCCGTACTGGCAAAGAACCTCTCGAAGTTCAAGGCGACAAGAGTGGTGTCGTGAGTGGCATCATCTCCTTCTTGAAGGCACAGAAGTGTGTGCGAAAGGGCCACACAGCTATATTAGCATTCGTTACTGATACGTCGACGAAAGAGAAGAAATTAGAGGATCTTCCGGTTGTACGCGACTTTCCTCAAGTGTTTCCTGAAGAATTACCTGGGCTACCGCCTCATCGTCAGGTCGAATTTCAGATCGAGCTAGCTCCAGGAGCAGCACCTATAGATCGAGCACCTTATCGCTTAGCACCAACTGAGCTGGAAGAACTGTTTAAGCAATTACAAGAACTCTTGGAAAAGGGTTTCATACGTCCTAGCTCTTCGCCCTGGGGAGCTCCAGTATTATTTGTGAAGAAGAAAGACGGTACCTTTCGTATGTGCATAGACTATCGAGAACTGAACAAGGTGACCGTGAAGAATCGCTATCCTCTTCCATGCATCGACGACTTATTCGACCAGTTGCAAGGGTCGAGCTATTACTCGAAGATTGACCTGAGGTCAGGCTATCATCAATTGAGAGTCCGGGATGAGGACGTCTACAAAACAGCTTTCAGAACTCGCTACGGCCATTATGAGTTTTTGGTCATGCCATTCGGGCTAACGAACACGCCTGCGGTTTTCATGGACCTTATGAACAGGGTGTGCAAACCTTATCTTGACAAGTTTGTTATAGTTTTTATCGACAACATTTTGATTTACTCCAAGAGTCAGGAGGAACACGAGCATCATTTACGACTTATTTTGGAACTCCTTCGAACGGAACAGCTGTACGCCAAATTTTCGAAATGCGACTTCTGGCTTCGTGAAGTCCACTTCTTAGGCCACGTGGTAAACAAGGATGGGATTCATGTCGATCCATCCAAGGTAGATTCGATCAAGAACTGGCCTGCACCTCGCACACCAACCGAAATACGCCAATTCTTGGGTTTGGCGGGTTATTATAGACGATTCATCAAAGACTTCTCAAAGATTGCACAGCCGCTTACATTACTGACACAGAAAGGTGTTGCTTACCGTTGGGGTAATACACAGGAAACAGCGTTTCAGCACTTAAAGGATAGACTTTGTAGCGCACCTATTCTCTCATTGCCTGAAGGCACGGATGATTTTGTAGTCTACTGTGACGCATCCATCCAAGGTCTTGGATGTGTGTTGATGCAACGGGATAAAGTCATTGCTTATGCTTCACGCCAACTTAAGATTCACGAACGGAATTACACTACACATGATCTAGAGCTGGGAGCTATTGTTTTTGCACTCAAGATATGGCGACATTATCTGTATGGCACTAAGTGCACCATCTACACCGATCACAGGAGTCTTGAGCATATATTCAAGCAGAAAGAATTGAACATGCGACAACGTAGATGGGTCGAACTACTGAACGATTACGAATGTGCTATAAAGTACCATCCGGGCAAAGCCAATGTGGTGGCCGACGCCCTCAGTCGAAAGGATACTACACCTAGGCGCGTACGAGCGTTGCAACTCACTATTCAGTCTAGTCTTCCTTCACAGATACGAGATGCTCAGGTAGAAGCATTGAGACCAGAAAACGTCAGGGCTGAAGCCCTACGCGGCTCAAGGCAACGGTTAGAACAAAAGGCAGACGGAGCCTACTATGTAACAGGACGCATCTGGGTCCCATTCTATGGAAACTTACGCGAGCTTGTAATGGAAGAAGCTCATAAGTCTCGCTACTCAGTACATCCTGGTTCGGATAAGATGTACCACGACCTCAGAACAACATATTGGTGGCCTAGCATGAAAGCTCACATAGCCACTTACGTTAGCAAGTGCTTGACTTGTGCGAGAGTTAAAGCGGAATATCAGAAACCATCAGGCCCACTCCAACAGCCTGAGATACCACAATGGAAATGGGAACAAATTTCCATGGATTTTGTTACTCGCCTACCTAGATCTCAGCGCGGGAATGATACTATTTGGGTGATCGTGGATCGACTCACAAAGTCTGCTCACTTCTTGGCTATCAAGGAAATGGATAAGTTCTCCACTCTAGCAGACGTATACCTTAAGGAAGTTGTCTCGAGGCACGGGGTGCCCACCACTATTATCTCTGATCGTGACGCACGTTTTACTTCAGAATTGTGGCAGGCAATGCACAAATCTTTTGGCTCTCGTTTAGACATGAGCACAGCTTATCACCCTCAGACAGATGGGCAGTCTGAGCGCACTATTCAAACTCTAGAAGACATGCTTCGGGCGTGCGTAATTGACTTTGGCAAGGGTTGGGAAAAACATTTGCCACTTGTGGAATTTTTATACAATAACAGCTACCACACCAGCATTAAAGCTGCTCCATTTGAGGCATTGTACGGGCGTAAATGCCGATCACCTCTTTGTTGGGCAGAGGTGGGTGACAGTCAGATCACAGGTCCAGAAATGGTAGTTGACACTACTGAAAAGATTGCTCAAATACGACAACACATGGCGGCAGCTCGTGACCGTTAGAAAGCATACGCAGATAAAGACAAGAAACTACTCGAGTTCCAGGTTGGGGATCGAGTGCTACTCAAGGTTTCACCCTGGAAGGGTGTTGTTTGTTTTGGCAAACGAGGCAAGCTCAATCCACGATACGTTGGACCATTCGAAGTCATAGAGAAAATAGGCAAAGTGGCCTACAGACTAAACTTACCAGCTGAACTCAGTGCGGTTCACAACGTCTTTCACGTGTCAAATCTGAAGAAGTGTCTGTCAGATGAGACCCTCATAGTTCCTTTGAAGGAGCTCACTATCGACGAACGGTTGCATTTCGTCGAGGAACCAGTTGAAATCACGGACCGGGATGTTAAGGTCCTCAAGAACACGAGAATCCCTCTTGTTCAAGTTCGTTGGAACTCTCGTCGTGGCCCAGAGTTCACCTGGGAGCGTGAAGATCAAATGAAACTCAAGTATCCCCAGTTGTTCGAAAACAATGCAACTACTACTGAGGCTGAAGCTACTACGAAATTTCAGGACAAAATTTCCAACTCAACGGGGGGATGATGTGACACCCCAGGAAAACCAGTGAATGATACAACTTACCTAGCTTCCTCAGTAACCGCATGCTAAATTTCGGGACGAAATTTCTTTCAAGTTGGGGATAATGTGACAACTCGAGTTTCCGACTTTCACTTTCGTATTTATTGCACGTTGACTGTGACTGTTTAGTTGCTTGATTGTTTGACTTGTATCTGTATACTGAATTACTATATAAGAGATTATCAATTGATATGCTATGTGTTTTATATAAGGTGTTTGAATTGTGAATCTGTAAACTTAAACTGTTAAGACTTTAAGACTTGAACAACTGACGAAACAAATGTCTCGCCATAACCAATCACGACGAAACAAGTTTGTTTCGTCATTCCTATCTCGACGAAACAGGTGTTTCGCCGAAGCCCAGTTTCACCAAAGCCCATTAGGGCCCAGTTCACTTGTACGCATATAATTACACGGAACTGTCTCATTCGTCACACGTTAACAAATTAGAAACCCTAGAGCGCCCCTCCTCTGTGTGACGACAGTCTGGAACTCTCGAAGCCTCCCTTAGCCTTCAATCCATCGTTCTTTTCATCTCGGTTAGTGTGTATTAAACAGAATCGATTACTTGTTATTGATTAAAAAGTCTGTTTGATGAATGCTTTTAGTTGCGGCCCATGTGTGTGTTGTCAGGATATGTTAGTCATGATTCACTTGTTAATTGTTTGTATATATGTTGTCGTTATGTAAGATAAAGAACACCACATGGATTGTCGGCTGGAATTGATAAGATTAATGGAAAGTAACATGGGATGTTCATTGTAATCGAGATGGTGGGACAAATCGGTGGACAATGGGTGGGGAATTATGAACTGCCGATTTGTAATGATGATGTTTGTTAGTGTTTTGATGATTCACATTAAAGGCCCAATGTAAAACTTTGATTTGTATTTCGGTCCAATGAGGTTGGGCGGTGGTTGCTAGATGTTGGCCACTAGGGCATTTAGATTTTGTGACATTGTTTTTATTGCTGAAACAGATCCGACGAAACACATGTGTTTCGCCGAGACCGTTATGACGAATCAAATGGGACGAAACAGAATGTGTTTCGCCAATCTGTGTTTCGCCAATCTGTGTTTCGCCGAATGTATAATCTGTTCAATAACTTAGGTTAATTCTGTTAAACTTAACTGGGTTAGTTAACTGCTGTTATGTATAAAAGCATTACTTGTATGATTGCAAATACGTGCAATGTGATACCCAGTGTTATTGATGCGATGTTCATGATGATTATGTTTACGCGCAAACAACTTGAATACAAACTGATTATGTATACGTGCATACTTTAGGACGTGACTGACTTACTTTGAGCACATACTTAGCATACCGAGCGAAACAAGGTGAGTTCACACTCTTACCAAGGCATGGGATTCCCGGGGTTGGGAATGGGTTGAATGAGGGAATTTAACAATTTCTCGTACTTACGCGGCTACTAGACTATCTACCATCGTCCTCAGGTTAAGCAGGACACTTACGTAAAACCTACGTAAACAAGTACTTACCACTGTCCTCAGGTTTCGAGGGACACTTACGTAAAACCTACGTAAACTCACACATGCAACTGTCTTCCGGAGTCAGGAAGGACACTTACGTAAAACCTACGTAAACCCCACGCGTACCACTGTCCTCGGGTAAAGAAGGACACTTACGTAAAACCTACGTAAACCTTGTACGTACTACTGTTCTCGGGTTAAGAAGAACACTTATGGTTACAAATAGTCTAGTGTATATACAAATATGGGAAGCCCCCACTAATAGAACATACTATCGGCCTAGTAGAGCCACATGTTATGAAGAGAATTTACCATTACGAACTTACTTATTGTGAACTCGCTCAACTAGTTGTTGACTCTCTGTTACATGCCTTGCAGGACCATAGGTACTTTTGGAGCTTGCACGGGAGACGCGGTCGTTGTGGGCATGGATTTTTTTTTCGATGTTATGATACACTCTTTTGTGACACTTCAACTTAATACTTTTGTTGGGTTTTTACATTAGTGCTTCCGCTACACACTTGTATATGTTTGGTTTTGAAAACACCTATCGTATTGATGAATGACTTTTACTTATATGTTCAATATGATTGGTGGCTTGATCCTGGTCATGTCACGCCTCCAAGCGGTGGTACTCCGCGTGTGGATTTTGGGGGTGTGACAACGTTACCATTGTAGAAAGAGTTAGCCAATGGGTAATATGACCCACCAGTCAGGATTGACAATACTGAATGAGTAATTGTGTTGATGTAAACATTGTAATCGCTCTCAATACTACTAAAAGATAAAACTCTTCTTGATTAAACTGGGATTCACTCACCAGTATTTCCCACTGACAAAATGTTTTAAACGCGTTTCAGGTAACAAAATGTGAAAGCCAACTAGAAGCCAGCTGGACATCATTGAAGGCTTGGAAAAGTGGCTATGAAAGTTACCTAAATAAAGAAGATGTTTTATCACAATAAAATGGGGTTTATCCCTATAAATCGGTTTGTAATGAAAACATGGGTTTTATCCCAATATATCCATTTATATAAAATGTGGTGTTTTACTCTGATAAAATATTTCCTAACTACGGTCCTGATGAAATTTCCGCTGCCAAATTAATAAACACTGATACCACCAATACTGAATCTCGCGGCCGCCCGTTCCTGGGACAGATAGGGGGCGGGGGTTGCGACAGAAGGTGGTATCAGAGCTAAACCACTGATTCAGCCACAGAAGTGTTCTGATGACACCAATATATTATTCAATATATTAGGAAATTTTCTATGGAAATACGTGCATATTTGTATTTTATTGTTGTGTGTTATTTGACTATTTGTTAGTTTACAGTATGAGCGACCGAGGACCTTCCGACGCCTACCGTCAGTTGTCCAGTTTGCCTAGGAGCGAAGGCACCTCTTCACAACCTGCCCTCTCAGGGTATTCAGCTGACAATGAAGATGGGATATTCGTGTTTAAGGCTCAGTCTGAAGAGCCATTCCCTCCTAAAAAGAGAGGATGGTTCAGTAGAGGAGCACATGAACGTAGGAAAAAATGAAAAAGTTACAACAACAGCGAGCCCTAGCAGCAGCTAAAAGAGAGACTGATGCCCACACACAGGATATGCTCAATAGGAGTCTAGCAAACTTTCATATCCTAGCAACCACAGCTGCTGACCCTAACCTGGAGCAACTCATAGCACCCCAACCATTACCCCTGTTTCCCACCCAGCCAATGGAAATAGAAAACCCAGAAAACCAATTCCCAATGCCTGATTTTAACCCAGAAGAGATACCTAGGCTACCAGCACCCAATCCCTTAGACCCAAACTACGACCCATGGTTAGACGACAATAGGGATTACCAGCAGCGATACCCAATACCAGAAGATGAACCCATGCCAAATCAAGCAGCCTACCCAGGTTTGGACCCTCTAGATCCCTTCTATGATAGCGATCAATACATCAGGGAAATTTTAGAGAATCCATACCCGTACCAAGAACCTATGCCCCAGTTCCCAAACCTAGTCCCAACACATGCACCCACAATGAGTGCAGAAAATGTGCAAGAGCTCCAAACCTTCGGAGAGGAGATTTTAGAAAGTAGCGAGAGAATGAGACAAGTTGGAGAACGACTCGTCTGGAAGTATGACGAGCGTAATATGGAGTTCTGGATGAACCCATATCAGTGATGATGGTGGTAGTAAAAAATAATAATAATATAATAATATATATAATATGTGTGTATGTTTGAATAAAAAATCTAGACGATAGCTATGGATGCATAGTAGTATTGTAATTTTAAATTCCAGTATCAGTTTGTATTAGATGCCTATTATATATGAGAATGAGTAAGTCGTAATGTTTGACGTTTTTGATCAATATGCGTGTTGTGAGATTGATTGTATTACATATTATCTTGTGATATTAATAGTTGGCAAATGTTTAAAATTCAGATGGACAACGAAGTGAACCAGGAAAACCAGAATGACAATAACCCGAATAACGATAACCCGAATAATGATAATCCGAACAATGATAACAATGGAAACCCATTGGATAACAGTTCCATTCAACACATAGTGGCACAAGGGATAATAGATGCAATGCCATATATTATCAAAACAGTTAGGGAAGCGGATAATAAAAGTAACCATAGCAGTAAACGACCCACTGAACCTGAACACAGCGTAAACAATGGACCCATACTTCAAGTGCCTATTCCCAAAAGAAGAAGAACCATATCTTATGGTTGTACTTATAAGGAATTCTGGTCTTGTAAACCAATGGAATTCTCGGGCAAAGAAGGGGCCGTTGCAGCTCTACGCTGGATAGAAAAGACTGAGGTAGTCTTAAAAATAAGAAAGTGTGCGGAAGAGGATAAGATAATGTTTGATTCTAATCTGTTTAAGAACTCAGCTTTAGAATGGTGGAACACGATCCTCCAGTCTAGGGGAAGTCACCGGGTTTACAATATGGAATGGGAGGAATTTAAGAACATGGTGGAAAGGAAATTCTGCCCTCCCAATGAAAAAGAACAGATAGCAAATAAGTTCTTGAACCTTAGAATGATTGGAGTGGATAGTAAGGGATATACTACGTTATTCTTTGAATATGCTAGAATAGTGCCAACCCTTGCATCACCAGAACATGTATTAATCTCCCGTTACATCTGGGGATTAATTAGTGAGATTAGGCATGTAGTCAAGGCAGCTAGACCTCAAACTATAGAAGAAGCTATAGAATAGCAAATACCTTGACAGATGAGTTAATGTGTACACGAGAAGAAGATTAAAGGAAGAACTTAGCTCAAAGGCTTACCCAAGAATTTCGCTCTGGAAATTCCAACCGTGGGAAAAATGTAAGTTCTACCTATGCACCTTATTGCAAAAGGAAGCATTCTGGAAGATGCTCTATATATTACAACTTCTGCAAAATATATGGACATAAGGAAGAAGACTGCAAGAAGAAACCTAACAACAGGATATGCTACAACTGTGGAGAACAAGGCCACATCAAGCCAAACTGTCTGAAACTAGCTCCAGCTACGAACAACATGAATACCAAAAATGCTAGAGCATTTGTTCTAACTGCAGATGAAGCTAAGATGATTCCGGACGTGATTGCCGGTATGTTTTTAGTTAATGATGTTTTTGCTAAAGTATTATTTGACTCTTGTGCAAACCAAAGTTTTATTAATACTTCATTTTGCAAACTTCTTAATCAACCATTAACTAAACTCCCACAAGAATGTCTAGTAGAAACAGCAAATGGAGAAACCATTAAGATTTCTGAAATCTTGCAGGGAGCAAGAATATAATTTTTAAATCAAAAATTTATTGCAACCCTTTATCCAATGAATCTGGCAGGATTTGATGTTGTATTAGGAATGGATTGGTTAATAGCCAATAAAGCCAGTATTTTATGTGATCAAAAGTCAATCCAAGTAAATTCAGCAAGGGGTGAAAAGATCACAATTAAAGGAGATAAGCCATCTAGATCCACGAAATTTATCTCTATGATGAAAACAACTAGTTGTATAAGAAAAGGGTCTATAGTGTATTTGATTTCCATAATCACTAACACTAAAGGAAAAGAACTGAAAGATATTCCAGTAGTATCTCAGTTTTCAGATGTATTTCGAGAAGAATTACCAGTGCCTCCGGACAGGGAAGTTGAATTCAGAATCCACCTACTACCAGGGACAACACCAATTACCAAAGCACCTTACCGTTTGGCACCCACAGAAATGCAAGAACTAAAGAAACAATTAGATGAATTGTTGGAGAAAGGATTCATACAACCAAGTTCATCGCCGTGGGGAGCACCGATTTTATTCGTTAAGAAGAAAGACGGATCAATGCGTATGTGCATTGACTACCGCGAATTGAACAAGGTCACGATTAAAAATCGGTATCCATTACCAAGAATCGACGATCTGTTCGATCAATTGCAAGGAGCTCGATTTTTCTCTAAAATCGATTTACGGTTAGGATATCATCAATTAAAGGTACATGAAGAGGACATTCCTAAGACCGCATTTAGAACAAGGTATGGCCATTATGAATTTACTGTCATGCCATTTGGTTTAAACAATGCCCCAGCTGCATTTATGGACATGATGAACCGAATATGTAAGCCATATTTGGATAAATTCATAATTGTCTTTATAGATGATATTCTCATTTACTCTAAGAGTAAAGAGGATCATGCAAAGCATTTGCATGCACTTTTAAGTTTATTAAGGAAAGAAAAGCTTTATGCTAAGTTTTCAAAGTGTGAATTTTGGTTAAAACAGGTACAATTTCTTGGACATTTAGTTAATCATGAAGGAATTCATGTGGATCCCACCAAGATCGAGGCAATAACTAAATGGAAGACCCCTGAGTCACCTACCGACGTTAGAAGTTTCTTTGGATTGGCCGGTTACTATAGAAGGTTTATTCGAGATTTTTCTAGAATAGCCATTCCCTTAACTAAGCTAACCTGTAAATCTGTTAAGTTTGAATGGGGACCAAAACAGGAAGAAGCCTTTAGAATTCTTAAGCAAAGACCAACCAATGCACCCATACTAGCGTTACCAGAAGGAACTGAAGACTTTGTAGTCTATTGTGATGCTTCTAAGTTAGGTTATGGATGTGTATTGATGCAACGACAAAAGGTTATAGCTTATGCATCTAGGCAACTTAAGAATCATGAAGAGAATTATTCAACCCATGATTTGGAATTAGGAGCTATAATTTTTGCCCTTAAGATTTGGAGACATTACCTTTATGGTAGTAAGTTTACCATTTTCACTGATCATAAGAGTTTAAGGTATGTCTTCGGGTAAAAAGAGTTGAATATGAGGCAAAGACGCTGGATGGAAATACTTAGTGATTATGATTGTAATATCCAGTATCATGCAGGAAAGGCAAATGTAGTGGTTGATGCTTTAAGTCGAAAGTATCAAGAAAAGCCAAAAAGAGTGTGTTCTCTTAAATTAAACTTACAAGTAGATTTAAATGAACAGATTAGAGAAGCACGGGAATTAGTAATCAAGGGTGATACTAAGAAGTTGAAAGGAATGACTAAGGAATTAGAACAAGAAACAGATGGAATTTGGAGATTCCATAAGAAAAGAATATGGATACCTAAATTAGGAAACCTACGCCTCCGTATATTAGAAGAAGCCCATAAGTCTAAGTATACGATGCATCCTGGAAGTGATAAGATGTATCAGGATTTAAGAAAGAATTTTTGGTGGACAGGAAGGAAAAAGGATATAGCAGCTTATGTTTCTAAATATTTAACCTGTTCACAAGTTAAAGCTGAACACCAGAAACCCTCAGGTTTATTACAGCAGTTAGAAATGCCAGTGTGGAAATGGGAATTGATAACAATGGATTTTGTTACCAAATTACCCAAAACAAGAAAAGGTAATGATACAATCTGGGTGATTGTAGACAGGCTAACTAAGTCAGCTCATTTCCTACCGATGAAGGAAACCTTCAGTATGGAACAGTTAGCTAAGCTATATGTAAATGAAATAGTTTCATTACATGGGATTCCTTTATCAATTGTTTCTGATAGGGATAGTCGTTTTACCTCTCATTTTTGGACAAGCTTCCAAAAAGCAAAGGGAACCAAGTTGAATCTAAGCACAGCCTACCATCCTCAAACGGACGGACAAAGCGAGAGGACAATTCAGACAATGGAAGACATGCTTAGAGCTTGTGTAATTGATTTCGGAGGTAATTGGGACGATCACTTACCATTAATAGAATTTTCTTATAATAACAGTTATCACACAAGTATCAATGCTGCACCATTCGAAGCACTGTATGGATGAAAATGTCGAACCCCAGTCTGTTGGGCAGAAATTGGAGAAAAGCAACTATCTGGACCTGAGATAGTGCAAGAAACAATCGACAAGATTATTCAAGTCAAGGAACGACTGAAAGCAGCACGTGACCAACAAAAGAGTTATGCTGATAGCAGAAGAAAGCCGTTAAAATTTCAGGTAGGAGACAAAGTGTTATTGAAAGTCTCTCCTTGGAAAGGAGTGGTAAGATTCATCAAAAGGGGAAAGCTAAGCCCCAGGTATGTTGGACCTTTTGAGATAATTAGATGAATAGGACCTGTAGCATATCAGCTATAACTGCCAGAGGAAATGGCAAGAATACATGATGTATTTCACGTATCTAATCTCAAGAAAATGCTTAGCTGATGAATCACTAGTAGTGCCTCTTAAGGATATAAAGGTAAATGAGCAGTTAAAATTTGTAGAGAAGCCTCTACAGATTGAAGACAAAAAGGTTAAGAACCTCAAGCACAAGAGATTGGTTTTAGTCAAGGTAAAATGGGACTCCAAAAGAGGACCTGAATACACATGGGAGCTTGAATCAGAAATGCAAAGGAAATACCCGCACTTATTCCAGTAGATCTCGAGGACGAGCTCTAAAACAAGGTGGGGAGGATATAACAACCCTCCTAAACAATCTGATACCCTAAAAATAATTAGAGTGCCCCAATATGTTCTAAAATACACCCCGTATATGTAAACAGGCCCCGAATACCTTTATTTTTATTAAAATAAAATAAAAACAATTTTTATTCGTCCTTGGCGGGCCGCGAAGACCACCCTTTGGTCTTACGCGGGCCGCGACAGACAGGCCACCAGGAGAAACCCGGAGCTGCCACGTGTCATGACGCGTGTGGGGGCTACTAGTCGACTCAGCCAAGCTAGGGCCTACCCTAGCTGGCCTCGCGGGCAGCGAAGGCCCTGGAGGATGGCTACGCGGGGCGCAACAAGGTCCAAGATCAGCACTATAAATAGAAGGCTTCGGCTGATCATTCGAACTCGCTCATAATCTTTTCTTTCTCTCAAATTTCTTTATAGTTGAAGTAATTTTCGGGCATAACACCCCCTAAATAACGAAGTTCTGGCTCGTTGTAAGTATCATAACCCCGATTACGTATTAGATACGCTGCCCGATTGATCCAGGGTTCCGTAACGGCTGTCGTGGTTCTGCCCGACGTAGTCGTTGGAATGCCGTCTCGGGGAGGGTATTACTAATGTAAATATTGGGTTATTATACTAACGCGTGTGCATTTGTGTATTTAATAGGTAATCACCAGGAAACCCTAAAGGAAAACCTAAGACAGCAATGTGAGTAATCTCCTTTTTGTAAACTGTTTTTACAAAACCTTAAATATTTTACAATGTGATTAAGCAGTGATTGAGTCCTTGTAATTCTTCAATTACTGCCGGTATGTTGGGGTTTTGTATACAAAATGTGGAACACGTTACCATTGGACAAAGAGTTAGCAAATGGGTAATATGACCCACCAGTCAGGATTGACAATACTAAATGAGTAATTGTGTAGATGTAAACATTGTAATCGCTCTCAATACTGCTAAAAGATAAAACTCTTCTTGATTAAACTGGGATTCACTCACCAGTATTTCCCACTGACAAAATGTTTTAAATACGTTTCAGGTAACAAAATGTGAAAGCCAACTAGAAGCCAGTTGGATAGCACTGAAGGCTTGGAAAAGTGGCTATAAAAGTTACCTAAATAAAGAAGATGTTTTATCTCAATAAAATGGGGTTTATCCCTATAAATCGATTTGTAATGAAAACATGGGTTTTATCCCAATATATCCATTTATATAAAATGTGGTGTTTTACTCTGATAAAATATTTACTAACTACGGTCCTGATGAAATTTCCGCTGCCAAATTAATAAACACTGATACCACCAATACTGAATCTCCCGGCCGCCCGTTCCCGGGACAGATAGGGGGCGGGGGTTGCGACATTTATTCCCAAAATATATGCGGCTTTTCCAAGATCTTTAATGGAAAAACAACTTCCAAGCCAGGCTTTTACACCTTCCATAGTTGGAATGTCATTTCTAAATAGTAGAATGTCGTCGACATACAACACTAAGAAAGTGACGGTGCTCCCACTAGCTTTCTTATATACACAAGCTTCATCGACGTTCTTGATGAATCCATATTCCCTAATCTCTTCATCAAAACGGTGATTCTAACTTCTCGATGCTTGTTTCAATCCACATATTGATTTCTTTAACTTGCATACTTTGTCAGGATGTTTTGGACCGACAAAACCTTCAGGCTGAACCATATAGACATCTTCCTCAAGATAACGATTCAGGAAAGCCGTTTTGACATCCATTTGCGAAATCTCATAATCATATTATGCAGGTATGGCAAATAATATCCTAATTGACTTAAGCATTGCCACGGGCGAGAAGGTCTCATCATAATCAACCCCTTGAGTTTGATTGGAACCTTTTTGCTACAAGTCTCGCTTGATAAGTATCCAAGTTACCATGCATATCAGTTTTCTTCTTGAAAACCCACTTACTTCCAACTATTTTGGAGTTAAGAGACGGCACAACCAATTCCCATACTTGGTTGTCATACATGGATTGCATCTCTACGTTCATGGCTTCAAGCCATTTGTCACAATCTGATTTTGACATTGGATCATGGTATGTGGTAGGTTCACCCGAATCTACCACGTAGCATCCATCCATGAAAAATCCATATCTTTCAGGTGGACTACTAATTCTACCAGATCTGCGAACATTTTGTGTGTATTTATCAACCACTTGATCGTTTTCAACAACCTCTTGTAGAGTGCTAGTATCAACCAAACATGTATCGGCTTGTGGTTCTTGATCCTCATCAAGTTCCATGGTTCTACTAATTCCTTCCACAAGGAACTTAGCTTCCAAGAACTCAGCCTTTCAAGCAACAAATACCTTTTGCTCTGTTGGATCGTAGAATTAATATCCTATACCATCTTCAGGATATCCTACAAAGATACACTTAGTGGATCGTACTTCCAGTTTGTTTGGGATTTATTGCTTCACATAAGCTTCACAACCTCATACCTTCAAATATAATAATGATGGAACCCTTCCATGCCATATTTCAAAAGGTGTTTTATCCACTTTCTTGGTTGGGGCCATATTTAATATACGGGCCACGGAGAGCAAAGCATAACCCCAAAACGATAGAGATAATGCGCTCCTAGCCATCATAGATCGAATCATATCCGAATAGAGTTCGATTCCTTCTCTATCGGAACGAAGAACTTTGATTGAGTTGATTTTGTACTTCACCTTTTGAATGCTTTGAACATTTCAAAACTTCAACTTTGTGTCTCAGCAAGTACACATAACCATAACTACTATATTTGTCGGTAAAAGTAATGAAGTATCTTTCACCATTCCTAGTCATTGGATTAAAAGGATCACATACATCCGAATGTATGATACCTAATAAATCTTTTACCTTTTCCCACTAAATGGTTTCTTAGTCATTTTACCTTGTAAACTAGATTCACATGTATCAAATGAACCAACTTTATTTGTCTCCAAAAGACCATTCTTTCGAAGTGTTTACATGCGACATCTGTTTATATAACCAAGGCGACAATGCCAAAGATAGGTCTCACTCAAATCCATTTTGAGTTTCTTGGTGATTGCTTGGTACATTTAACTATCAAATGATGTATTATTATGAACCAATTCATAAATACCATTTGAAAGCATAGCTTTAAAGTAAAACATGTCATTCATCGAAATATAAATGTCATTGTTTACAAACTTTAAATCAAAACCATATTGTCTTATAAGGGAAACTTGAATAATGTTCCTAGTCAAACTAGGAGCATTCAAAACATTTTTAAAACAATTTCCAAACCATTTGGAAGTTTCAAAACATAGTCTCGTAGGGCTTCAACTTGAACTTTCGTTCCATTGCCCATGAAGAGACTAATGTCTCCCTTTTGTAATGCTTATTTCTTTTGAACCCTTCGCAACAAATTGCAAACATGAGTTCCACATCCGGTATCTAATATCCATGTGTTAGAAGAAATAATATTAAGGTCAATATGTATCATAAAGATTGTACCTGAGGTTTGCCCCGCATCCATCTTATTTTTCAACTCTTTGAGATAGGACAATTCATTTTCAAATACCCTATCTCACCATACTCAAAGCATGGATTGTTCATGGCAACCTTTGCCTTCTTTTCTTTTGGTTTCGGTGGTTTCGCTTTAGTCTTTCTTTTCTTTCCCTTTGATGTGCCCGTTTCCATTTGCAACATTTGCTTTGGTGTCAGGGTGATGCCCCTTCTTGTTGCCATCCTCATTGATCGTCAGAATGGATAAAGCCCTTTTACCCATATTGAGCCTTTCGAGGCGATCAATGTGGCTTTTCATCTTAAAGACATAAGATGGGACCGATTGGGTTTCCTCTATTCGACATGCTTGAAGCGCTCTAACCGTTTCGAAGAGTTCTACCCTTGCTTGTTGTAGGAACATTTCCTTTAATTGGGTAATCATGTCATACGCCCATGATGTTCAAAATCCTTTTGAATCTCAGGAATCATAATTCCTAACATGAGGCCAGAGGCTTGCATAGTATCCTCGGTATACTTTGTCCAATCGTTATAGGCATCCTCATCTTCCATAAGATGTTTATCGGGAATAGGATCGTCCAACACAAAGGATATCTTCTCTTACTTGAGAACGATTCTCAAGTTTTGATACTAATCCATGAAGTGTTATGACTGAGGCGATCCTTTTTCAAGGATTGTTCTTAGTGATATGTTACGGACGGTTTTGGTAATACTGTTAGTCGCCATCTACAAAATTTTACAAGGTTCAATTTTAGTATTTTCGATATTATTATATTTTAATCATTAATACCCTTTTATATGTCATAGACAATTAATAATTAAAATCTAGAATCCAACGTTACATTTAAATATTGGTTAGCTGACCTTTATCCCATTATTTAAATTAACAAGGTAGTCAACGTTTGACGATTGCAACCCTTTGCAACTTCTAGCCATATGGGATCAGTTAAACATCTTTATGTTTAGTTGGCATGTTAATCCCATCAACACCTTTTGTTCGCCATGCTTCGGTGACCCTAAGTTCATGGTTTCCAAATCAAGTCGTCCAACTTACACACACATGTGAGTTTACACATATAAGTGGTTAGGTGACCTTGATCCCACAAACATGGTAACCCCACCTCAAACATACAAGTTCCCTCAAATGTGGTTAGGTGACATTTATCCCACAAAAGAGTTCCCAAGTGATTCGAGTGTTGTATAAAAGGATGGTGTTTGACTTGTTTTATAAAAGGTATTTTGAGTTTTCAAAATTCTAGTTTAGAAAACTTTATGTGCCATACATTTGCATGCATTCAAATCCTTGGTACTTTTGTGAAAACAAATTTTCAAGGTTCTTTTAATAAAACCCATTTTATTATAAAATCATTAACTTTTAATAAAACCTTTTAATATCCACTTTAATGATTTTGTTAAGAACCAATTTTAAGCTTGTTGTTGATTATTAGTTTGTTAAGCATGCATATCCAAATATCATCCAAACAATAAAATAAGCAACCACACAAGCACAACATACATAACAATAGGTGCATAACCATAGCTAACTATTTTGACCACACTTGTTAGCCGAAACAAGTGTGTCAAAAGGTCCTTCCTAAAGGGTGAATATTGACACAAATAATGTGTCGTTGAACTCCCTCTAAATCCCGCATCCAAATGCTTCAAGTCTTCTTCTTGTGTTGTGATTTCTTCACATTCTTTGGGCTTCCAAATGTCTTTTATTTTCAACTCCAAACTCCTTTGGACTTCAAAATTTGTTTTGGTTATCGGGCTAAAATCCCGTTAAAAACTATGAAGTCCTTTAGGCCCGGAATTAGCCACAACCAAAACCGCATTTTTGTGTGCATCTTCTTTTACAAAAGGTATCCTAATACATTTTCTAGTAAAAATAAAATGAACCTAATCTATTTATTTACATACCAAATGAAAATAAATAAATTACATATTTCACAAATCGAAGAACAACGATAATAATTATTACAATCCTTTGAAATAATTAAATATAAATCACAAACACAAACATTCAACTTATTCACAAAAGGTCATGGCTAGGTTATGAACACCAAAATATATATCCACATATATAAAATACAAGAAGCAAAAATGGTTTCCTTTTATAACCCATTTTCGGCCAAGAATGAAAAACCAAAAAGCGGGTTTTTTTTGTCTAAACAAGAACAATCATCAATATGACATAATTTTTTCAAGATTCCTTTATGTATGTAAGAAATAAATCTTGAAAAAACAAAAGGAGAACCATGGATAAAATTTCGGCCATAGGGTTTCTCCAAACCCGATACCCGAAAATTTCATATCCTATGAAGCATGCACTCATATAAGCGGCTCTAGATGCCATTGTTGGGTTTTTCACATGTTTATCAAAGTTATTTTATCCTTATAAAATAAAAACACAGCGGAAGATTTATTTAAAACATGTTATTTACAAGATATAAAACCCATTTTATATTTAAAATCCAATACCCGGATCCATATACGAACATGCATGCTATCAAAAATAAAACACAACCATAGAGTGTTTCAAGAATATTACCTTCCAATGAATAAAAGATATGAAGAAGATGATACTTCTTGAATGGTAGTCTTCAAGTGTAAAATACCTCAAGCTTGTATACCCCAAGCCTTCCAACAAACACTTAAGTTTAGCTAGGATTTTACACTTAAAACTCACTTGAAAAAATCCCTCTAAATCTACCACCATGGCCGAAATTATGAGAGAAGATTATGGAGTTTTATGCACTTGAAAATCAAATTTGAAAAACTTTTTCAATAGCCCATCATGGCCTATTTTTAGAGAGAAGAATTTCAAGTCTTACACTTGAAAATTATCTCTAGTCTTCTTTGTAAAAGTGTACGAGAGTATATCAAAAAACACCAAATCAAGTGCCACTCTTTTCAACCAATCAAAAGGCTTCTAACAATGACAATTGCATGGAAGATGATTGGACCAAAAAAATGGTCTTGGTAAGACCATTGGGGGGGGGGGGGGCACTTGTTTTTTTAATAAAAAAAAACAAAATTTTCTTTTAATATTTTAAGTCTAATTTAATTTTATAACTTTTATAAAATTATAACATCACATGTTATAAGACTTATGCAACTTTTAAAATGTTATTTAACCCATTAAATAACAAAATAAAATATTCTCTCAAAATAAATTATCCATATAATTTATTAGTTTCTCAAGTGCAATTATTTAAAAAACCAATTTCAAAATATTCTAAGTGTTAATATTTATTTGTTTGATCATATCACAAATAAATATTATAAGTGTTTGTCTAGCTTGTTATTGGGTATGACTCGACTTAGATCATAAAGTACTAGCCACATCAATTTAATATGTGTATTGGGCATACAGAGTCCAACAGTCAGATCTAAAAGTTTCTGCAAATTCTCTGGGTTTTTGCCGAAAAGTTGAAGAAGATTGCTGAGGTAAGCATCTGTCAGGTGTATTTTTGGATTTTTACCCAGTCCGAGTTTGTTGATCTGTCCGTATTTGTTACTTCCATATTTATTGATGACCTAGTGTGAAGTCACGCTTGCGAAATAAATTCGAAAGCTAGTTACTTGGATACTGATCCGAATTAAGGCACTCCGAAGTTTCAGTCCGAGCTTACAGTGTCCGAATTTGGGGAATTATCCAATCCGAATTTGGATATTCTCCTATCCGAATTTGGAATCCTTGTTTATGTCCGAATTTACTGATCTTGTTCATCGAAATTTGTAGACTTTATATTTTTCACTGGTCCAAATTTGTTAGAGTGCCCATATTCCAAATTTGTTTGAGTCCTCAATTCCGAATTTGTGGGGTTTCATTCTGTCCGAATTTAGGTTCATTGTGTCAGGGTTTATTGAGTCAGATTTTGTTAAGCCTTTTGTTTGGTATGAATTTGTTGTTAGTGTGTCTAGTATCCGAGTTTGTTGGTTAGTTTTTGTTATTCCGAATTTGTTTACACGGTAGTGTTTTGGTTTGTGTTCAAATTTGTTCATCAGATTACTGATCCGGTTTTTTAGTAAGTATCTGATTCTCTCTGTACATGAGAGATTGTTGGAAAGTTTTAACTGTTTCTGTAACAAAAATCTTTTGTTACTAAAATTTGTGAACATGGCAAACAGTTTAACCAATGTGGTTCAAAATATAAAACACTGTAATGAAGCTAGAAGCAACGACAAACCTCCGGTATTGCTAAATGAAATAGACTATCCAGAATGGAAAGGTCGTTTCGAGAGGTACATCAAAACCAAAGACTTAAAGATGTGGTTTTGTATGACATCAGGTCATGGTGCTCCACCCGTTCAAACTTTAACAATTACAAGTTAAGTTGCATTAACTGATGATCAAAGAAAGTATTACGAATGTGAAGAAAAAGCCATGTCTTTGATCACGATGTCTTTGCCACAATCAATCCTTCACACGTTTAGTAGGAAAAACTCATCAAAGGAGATGTGGGATTGTCTAAGTGAAAGGTATGAAGGGAATGAATTGTTCAAGAAAAGAAGGCTTGATTGACTCAAGACACAGTTTGTGGTTTTAAGGCCACGAAAAATGAATCTTTAGATGACTTGGTCAACAGATTTTATCATCTATTAAGTGAATTAGATCGTAGCCAACCAAGATTGTATACTGAATTTGAGAAGGTGGAAATGTTCCTTAATTGCTTATCGAAGTAATAGAACATGTTTACTGCTTTAATCAAAGAAAGTCCACAATACGAAGAACTTACTCTTGAGCAGGCTATTTAGAAGATGAAAGGTTATGCGTGGACCTTAAAAGATCAATATTCTGATTTCGAAAAGCTTCAAGATCCTACATTGTATCGAGCCAAACAAGTTGAAAAAGGAAGTAGTGCGGGTGTAGCTCTTCTTTCAGAAAATACTACTCAAGGAGAATTTATGAATCAAAGCGCATTTGTATGTAACAACAGTGGAAGTGGTGTTGATGGAACTCAGATGCCTCAGGGAATTTCGTCTTCGAATGCTAGTGCTAGGTAGAATATGCAAAGTATAAATGTGCCTAAGCTTGATCATGAATGTATAAAACTCATCAAAGAAA
The DNA here is from genome assembly GCA_030545235.1 of Helianthus tuberosus. Lineage (NCBI taxonomy): Eukaryota > Viridiplantae > Streptophyta > Magnoliopsida > Asterales > Asteraceae > Helianthus > Helianthus tuberosus. Next base: position 108,813,433 of record CM060393.1, read on the forward strand.
TCTAGAGTCTTCTTGCATCATTTATGACTGCATACGAAAACTTTGCTATGGGAAAACTCGTTGAACCTTCAAGTCTAGATGAAGATTTCGATCAGATTGACTTGGAGGAAATGGACAAGTTAGATTTGCAATTGAATATGGCGTTGTTGGTTCGAAGAGCTAAGAAATTTCTTCAACAAACTGGAAAGAGTTTTATTGGAGGTAACACAAAGACAAGCATGGGAGTAGATATGACCATGGTTGTAAATCAAGGTATCCAAGGCTGAGTAGTTGCTACAAGGTAAGCTGCCGAGGCGTCTTTCTTCAACTCCACCTAATTACTCAGAATCGATCAAACGCGATCAACCTCAGCCAAAATCAGATCTAGTAGGTCAACTCGGGGTGTGTTTGACTTAAAAAATAATAAAACATAATTTCTATGCCTATCAAGTTAAAGAATTGTTATAATTTTCATGTATTTTGTTATAAATATTAGTAAATTTATGTTATTTGACATATATTTAAATTTTGAAAACTAATTTCTTTATAATTTAACATGTCCGAGTACTCCCCGAGTACTCTCCGCCTAGGCCGAGTACTCTCAACTCCCCGATCAATCAACTAAGGAGCACCTAGCGACTTTTGCAACCATGGATGTGACCAAAGTAAAGTGTTTTAATTGTGGTATCTATGGTCATTACGCGAGAGAATGCTGCAAACCAAAACGAGTAAGACTGAATAGAGAAGGTAACAATATTCATGGAAGCTCATCAAGATCTAACAATAACAGTCCAGCTCCATCCAATACAACGCCAGCCACTCCTCAATCAGCCTCATCAGATAATTTACTCCTTCTTCACACAATGCATTGGTAGTTCAACCACTTCAAGCCATTAATGAGCCACATGATTGAGGTCTTGTAATAGGAGATACAGCTACTACTATTGTCTCACAAGCGTTCAGAGCTGAAATAATTGAAGAAGAGTTTGAAGATGTTTTAGAAGAGGCGAATGTGGAAGAATTAACTATGGTGGCGAAAGCTCTAAGTGAAAAGCTGGAAATGGATAAAATTAATGAAGCTGAAGAAAGTATGAGAAAAGAGAATGAGGAAGAGGAAAGTAGAAAAAAAGGTGAAAAGGAAGATGGAAGCAATCAGTTTGAGTTCAAGATCATGAACGAAGAAATCAACGCTTTTCTGAAGAAGAAATGACAAAGAATGAAGCGGGTAATGTAGAAAGCTAGATCAAGCTTTCATGGCTAATATTGAGGTACAATATAAACCTGTTGATAAAAGATGTGCTAGATGCGTAGACTTTGTGGCTAAGTGTGACAGATCTTGTCACGACCCCCGACCCACCCTGGACGGAATCGGGAGCCGCGAACAGCCCAGTGGTACCGGTGATTATTTTGAAAAATATTGCAGCGGAAATTTCATCAGGACCGTGAGTTAGGAAAAATATCAGAGTTTAGAAAACACCGGATTTTATTTTTTAAATAGATGGGATAAACCCATGTTTTACAATGGTAGCTTTAATAAAGATAAATTTGATTACATAAAACAATATTTATTAATTTGATTTAATTAATAAAATAAGCCACTTCTTGAAGCCTTTCAGTGCCGTATCCAATTCTTACTCCAATCTACTGTAATTACCTGAAACATGTTTGAAAAATGTTTTGTCAGCAGGAAATACTGAGTGAATCATTCTATTTAATAAAACGACCTGTTTGTTATAATTTACAGTATTAAGGGTGATTACATTGTTTCTATATCAACCAACTACCCACAGTATTTGTCACTCGACTCGTTTCTGTGACTGTGGTCATATCACCATTGGCTGCCCCAATAAATGACGTATATCACTGTTAGGGCTTATTTGCCTAACCTATGTTAGGGCTTATTAGCCTAACCCCGTGAGAAATTAATATTGTGCACAATACCCCACATACCGGCTGTAACTTGGTTATTACAAAGACTTAATCCCTGTAATTATAACTTTGAAAATAAACATGCTTTTGTAAACAAATTTGATAAAAAGAGAATGACTCACTTTATAATGATGCAGATTCATACGGCCAAAGTTTAGTCTACAGATAAGCCTTGATATATTACAGATTTATACAGGCAGAGCTTACCCTATTGATTTAGCCTTGTAACCTAATGCACATGAACTAGGTAGTTAACTTAATACATCATTTACGATAACTCACGAGATTAAAACCCTCACAACGAATGACAAAGTGCAATCACTTAAACATCCATCGGATTCACAACGAATGACAGAGTATTCCCCAAATTCGGGTGGTACTCAAACATCCTGTCGGAATCACGACTAATGACAAAGGATAGCACTTAAACATCCATCGGATAGTTTCCATCGATCGGACATTGAATCGTAGCAGCGATTGAGTTAATACCCAGTATCGTAGCAGAATTCGAGCTAGTGTGTGTTTGGTAGTAAATTGTGAATATCTGAACGTACGAAATGAATTTGAACGTCGAACGAACGCAGGAATTCAAGTCCCACACCCCTCTATTTATACTTGAAAAATGGTTCCCCCGCGTGTCGCGACAGGAACATATGCGCCTGTCGCGTGGCGCGACGGGTTACTTTTTATCATATGGTTGCCACGTGTGTTTGGAGTTCAGCTGAGTCGACGGAAATGATAAATTCAATTTTGACAGCAAAATATATGGATAATTGTCAATAGGGAAAACCCCCCCTGAGTTTTAGGGGTCCTGATCCTAATTCTGATTGTTCTGAAAATTTTAGGAATTGTGTAGGATTACTTGGGTGTCTCAATTAGGGTTTCTTTTTAGACAAAATATAAATAATAATAAAAATAATAATATAATAGTTTTGGTGAGAGTTGTTATGGTTTGGGACATTTTTGAATATAATTATATTACAAAGAAAAAGGGAATAAAATAGTGAGAAAAGAAAATGGACTCACTTTGTAACTTTAGGGTTTAACTAGAAAGTCTCCGGGTAGAATATTGGGTATAACTTCTGAGCTATTTAAAAATATATATTTATATATTTGTACTCTTGTTAAGTATAGTACCCCTAATTCAACCTTGTCCCGATGTCCGAGACCGAATCCCAACAACTTAGTCGGGCAGAGCCCTGACATGTGTTATGAGGCTCAGATCAATCGGAAAGGGTAGCGGTGATCGGGAGTTAAAACATTTAAAACAGGGTATAGTTTTATTATTATTATAGTGTAAATAAAAATATATATTATAAATAGACAAAAGAAAAAGGATAGGCAACTTACAAAGAAAAGAAAAGAATGTTAAGAAAAAGCGACAGAAGAGATAGTATGGATGTTTGGCCATTTTAATTGTTGAGATGATATCCTATTTATACTACCTTCAAAGTTCTAGGATGTTTACACGTAGCTTTGAAAGACACGTAAGTTGTATGTGTCCACCATTTCAATATTATAGAGTTTTTCCACTTTAAATTATTTTTCTTTTCTAGTTATCTTCGACACACAAGTTTTCACAAAAATCTAAATTTCAAATGTTAAATATATTATTATTTTATTTATTTATATATTATAATTAATTCAACTGCTTCACTTATTTGGCACGTATAACTTTTAAAATATGAAGTTTTATAAGACAATGAATATGTCATTTAAAACGAGAATATTTTTGTCTACATTTGGGTCTAAGTTTCATTAAAAATAGAGTAGGTTCAAAATACAATGTATTTTATAATTTAATTTATTATATGGTTCCTAGGCCCATCTAAGAACTTCATATTTCTTACGGTCAACCTACCCGTAAGTTACCTATCTAATAGTATAAATTTTTATAAACTTTTATTTTATTAGAAAGGGCACTCATATACAAGCCAATTAATTAATATAATATTTTGACCAACTATATAAAATAGTGTTTAAAACTATTTGGGTTGAATATTTATATTAAAAATAAACTAGTTACGAGTTACTAGTGGTTAAACTTATAATTCTTATATGATAAAAATAGGAATGTTACATTCTCCCCACCTTGTTTTAAATCTCGACCTCGAGATTTGGGTTACGATATTTCTTTTAAACTTATGTCATATTTTAGTTAATAGAAACCATATTAAGGTAGATGACACAGAATCAAAACATCAAATTTTGTGAATATTAGTTGTATCATAAGTAGGATTCAAAGGTTTAACTGAATTAGTTCAAGAAATCAATGACAAATGAATGAAATAAAATGATATAATTTCCAAAGTGACTAGGTTCAAGCCAAAAGATATATGATCAATAGATATTTAAAATGAATGTGAATGACTTTTAGAATTTAATAAAATTATTTGTCAAAAGGAAGCTTATTTTGATTGGCAACTGAGGAAGACTTAGAATTGACAGGTTCAAAATAAAATAAAAGCATGAAAAATGATTTGTCAAATATTTATGTTATGAGAAAATTAAAGTGTTGAGAGGAGTGAATTGCAAAGATACACCAAAAGACAATAGAGTTAGTGTATCATCGTTTAAAGTTCCAAGTTGTTTTAATTGTGAAACAATGTGATAGTACACTATTAGTAGTAACCATATTTTTCATACTATGTCCTAGAGATCAAAATATAAGAAGAACAAGTTGTTTTGGCATGACCAACTATTATATTATATTTTGTAAGGCAAAATGTAATATATATTATTTGTGTTCCTGACTGAACCGTATCTTACATATCAATTATAAATACTATGTAATATATTTTATTTATTACGCATTTTTACTATATATGTAAATGGTTACCACTTTTAAATAAATGTTATTTTAGTATTTTACTATACTATGTAAAATAACTTATATTTACTATGTAATATATATTACAAAACACCGTAATGAAGTTATTACATTACAAAATATTTTAGTATAATTATTTTGTAAAAGAAATCACTATTTTAAATGAAAGTTGTAAATAAAGGTGTAAAAATATTTATTGTACAAAAATATTTATAAAATATTTTGTAAATATATAACACTTAATAGATTGATTCTACGTGATTACTTATTTTCATTTTGAAACCATATAACGTTGTGAATGTTTTTACAAATGTTGTAAATAAGTGAAAACGAGTCTACTCTTATATAGTACAATGTTCCCCTAACCCAACGTAGTTGATGACTACCATATTATTCTTATATGATCATTTTCTTGCCAGAGCGTTACGGTACATAGTTACCACAAAACATGTGATAGACAATTATTTATATAATTTTATTCGTCCCTCTAATTCTTGTATTGTTTTATGAAAATATGTCTTCTACTTACAGTACAAAGTATATATATTTTTATATAAAAATATTTTTATATATAATTAAAATTTACTAAATAAGTATGATGACTTAATTTATATATATTAACTAGTCATTATCATGGTTGGATATTGGTTAGTGCTGCCTTGTTTAAGCATAGGTGGCCAGTACATGCCTAACTAAGGCTAGGCTATTCAATACCTGCCCTTGACAATAACCCTAGTAAAAATAATACTAACACTTCTGTTATTAATTTATTAATAATAAAACTAATATTAATTATCAATAATAAATAACTAAACATAAACTTAAATGAGAGTATACCTCAAACATAATTTTATTATATAATATAAATTCTTCACCTCATTGGTTTTAACAAAATTTATTGACTCGATATCAAAGAGTTATCGTTTTACAACAGTGCGGTTCACCGTGCAAAAAGTGGAATGATATTTGAGTTTTGATAAAATAACAAATCGGAATGAAGTCCTCCAGTGGTCTTCATAAAGCAAGCGAATCATATGCACAACAAACAATGCATGTGTAATGTGTGATTTTCCCAAGAAATGAAATAGATGAATATTTGCTATGATGAAAGAAATTCTCATGGTATGATGATCAATAAAGGAAGTAGAAACACGAAAGTCAACTTATTATATGCAGAAGTCAAAATTTTAATGAAAGAAATATAAGAACTTCATCTGGAATTTTGTGTGATAACCGTTGTTAAGTGACATTACCAGGAAATGTGAATAAAATGAAATAGGGAATTTGCAAAGGTATGTGACTCCTTTTGCAGTGATAATAATTATGACTCCGATTAGACTGTGCACGGATGTTTGTGAAATCCTGTTTTAGCGTACCTTAGCGAAATTCATCTTGTTTGTAGGATTATGTGGCAAAGTGCTTCTTTTTGATTTAGTAGTTCTTCTTACTGACGGAATTTTAACATTGGTGTCATCGTGCCCAATTTATATTTTCCAAAGGTCTTGCCTCGAAAGTTATGTGTGATATACTTCAACTTCTGTGGACTTATAATTTTTATGTGTTTTCTTGTACATTATCACAACTTTACATGCTTCTTACTTGCGTTAATAGTTTATGGTAACGCGTTAGAAATTCTTTTGATGGCGTTTTAACTTAAAGGGTTTCCATTGTTTATTTTATCACACGAGCTACGAGACAGATGATCAAACGAAATAATGTTTGATAACGGAAAAGAGATTCCTAATAAAGAAATCTAGACACATATGCTTGTGCTTCATTCCTATTTGGCTTTTGGAATTTCTTATAGATATACATATCTATATAATCCTATATTTCACATGCTGAAATAAACATACCATCTATCAGGTCAATGTATTTAACAGATTCATATTTCCAAAAACCAGTCAGATATCTGGTCATGATACTATTTAGGGAAATCTTGTCACTCGTTTGACATATTACATACCCTGTCTTACCCGGTTCGCGCCGGAGCGGTAACCTCAGTATATCCGGACAAACTGGAGAGTCTGCTACACCATACCCAGTCTTGCCGGAGAAAATTTTCTATTTCCCATAAATAGTATCTTTTCAGGATTTTTAAAAATGCCTCTCTTATTAGGGCTTTTATCCAGAATCAAGGAAATTTGTATTCCCGTAACATATCTTATTCTAGACCAAGTAATATCAGATAAGCAAGAATAAATAGCAATTAAGTGCTATTGCCTGCAATGTTCTAATCGTCATTCTTACGGCATACCAAAACCTACCACACTTTATTTACAAAAGTACTTAGCTTATCTTGAAGTTTATACTAAGGCATATTTTCTTAAGTTCAAGTCTAAATACTATCCTGTGTGCTACCAGTTAATCGCAATATTCCTAACTCTTTTATATATGCTTAGGTATTATTATCACAACACCTATTGGCTTTAAGCAGTGGCTCTGATAACACCTTCTGTCACGACCCCCGACCCACCCTGGACGGAATCGGGAGCCGCGAACAGCCCAGTGGTACCGGTGATTATTTTGAAAAATATTGCAGCGGAAATTTCATCAGGACCGTGAGTTAGGAAAAATATCAGAGTTTAGAAAACACCGGATTTTATTTTTTAAATAGATGGGATAAACCCATGTTTTACAATGGTAGCTTTAATAAAGATAAATTTGATTACATAAAACAATATTTCTTAATTTGATTTAATTAATAAAATAAGCCACTTCTTGAAGCCTTTCAGTGCCGTATCCAATTCTTACTCCAATCTACTGTAATTACCTGAAACATGTTTGAAAAATGTTTTGTCAGCAGGAAATACTGAGTGAATCATTCTATTTAATAAAACGACCTGTTTGTTATAATTTACAGTATTAAGGGTGATTACATTGTTTCTATATCAACCAACTACCCACAGTATTTGTCACTCGACTCGTTTCTGTGACTGTGGTCATATCACCATTGGCTGCCCCAATGAATGACGTATATCACTGTTAGGGCTTATTTGCCTAACATATGTTAGGGCTTATTAGCCTAACCCCGTGAGAAATTAATATTGTGCACAATACCCCACATACCGGCTGTAACTTGGTTATTACAAAGACTTAATCCTTGTAATTATAACTTTGAAAATAAACATGCTTTTGTAAACAAATTTGATAAAAAGAGAATGACTCACTTTATAATGATGCAGATTCATACGGCCAAAGTTTAGTCTACAGATAAGCCTTGATATATTACAGATTTATACAGGCAGAGCTTAGCCTATTGATTTAGCCTTGTAACCTAATGCACATGAACTAGGTAGTTAACTTAATACATCATTTACGATAACTCACGAGATTAAAACCCTCACAACGAATGACAGAGTGCAATCACTTAAACATCCATCGGATTCACAACGAATGACAGAGTATTCCCCAAATTCGGGTGGTACTCAAACATCCTGTCGGAATCACGACTAATGACAAAGGATAGCACTTAAACATCCATCGGATAGTTTCCATCGATCGGACATTGAATCGTAGCAGCGATTGAGTTAATACCCAGTATCGTAGCAGAATTCGAGCTAGTGTGTGTTTGGTAGTAAATTGTGAATATCTGAACGTACGAAATGAATTTGAACGTCGAACGAACGCAGGAATTCAAGTCCCACACCCCTCTATTTATACTTGAAAAATGGTTCCCCCGCGTGTCGCGACAGGAACATATGCGCCTGTCGCGTGGCGCGACGGGTTACTTTTTATCATACGGTTGCCACGTGTGTTTGGAGTTCAGCTGAGTCGACGGAAATGATAAATTCAATTTTGACAGCAAAATATATGGATAATTGTCAATAGGGAAAACCCCCCCTGAGTTTTAGGGGTCCTGATCCTAATTCTGATTGTTCTGAAAATTTTAGGAATTGTGTAGGATTACTTGGGTGTCTCAATTAGGGTTTCTTTTTAGACAAAATAATAATAATAATAATAATAATAATAATAATAATATAATAGTTTTGGTGAGAGTTGTTATGGTTTGGGACATTTTTGAATATAATTATATTACAAAGAAAAAGGGAATAAAATAGTGAGAAAAGAAAATGGACTCACTTTGTAACTTTAGGGTTTAACTAGAAAGTCTCCGGGTAGAATATTGGGTATAACTTCTGAGCTATTTAAAAATATATATTTATATATTTGTACTCGTGTTAAGTATAGTACCCCTAATTCAATCTTGTCCCGATGTCCGAGACCGAATCCCAACAACTTAGTCGGGCAGAGCCCTGACATGTGTTATGAGGCTCAGATCAATCGGAAAGGGTAGCGGTGATCGGGAGTTAAAACATTTAAAACAGTGTATAGTTTTATTATTATTATAGTGTAAATAAAAATATATATTATAAATAGACAAAAGAAAAAGGGTAGGCAACTTACAAAGAAAAGAAAAGAATGTTAAGAAAAAGCGACAGAAGAGATAGTATGGATGTTTGGCCATTTTAATTGTTGAGATGATATCCTATTTATACTACCTTCAAAGTTCTAGGATGTTTACACGTAGCTTTGAAAGACACGTAAGTTGTATGTGTCCACCATTTCAATATTATAGAGTTTTTCCACTTTAAATTATTATTCTTTTCTAGTTATCTTCGACACACAAGTTTTCACAAAAATCTAAATTTCAAATGTTAAATATATTATTATTTTATTTATTTATATATTATAATTAATTCAACTGCTTCACTTATTTGGCGCGTATAACTTTTAAAATATAAAGTTTTATAAGACAATGAATATGTCATTTAAAACGAGAATATTTTTGTCTACATTTGTGTCTAAGTTTCATTAAAAATAGAGTAGGTTCAAAATACAATGTGTTTTATAATTTAATTTATTATATGGTTCCTAGGCCCATCTAAGAACTTCATATTTCTTACAGTCAACCTACCCGTAAGTTACCTATCTAATAGTATAAATTTTTATAAACTTTTATTTTATTAGAAAGGGCACTCATATACAAGCCAATTAATTAATATAATATTTTGACCAACTATATAAAATAGTGTTTAAAACTATTTGGGTTGAATATTTATATTAAAAATAAACTAGTTACGGGTTACTAGTGGTTAAACTTATAATTCTTATATGATAAAAATAGGAATGTTACAGATCTGCTCTCCATAACAGTGCTGACAAAGAACATAGAATTAGGGTGATTTCCTTGAAAAAGAACATCTCTGAGTTTGAGAGACGACTGGCTCAATCAACCCTAAAGAATCAAGATTTAAAATCTGAACTTGAAATTTGTTAAACACTGTTTTAGAAAAGAACAAAATAATTTAAGACAGAGATTACTTGATTCTAGATTTACAACGAAAACTTGAGAAATTTGAGAATTCATCAGAAGTGATGAATTTTGGTATAAACAGTCAACGTCTCAAAGATTCAGAAGATGAGATGTATGGAGTTGGTTATAGAAAGGTTCCACCTCCAGTTAACCACAACTATACATCGACACCCTCAATTGATCCCAGAATCTCCCCTGACTGTTGATCCAATTAGCGAGCAAGAGTCTAGATCCAAAGCTGAATCGGGTTCAGAACAAACGAGGTCGTGTGATGCTAGAGCAAATGAAGTTAATTTGAACAATCATGAAGATTTAATTAACGCAAAGATTTTAGAAGCTCTAAATCAAGTTCAAAATGATAAACAAAAGTCAAAGCCTAACAAAAAGGGTAAAAAGAATGTTAATAACATTAAGAAAACAAATTTTGTAAAAGGAGAAACTTTTAACAATGAACTTGAAAAGATCAAGAAAAGTTTAAATTCTGATTTTGTAAAACAAAGTGTAAAAAAGCTCAAATGAAGCATCATCGTCCTCTAGCAGTCACTGTCAAGATGAACAACAAGAAAAGCTTGAAAAGTTTGACAAGCGACGATGCTATAAATGTCGATTGAAAGGGCATTTAGCTGCAAATTGGCGAATGACAACGGAAAGGGCCATGTTGATCCTGATCCAGATAAACCTTTTGTCACTAAACCACAAAATGAACCTAAAAGGGATGAAAAGAAAAGTGGTAAAACACAAAAGGTAGAAAAACCTAAGGTTGAAAAACAAGAAACCAAACCAGTTTATAAACCAAAGGTTAAAAATCAACAAGAAAAGGATCAGGAAATCGACCTTTTGGAGAATTACAGTGGTCGTGATTCAGACCGTGGTTCGGAAAGTTCCTCTACGAAAGGAGAGAGTCGTCAAAAAACCCCTACACAACGACAGACTCAAGTGATTTTTCAACCACAAGAGCAAAATTATCAACCTGGAGGCTCTTACAACCAAAACGTTCGACCTCATGCTCAAAACCGTTATGTTGAACACCGAAACATGTCACCAACCAGATTCTAAGGTCAAAGACAAAATTTGGAATTCCAACAAAGAAATGTCTTTCATGATAATGAATAAACAAAGTGTGATAGAAGTTTTAGACCTCGGTACAGTCAAAACTTCGGGTATCAAAATTCTAGTAATCGTTTTGGTGGAAATTCCGGGTATAATAACCATTCTTAAACTCCACACAATCCTCGATTTGCGGGTGGAAATTCTAACAATTAACGAGGTGGAAACGTTAGAAATAACAAGGGAGATGGTTATTGCAAGGAATTTTCATTTGTTGATGAATTCGGACGACCCAAGACCACCACGGATTGGGTCCCCAATTCTAACTAGTTTCCTGTTTGGTAATGCAGGAACATCTGAAGAGGGCTATCTATATTTGGTATATCGATAGTGGTTGTTCCAGGCATATGACGAGAAACAAAGAATTGTTATCAAATGTAAAATCTATTCGAGGTGGTTATGTTAACTTTGCGGGTGAAAAGGGTGTCACATGTGAAGATTTTGTGTTAAACAGCAAGATCACCTTGCACAAGCTGAACTATGTTGAAGAACTGAAGCACAACTTGCTGTCATTATCTCAGATTTGTGATAACAAGTATACATTGCATTTCATGGATAAGGCTTGTTTCGCTCTTAAACCGGGGTTTGTAGTACCAGAAGATTGGATCGTGATGAGAGCTCCAAGAGCAAACAACACCTACGTGATGGACATGCGTCCCGTTGTGAATTCTTTAGGACTGGCAAGGTGTCTGCTTTCAAGGGCAATAGAAGATCAATCCTTCCTTTAGCATAGAAGAAATGGCCACGTGCATCTATGCAAAACGAACCACTTGATGAAGAACAACTTGGTGTTAGGTGTTCCTTTACGTAGCTTTAACATGCATAGTTGATATACACAAAATGCAACATATAAATCATATCAAATACGGTATAAAAACAACCCTTTTCAGTATTAATGTTGGAAAAAGTACGTTTCTTTGTTTACTTTTGATTTTCAGGATAAAATAAGCTCAAATAAACAAAAGGAACAAATTAACGACAAAAACCAACATAAAAGATGAAGAAAGGAAGTTGATACATTATACCGACCTTCCAAGCTTCACCCCAAGAATAAAAGCAACAAGACAGAAGTCCACACGGGGCCGTGCCCCAGTCAAGATTCCTTAAAGAGTAAAGACAAACAGAAAACGACAAGGGACACGGGGTCGTGTCACCTCAGCACGGGCCATGGTCAACTCTCAGATTCGCAAATCTGGGTTCGTATAACAAGTACAGAAGACACGGGGTCGTGTCGTTGACACACAAGACAATGGGGAATCTAATCTGATAGCAAAATTAATTGAAGATAGAGAAGAAGGAAGAAACGGGGTCGTGCTCTGCCGGCACGGGGCCATGTGAAGGCTCTGTTTCCAGCTATAAATAGGGGTGCTTGGTTTCATTCCAACTCATCCCTTTGCAAACCACTTCTCTCACACTTGCCATCAGTCCACCACCACTACAAAACCAACACCCACCACCATCATCCATCTTTCATCTTTTAGAGTGTGTAGTAGTCTCATCCAAGATCGATCGTAAGAGTTCTTGTCAAACAAAGGCCATGCTTGGCTAAATCTCTTACATCACTTGGTGAAGACAAATCTTTTATGTATCACTTTTGATTTCCAATATTTGGCAACCTTTTATTTGGGTATGTATTAATGACTTTAATAACTAGTTTTTTATATTGAAGGTGAACTTTATTTAATCATTTCTTCATGTTTTATTGATTCACTCATTCATGTCTTTACGGTCTATATAAAGCGCGTTAACTGCCTGGAAGGGGTTAGAAGGGTGTTTGGGTAAAGTTATTGCCTCGTTCAGTGTATAGATCATGCGAGGACCTGATTTAAGCTTATTAGGACTTCCCTTGAGGCAGATAGCATCAAATCGGGGGAAGTAAGAACGGCTTGTAATCCCTTATTTATAAACTACTATTAAAACAATAACCCGACCTTGCGGGACTGTATCCCTGCTGACTCAGACCAATAGGTTGAGGGTAACATCGCCTACACAAGACGTGCCTACCACTATAACTAAGATAATCTCTTCAAAGCCCAAAGTGCAGAAATAATCAAAGGATACATAAAAGAGGAGTTGGAACCAAGTGATTCCTTCTTGTCTATTTGTTTTTGCTTACATTTATATTTTTTATTTTCTAGTTTATCTTTTAAAACTTTCAAAACCTTTGTCAAATTTAGTTAGATTAGACGTTAACGATAAGCCGGTATTAAAAGCTCTTGTGTCCTTGGACGACCTTGGTATCTTACCATCACTATACTACGTCTACAATGGGTGCACTTGCCCTAACGTGTGTAGGGTGATAGTATTGTATCGTGTTTTATAAATTTAAAACTTGATTCATGAGTAAAAAGTGCTTAAAATATATCTGAAATTTATACCCACACCTGCACACGTCAATAGTAAATGTGAATTCTGTGAGAAAGGGAAAATTAAACGCAAACCTCATAAGCCTAAACGCATAAACTCTATCTGACAACCACTAGAGCTGCTTCACATGGATTTTTTGGTCCAATCCATGTAACCACCATTGGTGGTATGTCTTACTCTTTGGTTATCACATATGACTTTTCAATATATTCGTGGGTATTTTTCTTAAAATCTAAAGATCAGACTTTCGGCATTTTGAAAGATTTATTCAAACAATTAGAGAAAAAATACTCATTGCCCATCAATCGAATCAAAAGTGATAATGGAACTAAATTTAAAAATCAATATATGGATGAGTTATGTCATGATATGGGTATTGTTCATTAGTTTAGTGCTCGTTACGTTCCTCAACATAACAGAGTTGCTGAAAGGAAGAATAGGACCCTTGTCGAGGCTACACGTACCCTTATCTCAGAATCTAAATTGCCCATGTTCTTTTGGGCCGAAGCTATAAACACAGCATGCTATGTGTTGAATCATGTGCTTACTGTTAAAAGGGAAGATAAAGCATGTTTTGAACTTCTTGAGAAAAAGAAACCAGATTTACATGGTTTCCAGCCATTTGGGATAAAGTGCGTTATTTGATGGACAAAGGACACTCCGAAGTTTGGGGAGGTCGGAGAAATCGGTTTCTTCCTAGGTTACGATCTAGGCTCTCGAACAAACAAGTGTAAAATGTCAAGAAACGGATGGTGGAAGTGGTCTTTGATATAACTCCTTTGAGTTACGATCCGCCACCATCTGAGTTCAGTCCCAAAACTGGTTACCAATACGATAAATTTTTTGATTCATTTGCTTTACCTGATCTAACAGAATGTGACAGAACTTGTGTATACACATCTGATATACAAATACGAAATGGATGCCAATTGGCGTACAAGCATCTCTACAGATGTCTCTTCAAATGTTGATTCAGTAGTTAATGTTGCCAGCACGTCAAATGTCAATGATGTCGTTGCAGCTCAAACCTTCAAAGAAGCAGATACAAGCGATTCCAGTGTTGACATCGAAGTTGTTCAAACTACAAATGTCGATATTTCATTTTGGAATGTTGAAGCGTCAAGTAGTGCATCCACTAAGGGGGAGGTCTAGTCAAATTTGGGTACTAATCTGCAAGTTCCGGTCGTTCCTGTCACTCGAACTAACAGAAATCATCCTATCGATAATGTAATTAGTGATCCGCGTGGAGGAATAATGACTTGAAGCAGAAGTCTTAGTGATATGCAGTGTTTGTTCACAGAAATCAAAGAGCAAGAGATCTACAGCTTAATGTAAGACCCGTCTCACATTAGACAATTTTATACCAAATACACATTTTACATATAATATACGACCATACAAAATAACTTTGATAAGTTAAAACACGTTCATAATTAAGTAGTACAAGATCACATAATTCATACTAACTGAAAACATTTAAGAGTTTACATGTTTTTAAAACAAACAACTTAGACAAACGTCATTCGCGGATGCTTCAAAAGTTGTGCGTTCGGTTCTTGACATATGCTTGATCGCCATCCGGAATACTCCTACATCGCCTACTATCAAAACCAACAATAAAGTTAGTTTTGATGAACAATTAATCAGTTTAAACAAGTCCAAATTTCAATCTTTGGCAACTTTTTATTTGGGTATGTATTAATGACTTTAATAACTAGTTTTTTATATTGAAGGTGAACTTTACTTAATCATTTCTTCATGTTTTATTGATTCACTCATTCGTGTCTTTACGGTCTATATAAAGCGTGTTAACTGCCTGGAAGGGGGTTAGAAGGGTGTTTGGGTAAAGTTATTGCCTCATTCAGTGTATAGATCATGCGAGGACCTGATTCAAGCTTATTAGGAGTTCCCTTGAGGCAGATAGCATCAAATCGGGGGAAGTAAGAACGGCTTGTAATCCCTTATTTATGAACTACTATTAAAACAATAACCCGACCTTGCGGGACTGTATCCCTGCTGACTCAGACCAAGAGGTTGAGGGTAACGTCGCCTACACAAGAGGTGCCTACCTCTATAACTAAGATAATCTCTTCAAAGCCCAAAGTGTAGAAATCATCAAAGGATACATAAAAGAGGAGTTGGAACCAAGTGATTCCTTCTTGTCTATTTGTTTTTGCTTACATTTATATTTTTTATTTTCTAGTTTATTTTTAAAAACTTTCAAAACTTTTATCAAATTTGGTAAGATTAGACGTTAACGATAAGCCGGCATTAAAAGCTCTCGTGTCCCTGGACGACCTCGGTATCTTACCATCACTATACTACGTCTAAAAATGCCGATACTTCATTTTGGAATGTTGAAGCGTCAAGTAGTGCATCTACTAAGGGGAGGTCCAGTCAAATTTGGGTACTAATCTGCAAGTTCCGGTCATTCCTGTCACTCGGACTAACATAAATCACCCTATCGATAATGTTATTGGTGATCCGCGTGGAGGAATAATGACTTGAAGCAGAAGTCTTAATGATATGCAGTGTTTGTTCACAGAAATCAAAGCGCAAGAGATCTACAACTTAATGTAAGACCCGTCTCACATTAGATAATTTTATACAAAATACACATTTTATATATAATATACGCCCATACAAAATAACTTTGATAAGTTAAAACACTTTCATAATTAAGTTGTACAAGATCACATAATTCATACTAACTTAAAAATTTAAGAGTTTACATCTTTTTAAAACAAACAACTTAGACAAACGTCATTCGCGGAAGCTTCAAAAGTTGTGCGTTCGGTTCTTGACATATGTTTGATCGCCATCCGGAATACTCCTACATCGCCTACCATCAAAACCAACAATAAAGTTAGTTTTGATGAACAATTAATCAGTTTAAACAAGTTCAAATTGCAAAAATGAACAAAATAAATAAAAATTACAATTCTGCAGTCTGTCGCGGCCCGCGACAGATTTAGTCTTAGCCCTCGTGTGTAACAATTGTGTCTTTACAACCATTATATAATTCCGAACAATTTCGAGTCCGATGAAATCTTGAATTTCATTCCTGGAATTTGTATAATTACTTATGACAATTACCCATTTCAATCCTTGTACGTTTTCGAACTCTCAAGAGCTTTTCTGAAAGTTATACGAAAACTGTTACGTAAACGTAGTCAGTTTAACGCGGCATACACTCCGGAACAATGACATAAGCTAAACATACCCTAAATACCCTTTACATAACTTAGAAATAAGTTTTGAAGGATTCGGTATGGCAAAAACATGTTTGTTTAAACTTAAGAACTATTTGCGAGAAAACTGCGAAACGAGCGTTGGTGACCGCCCGGATAATATTTAAATCCTAAAAATATTCTGTTATGGTTAAAATTTTATTTTTAATCATGTTCGCATTGAAAAATAAATCAAAACGTTTAAAACGTTATTTTTCAAGTCTAAGTGCATACCGCGTGTTACTGCGTAACACAGTGCATACACTACGAACCACGGACAACGCAGCCAGTCGCGGCAACTGATATTTATTTCAGTAATATTTTGGCGAGTTTATTTTTATAGAATAATAAAAATAATTTAAAACGCCATAAACCGGGATTTAAAACGCTAGTTAAAATATCCGGTATCCAGTTAAATACATGTTTTTATCCATTTATATATATATATATATATTATATGCAAGATATGCATGGATCTTGTGTGAATGGAGGATAGGTGGCGGCACCTAGTTCCACCTCTTTCGCATGTGTGCCATGTGTGGCAACTAGAAATCCTTTCTTGTGATTTTGTCCCCTTTACAAATCAAACATAATCTTCCAATAATCAAATCAAATCACACTCCTCTCTCTCTCAAAAACTCACGGCCGAAACCCCTCTTTCCTTGCTTCCATTTTCGTTTTTCAATTTTTCTTCAAGATCCAAGCTCTTTCTAAGTTGGTTTCAAGCACTTTTAAAGATCCAAAGGTGATTTGAAGGTGTTTCAAGCAAGAACCAAGCTCCATATCATCACATTTTGTCAAAAACCCATCAAAAATCTTGAAGGTATAAAATTTATTTTGAAATCCTTGTTCTTGATTTTTGGTGTTGTTAATGATGATAGAAGTTTCTCAAGGTTCTTAGATTTATTCACAAACTTGAAACTAAAAGGAAATGGGTTTTTACACAAAATAAAAATGGAATTATATATGTGTGTATGTATGACCGTATATATATATATATATATATATGTACATGTATTTGGGATTTAGTTTGATTTTTGATAAATACTTGTTTAGGATGTTTGCTTGCATGAACAAGATTATGTGCAAATATGTTAGAGATATAAGGGAATGATTGAATCATGAGTTATAATTTGAATAATGCTAGTATATTGACATGTAAATGGCCGAAAATTTATTAGACATGTTTGAGAATTTTTAAGTTGTTGCATGTTGTTGAATGATAGTTAAAATGCAAGTGTTTGATGATTTGTGCATGATATGATGAATGTTCATTCAAATCAGTAAGTAAACATGAAAAAT
This sequence comes from Helianthus tuberosus, assembly GCA_030545235.1. NCBI lineage: Eukaryota > Viridiplantae > Streptophyta > Magnoliopsida > Asterales > Asteraceae > Helianthus > Helianthus tuberosus. The sequence goes on from CM060393.1 coordinate 108,831,494, forward strand.
AAAGTTATATGATATGTTTTGAAGTTACAAAAATTATGACATATCTTGGTAGCTTTGCATGTTGTACATGTAGCTTAGAAAGTGGTAAAATATGTGAAATTTGCATGATTTATGTGGTTTATGTGAGACCTGCACTATCATGAATATAACCACTATTTTATTCAGTAAATAACATGTGTTATGTTAAAATATCAAGTCGTTACGATTTCGGATGGTTATGGTAACGTTTGATGCAAAACAATGTGGTAAAACAGTTAAAAATCGGCTTTTCGGAGGATTTTTATAAAACTGTTTTAGATCAGTAACTAAACTGATATTTTTTATATAAAAATAAGTATTTTAACTCATATTAAGTTTACTTGGTGTTTGGTAAGTCATACGTGACTTTCGGCGCTCAAAAACGTTACCGAATCACTAAAATACGCATTTTTCAATGTACACTAGAATGGATTATTCATGGGTAAATTTTATGTGTTACAATGTGTTATGTGATTTGGAATATGTGTATTATGATATGTTAAGAGTTGACAAGAGTATGTGTATTGTGATATTTATTATATGTCACGTTTAAGTATATATATTACGACGCTTAAATCGTAGATATATTGCTTATAATGTAATGAGAGTCACCAATAAAATCGTTCAAGTCGCAAAGTTCTTAAAATATATATATGAACTCATATATATATATATATACACACCAACATAATAAAAAATAATAACTTTTCGAGAAAATCTCAAAGTTATGTGAAAATTCTAAGTATCGTAGAAACTTAGGTATTTTGTGAGTTTTTTATTATTAAATCGTTCTTACTTAATTTAGGACGAATAAACAATTTGAGGGATTGTGTTAACACACAAAAAGGCACCCAAAGGTGAGTACATAGTTCCCCTAGTTTACACTTTTCAAATGTTTTGGGATGAAGCATATGTGCATAACTTTATTTTCCATTTACATGACATTATGCATTTGGCTTGAGAAAAGACTTTTTATTTGCCGTACAAGACACGGTTTATACTTGAAATTAGACATTGTTTGCACATGACATTTGACATTTAAACAAGACATTGTTTGATGGTAATTGATAAGTGCTTTTATTATCTTACGTATCGTGGCATTATCTAAACCATTTCGTCAAGGACAAGACATGACATATTTTGTACATATTATCTTCAATTGGATATTTATTTAACCATACATTATTCTTTTATATCATCTGATTTTCTATTGATTTTCTTATGATTTTATAAAAGAAAACATTTTCAAAGGTTCATGACTACTTTTCGTTAAACATTTCTTTAAACATTTCAAGTCATGAATTTTCAACACAAAACCTATGTTACTCACAGACATTTTTCTGCTGACGTACCTCTTTTCACATATGTTTCAGGTTCTATTACGTGACGACTGTTGATTGCTTGCTTCATATAGGATGGACGTGGGCCTTAGTAATTATAAAAACATGAACGGAAATTGTACTATTTGTTGATCTGATTCCTAGACAATGTAACTTATTATGTAATAAAACAATATTCTAAATTCCATGTGTTGTGAAAACAATGATTCTGTGACACGACTCCCCGACGTTTCCGTCGCGGTTGTTGTATTACGCGGTCGGGGTGTTACAGAAAAGTTGGTATCAGAGCTCATGGTTATAGGGAATTAGGTTATTATTAATACTCTTGACCTAGTCTATAACCTTCCTAGGACCCTAACGCGAGTTTCTTACGTTTAATTAGATTCTTAATACAATACTATCACCTATCCTTAGGTGATTACCAAAAACAAGTACACCAATTCCAATTTCATTTGAAAATCAATCATCTATCCTTAGATGATTTGTTTTTTTAGGCTTTATGCCTTTAAAGTTTTCAAATCTCGTGAAAGTTTGGGTCTTAATAATGTGAACACGTGCAATCTGGAAGGGTGGGTGCCTGTACCCTGAGTTTTCTGTCTAAGGCTAGAGTGTTCGTACAAATCCACTAAATCAAACCAGTCACTCTTACCTGGGAAATCTTGGGGTGAGTGTCCACTTATAGGCTAAAGCATGTCTTCATTATGCATTATATAGACCTATTTACTTTGATTGGTCACTGTGTGTCGATTGTTTGTTTTAAGTAACAAACAAATGACCACCTTCCTTTGTGTTGTCGATAATTTTAATACTTCTTTTGATTGTCCTATGTCAATCTCACACATTTCCTTGTGTTCCTTTTCTTTTAGAATTCCTCCTAGACGCGATCAAACTCAAGATGCTGCAATAGCAGCCTTAGTCGCTCAGCAAATCGCTGCCGTTCTCCCGAACCTTATTACTCAGATAAATCAAGCGAACAACAATAATAACAATAACAGCGCTCAGTGCAACTATAAGACATTCAATTCGGCTAAATCGCTCCAGTTTTCTGGGTCTGAAGGAGCAACTGGGCTCCTACAATTGTTCGAGAGTCTCGAAAGCACATTTCGTCACGTTCAATGCTCGAACAAACGAAAGGTTGAGTTTGCGTCAACTGTATTTCAGAAAAGGGCGCTTACCTGGTGGAATGGTGTGATGAGAGACAGGGGTGCCGACGTGGCAATAGCTCAAACTTGGGAAGAGCTTCGCGCTCTTATGATGAAGGAGTTCTGCCCACATCATGAACTCAGGGCACTGGAAAGGGAATTCGACGATCTTAAACAAGATAGCGGTGAACATCGAGCCTACACAGACCGATACGAAGAACTGAGCCTGCTGTGTCCCACCATGGTCACGCCCTTGGACAAGGCGATTGAGAAGTACATTGGTGGCCTTCCTGACTTAGTTCAGGAAATTGTTACTGGTAGCAACCCTATCACAGTTAGACAAGCCATTGAGCTATCCGCTACCCTGACTGAATCTCAAGTCAGGAAGGGTAAACTTTTTTGAAAAGGCGACAAGAAACCATCATATAAGACAAAACCAAAGGATAAGCAGACTGAGTCCTCCAAGTCAAAGAAGCGTAAGGCTTCACAGAACTTCGAAGTAGTTGCTCAAAACAATCAAGTTGCACCTAACCAACCAGCTCAGCCTTTGTTAAGAAACCTTATGCTGGTACTGCACCGATATGCAATAGGTGTAATGCATACCACAAAGCTCACCAACAGTGTCGTCAGTGCACATCATGTGGACGACTTGGTCACCTAGCAAATGCTTGTCGAACTAACCCAAACCAAGGTGGTCCAAACCAACCTCAAACCAACCCTGCCCAAGCTCGTTTTCCACCTGGTTCTTGCTACAACCGTGGCGAGGTGAGCCATTTCAGGAACAATTGCCCAAAACTTAACAATGCAAATCCAGCCCGTGGATGAGCATTTAGCTAACTGGAAGACGATGCTGCTTTGAAACAACTGAACTTTATGCTTTATTTCTTTTGTTATCCAAGACTATGAAACAATTACGCTGGTTTATAAATAAATCTTTATTCATATTTCATTGTACGAAAGCAACTGTGGTTACGTGTATGTTTTGACATAACCCTATAATACCGACACCAAGGAACTATATTCCTTGCAAATCAAACTACTCTCGTAAGTTTCTTCCATTTCGTGATCACTTGTGATCTCCACAAAAATCCTAAGTACTCGTTTCTTCGAAAGAAACAAAGTATAAGGTGCAAGTTATAACTCTTAACAAATACTCAAAATACCACTTTCAATCCCTAAGGATATATTTTCATAAGTCCTTAATTGGACTTATGCAATATATCTATGTGCATATCATTTGATTTTAAAAGGCATCTTACATGATTTCAAGGGCATTTCACATGGTTTTAAAACATTTTATAAACGTATCTACATAAAATACCTACTGCATGATTTCAAAAAAAAAAAATTTCCATGTTTTTAAAAATCCCATACATAATTTTAAAGACATTTCACATAATCTCAAAACATTTCAACATGGCATATTTACCAATATATCTAGTGCATGATTTCAAAAACATTATATATGATTTCAAAAACATTAAACATATTTTCAAAGATCCCATGCATAATTTTCCAAAACACTCTCTCGTATGTTGACTGAGCATACATAGTATACGATTTACAAGGACATTCTGCTTCGTATGCTGACTTAGCATATCTAGCACCTTGATTTCATAAACACTATACTTCGTATGTTGACTCAGCATACTTAGTACAAGGTTTCGAAACAATTTCTAGCTACACGATTCCAAAATCCTTATAAGATCTTCCTATCTTCATAGTTAGATTCTTGAGGATGTTTAAAGTACTAATTGAAGTCCATTGATTGGATTCCTGGTGTACTTTAAATGCAAGTGTACAAGTCGATAACAAATTGAAAACAAGCTGATGACCAAGTTGATAATTATGTGTTTATGTGTGATCCAAATGCTCACTATCCAAATCCTCGTAGAATTTTCCATATCTTCGTATGATGAATTCTTAGAAGGATATCCAAAAGTACTATCTTAAATCCTTAATGGGCTTCTATGCAATAGTTAAGACCCTTGGATTTTAAAGTACTATTCTGTAGTTAAAGAGACCCCTTGAGTGGTCTAGTTAAAGAGATTGATTCGTCAATCTAGTTAAAGATATCATGTGTTGATATAGTTAAAGAGACCCCTTGGGTGGTCTAGTTAAAGAGATTGATTCGTCAATCTAGTTATAGATATCATGTGTTGATATAGTTAAAGAGACCCCTTGGGTGGTCTAGTTAAAGAGATTGATTCGTCAATCTAGTTAAAGATATAATGTGTTGATATAGTTAAAGAGACCCCTTGGGTGGTCTAGTTAAAGAGATTGATTTGTCAATCTAGTTAAAGATATCATGCGTTGATATAGTTAAAGAGACCCTTTGGTGGTCTAGTTAAAGAGATCATTCATTGATCTAGTTAAAGAGATCCTTTGGTGATCTAGTTGAAGATACTCTTTGGTGGTCTATTCAAAAAGATCATTTGTTGTTCTAGTTAAAGAGACCCTATGGAGGTCTAGTCAAAATCATCACAAGATTATTCGTTTGATTTTCTTCCCCTACACATTATAAAATGAACTGTGCAGACTATGCAAGGAATTAAGTAATTATGGATGCATACATAATTATGGAATTCAGTGCATAGAAACCACAACAAGTTTTATCATGTGTAAGAACCTATAGTGATAAGAATAACGAAACATGAACAATGTAATAAGGGCATGGTGGATACACCGATGGTACTTCCTATATATAAGTGTTCCTTATTACATTGCAAGCGTGATGTTATTTAAGTTACTAGAAGTTCAGGACCTTGACCAATGTTGTTTTATGTTATACTCTTCGACTCCAATTTCGAGCACACACAAGTTTCTATAGTAGTCTTCATAGGAAACATTCTCTCTATCCGTCGTTCGAAACTCCAACTTCTTGTCGAATTCACACGCCCTCCATATTTTACTACAACAAGGACATCATTTTGACAAATTCATAGCAAACTTGAGGTTCGGTACAACCATTCACAAACCTATTGGAATGGAGTTTAAATCTTCGGATCTGAACTCTTCCCTATGAACAACAGACGAGTACGAATGACAAAGTTCGCTGGAAATCCAAACGTGGCCAGATTTTTTCTCAGGAAAAGGAGAATTTATTTGAAGGCGAAACACCCACATCTGTTTACACAAGTTTTCTCAAATTAAATTTCAGGACAAAATTTCCTAAAGTAGGGGAGACTGTAACAATTGTGTCCTTACAACCATTATACAATTCCGAACAATTTCGAGTCCGATGAATCTTGATTTTCATTTCTGGAATTTGTATAATTACTTATGAAAATTACCCATTTCAATCCTTATACGTTTTCGAACTCTCAAGAGCTTTTCTGAAAGTTATACGAAAACTGTTACGTAAATGAAGTCAGTTTAACGCGACGTACACTCCGGAACAATGACATAAGCTAAACATACCCTAAATACCCTTTACATAACTTAGAAATAAGTTTTGAAGGATTCGGTATGGCAAAAACATGTTTGTTTAAACTTAAGAACTATTTGCGACAAAACTGCGAAACGAACGTTGGTGACCGCCCGGATAATATTTAAATCCTAAAAATATTCTGTTATGGTAAAAATTTTATTTTTAATCATGTTCGCGTTGAAAAATAAATCAAAACGTTTAAAAACGTTATTTTTCAAGTCTAAGCGCATACCGCGTGTTACTGCGTAACACAGTGGATACACTGCGAACCACGGACAACGCAGCCAGTCTCGGCAACTGGTATTTATTTCAGTAATATTTTGGCGAGTTTATTTATATAGAATAATAAAAATAATTTAAAACGCCATAAACCGGGATTTAAAACGCTAGTTAAAATACCCGGTATCCAGTTAAATACATGTTTTTACCCATTTATATTATATATATATATATATATATATTATATATGCAAGATATGCATGGATCTTGTGTGAATGAAGGATAGGTGGCGGCACCTAGTTCCACCTCTTTCGCATGTGTGCCATGTGTGGCAACTAGAAATCCTTTCTTGTGATCTTGTCCCCTTTACAAATCAAACATAATCTTCCAATAATCAAATCAAATCACACTCCTCTCTCTCTCAAAAACTCACGGCCGAAACCCATCTTTCCTTGCTTCCATTTTCGTTTTTCAATTTTTCTTCAAGATCCAAGCCCTTTCCAAGTTGGTTTCAAGCACTTTTAAAGATCCAAAGGTGATTTGAAGGTGTTTCAAGCAAGAACCAAGCTCCATATCATCACATTTTGTCAAAAATCCATCGAAAATCTTGAAGGTATAAAATTTATTTTGAAATCCTTGTTCTTGATTTTTGGTGTTGTTAATGATGATAGAAGTTTCTCAATGTTCTTAGATTTATTCACAAACTTGAAACTAAAAGGAAATGGGTTTTTTACACAAAATAAAAATGGAATTATATATGTGTGTATGTATGACCGTATATATATATGTACATGTATTTGGGATTTAGTTTGATTTTTTATAAATACTTGTTTAGGAAGTTTGCTTGCATAAACAAGATTATGTGCAAATATGTTAGAGATATAAAGGAATGACTGAATCATGAGTTATAATTTGAAAAATGCTAGTATATTGACATGTAAATGGCCGAAAATTTATTAGACATGTTTGAGAATTTTTAAGTTGTTGCATGTTGTTGAATGATAGTTAAAATGCAAGTGTTTGATGATTTGTGCATGATATGATGAATGTTCATTCAAATCAGTAAGTAAACATGAGAAATAAAGTTATATGATATGTTCTGAAGTTACAAAAATTATGACATAACTTGGTAGCTTTGCATGTTGTACATGTAGCTTAGAAAGTGGTAAAATATGTGAAATTTGCATGATTTATGTGGTTTATGTGAGACCTACACTATCATGAGTATAACCAGTATTTTATTCAGTAAATAACATGTGTTATGTTAAAATATCAAGTCGTTACGATTTGGGATTTGATGCAAAACTATGTGGTAAAACGGTTAAAAATCGGCTTTTCAGAGGATTTTTATAAAACTATTTTAGATCAGTAACTAAACTGATATTTTTGATATAAAAATAAGTATTTTAACTCATATTAAGTTTACTTGGTGTTTGGTAAGTCATACGTGACTTTCGGCGCTTAAAAACGTTAACGAATCACTAAAATACGCATTTTTCAATGTACAATAGAATGGATTGTTCATGGGTAAATTTTATGTGTTACCATGTGTTATGTGATTTAGAATATGTGTATGATGATATGTTAAGAGTTGACAAGATTATGTGTATTGTGATATTTATTATATGTTACGTTTAAGTATATATATTACGACGCGCAAATCGTAGATATATTGCTTATAACGTAATGAGGGTCACCAATAAAATCGTTCAAGTCGCAAAGTTCTTAAAATATATATATGAACTCACATATATATATATATAGACACACCAACATAATAAAAAATAATAACTTTTCAAGAAAATCTCAAAGTTATGTGAAAATTCTAAGTATCGGAGAAACTTAGGTGTTTTGTGAGTTTTTGATTATTAAATCGTTCTTACTTAATTTAGGACGAATAAACAATTTGAGGGATTGTGTTAACACACAAAAAACACACCCAAAGGTGAGTACATAGTTCCCCTAGTTTACGCTTTACAAATGTTTTGGGATGAAGCATATGTGCATAACTTTATTTTCCATTTACATGACATTATGCATTTGGCTTGAGAAAAGACTTTTTATTTGCCATACAAGACACGGTTTATACTTGACATTAAACATTGTTTGCACATGACATTTGACATTTAAATAAGACATTATTTGATGGTAATTGATAAGTGCTTTTATTATCTTACGTATCGTGGCATTATCTAAACCACTTCATCAAGGACAAGACATGACATATTTTGTACATATTATCTTCAATTGGATATTTATTTAACCATACATTATTCTTTTACATCATCTGATTTTCATATTGATTTACTTATGATTTTATAAAAGAAAACTTTTTCAAAGGTTCATGACTACTTTTCGTTAAACATTTCTTTAAACATTTCAAGTCATGAATTTTCAACACAAAACCTATGTTACTCACATGCATTTTTATGCTGACGTACCTATTTTCACATATGTTTCAGGTTCTATTACGTGACGACTGTTGATTGCTTGCTTCACATAGGATGGACTTGGGCCTTAGTAATTATAAAAACACGAACGGAAATTGTACCATTTGTTGATCTGATTCCAAGACAATGTAACTTATTATGTAATAAAACAATATTCTAAATTCCATGTGTTGTGAAAACAATGATTCTGTGACACGACTCCCCGACGTTTCCGCCGCGGTTGTTGTATTACGCGGTCGGGGTGTTACATCGCGGGCCGCCACAAGCCGTGGCGGGGCACGACAGATTTAATGATCTCCGTCGTGGGGCGCGACGACCTATTTTTCACAGAAGGTTTCCAGCTTTTTGAGCTGCAATCGCCCAGCTCCAATTTTAATCAAAATCTAACTTAAATCTGCCATAACTTTTGTTTCGCAAGTCCATTTTACCTGATTCTTTTCCCTACGCGTCCGTAATTTAAGTACAAACATGTCTATAATATTTATATTTTTAAAAGTTCAGTTTATGGACTGAAAGTCTATAAGTCCCCTTTTATTTATTCGACCCATTTAGTTTTGTATCATACTTCTTACTACTTATAATTTATGACCTCTAGACATACTTACCCATTCCCTGGGTTTGTGATCTTTGGCGTATCAATACCATTTCATGGTTTTACGCACTCATGATCCACAATCACCAAGTGACGTTCAAGTCACTTCTATACTACCTCTTTAACCTTCGTTTGACCCATTTGGTTGTCTAATGGTGTCCACCATTTCAATGACAACCAAACACTCCTTAACTAATTCTTTGACCCGTTTTAACTATTTTGTGAACTTCGTCACTTCTACAAAATGCTACATTTTCTCATAACTCAAATTCAAGCAATTAAATTCGAATCAAATTCAATGTAACGAGACCAAGGTTACATACCTTCAAAGCTTTCCTTTCAAACGTGTATCACCACCGGCTTGTCCACTTGACGTCTCGGTTTCCTTGCCTATAGAGTTCAACCACAAACGTTTAGAACTCCTTTTTATAATACATAACGCATAATTTGCCATACTGTTGATGCATTTAATGTCTATCGCCTTTGTCAATCCGAGTCGTAGCGAGGAACTGAAGAAATCAAGTCTTTAAAGTATTATATCTTGAAATAGTATGTTTAATGTATTTAGCTTGAAAGTGGTGATTTACCTTGAAAGTGTCACATGTCATTTCAAGGGAAATCATGATTTAGCTTGAAAGTAGCATGTGTCATTTCAAGCTAAATCAACACCACTATATATACCATTTAAGCTAAATCATGATTTAGCTTGAAGAAGACTTTTGCTCATTTGTGACATTAGAGAAGATCTTGTAGAGAGAGAAAGTCTAGAGAGAGAAAACTCTCTCAAGTGATTGTACACGTGTATTTTCAATAGAATCAAGGTTCTAGTACGTTCTTGTGTGTTCGGTCACGCACGTTCACGGATTCCGCACGTCGAACGTGTCGTTACGCAATCGAACGGTGTCAAAACCGATCCTACAAGTGGTATCAGAGCTAGGAGCTCGATTGCTTGATCAAACACATTGATTCGTACCTGATTTCAGCGAATTCAGATCTGATTTTCATCTATTTCTTCAAATTTTTCATTTTTTCACGTTTTTGACGGTTTTTCGTCAAATTGAACGGGTTTTACTGGTCCGAATCGGATGATTTTTTAGTATAGTGTGCGAAAATACATGTTTTAAAACCCTACCAAGTTTCAAATCAAAACTCCAAGCCGTTTTGGAGTAATTCGATTTTTTGTGTCCGATTTTCTGGAAATCAGCGAGATTTCGCTTGAAATTTCACCATTTGCACAGGTCTCGCTTGAATTAATCAGATTTCACTTCAAAATTCTTGATTTCGCTTGAAGATAATGAATTTTTGAAGCGAAATATAACATTCCGCTTGAAATTAGTGAGTGTTTGAAGCGAACTAATTGATTTCGCTTGAAAAATAGAAGTTGCTTGAAGCGAAACACACGATTTCGCTTGAATTGACGAGACTGATATTACTTGAAAAGACAACTGTTTGAATGATGACTGCTTGAAAATACATCGTTTGTTGTTCACGAGAAAAGTGCTTTGTGTTTGGTGAAAACCATTAATCGAGGGTGTCATTGATATTTGAGAAAAGATATCATGTGTTGAGTTTCAATCTGCATGTGAATACTCTTTTACGATCAATCAATGTGATGTATTTGTCGGTTTAAGTGGATTTAGTGGTCCTATCACAAAGTGGTAATTAAGATTGTCGGCCATATTGAATGTGAATTGATAATTGAAACAAATTGTTTGAACATTACATTAGATTGATTGAAATTGAGACACGTGATCTGTTTGTGTGATGTGATAAACAACAAAAAGTGATCAGTCCAATCAGAAATCGAATCGCATTTAGGTTGTCGGCTACATCACTTGCACATTAAAGTTCCATTAATTGTTTGATATTCACGGCACTTGATTGATTCTGTTTGAACACTGTGCACCGACCCACTAAGAGTTGAAGGTCCAATGCGTGTTTAGGATTTAAAAATTGTTGATGCATTTAATGTCTATCGCCTTTGTCAATCCGAGTCGTAGCGAGGAACTGAAGAATTCAAGTCTTTAAAGTATTATATCTTGAAATAGTATGTTTAATGTATTTAGCTTGAAAGTGGTGATTTACCTTGAAAGTGTCACATGTCATTTCAAGGGAAATCATGATTTAGCTTGAAAGTAGCATGTGTCATTTCAAGCTAAATCAACACCACTATATATACCATTTAAGCTAAATCATGATTTAGCTTGAAGAAGACTTTTGCTCATTTGTGACATTAGAGAAGATCTTGTAGAGAGAGAAAGTCTAGAGAGAGAAAACTCTCTCAAGTGATTGTACACGTGTATTTTCAATAGAATCAAGGTTCTAGTACGTTCTTGTGTGTTCGGTCACGCACGTTCACGGATTCCGCACGTCGAACGTGTCGTTACGCAATCGAACGGTGTCAAAACCGATCCTACAAGTGGTATCAGAGCTAGGAGCTCGATTGCTTGATCAAACACATTGATTCGTACCTGATTTCAGCGGATTCAGATATGATTTTCACCGATTTCTTCAAATTTTTCATTTTTGTCACGTTTTTGTTGAAAATCGTAAAATTGAACGGGTTTTATTGGTCCAAATCTGCTGATTTTCAAGTATATTGTGCGAAAATACATGTTTTAAAACCCTACCAAGTTTCAAATCAAAACTCCAAGCCGTTTTGGAGTAATTCGAGTTTTTGTGTCCGATTTTGTTTGTCATCAGCAAGATTTCGCTTGAAAAGAATGACTGCTTGAAGCGAAATCTATCATTTCGCTTGAAATATTGTAAGGATTTCGCTTGACATGTTCAAGCGAAATTGATTGGTTGGATTTCGCTTGAACCAACTGTTTCAGAGTACATCGATTTCGCTTCAATTGATAATTCACGTGATCATCATAAGGGTTATCTGATAAACAACAAAAATATTGATCGGCAATTGGTTTATAGAGCGGCCCTATCAGATCACATGTTTTAATCGATAAACTGTTTTAAGTGTGACTGTTGACTACACGTGTGTCGGTTAAGTGGATATGTTTGTAATGTTGTTTTTGATTGTTGTGGGATAATTGAGAAATCAGCTCACGAGAATTTAAAATTGATAGCCCATCATTTCATGATATAGTTGGTCCATCAGTTTTGTTTACGTGTGTTGTTTACGGCCCAATCATAGTCATAAGCCCATGTGATTTAATGATATCATCAATTCAGACCATGTGCATATGCATGTTTGTTGTCAAGCCCAAGATATCATGTGAAAATTAATTGTTGATCTGTATCGAAAAAAAACTAAAATCAAAAAGTTGTTGTCGGCAGAATTAAAAGGAGGTCAAATAGGATTAATTCGAGTTTGTTTTTGTCGGCCATACTTAATTGAAATATTCATTTTGAATTGAAAGTTTTTTTTTTTTTTTTCAAGTTAGTGAGGTCCAATCAATATTTGTTATGAATTGGTAGTTGGTCGACTCATTTAATAGTAATTGAAATCAACAATTGTCGGTGATGTCAGATTTGCAAGTATAGTAAAGACTGATAAAGTGCTTTGAGTTGTGTGTATTATTAAAAATTTGTAGAAGGCCCAATCATAGTTTAACACCAAGTGGTAGCCCAATATACAAAACTTATCGTGAATTAACAAGAATTAAAGTTGGTAAGTGATATTTGACAAAGTGATTAAATTGGTTCTAGACTGTGTGATTTTAGTAATTGATTGAAAATTCGTTATTGAGAATCTTTTGATACTAAAACATGGATTGTGAGTCGTATCATGTTCAGAGTCCAGCAGATATTGCAAAGAAGAAATTTGATAGTTTTACGAGTATCAAGGGAGAGTCTACAAAAGAATTGATTGAACGATATTGCCATTTAGTTTTGGAGATGGGGAGATTGAAGATAACCAAGACTGATGAGCAATGGGTAAACAAGTTGGCAAATGTTTTACCGGGTGATATGTGGAGAACGTATTTGTTAGATTTGAGAAAGATATATTTAGACGTGAATTTGAGCTTGTTTATCGAGAAGATTGAAGAGCGAGAACTTGAACTCCAAAAGATTAGTAATGCAGAAACTGATGAAGCAAAATTCAAATCTAAGGAAATTGTTCAAGAAGAAGAGGAGCAGGTTAAAGACATTTCAGCTATCAAGGTTGAGAAGAAAGCTGAAGCTGGAAAAATGTCGGAGAAGTGTTTAAAATGTGATGAATTCAAAGCAGACAATGTCAAACTCTTAAAAGATTTGGAGAGTTTGACATTGGAAATCAAAAATTTGAAGGATGAGAAGAAATCTGATGATAAACAGATTTTTGAACTGCGAGAAAATTTTGAGAATTTGAAATCTGAAAATGTCAAACTGTTGAGTGGTTTGAACGGTTTGACATTGGAGAACAAAATTTTGAAAGAAAAAGAAAAAGATTTTGAAAATGAAAAATTGAAATGATGATTGTATTGCATGCAAGAAAGGTAAGCAGGTTCGGAAGTCACATCCTTTGAAGGTCATGAATTCGGTCATGAATTGTAGGTTTATCACAAACACAGTTACCACTTGTAAGATAGTTAAATCAAGTACAACTTAATGTCCTTAATTAACCACTTGTAAGGCGAAAAATCACCAGAGTGAAATTTCTCAAGAAATGTGCCGATTCCTACTCCCCAAATACCAACCTGGAAGTTCCGGCAAGTCAGGTTTTTCATTTGAACAAATTCACCCAAGCCTGACGGTCCTTGGGTGATTTAGAATTCTTGTTCAACAATGGTGGATAGTTTACATCATCCATTGTTAAACCTGAATTCTCCATTTTTACCTCAACACATGGCTCTTCTGGTTTTACCATACCAGAATCATTGCCTGAATGTGGCTTGTCTGACTTTGAAGAGCCAGATTCATCGCCTGAAGGTGGCTTGTCTGACTTTGACATGTCAGATTCATCGCCGACCATTTTCTTCTTCTTTATCTCCTCTTTCGTCCTCAGATTTGTATCTGATGAATGCGTTTTGCTTGATTTGTTGTTCTTTGGAGAGCAAGACGATTTATCAGAACTTTTCTCTGTTTTACTTGTTGTATCCGAGGACAAAATCCTTTCAAGATACTCTTTTACTTTCTTTCTTTATCAGAAATTGTAAGCAAAAATTCCAAAAATTACAAAAATGCTCTGATACCAATTGTAAGATCGGTTTGTGGATCCGAACGAGTCGGTTCAGAGGAATTCTATCAAATACAGGTGCGGAAAACAAGTATTTGACGTATAAACAACTGAATCTTCACTTTAACACTGATTTGTATTGATTAGACAACAATTACAATCAGTTCTCACACCGGCAGCACCTCGGTATGGAAATCTCTCAAATGTTACTCCTCCTCCTGTGCTCTGATACCAATTGTATGTATGGTCCAATCAAGTTCAACTTAATGACCTTGATTAACCACTTGCAAGTACGCACCATCTATATCAATTGTAAAAATTATCACATGTAAGATCAGAATTACCACAAACATTACCACTTGTAGGAATATTACGTCTACATTATCAATTTACCAATCAGAATGCCGATTCCTGCTTCGCACTTACCAACCTGGAAGCTCCGGCGTAGTCATACAACCTGTAAACATCCAAACACTTATTAAAAACTTTCAACCCAAAAACTTCAAATATTAGAAAGATGCCGATTCCTGATCCACGATATAAACTCGGGATCTCCGGCAAGTCCTAAGACTTCAAGGAAAGCAAACTTCCACCCAAGTCTTATTTGACTTGGTGGCTTCCAATTCCTGGGCAGTAGGGTTATAAGTTGCCTTTTTAGTTGCATAAAAATCTTTAACCCCCTTTACTTTCCCATCAAGCATTTTCTTGAAAATTTTCTTAACATTACCATTGAATGTTTTTTCAATATCAAAATCTGATATTTCTATTTTACCAACCATTTGTTGAATTTCTTTCACACTCATTGATTTAATATCAGCATCATTCAACAAATCATCAATCTCATTTTGTGACTCCTCTGATTTTGTGGAATCAGATTCATTGTCAGAACTATCAACTGATTTCTTAACAACCCATGTTTGGTTGTCTTTTGCCTTCTTTTTGTACAATCTTTTAGAATTTTCACCAACTTCATTCTTTGAATTTTCAACAGTTTTGAAGTTTGTAGTTGGTGAATCATTCTTTTCAACCACTTTTTCTTTAAGTTTTTCAGAGACTCCCTGTTTTTTGTTGACTTTGTTTGGACAATTATGAGCAATGTGTCCAACAACTTGGCATTGAAAACAAGTTCTTGTATCTCTTGGAATGTCTCTTAAATGAAAAACTCCAGTTCCTGTTCCTTTTCTTTCACCAAGAAACTCCTGATTTGTTTCTTTCCAGAAAGGTTTCTTCTGTTCTTCTTCAACACTTCCTCCTGAAACAAATTCTGTTTTTGGTTTAGAATTGTTTACCTTTCTGTAACTTTCTTGCTGAATAAAACCTAAACCTTTTCTTTTGTAATTACAATTTTGGTTTGTTTTCTTTTGAAAACCAGAACTAAAATTGTAATCCTTTTTCCCTTTTTTCTTGTTTAACCTTTGTTGAACTCTTGAAGTGTATTTTTTAGATTTTTCATTAAGATTTAAATTTTTAGTGTCAGAAATATTAATTTCTGTGATTTTGAAAACCTTTTTGATCTTGTCAAATCTAACACTATCCATCGGAAACTCTTCATCAGAATATAATTTGTCAGAACCATTTAAAGTATATGCAACTTTAAATGTTTCATCATCCAAATTTGCTTTTGATAACAAAAATTCTTTACTATAAGACCGTTTTTCTGATGATTTTGAACTGTTGACTGACGAACTTGAACCCTTAGACTTAAACTTTGACTCAGACACCTCCTCAGTATCCAACACCTGATCGACCACCTTTTTGATTAACTCAGACTCATGATCAGTATCAGACGAGGTGAACGTGATATCAATGTTATCTGGTAAAACGTCAGTTGTCTCTGATTTTAACTTTATATTGACTGCTTTTTCGACTTGTTCCTCATTTGGTTTTCTAGGAGAATACCCTTCCCAGATAGGAGGCGGACACTTGTTGTATTTAACAGTCGATTTCTTACCAGTCTCATTCTTTTGCTTCTCATCCTGAAATGCTTCAAAACCTGCAACAGTAGGATAAACTCGATCAATAACATAATCAGAACAAGAATAACTCAGTAATAACCTTCTAATCCTTTCATTCTCGATCTTTTCTTTCTCCAACTCTTGCTTTAGACTAGCATTTTCTTCTATGTAATGATTAATTGCCTTTTGCTTTGTCATCAATGTAGAATTTGTCATTGTTAAAGCCTTTTCTCTTTCAGAATTTGTTGTTTGAAGACCTGTCACAGTTCTGTTCAACACGCTATATGATTCTTTCACATAGCTAATGTCAGATAGTAACTTTTCTATCAATCTTTCTCTATCAAACAGAATCACATCTTTTTCTTCGCAACTTTTGCAAACTTCCAAACACTTCTTGCAAGGTTTTTCAACTTCAACAATCTTCTCAATCTCAATTGTTTTTACCACTTCAATTACTTTTTCTATTCCAGTTACTTTCTCAGTTTCAATCACCTTTTCTTCATCCACACTTCTAACTTCTTCATTATGAACAACATTTTCAACCTTCTCATCTTGTTGTTGTTCTTTTGCAGCTTGTTTCTCCTTCAGTTTCTCCATAAGTTCTGCAAAATTCAGCTGAAATTCATCAAAATCTCTTACTTCTACACCTTCTTTTAACAGTTCAGAAACTTTTCACGGTCTAAATCATCTCAAATTCTCACGGATTGTTTAAAAGTACAAGATAACAAATCCTTGAAAGTTTCACAGCCAAATTCGACCTAAAAGTGATTAAAATTGACATTCGAATGGATTTCGCTTGAAGAATATAGTTTCATTGGACGATTTCGCTAGAAATGACGTAAAACTCATTTCTGGTAAATTACAAACCGATCTTACAATCGGTAGTAATTTTTGCTGATAAATTGTAGGATCGGTTTGTGGATCCGAACGAGTCGGTTCAGAGGAATTCTATCAAATACAGGTGCGGAAAACAAGTATTTGACGTATAAACAACTGAATCTTCACTTTAACACCGATTTGTATTGATTAGACAACAATTACAATCAGTTCTCACACCGGCAGCACCTCGGTATGGAAATCTCTCAAATGTTACTCTCTGATTTTGCTTGACCAACATCCCTATATATAGAGATTGAGATTTCGCTTGGAATGACCTGAAGCGAAATCGTTACATGTTGATTTCGCTTGAGGCTTCAAGCGAAATCCTTTACAAATCCAATCCTTCAAGCGAAAACTTTCTAACTCTCGTTTTACGTGCCCTGATCTATTCTAACTAGTGTAAGACTCGATACAAGACGAAGTCGACAGATGTAGTGAACCAACAGACTCCCCCTCAGATGTTGACGAGTCGACTATCTAGTCACACCAATACTGTGTCTTCACATTTTCATTCTTGATCAGTCCCTGGGCTTTTCTCTCTCTATCTTCTTTTCCAGAATCTCCTGGCTCTATCGGTGTTTGATCAAATTCTACAGATTTTTCAGACCCAACATCTGAAACACCAGAATCAGATGGTGTTTGATCAAAAACAACTTCTTTTTCCGAAGTATCTTCATTTTGCACACTCTCATCTGTACTTAATGAATCAGAATCAGCACTTTTTAAACTTTCTTCAGATGTACTCGATTGATCTTTCATTTTTTCACCAATTGATCTCATCCAAGTAGCAAACAAATCTGGTTCTCTAACAATCTTTGCAATAAAAGCTTTGAAATCCCCTTTTTCATCAACAAACATATCCCAGTTGAATCCTTCAGGTAGTTGTTCATCAATTTGGTCCACTATACATGCTGTGTTGTTAGAAGAAATGTAGTTGCTCCAATTGAAATCTACTAAGCATCCTCTCTTTGAATCTTCAATCTTTCTACCATGAGCTGTCTGTAATTCTTGTGTCTGACCAACTTGCTGATAAATGGCTTTCCGGTAGTAATCGTCTTTTCCAAAAGGATTCTGTGCACCACTAACTTCTCTGTTTTTGCATTCCCGCTTAAAATGACCTTTTTCCCTGCACCTGAAATAAGTAACTTTAGATTTATCAAAACCTAAAGTAGAAACACAAGCATCAAGAAAATCATTTCTTCCGGTAATTGTCTTGAACTTTTCAGCACGTCTAAGAACACTTGCAAGACACCATTTGATATCCATCAGTTCCATCTCTTCGGCGTCTATCTGATCGTAATCCTCCTTTGTGAGCATAGGATTTCCGATTCTACCAGCCACTAGACCTTCATATGAAATAAGCACGGAACCAAGTAATGCCATATGATCTTTAGCAATGTCTTCAGAAAAACTTTGACCTTCTGGAAGATTTAGAGCTATGTTGCATTGAATCACACAACCATTTCCCATCTTTGTGCTTTGAGACTGAAAACTTTCTGATGAGCTTTTTGGATTAACACTCGGATACAATGAGAAACCACTGTTGCTTTTATTTGAGTTTTGATCAGTCTTTTCTGTAGAATCTCCAACACTATAAGCAGTCTGAATTTTCGGACTTCTCTCAGCTTCTGAAGTCGGAACACTACCTTTGTAATACATCCTTACATCTTGTTGACCACTTGGATTATTCATCCTTGCAATCTTCTGCTGTTCTAAATCCTGACTTTCAATCTTTTCAATAAACTGAGAGATTGACAACCCTTCATAAACTCCGGTATTTTTCAGTATCATCAAATATGTTCCCCACTCTTTCTGAGGTAAAGCATCAGCTAGCTTATCCACCCATTCTTCATCATCTTTGTTGATGTTCATCATTGACATTGTTCTAACTAAGTGACAATAACGTTCAATGAGTTTCTTTGTATCTTCTCCGGGCAAACTTGTGAACAAATCAAACTCCTTTTTAAGCAACGCCTTTTTGCTTTTAATCATGTTTGCACTACCTTCAACTTTAACTTTCAAAGCATCCCAGATTGACTTTGATGTTTTGTCATGTTGAAGTAATATAAAAATGTCTTCTTTGATAGCTTGTTGAAGCAAACTGATCATCATTTTTTCAGCTCGATACATTTCCCGTTCTTCATTCCCAAACTCTGAAATCTGTTTTACTGTCTCCATTTCAGTACGTGGTAGCATATACTTTTTCAGAATACATTCCCATGATCTCAAATGATTTGCTTGCACCCAGTTTTCGAAACGATCTTTCCATCCATAGTATTCCTCAATGCACATTAACTTCGGAGGTTTCTGGGTAGTCCCCGTTTCATTTTCTGAATTCATGTTCTGAGCAATGGAAGATGAACTAGGCGATGTTGCAAATGCGTTGTGGAAATCGTTATCCATGTTTCAATTACTTTCAAGTGGTACTCTTCAAGCGAAATAGTTGAAGCGAAATAGTTTCAAGCGAAGCTGTCTAAAGAAAAAGCTCTGAAGCGAAATACTCTGAAGCGAAAACTCTGAAGCGAGATCCTTGAAGCGAAAACAAAATAAACTTTGAAGCGAACTGAAAAGTGTCACTTTCTGAAGCGAAATCGTTGAAACGACAGCCTTGAAGCGAAATGGAATGCTGTTTGAAGCGAAATCTAAGTGTCGCTTGAAATTTCAAGCGAAATCGTCCAATGAAACTATATTCTTCAAGCGAAATCCATTCGAATGTCAATTTTAATCACTTTTAGGTCGAATTTGGCTGTGAAACTTTCAAGGATTTGTTATCTTGTACTTTTAAACAATCCGTGAGAATTTGAGATGATTTAGACCGTGAAAAGTTTCTGAACTGTTAAAAGAAGGTGTAGAAGTAAGAGATTTTGATGAATATCAGCTGAATTTTGCAGAACTCCTCCTCCTGTGCTCTGATACCAATTGTATGTATGGTCCAATCAAGTTCAACTTAATGACCTTGATTAACCACTTGCAAGTACGCACCATCTATATCAATTGTAAAAATTATCACATGTAAGATCAGAATTATCACAAACATTACCACTTGTAGGAATATTACGTCTACATTATCAATTTACCAATCAGAATGCCGATTCCTGCTTCGCACTTACCAACCTGGAAGCTCCGGCGTAGTCCTTCAACCTATAAACATTCAAACACTATCAAAATTTTTCAACTAAAATCTTCAAACATTAGAAAGATGCCGAACGATAAAATTTTACAAACCGATCTTACAATCAAAAACATGATAAAATTCAAAAATGAGTTTTACGTCAATTTCTGATACCAATTGAAAATTGAAAAAGATTTTCAAAATCAAATCAAGATTTTAGAAGATGAGAGAGATATTTTTGGTAAAGATAATCTTGAAAAACAAATTGCAATCAATTCTCATCTTGCTAAAATCATTCAGCTTGAAAAAGAAGCTAAAAGTGATCGGATTAAAATTGCTGAGTTAGAAAGTAAATTGAAAGGTTTTGTGACTTCTGCACCTTATGTGTGTCCAGAATCGATAAATTCAGATTGTGATGAGAAAACTAATGATGAAAATGAAAAAAATGAGGAAAAGAAATTAAAAGAAAAATTCCAAGGAACTGTTCTGCAATCGACTGAAAAGGGTGAATGCTCTACGCAAAAACCTTTGAAGAAGAAAGTGGAACAGAAACAAAAAGTTAAAAAATCAGAAAATGTTCAAAACCAGATTAAAAACTCATCAGTTCAGTCATCCAATCGTTATAAAAAACCACAAAAAGTTGAAAATTTAAACTCACAAAAAGTTGGTGATATGTGGTGCAGGTTTGACCACAATGCTTCAAAGCCAAATCCAGCTTTCAGGAGGAGTGATGATTATCACAAAGCCAGACAATGCTATGATCTGAGTGTTTGGTGTGAAGATGGTGAATGGTACGATAACAGAGTGTGTTACTCTTGTAGTAGTCAAGGACACATTGCTGTTAACTGCCAGAATCAGTGGTTTGAGACGAGGAAATGCTATAACTGCCAAATCAAAGGACATATTGCAAGAGTTTGCCCAATGAGATCAACTGAAAGATCGAGGGCTGCATCTCAGAAAAAGGTGATAGAATCAGTCAAAGTCAAAGAAAAGCCCAAGGAACTGAAAGTTTCAGAACAGAAAGTGAAAGAACAGAAAGTGAAACTTTCACAAGGGCAGAAAGACCGACTGAGAAAGAAAAGAAAGAAAGTAAAAGAGTATCTTGAAAGGATTTTGTCCTCGGATACAACAAGTAAAACAGAGAAAAGTTCTGATAAATCGTCTTGCTCTCCAAAGAACAACAAATCAAGCAAAACGCATTCATCAGATACAAATCTGAGGACGAAAGAGGAGATAAAGAAGAAGAAAATGGTCGGCGATGAATCTGACATGTCAAAGTCAGACAAGCCACCTTCAGGCGATGAATCTGGCTCTTCAAAGTCAGACAAGCCACATTCAGGCAATGATTCTGGTATGGTAAAACCAGAAGAGCCATGTGTTGAGGTAAAAATGGAGAATTCAGGTTTAACAATGGATGATGTAAACTATCCACCATTGTTGAACAAGAATTCTAAATCACCCAAGGACCGTCAGGCTTGGGTGAATTTGTTCAAATGAAAAACCTGACTTGCCGGAACTTCCAGGTTGGTATTTGGGGAGTAGGAATCGGCACATTTCTTGAGAAATTTCACTCTGGTGATTTTTCTCCTTACAAGTGGTTAATTAAGGACATTAAGTTGTACTTGATTTAACTATCTTACAAGTGGTAACTGTGTTTGTGATAAACCTACAAGAAGTTGAAATCAATATGATGATTAAACCCCAAGTTTGTGAAACGGCACACAAAACTAATTTTCCGGAAAAACCATTTTGATTAAAACAAACTTAAGTGTTTTGAAATCATAATGGGAAAATAGTTTGTTGTCAGGGGGAGTTCTGATTGTTTACGCCAAGTGGATGGAGAATTGAAGCAATTCTCATCAGTTTGTCACTTTACTTTGTACAGTTTATTGCATTTATTTTCAAATTTTCCTAGAAAATCAAAATTGAAACATATTTTGATTTTAGGGGGAGTAAAAATTTAAAAAAAAAATTAGAAAATTTGAAATGCCAAAAACATTGAAAAATTCAAAATGAGTTTTGTTGAGAACAAGAGGAAATGATAGTAAATCAGTGGACTATCACAGCATGCTAAAGAAATGAAATGTTAAAATGTGATAAACGGTCTCACTAAAGATGTGACGATAGGCTCAGCTAGACTAGTAGATTTGCGATAACGATACAAACTTAAATGAAAAGGCCTAGGTTCTAGTGGGAAACATGGTCGAAAGCATAGTACTTAGTTTTGTCCTTCGTGATTGTGTACCTACTCAGTAATCGCTGAATGCCAAAAAGCATAAAACTGGTTAAGTTTGTGAACTTTCACAACTTTGCTGAAAAGTCGCTGTGATTGTGCATTTTATTTTGCAAAGATTTAAACTTGTTTGATTTCTTTATTTTGTTTAAGCATCGGACATCCTCTGCGTATACGTGAGTATCGACCTGGATGTTGTTGCCTAAACGTTCTGCTTTATTTTCTTTGGTGTTTCGTTTAAGCTTTGGATCACCTCTGCGTATACGGGAGTATCGACCTGGTGGTTAAAGCCTAAACAACTTCAACTTATTTTTATTTTCTTATTTTGTTTAAACATTGGACTTTCTCTGCGTATACGGAAGTATCGACCTGATTGTTAATGTTTAAACATTCTGCTTTGTTTTCGCACATATCACAGTTGATGAAAGTTTAAAGGCATTACTTGAGTTAGTGTATTGCATGATGAGGGGATATGCTGAGATCGTGGGGTCCATAAGAACTTAGTGCAAAATTAATATATCTTAACGTATCGGTAAGCATTTTGAAAGTTTTTAGATTGAGCTTAAGAGGACAATTATATCGTCAATCAACGTGAATCGCTTAGAACTTAAAACGATTAAAAGCTTAACGATGCTTGTGATGTGTCTCAAAAACTGATATGATCCTCTTTCGCAAACTCACAAAAATATGTTTGTATATATTTCATTTCTGCATTACATTTCTCTTTTATCAAAATCCAAAAAGATTTTAGTGTGTTTTAGCCTAATTTTTGAAAAATCCAAAAAGATTTTTGACAACTGATGTTGAAAAGCTGATATTCAAAATCTCAAAGGCTAAACAAGATGAACAATTGGTTTGGTTAAGATGATGAAAATTTGGAAGATAATCCTCAAATGTTTAGATGATTCATTAATTTGAATCACAATATTGTGTGTTATTTGTTTGAGAATCTTAAGTAAATTCTTTTAGAATCAAAATTATTTTGTCTTACGAGAGGTTGAGACGTGTAGGTGTTTTGATTCTTTGGCTACGGAAAGCCAGGCGTCGATCCCAAAAGCACGGAAGCTTGACGAAAGGGGGAGCCTGAAGAGACTACCGAAAGGGGGAGCTGAAGCTAAAAACAGATTCACCGGGATTCTGTTAAAGCAAGAGGAAGTCTGTGTTTGCTGAAGTAAAGAAGAATCAAGAGAGAGAGAAAGACAAGTCACTACAAGTTTGACTAAGGATTGACTTCGGCAATATCCAAGGGGGAGATTGTTGATGCATTTAATGTCTATCGCCTTTGTCAATCCGAGTCGTAGCGAGGAACTGAAGAAATCAAGTCTTTAAAGTATTATATCTTGAAATAGTATGTTTAATGTATTTAGCTTGAAAGTGGTGATTTACCTTGAAAGTGTCACATGTCATTTCAAGGGAAATCATGATTTAGCTTGAAAGTAGCATGTGTCATTTCAAGCTAAATCAACACCACTATATATACCATTTAAGCTAAATCATGATTTAGCTTGAAGAAGATTTTTGCTCATTTGTGACATTAGAGAAGATCTTGTAGAGAGAGAAAGTCTAGAGAGAGAAAACTCTCTCAAGTGATTGTACACGTGTATTTTCAATAGAATCAAGGTTCTAGTACGTTCTTGTGTGTTCGGTCACGCACGTTCACGGATTCCGCACGTCGAACGTGTCGTTACGCAATCGAACGGTGTCAAAACCGATCCTACACATACTAATCAAATTTGCGTTTTTGGTCCGATTTTCAACATTTAGTTTTCTTTTAGGCGTTTTAACAAACACCTTATGGGCATCGTTTTATAGAATTCATTATCAAGCTCATGACTAAATTAGCCAAATTTAAACGATTTTTGCAAGTTCATTATATCTAATATGCCTAATAACATCTAGATTCACTTGAAGTGATTCAATAACACTTGTTTTACAATCAGATTCCTAGTGTTCTTATCATTCCACAAAACCCATTTTACACTTAGATGGGTGACCATGAATTTCACAATTATAAGCATCAATTCAACAAACTAATGACTAGGGTTTACTCCTAGACATAAATTCATTCCTAATTTCGTTCAAACATTGATCATGCAAGCTAAAATTTCGATTTCATGTTTTCACCTAGAACTCAAGGTGAAACTAAATAGCAAAATTAGGCATACCTTATGATCCTTTCACGGAGGTGATCACTATTCTGAGTTTGGATTTCGATTTGGAGCCGATTTACCCTCTCAATTGGTGAAATTGCAGGACTAGGATTCATGAGGGAGCTTTGGTCGCCCCCTGTGTTTCTTCGACCGGACACACACACCAAGTGTGTGTTTTGATTTATTAATTTATTTAATAAAAAATTTTTTCAATCTTAACACTTTTAGCCCCCCAACTATTATCAAGTTTTTATTTTTGGGTGTTTTTAAATCAAATTTCACACTACTACAAGGCTTGTAACTAACTAGGTTATTTTATTCCTAGTTAGTTTATTTTGTTTATTACCTATTTTAAATTCTTAATATAAAATTTATATTTTCATGGTGTTACATTTAAGCCTGCATGAATGTTTTATTTCGAAAATAGAGCTGAAGAACTACCATTTGGCGCTGAAAGACAGCTCGTGGTGTGAGGCTATGTAGGAAGAGTTGGCTCAGTTTGATAAGCTGAAGGTTTGGAACCTGGTATATCTTCTGAAGGGCCAGTACGCACTTATACAAAATGGGTCATTAAATGTAAGAAGGGTGATAAAGGCGTTGTTGTCAGGAATACGGCTCGTTTGGTGGTGCAAGGGTTCGATCAAGAAGAAGGGATAGAATATACGGAGGTTTATGCACCGGTAGCTCAGCTTAAAGCACTGTTTCTAGCATTTGCAGCTCACATGTGCATCAAAGTCTATTAGTTGGACGTCAGAAGTGCATTCCTTTACGGGAAGTTGCGAGAAACTGTGTATGTATCCCAGCCGTCGGGTTTTGAAGCTCTAGAACCGTCAAACAAAGTCTGCTTGCTGGACAAAGCTTTATACGGTCTCCATCAAGCTCCACGTGCTTGGTATAAGATGCTCTCGAAGCATTTGTTGGCAAACGGATTCACTTGTGGAGCAATAGATTTCACACTCTTCATCTTGAAGAAAAGGGGAAATTTCCTGATCGTGCAGATATATGTCGATGACATTATTTTTGGTTCTTCAAATGAAGAGCTTTGTCGGGAATTCGAAACTTTTATGAAATCAAAAATTGAGATGAGTGCAATAAGAGAGCTGAAGTTTCTCCTCAGGTTGCAAGTGGAGCAAGAAAATAACGGAACGTACATTCATCAGACTAAGTACGTCCATGAGATCCTGAAGCGATTCAACATGGAACACAGCCAATCTTATGAAACTCCGTTGCCTACCAATCATAAGCTATCGGATGAAAAGGAGAAAGATCCTGAAGTGGATCCTTCGGTTTATCGTGCAATGATTGGTTTTTTAATGTACTTTACAGCATCTCGTCCCAACATAATATTTTCTGTCTGTTTATGTGTCAGGTACTACGCTAATCCGAAAGAATCGCATTTGAAAGCCGTCAAACGGATTTTCCGTTATCTAAAAGGCAAACCTAGGCTTGGGTTGTGGTATCCAGTCGAGGGTGGCTTAGACTTGATAGCGTATGCGGATGCGGATTTTGGCGGGTGCCCAAATAATAGGAAATCAACCTCTGGTGGTGCTCAACTGCTTGGAATCCGTCTGATATCCTAGGAATGCAAGAAGTAGCTTACTATGTGAAGCAGAGGACATCTCCACTTCGAGCTGCTGTGCTCAAGTCTTGTGGATATAACAACAATTGTGGGATTACGGTTTGAATTATACACAAACTCCTATCATGGTAGATAATAATTCCGCTATATCAATAACAAATAACCCAATACATCACGCACGCACAAATCACATAGATGTTAGGCATCACTTTATACGTGATTGTGCTGTAAAGGTTTTGATAGATGTAGTTAGAGTTGACACTTTAGACAACTATGCGGACCTGTTTACCAAGACATTCGATCGGACAAGATTTGTGGATCTGGTCCAAATGATCAGAATGATAAACCCTGAGTAGGATGGTTGCATAAGCCCTCATGGAAACATTGTTTTTCTTTCACTTTGTATAGTTTACTACTTTTTGTTAAACTCTAAAAATCCAAAAAGATTTTACTTAGTTGTAGGATATTTTTACAAAAATCCAAAAACATTAGAAAATGAAAAATTGAGAGCGCGTTGAATTTGAGAAGAAATGATAGTACATCGGCAGTCAGATCGTTTACAGGGTATCTTACAAAATTAAAACCTAAACTGCTTCGCAGCTTCATTATATGTTATAACGATAGGTTTTACGCGTAAATAAGAACCTGTTTTTGGTATATAAAGATAACGAACTGCGTAACTTGTGTGTAACATCTCTCAGATATATGGTCTTTGTACCATAATTTCTTTTGAGAGATTACCAAAATTCTGAGATACTAGGTCTTTATATCTGATTATTATCTAGGGTATTATACTTGGTCTTCTAATTTTGCGTCAGCAATGGCCTGGACCTCGTATAATACTTTGCTAAGCGCTTCGTTTGTGCGCAAACCCCCCAGGTGGATTTCTTTTCTGCCTAACAATCATCACTGGATGATCTATTTAAAGTTTGTCACCACTGATGGGTTAGTAAAATTCCATAACTTAATGGTTTTAATTTCGGTTAATTACACGAAGTTACTTTCTAGAATACACTACTTTGATATGGTTTGTGTTTTGCAGGCATTAACGGGTTTAAGGTGCATTTTGGAGATTTACTGAAGCTTTGGGAGGATGCTAGAGAGAACATAATTGAAGAAAATGCAAAAAGAGGCAAAACTGAGCTGAACTCTGCGCCAGAAACAGTCCAAACTTCATTTTGGCTTATCCTGAGCTAGAAAATGAGTTTCGGGGCTTATAATATATGCATTTGGGGTAGCTCGATGAGACGAATCAAATATAAGGTTTTGAAAGGCCAAAAATTGACGCATTATCTGCTGTACACCGGCTGATTAGTAAAAACGGGATTTTTTTTAGAGAAAAAGTCAATTTTGGAAAAGAGGGGGTTACACTTTATTATTCATTCAACTCCCATTCATTTGAAGAAAAAGAGGAAAACTCTCTCTAATGATTGCCAATCATGATGATCATCCAAGAACCAAGATTTCTATTGCTAGTTCTTCATCCTCAAGATCCGGATTCCAATCCTCCAACACCATGAGAGGCTAATCTTCTAGGGTTTCACCCCGGTGTAGACTTTGTAAGATTTTCTAGGGTTTAAACATTTGTATTTGCTTTGATTTCATGACAAGTTGTTTAGTATTTGAAACCTTTGATAATTGTCTTGCATTTGTTTCGAATTCGTAAATTGTCGAGTGATGATAAAATTTGACTTTGCGAAATGGTTATGTGCAATTATGCCTTATCATAGGTTAGGATTTACATGTTCCTTGTAAAGAAGTGCACTGTGGTCCGTTCATGTAACGTTGATAGCTTTTGGTACCTAAGCCACGTGACACTTAATTCGTTAAAACCTATATGCAACTGAATCAAGTTAAAACATGTAGGAACCCTAGGTCTTGCAATTATCGAACCAGGTGTGGAACTTGTTTCTAAATTATTGTTTTCAACCACTTAGTTAAGTTTTGCAATCCTAGTTAATAAACAATTGTCTTAGATAATAGCAATTTGTCGGTTCACTTCGATACCTTTTTCAACCAAACAAACAAACAAAGAAAATTAGCAAGCTTCATAATTATTTGTACACTTGTTTTTAAATAGTTTAGACAATCGAACCACTAGTGTGATACTGACCATATGCTCTTCGTGGATACGATACCCGACTTACCCTAGCTACCTGGGTTTAATTGGGTTTTTGAATGATCGGGACGACACGGTCACGTCAAAATGGCGCCGTTGTCGGGGAGCTAGTGCGCTTAGTATTTCATTGCCTGTTCGATTTTAGTTTAGTTTTCTTTTTTTTTCTTGTATTTTTGTGATTTTACTTTGGGTGGTCGAGTTTGTTTGTGCAGGTAAATGTTTTGAAGGCACCATCTTTCAATATGAATTGGGTAGATGATGATCCGTGTGAGTGTTGCGGAAGCAGAGAGCATCTATTAGAGGATTGCTCTGTTTTCTATGAAAAAGCTCAAGCTTACAAGAATCAGGAAGACTACCTCAGCAGATTGTATGAATATAGGAGGGCGGATTATGAAGATTTCAATGGTCCATCCTCACATTATCCATACGCTAGACCACCACCAACTTACCAAGACTACTACTATTCGGAGATTGATTACCATTATGAGCAAGAGCGGGGTTACAACAACTATGAACCCGACTTGCCACATTTCCCAAGTTACCAGGAGGAGTATGCTGACTATTATCATGACTCCCCTCATCCGACATACGAGGAGCCTCAAGATTCATTACACTCTAAGCTCGATGCAATCATGGACATGATGATAGGAATGAAAAAGAAAGACGAGATGAGATGAGAGACAAATCATTTGAGGCTTTGGTTATTCAGGTTGGTCAACTAACCGAGGAAATAGCCCAAATTAAACGCGAACAGGGGGGGTTGGCTAATGGTACAATGGTGGATGGTGATGTGGTGGAAGAGGTTATAGGTCTTCGGAGCAAGAAGATGAATGTTTGAACCAAGCGGAAGACATGACACCGCGAGATGAGTCGGATCCGAAAGAAGCCCATGTTCATATCCATCCTTCTCCCATACTTATCACTCCAACCAACAAAGTTGGGGATGAGGGTTCGGATATAAGGATTCGAAGAGTGGCATTGCAAGACATTGGCCAATTTGTTAAGAAACGATCCCGAAGTTGTACTGTACGTATGTCGCATAAAATAAAAAGAGAGTGGATTCGACATGCCAACTATCGAGCATATGTTGGAAATTCGGTAGGCAAATGCTCACTTCGACCACCATGAGAGGCAAATTAGGTATGATTGTTGTAGAGTTTGTATTATTATTCGTTTTATTTTATTTTTCTAGTTAAATGAACTTTGTGGGTGTGTTCCCTATATAACCCTCACGAGACCTACTCGTCCTCCCGAGCTATCGGGGGGTTTAAAAGGGCTTGTTGCATACGCTAAATGCAACCGTGATTCCTACGAAAGTGAGTTAGGTTTGTTGTTGTTGTAAATTATTTTTCCACATAAATCAAAGTAAATTAACGTGTGACTTGGTAATATTTTCATAAAAGCGGTAGAACTAGGTAACTAACAAGTTTTAATGGTTGTGAGAAGCATGCTTCTACACAAGGGTTGAGATTTGTAGGTACATTATGTTCGTGAGACGACCGCTTTGTTGAAAAGATGAAGAGTGCACGAGGAATTAGCGAAAAACCAGGTGCATACGTTTCTTTTTATCTTTGATTTTTAGTTAGCAAATAAGTGGAGTGTATTTTGTATTTTATTTTTCTGGGCTGAAATTTTTGGGAAGGTAGCCGTGTCACATCCCTTGTGCATTTTAAAAAGCTCTATTCTTACACATTGAGGACAATGTTTTCCTCAACTGTGGGGATGGGGGAGTAAAAGTTTTTCGATTTTTGACCCGTTCATTTAAACACTACACATTGAGGACAATGTTTACCTCAAGTGTGGGGATGAGGGAAAAATTTCAAAAAAAATTTCAAAATGTCTTTGTTTGAAGCAATCTAAAAAGCACAAGTAACGAAGTTAATGAGGGATGACACAACCCATTTGGTCTTTTGTCATGGTCAAGTTCGAACTAATAGCATGACGGGTATTTAGCGGGTGCTTATTTAGGAATAATCCGCTTAAGAAACTTACAAGTTGTATATATCATATTCCATACCCTTTATACGTGAGGTTTTGAGCCACTTTTATACATCATATATAAACATATTTCTTTGTTTGAGTGGACCATTAGTCATGTATTGTTGACTTGCATTTTTTGATATGTTTGAGACCATAGACCGAATACAAGCATGAGAATGATTATGGCATTAGGTAAACCTTTTCCTTTTACACCATTTGTTTACCCTTACCCGAAATTTATCCCCTAGTCGCCAACTTTGAGCCTAAACCTTTCGTTTGATCACCCCATTTAGCCCTTGACTGTTAAACCTCTTTGTTTTAACCCGTGTGATGGAAATTCGATGTTAGGTTTAGTTGTTTGTAAAGTTGTGGTTTTGTAAAAAAAAATCAGAAAATACCATGGAAAACAAGAGAAAAATCATTGAGAAAAGCACAAAAAGATGTATGGTAATTGTTGAATAAAAGGCGAACGCTTTTGCCTAGTAGTTGTTGATTTTTATTTAGTCGGTTTAGATTAGTTGTTGTCATAAAAATTTAATTTTCGTCACCTTAGCCACTTTCAAACATCCTATTCCACACCCTTAGCCTAGCCCCGTTACAACCCTTTGAAGACCTTTTGACTTGTGCTTAGTATTCGTGTTTGGTGGTGGAGAATGATTGAGTTGCAAGCCTATGCGGGTACATTTTCTATTTGGTTTGGAGCGATCACTTTAAAAAGTGCTAATACATCATTCAAATTAGCCAACTTGTAAACCGAGTGGAGTGAACATTGTGAGGGATATGTATGAATTGTGAGTTTTAAGGGCGGGTTAATCTTGGATAACCAATTTTACATGATTAATCATTTATTGCTAAATATGTCGAAAATTGTAAAAAGTTTGAACCGGGCATGACAATAGACCTTAACCTTAGTCTCGGGAATGGGGAGTGTGTTTTTCGTTCGACCCACGTGAAAGTGAAAAACAGATTTGCTTGAGGGCAAGCAAAAGACAAGTGTGGGGATGTGATGGGTTGGTAAAATTCCATAGCTTAATGGTTTTAATTTTGGTTAATTACACGAAGTTACTTTCAAGAATACACTACTTTGATATGGTTTGTGTTTTGCAGGCATTAACGGGTTTAAGGTGCATTTTGGAGATTTACTGAAGCTTTGGGCGGATGCTAGAGAGAACATAATTGAAGAAAATGCAAAAAGAAGCAAAACTGAGCTGAACTCTGCGCCAAAAACAGTCCAAACTTCATTTTGGCTTATCCTGAGCTAGAAAATGAGTTTCGGGGCTTATAATATATGCATTTGGGGTAGCTCGAAGAGACGAATCAAAATATAGGGTTTTCAAAGGCCAGAAATTGATGCATTATCTGCTGCACACCGGCTGATTAGTAAAAACGGGATTTTTGAGAGAAAAAGTCAATTTTGGAAAAGAGGGGGTTACACTTTATTATTCCTTCAACTCCCATTCATTTGAAGAAAAAGAGGAAAACTCTCTCTAATGATTCCCAATCATGATGATCATCCAAGAACCAAGATTTCTATTGCTAGTTCTTCATCCTCAAGATCCGGATTCCAATCCTCCAACACCATGAGAGGCTAATCTTATAGGGTTTCACCCCGTGTAGATTTTGTAAGATTTTCTAGGGTTTAAACATTTGTATTTTCTTTGATTTCGTGACAAGTTGTTTAGTATTTTAAACCTTTGATAATTGTCTTGTATTTGTTTCGAATTCGTAAATTGTCGAGTGATTATAAAATTTGACTTTGCGAAATGGTTATGTGCAATTATGCCTTATCATAGGTTAGGATTTACATGTTCTTGGTAAAGAAGTACACTTCGGTCCGTTCATGTAACGTTGATAGTGTTTGGTACCTAAGCCACATGACACTAAATTCGTTAATCACTATATGCAACTGAATCAAGTTAAAACATTTAGGAACCCTAGGTCTTGCAATTATTGAACCGAGTGTGGAACTTGTTTCTAAATTATTGTTTTCAACCACTTAGTTAAGTTTTGCAATCCAAGTTAATAAACCATTGTCTTAGTTAATAGCAATTTGTCGGTTCATTTCGACACCTTTTTCAACCAAACAAACAAACAAAGAAAATTAGCAAGCTTCATAATTATTTTGTACACTTGTTTTTAAATAGTTTAGACAATCGAACCACTAGTGTGATACTGACCATATGCTCTTCGTGGATACGATACCGACTTACCCTAGCTACCTAGGTTTAATTGGGTTTTTGACTGATCGGGACGACACAGTCACGTCAACCACCGGGTAAACAACTGAATATATATGTTACCACCAAGTACATAATATTAAAATACACCAAAGTGTAGAAAAAGATACCAAACCGTTGGTAAACCACTTTAAAGTCGAGCATTTATCTCTTTGTCGGTGCGGTGGCACTAACCTGAGCTCTCAAGGTTTCGCAATTTTTAGCCGGATACAGATAATAGTTAGATATATTCACCTGTAAGATGTAATTTTTGGTAGTTTTGATACGGGAGTATATTTTGAGGTGGGGAACACAGTTACATCCAGTTACTAATACACTTAATTGCATATCTCGAAAATAGTGTTCGGACACGTGCTAAAGCTTAATGGGACAGGTATATCGTTAAACATCTGGAACTGTCATTATCATTCTAAATGCTTAAATCGATAAATGGATACTAACTGTGATAGATTTTGACAGATAAGCCGGTATGATCTTCTTGTCCGCGTTTTCACAAAAATATGATGCATGTAAAGTTTGAAAAATACAAAAAGATTTTATTTCTCGCTTCCATGTGTTGGCTTAATATTTTTAATGATACTCAAATGGGATTCTTACAAGTTTGAAAATGGGTTAAAATAATCTGGTGAGGTAATTTATAAAAATAAGTCTTTTTAATAAAAATCAGTCTTGCAAAGTCTGTCAAAGTGTGGCTTCCGTGTGGGAAAGTAATCAATTTTTTTCCAAACTATGAGAAAATTTTTCCAAGTATGTGTTACTTAGAAATTCTCTTTGAAAATTAACCGGTTTAGTCTTAATTAAAATGGTTTAGACTTAATGGTTTGAGCCTTACAAGATAGTTTTTGGGCTTATGGTTTTTGGGTTTAAGTCATTGTGATCTTGTCTGGATTTCTAGAAGTCCGAGTCTATTAGGTCCGGGTTTGTTAAAGGCTTTATTTCTGGGTTTATTGACATAACTGATTTCCGGATTTAAATATGTTTATATCCAGTCTGTTACATCAGTTTCGTCCGGGTTTGTATAAAGCACTTAGGTTTACTCTTTCGTCCGGACCTAATCTCGAACAAAGGTGTCCGGATTTGTGTCGTTTTGAGGGGTCTCCAGACTTGCACAGTGACTGGGTTTGGAGAACATTATATAAATAGCATTTTGTCTGGATTTATTCATATCTTTCATACTCGAACAAAGGTGTCTAGATCTGTTTTGAATTGACGACGTTAAACCTTGAGTAAAAAACCGTTCCAACATCACTTGTTTGTTTATGATTCTTCTATTTTCTTATTTGAATCTTCATTACAGGTATGTATTCTCCATTGATCATCATTATCTTCTCTTATGTTAGTGATTATATCTTCATCTAGGACTTGAATTCGGGATTTTTATATGCTTTGAACTTGGTGTTCTTGGAGGTTTGAATGATTTTGGGATATTCTTATTTGGATGATTGTTTTTTAGTGATTTGATGTTAATCTTGTTTGTTGTGATAACTTGGTTTGATTTGGGTTAGATTTTGGGTTCAAGTTATTTGGGGGGTTTTTTGTCTAAACTTCAAGAACTTAGTGTTCTTGATGATGGATTATAGGTTTTAAAGTTTTAGGATAATGTTGGGATGATGACTTGTTAGTTTGCTTGAGTTTTGTTAAAATCTTGATTAAAATAGGTTCTTTAGCTTGTTAAATGTGTTTTTGTTAAAATTTGTAGTTGGTTTGTTGAGTGTTCTTGAAGGGAATTTTGGGTTGGTTTCTTCATGAAGAAGATGAATGGTTTTTGAAAAACTCACTTTTTGATCCATTTTTTTTGTTAAAAAATGAATCAAATTGTTTGCCGGATTTCTGAGATTCCGAGTTTATTCCTCCGTAGTTCGGATGAGTTTAGACTTGGTTTTTGATAAACTCAGTGTTTATCAAAGCTTGTCCGATTTTAACCTCTATCCAGTTTTAAGCGTCTGGATTTGTTCATAGTTATAAATCAACCCGGATTTAAATTCTTTTTATCTGTCCGGATTTGATCTGAATTCCGGATATGTATTCAAACTCGACGGGCTTTAAATATGTCCGGGTTTTGTCCATCTGGTTTTTATCAATGACTATCCGAATTTAGTTTCAGTTCTCCGGACGTACTGTTGTTAGTTTCTTTTCAATGGTCCGGACTTAATCAGTTTTATGTTTAATCATTTATCCGGATTTAACCTATGGGTTAGGTTTGTCCAGATTTAATTGTTTAAATCACAGTGTTCCTATTTAACTGATTATCCGGATTTACTTGGATGTTCAAGTTCACTTTGGTTACGGATTTAGATCATCTGTTATAGATGTCCGTGTTTATCTATGATCCGGTTTTTTATTTTTTAAGTCAGGATTTATGGTTTTAGGTTTTTGTAACCTAACACAGTGTAATGTCTGCAACTTTTTCAAAGTGATTATACAGTTTGCATATTTTACACCTACGACTTATTTTTCATCTGTCGAAACTTAATTTGTGTTGGTTTTATTTCAGATATGGCGGAACAACCAAATCAACCTCCTTCAAATCAACCGCAAGCTCCGGAACACATTTTCAAACCAAAACATAACTATGTGGAATTTTAAATGAAGGATTACATGGGATTGACGACTATGTACAAATCATCTGCTTTCTTAGGAGATCGAGAGAATTCTATGCTATTTCGACCGATACTCGGATTGTAGCAGCATATATGCAGGCTTTCTTGACGACTGCTCGTGTAAACAACAATATGATCGAGGCTACTGTCAGTGGTCATCAGTTGATTATTACGGAAGAAGTTTTTCGAGATGCTCTACAGTTGGGAGCACTCGATTTCGGTGAAGTTTGCTATGTCACTCAGATTTGAGAACGGGCTCTTCTTAGCTTTGGGTACTCGGGAAATCTACCAACTAGACAAGTTTACAAGGGAATGCTTCTCGAGAAATGGCATTTCTTCTATTATGTCAATATGCAGTGTTTTGCTCCAAGAAATCGGGAATGGATGACATGGGTCATAATCTTCTATCATTGATAATTGGTCTTACGTTCAAACAGTTGTACAATTTCGCACGCATGATTTTTCAAGCTCTACAGGCTCAAATTGGTTATGAAGAGGGTGATTCTCGGTTAATGATGTTATATCCTCGTTTCCTTATGATTATCTTTAGACATCTTGTTACGGATCTTCCTATTCATGAGGGTTTGGCTCCTCATGTTCTAAAAGCTATGGGTAGACGTATTTTTAGTGATTGTTGTATTGCTAAAGCATCAGTTCATTCTCCTCATTTGCCTGAACTTGGACTGATGTTGGGTGCTATTTTGGTCGAAAATTATAATCCAGAAAATGATGTTACTTGGAGAAATATTTCTGCGGGTGTTAATCAAATTTTTTGAGCAAGTGAAGCTGAAGATGGTACGTCACCTGTTGTTCTTCAACAGCTGGCAGTTGTTCAACATCAGGTTGATCTTCAACAGCCGCCGGTGGTTATTGAAGAACCATTGATGTCACACCCCGACCACGTGGAACATACAAAACGTGGCGGAAATGTCGGGGAGTGTTGTAACAGAATTAATTGTTTCAAATCCATGGCAATTGAGGTTTCGTTTTATTGATTAAAAGTGTTACAATGTCCTAACAAACAAGGAAATACAACATAATTAACTAGTCTTGCATCTTTTATTGTCACTAAAGCCCAAGTCTGCCTATGTGTATCTTGATCATCTTATGCATCAGCTCCTGAAAAACACATGTGAAAATAGGTACGTCAGCATAAAAATGCCTGTGAGATACATAGGTTTTGTGAAAATAGGTTTCATGACTTATGTTTAAGAAAATGTTTAGTCAT
This sequence comes from Helianthus tuberosus, assembly GCA_030545235.1. NCBI lineage: Eukaryota > Viridiplantae > Streptophyta > Magnoliopsida > Asterales > Asteraceae > Helianthus > Helianthus tuberosus. The sequence goes on from CM060393.1 coordinate 108,867,873, forward strand.
GAACCTTGTAATTTGCTTTGTCTTTGTAAATCATTTGAAAAACAATAAGTTTAGATGATATGTATAAATAAGAAAATAATACATGGTTAAATGAGTAACCATGTAAAATGAGTTTGTATAAGTTAAGTTGTTTGTAAAACAATGTATTGTGAAAAGTATGTTATTTGTATAAAATGTTATATGTATCAAACTGAAATGATTCAAATAACGCTACGATATGTAATACCATACAAACACTTATATATAGGAAGTACCAGCGGCGTATCCACCATGCTTGTATCATATTACACACGCCTCGTTACTTAAATCACTTACTCAAACCAAACCAACAATGTAAGATGTCTATGTTTAAACCAACTTCCAAATGTATTGAAATAATATGTTAAAATGTTTATGTCAAAATGTAAATCATGTAATGTATAACAAATCTCAAAAGTGTTTATGTGTCAAATGTAAACCTATGTAAAATGCATGATCAATGTAAATCATGTAATGTGTAACCAAAATGATATGTATGGCTAGTGAAAACGCATCAACTAAACCATAGGTGAAATGCACAAATACAAAGTATTGAAGTAAAACTTGGTTTAAATCAAAGCTATGTTTTGTGTAAATGCATGATCAATGTAAATCATGTAATGTGTAAATGCATGATCAATGTAAATCATGTAATGTGTAACCAAACTGATCTGTATGGCTAGTGATAAATATCAACTAAACCATATGCACAAGAACATAGTATTGAAGTAAAACTTGGTTTAAATCAAAGCTATGTTTTGTGTAAATGCATGATCAATGTAAATCATGTAATGTGTAAATGCATGATCAATGTAAATCATGTAATGTGTAACCAAACTGATCTGTATGGCTAGTGATAAATATCAACTAAACCATATACACAAGAACATAGTATTGAAGTAAAACTTGGTTTAAATCAAAGCTATGTTTTGTGTAAATGCATGATCAATGTAAATCATGTAATGTGTAAATGCATGCTATACTGATACGAACATCTATGCGGTATTGTTATAATGCATACATCCAAGCCTTGAGACTGTGGCGATAAACCCTTATCCAACTTAAAGGTCTATCTGTGCTTATGTATATCGAATTCGGTCATTCCTTTCATCCCCTTTCCCTGGGATGTCCGGAACGGGAGTTGTCAATTCCTATGGTACCACTACCTACTAACGAACGGCGTAGCTAATGTTAATGAATGTATTGTTCCATTGTAAACAACCCAAATGTCATAACAAAATGTAAGCATGTGATGAAAACGATGTACTAAGTATGCACGCAATGGACATACATAGCATAAAATGTAAATGTAAAACGATGTACTAAGTATGCACGCAATGGACATACATAGCATAAAATGTAATGTAAAACATGTACTATAAATGTACTATTGAACATAGCATGTATATGATGTGAAAACAGGAAAGCATGAAAGTAACAAGTAGGCACATGTGTTCCACCCCAAAACAGTTTGGAAAACAGTAAAAGAGGGGTCTATGTACTCACTTGAGATTGCTCAGTAGTCCTTGAGTAACAACCAAACAATGCTAGAGATCGAGGATATCAAACGGCACCTAATATAGGTAACTATGTTAATAAACCGGACCTAAATCGGAAGATCTGATAGAATGAGGGTTCGTAAACCAAACGAGTATAGAGACTCGTGTCATATGGTTTAACAAAGCCTACATACTAAATGAAACCTAACCTAAGTGTTTACGACCCATTACGACCCGTTTAGGAAGCTTATGCTACTTTAACGCGTCGTGCGCGTGAAACGCGTTCGGACCGCCTAACTAGTCCTATGACAAGTGTTATATGCCTAAACATGTTACATAATCAGTTATGTGACAAAGGTTTAGGTTACATATGCTTAATTACCAATTATATATGAAAAGGGTATTCTGGTAATTTACCTAAGGCATATAAACTACCTATCATACAACTACTCAAACGATGTGACCATAGGGTATAACCTCGGAAGGTTATTCCCTACCTACTATGGTCACCTAATGTGTTTGGTCGGATCCTAATGATCGACCAAACTGGGTCGGGTTCGAGGGTATAGGCGATTTATTAGATCGCCTACCCTACGACCCTAGACAACGTGGTAATCAGTGGGCATAGTCCCAAGGGACTATGACCATCGTGATTACAATCACGTTGCGAAGTTCAAACGAACTTCGCATTGACCATTACTGGTCAACGCTGAAAGTCAAACAAAGTTTGACTTTCTGACTCGAAAAGCAGTAAAAATAAGGAAAAGAACGAAAGAATACTTACGAAGGGTCCCCGAATGCTAATCGTGATCACAATAACTCAGGTATGAAACAATGGTTCCAACTTAGAGTCAAATAGATCAGATTCTTGTGGGTTTAGAAGTTGTGGGGGTGGGGTATTTATAGTTTTCGGGTAACCGTTAAGATCGTTTGTTGAATATCGTGCCTTAATCCAAGCCGTACAAGTGTCGGAAACTCATGGTGGCTAAAAATGATGTTTATCAACAGATTAGGCAAGTGGGAAATGTGTGGGTATGGATCAAACAGCTGGAAGTTGCTGACTGTTCGTTCTAATCTGATCAGAGAGTCGGACGCGGCCCGCGTGGGAGTTAACAGAAACTGAGGCGGGTCGCCTGGCCTGCACAGATCAGAAATTACAGTTTTGGTCCCTGTTGTGTATTCAGCCCATTTCCGGCACTTCTAAGGCCCGTAAAGCCAACTTTAAGGCCCTAAAATGTTGCCTAAACATTGTGGACATGAAACATGTTCAAAAATATGTCTGTTGTTGGTTCGTTTGGCCGTACGATCGCGATGTTCGCTTAATTACGACGGAATGCGCATAAGCGCGAAAAACGATCCAAATGACGTAACGAATGGATTTTTCTTAAGGCGAACACTAAAATATAATGTAGTCATGCTCACATAAATTTTTGGATGTCCGGATGTATTCAGAACGTAAGTTATGCGCGAAAATGCAAACTTGTGCACTTTTTGACACTTTTAGTCCCTGAATGACCCAAAAGTTTATTTTAACGCACCAAACCCCTCAAAGCCTATTTCTAAGCTATGTAAAGGATATTTAAGGTGTGTTTAACTTATGGTCATGTTCCGGAATGTTCGTTACAGTTCAAATTGGCATACTTTCGCAGTTTGTCAAATTTAGTCCCTGTAAGCGATTTAACTTGATTTTGCCATACCAAAGCCTTCAAAACTTATTTCTAAGTTATGTAAAGGTTATTTAAGGTACGTTAAGCCTATGTCACTATTCCGGAGTGTTTGTTGCATTAAACTGGTTATATTTACGCATCGGTGCGCATATAACCTTCCAGAAAGCGATTTAGAGTTTGGAATTGAAGTAAAATTGATATGTGCAAATGATACACATAATTTTACAAATCCCAAGTATGAAATATAATATTTCATTGGTTCGGTATTTGTTTGATGGCCGTGAAGGCACAGGTGTTACAATTGATTCCTGAGCCCGCTGTGGCGGGACCAGCTGTAGGTAAGCATGTTGCTGAACCGGTTGTTGAGCCAGTGAATGAACCTTTGCATGATGTCAAGATGGAAGAAGTCATATACAATATCTCTTTCGATCAGCCCGACCCGAATCTTGATGATATTATCTTTGATCGAGCATTAGTTGCGATTGATGTTGCTTTGGAGTCCGGTGCTCCATCTTCAAGCACTTCTAAAGAAAAGGGTATTTTAGTCGAAAAAGAAGATGATGTGAAGATGTTGACTGAAAGAAAGTATTTGAGTTTGGTACATTAAGACTTCTTGGGTAAATTTTCAGCTAAAGGGCAAGAAAAGCTTAAGGCTTTTCGTGATAAGGTCGTGCAACGCCCTGCTTCTTCGTACTTTCCATAATTAGAAAGCATCACTTGTATTTCTATTTTTGGTAATCTTGTTTTCTTGTAATCGTATTTCGTTTCGAATCATTGTAAACCCGAGGCTTTGATCATATTAAAATTGAATACTTTGTAAGAATCATACATTATTATTCATGCTTGCTTATACAATGCCCATATACGTTCTTGTTACATGTTCATTATTTTAAATACGTGTCCTACTTACAAACCACGAATGAAAATACATGACTTTAGACGTTTATTTTATGCAGACACTTGATTCTATCTTCACAATACACAACCTATAATTTTATTTTATTATTTTACAAACTTATTAATTATGTTTTATATGACAAATAAACATTAATATATATATATAAATTACTTAATCAAACATTAATACTACCTAATATATTTTATAATATGCAAATCAAACATTAGTACTACATAATATATATATATATATATATTATAATATGCAAATCAAACGTTAAAACTACATAATATATATATATATATATATATTAGTATGCAATTCAAAAACATAAGTGGCCAAAAGTGAAGGCCTTGCGGCCAAAGTCCCTCCACAGCCCAAATTCACGGCTGATTAGCTTTGACACAATACACAACTATTTTTTTGTGATGGGCATTATTATATTACTATATCAAATAAAATACTACATGACACAAAAAAAGGAAAGGGAATAAGCTGATGTGCGCATGCCTTGTTCCGAAGACAGTCAGAGCCGCCCCCTTGATGCATTTTTTAGCTCCATATTTTTGTTGTTCAACCCCCACCCACTTATAATTAATGTCAACCCACTTAAACCCTAATTACTCCCTATAAGTACCACTCTAATCCCAGCCACTTTTCCACTTTTGCAACACTAAAACACTCTCAAAACACTCTAAATTCGCAGTTGAATCCAAGCACAAGACAGATTCATACCATCTTATAAAAGTGAGCATAACTCACTCATTTCTTAACCTTTTTGCTTGATTCTTTTTCCTACTTACTTGGATTGACCTTAGGAACGTTTCCATAGGTTTTCCCTGGAAAACCAGAGCCTGGAACATCACCAAAAAGGCTCCAAAGTGGACTAATCTTTATGTTTTCATTCAAACTTTGTTAAATCTTGTTTAAACTTGAGTTATCTCATCTCAAACCTATGTTCTTATGCTCATAACCACATCTATGGTTAGTTGGGCTTAACAACAAGGTTGAGACATGTAAAATCAGAGGATAAAACCTCACAAACTTTGTGTTTTGGTTAGGGTTTAACCCACAAGTAGTGTTCAAGCTTGAAGCTTGATGATTGTGTGATTATGGAACAAGCTTGGGCTATTCCACTTGAAAATCCACACACTATTTGATGTTTTTTTTCATAGATTAGTTGTTCTTATTCATTGCATACTTGTAAGTTCATGACCCTCCTTGAATGTTTATAACATCAAGTGTAGTGGTGAACACCAAGAGGTAGCTAAATGGAAGACTTGTTCTTCCTACCTCCTACATGACTTCCATGATAAACAAAGAGGTTCCTAAATGGGGGATTCATCCTCCTACCTCATGCTTGATCTATATGACTATATGAACATTATATAATATTATTATATTTTCTAAATAATCGAATCTTTGATGATGAATTAGTGTTCATATGTCAAGGTACTAGATTATATCATATTAGACTTTGATAACTTGTCACGATTCTAATGGAACCTTGTTCCATGAAAACATTTAAACTCCTTAGAGTTTTCTAGTGTCAAGGACAAGTGTCATATGTACTGGATGATTAATTTCATATGTTATTTTCATGTTATTTAAATTCCGAATCTATAATCTTCCGTTATCTCCCAAAACTCACACACCTATGTTTTCTTTGTAGGATCGAGATTCGACCTATACGAGTCTATTAGAAGAGTTCTAGATCAATACGAAAGGCGGAAACAGACGTATCGATGTTGTATCAGCTTGATTTACACTTAGAATCATTTAGAATGTCTCTTGTATTGATTTCACAGCTTTGCACGGTCTGGAGACACTTCGGCAGCACCTCTGCTCCGGAATCACAAAGTTACAAATGAATGACAAAGCTCAGCTATATATAGTGGATGCCAGTTCGCATGGAATGGACATGGTCCACTTCGCACGAAATGGCCATTTCGTGTGGACTGGATCAGCCAATTCGTGTGGACTGGACAATTCACTCTAAAACCCTAATTTCTTGCCTACTGAGCTCCATTCTATCCAATCTAGATACAAGACTCGATACAAGACGAAGTCGACAGACATATGCACCAACAGACTCCCCCTTGGATGTTGACAAAGTCTTCGGTGTTGAATATTCAGTATGACAAGTCTTCAGTCTTGATCAGTCTTCGTGCTCTTTCTAAAGTATCTGACACTGTAGACATCCTTCAATCTTTCTCTTCTCTTCTTTCTCTCTCTTACTCTTCTCAGCATTAGCAGCTTGGACGGTAGGATTCGAAACTGGCTCTACTATCTTCAGACTCCCCTTTGCTAGCAGACTCCCCCTTAAATTATTCCGGGATCGCAATCTGACATATCACTTTCATCAGGTTCAAGAACAATTCCTGGCTTTCCGTAGCAACAAGATCAGAAACCTGGCTTTAATCTGCACAAACTTATTACCTGCACAAACTCTACCCAAAAATAAGATTTTATTTATAACAATTTTAATCTCTAATTAACCACTTCTAAGAATATCATTCAAACATCAACACTAGCTAAATCAAGTTCAAATTAATGACCTTGATTAACCACTTGTAGGATTATAGATTCAACTAATCAGTACAAACATTGAACATCTTTCATTTTTCAAAACTATCACCCAACTAGTTGTTCATCATGTTTAGCACTCGGAATTTTGAAAATCAGCTTTTCAACATCAGTTGTTGAAAATAATATGAAATCAAATCTTTTTGGTCTTTTCAAAAATTTATGCTAAAACACACTTAAAATCTTTTTGGATTTTGTTTTTAATGAAACAGTAAAGAAATATTTACAGACAATATTTTTGTGAGTTTGTGTAAGAGGATTATATCAGATTTTGAGACCAATCGCTAGCACCGTTGAGCTTTAAACACTTGAAGTTCTAAACGATTCACTTAGATTGTCAGTATACTGATCCACTTAAATTTTCACACAAAGTTCAACTGTATCGAGATACGAGATTAGTGTTTTAATGAACTTAAACTTATTTGCGTGTCCCACCTCAGAATATACTCCCGTATCCAGACTCCTATATTCAGTCTTACAGGTGAATGTACACTAATGATATCTGTAAGGGGTTAAATGTGAAACCATGAGAGCTCAGGCTATTGTTTCCGCAAAATCAGAGAGATGAAGGCTCGTCTTTAGGTGGGCCCCCCTTGGGGATCTTCTTTTCAACAGCACATGATTAGCATTTTTCAATATTTCATCAGTTTTTATGCTGAGGGTGGGCTTTAAGAATAAAGCAGTGCAGAGTATTATACGAGGACTAGGCTATTGCTCCCGCAAAATCAGAAGTCCAGGTATAATACCCCGGATATCATCACGCACAAAGATCTAGTATGTCAGAAATAGAAAGCCCTTCAAACAAGATTTCAGGGGTTACCTATATATCCGAGAGATGTTCCCCACGAAATAAGTAAGCAATGATATTTAGGTTTATATCTCGAACACAATCTACTGAGCGTGTAAAAAACCTACTGGCATATCATCAGTGAGACCGTTTATCACATTTGACTTTTCAATTCTTTAGCGTACTATGATTGTCTACTGATGTACTATCATTTCCTCTTTTTCACAACAAAAACTCATTTTGATTTTATCATGTTTTTGGCTTTTTTAAATTTTCAATGTTTTTGGATTTTTCTGAAAATTCTTACTCCACCTAAAATTCAAAACTATTTAAAGAAAATTTGACAAACCGATGTGAATTGCTTCAAATCGCCATCTACTTGGCATAAACAATCAGAACTCCCCCTGACAACAAACTATTTTCCTATTAAGATTTCAAAACACTTAAGTTTGTTTTAATCAAAATGGTTTTTCCAGAAAATTAGTTTGTGGGGTTTCATCACATTGTTCTTTTTCAACCACTTGCAAAGATCTAACACTTGTAAGTTTTTCACAAAACCATTTTCCAAGAATGATGCCGATTCAAGCTCCACGATTACCAACTTGGGAGCTCCGGCAAGTCAGGTTTTTCAGTTAAAGAGATTCACCCAAGCCTGCCGGTCCTTGGGTGATTCCGAGTCATATTCACTCGGTTTCTAAACATTCCTTTTTGATTGATAAAACTCTTTAACTCCTTTCACCTTCCCGTTGACCATCTTCCCAAAAATATGTAATGTTGTTCCATTAAAAGCTTTTTTAGCATCAAATTCTTTCTCATCAGAGAAGAATTGATCTGAAATCTCAAACTTACCTTTTGACTTCAAGTTTCCGTTTGACAATGGTGGAAAATTTTCATCATCCATTGTTGGAACGGAATTCACATCGCTTTTCACAACAAATGGCTCCTCTGACTTTGACGAATCAGATTCATCGCCAGAACTATCATCTGAATTTTTAACAACCCATTTTTGTTTATCAAGTTTCGCTCTTCTTTTGTGAAAATGTTTCGAACTTTCACCAACCTTGAAAGTCGAATTTTTAACTCTTTAAACTTTTCTATTGGTTGTTTCTTATTGTCAACACATTTTTCTTTCAATTTTGAGTTAGAAAAAACTCCCTGTTTTGTGTTGGTTTGCTTGGCGCAATTCCAAGCAATGTGTCCAACTTCTTGGCATCTGAAACAGGTTCTTCGTTCAACTCTTTGTTCAGATTTCATCATCACATGCTTTTTCCTTTCGGCGAGAAACTCCTTGTTTGATTGTCTCCAGAACTGTTTCTACTTCTCCTCTTCAGAACTTGCTCCTGAAACAAATATAGTTTTTTATTTATAAGTTTTCTCATTTTTATGATTCTCTGGTGGAATAAAGCCTAAACCTTTCTTTTTGAAATTACTATTATGGTTTGGTTTCTTTCGATAACCAGAACCACAACTGTAACCTTTTTTCTTGTTCAATCTTTGTTGAACTCTTGAAGTGTATTTTTTAGGTTTTTCAGTAAGATTTACATCTTTTATTTCAGAAATATTAATTTCTATTAATTTTAAAACCTTGTTTATCATGTCAGTTTTAACACTTCTTATTGGAAATTCTTCATCAGAAAATAATTTGTCAGAATCATTCAAAGTATATGCTACTTTGAATGTTTCATTATTCAAATTATTCTTTGACATCAGAAAATCTTTATTATAAACCCTTTTGACTGGTGAACTCGGACTCTTGTCTGATGAACTTGAACTTTCAGATTTAGATTCCGACTTTAACTCTTCATCCATATCCAACACCTGATCGACCACTTTCTTTAATAACTCAGACTCATGATCAGTGTCAGACGCTGTAAATGTGACGTCAATGTTGTCTGGTAACTCATCAGTTGTTTCAGACTTTAACTTTATATTGACTGCCCTTTTTAATTGTTCCTCATTTAGTTTTCTAGGAGAATAACTTTCCCAGATTGGAGGCGGACACTTGTTATACTTGACACTTTGTTTCTTACCAGTATCCGTAACTTCCGTCTTTTTATCTTGAAAAGCTTCAAGACCTGCAACAGTAGAATAAACTCTATCAATCAAATAATCACAAGTTGAATAACTCAGCAGCAATCGTCTGATTCTTTCATTTTCAATCTTTTCGATTTCCAAATCCTGCTTCAGCTTTGCACACTCTTCAATATAGTGATTGATGGCCTTCTGCTTAGTCATTAATGTTGAACTCATCATCGTCGAGGCAGCTTCTACTTCTAAGTTTGTTTTGTTCAAACTATCAACCGTTCTATTCAGCACATCATACGATTCTTTTACGTACTTAACATCAAACAACAATTTTTCTTTCAACTCGTCTAGTTCACTATACTTCTTGTCTTTCTCTTCACAATGTTTGCATGGTTCCAAACATTTCAGACAAGGTTCTGTGACCTCAATAATCTTTTCAACTTCGACAATCTTTTCAACTTCGACAATCTTTTCAACTTCAACTATTTTTTCAACTTCGACAATTTTTTCAACTATTTTCTCCACCACCTTTTCAATCACATTCGGTTCTGTCTCAACGTCTATCATCACTTCACTTTTATCAATATCGACTCTCTCTGCCGGTTTTTCTTCAACTTTTGCCTTTTCAGCTTCCATCCGAACTTTAGTCTATTCTTCAGCAATTCTTCTTGCTTCCAATTCTTTCTTCAGTCTAGCAGCCTTTTTCTCATTCAACATCTTGATCTTATCTGCAAAAAACAAATTAAAACTATAAGGATCCAATTCTAATCTAGCATTATTAATATACTCTTCCTCATCATCAGTGTCTTCATCACTTTCTGATGACTTGAAATCTTCTTTCTTTTTGGTGATTCTTCTTCCAAGATTCGAGCAACAAAGGCTTTATTCTTTAAGTAATTTTTATCCGGAATGTATTTATCCCAGCTAAATCCCTCTGATAATCTTTCATCTTCTTGGTCTATCAAACCACCATTCGGAGGTCTTTCATTCTTTTGATCTATTAACCCATAACAAGCTCTCTCCTTTTTGATGTCCAATCTCTTCATTTCCTGGACAAGATGACAATATCTATCGATAGTCTTCTTAGTCGTTTCACCTTTACAAGCTGTAAACATATCAAAAGATTTCTTTAGTAATGCACGTTTATTTTTTATCATATCAGCACTTCCCTTAAACTTTTGAATCAACGCTAACCAAATTGATCTAGCAGTTTCCTCATGTTGAAGCAAACAAAAATATCTTCTTTTACCGCTTGTTGGAGAATGCTAATCATCATTTTTTCACTGGTGTATTTTAATTTCCCAATCGCTGAATAATCACTTAAAGGTTTTTCATTTCCACGTTCATCTGTCGGTTTAACGTAATCTTTGTCTAACGAAACCCATGCATCAAACTTATAAGCTTGCACCCAGTTTTCAAAACGATTCTGACATCCTTTAAAATCCTCAATGTACATAAGCTTTGGAGGCTTTTGGAATGTTCTTGTTTCATTTTCGATTTCAACAGTTTGGGCAACTGTAACTGGGGCAGTTGGAGCGGTAGCAAACGCGTTGTAAAACTCTTCTTCCATATTTCGGTAAAATATTTCACAAAATCACAAGATTCAACCAAACTGGAGATTCAAACTGACTGAGTACAAACGACCTGATGACACTCTTCAAACGATTTGCTCACCTTTAAACAACCTGAACTGGATTTCGTGCGACCTGGGGTTCAAATTCAAACGAATTGGAGGCTTCTTGTGTGAACTGAATTCAAGTCGTGCGAAATGAAGATGCTCAAGGTTCAACTCATGTGAATTGGAGGTCTCAAGGTTCAACTCGTGCGAATTGGATCAATCAATCAAGCGAATTGAGTTCATTTCGTACAAAGTGGATGAATTTCATACGAACTGGGGTCATTTCGTGCGAATTGATGTGCTTTCAAGCGAACTGGAGTCCAATTCGTGCGAAATGAAGGTAATTTCACACGATTTGATGCTGATGTCACACGATCGGGTATGTTTTTGACAAAATTGATCAAGATTTAGGTCGATTTTAGGTCTAATTCTTTCAAGGATTGTTTAAAACTGTATTTCGCGTGTAATATGAGAAAATCAATCCATTTTAAAATGTGAAGAAGAATGAGTAGAAGTCAGAAATTTCGGTGAAAACAAGCTGAAATGGTAAGAACTCCTCCTCCTGAACTCTGATACCACTTGTAGGATCGAGATTCGACCTATACGAGTCTATTAGAAGAGTTCTAGATCAATACGAAAGGCGGAAACAGACGTATCAATGTTGTATCAGCTTGATTTACACTTAGAATCACTTATAATGTCTCTTATATTGATTTCACAGCTTTACACGGTCTGGAGACACTTCGGCAGCACCTCTGCTCCGGAATCACAAAGTTACAAATGAATGACAAAGCTCAGCTATATATAGTGGATGCCAGTTCGCATGGAATGGACATGGTCCACTTCGCACGAAATGTCCATTTCGTGTGGACTGGATCAGCCAATTCGTGTGGACTGGACAATTCACTCTAAAACCCTAATTTCTAGCCTACTGAGCTCCATTCTATCCAATCTAGATACAAGACCCGATACAAGACGAAGTCGACAGACATATGCACCAACATTCTTCGTGTAGAAGGACAAGGTGCTCCAAACTAATCCAACAACCAACCTTCTCGCGGATTCAAGTAGGAACAACTTGCAAAACCGTGAGTATACTCGAATCCCCTCTTTACGTTTACCACTTTTGGGGTGTAACATGTTTTTCTTATAAACTTACACATGAACTTTATACATAAATGCACAAACATTCCTATAACATGCTTGTATACGTGATTACTTGATACATTGAACTTGGGTTTATTTCATCTTGTTAGACTTATCATTAGCTTCGATCGAGCCTATCCTTGACACATATAGCGCTATAGGAATAACGCACCGCCCGTAGACTTGAGGTTATGTCTTGAGCTTATTGCATTTCATCATTGGTTTGATATGTTAGACACATGCCGAATTTAATGTTTATCTTGTATCATATGCTTACTATGAGGAATTGTTTAATCATCTTTTTATGCTATGTATGTATCAAACTTGTATACTCGCCTTTGCTTTTGCATTGAACTTTATTTTAAACATGTTACAGGTTGAGGATGACGATTGCTATGAAATGAAGTAGCGTTGATGCCTAGATACTCATTTAGACGTGTTAGGTTTAAATGTTGTATAAAATTTTGTTAATGTTATGTTTTAAACTTGTTGTTATTTGAAATTCCATGTAATGTTTGACAATTATTCTATGAAATGAAAAACGGTTTATCTAAATATTGTCACAAAATAGTGTTATGAAGTCTCTTGCAATCTTTTTCGTCCCGCTCCGATGATTCCGCCATTGGTTGGGGTGTGACAGATTGGTATCAGAGCCATAACTATAGGGAATTAGGTAGAATTGCCATGTTCGACCTAGTCTATAGTAGGAACCATGTTTTGACCATTCTTGTTTCATGCTTAAAATGTTATGCTTCCTACCTTGCTTCTTTTCTCTTCTTTTGGTCTTAATATTTACATAATGTCTTTCCTAAGACATTTTACACAATACACTTGAAGACTTGAAGACACTCTTTATACAAAAGAGACGAGTTTACCAAAATAGGCGTGAAACCCACAATTTGGTGAACGACTCTCATCCCGCTTATACTTTCTTTTTGCACGAAGTTATGCCATTAAGCTAGGAGTGAAATCCACATCTTAATGGTAAATTTCCAACTCAAACTCTAGTGGACCCTCGTCAAAGTGTTGAAATTATATTTTGACCCGACGAGTACCAACCACATTAGGGTACGAAATCGTCAAGTTAGGGGTGAAACCCGCACCTTGTCGATTAAGTCCCGTTCCTCGATTTTCGATCTTGCCAAAGTTTCGATTGTTTCGATCGATTAGAGACGTGTAGTAACTGGAAGGGTAAGATACCATTAATCGCTTCTCGACGAGAGTATCTTACCTATAGGCCAAAGCATGTTTCTCTAATTTCAAAGGACTTTCGATTCACTTTGGAATAGTCGACGTTTCTCTACCCGAAACAATCCTATGTTTTATGAGCCTCTCTTTTATGTTATTCATTTTATATGTGATTTTTATACTTGTTACCTCGTTCATTTCAAAACTGTTATACAATTCGTACGTCTCGCGCAATCAAAAACAATAATAATTCTCGAGAACAAACTAAATTTATACTCTTTTAGGCATTCATACATGTTTATACTTGTTGAATACTTGTCGAATACATGCGAATTATGTGAATTTTACGTGATACTTGAACACTTACATGCTTATACATGCAAAAACATTGTTTTAAAATTTATGACCAAGTCTCATCCTTTCTTTTCTTTCGAACTTCTAGATGACTTCTTCAAGCTCAACCGAAAAGACCAAGTCCAAGAAGGGTTCCCGCCCAGGCGCAAAACGCCAATGATGTCATTACTGGTACGTTTCTTGTGAACCATGTTTATGCTTCTTGTCTATTTGATACTGGAACTGATAAAAGTTTTGTGTCGTTAGAATTCGAACCTTTGCTTAAGTGTAAACGCTCTAAGTTGCCAAGATCTTTAGCTGTCGAAGTCGCTGATGGTAAATCCGTCACTGTCGATTCCGTTCTTTCTAAGTGTTCTTTGATCCTTAATGATCATTCGTTTCACATCGACCTCATACCTATGCAAATGGGTAGTTTCGACATCATAGTAGGTATGGACTGGCTTAGGCGAGTTCGTGCTGAAGTTGTTTGCTCTGAGAAGTTTATTCGTCTTCCTCTCCCGAATGGTGATTCCTTGCATGTCTATGGTGAGAAACCTTCTCAAGGTCTCAAGCTCATGTCGTGCATTCAAGCGAACAAGTGCTTACACAAGGGCACTTTCGCCTTTCTTGCCCACATTATGGAAAAGAAGGATAAAGGCCCGAGCATAAGAGATGTTCCTGTCATACGTGACTTTCCTGAAGTGTTTCCCGACGATCTTCCTGGTCCGCCTCCTGCTCGTTCTGTCGACTTTCGAATCGATTTAGTGCCTGGTGCTACGCCTGTCGCTAAGTCTCCTTACCGTTAGCACCCTCTGAGATGCAAGAGCTTTCGAGCCAACTTCAAGAGCTTCTTGATAAAGGCTTTATATGTCCTAGTACATCTCCTTGGGGCGCTCACATTCTATTCGTCAAAAAGAAAGATGGGTCATTCCGTATATGTATTGACTATCGTGAGCTCAACAAGCTTACTGTCAAGAACGGATACCCACTTCCTCGTATCGACGACCTCTTCGATCAATTGCAAGGCGCGACCTGCTTTTCAAAGATCGATCTTCATTCTAGGTATCATCAACTTCGAGTCCTCGAAGAAGATATACCTAAAACCGCCTTTCGTACGCGATATGGTCACTATGAGTTCGTGGTCATGCCCTTTGGGTTGACCAACGCACCTGCTGTTTTCATGGATTTGATAAACCGCGTGTGCAAAGAATACTTGGACCGTTTCGTGATCGTTTTCATCGACGATATTCTTATCTATTCCAAGACACAAGGAGAGCATGAGCGACACTTGCGTCTTATCCTTCAGCTTCTTTATACTGAACGTCTATACGCCAAATTCTCCAAATGCGAATTTTGGTTAAAAGAGGTTCAATTCCTTGGTCATACTGTCAACGAACTGGGTATTCACATTGACCCCGCTAAAATTGAAGCTGTGAAGAATTGGATCGCACCTAAATCTCCGTCTGAAATTCGTTCTGTTAGGATCTGAGTTTCTTTTTTATTGTGTTTTTGTTTAAGAAATGATGAAGATGAACAAGTAATGCAGCGGAATTATAATGGAAATAAACTTTGCACACAATCAAACAGGAGAAATGCTTTTAACACACAAGTTTAACATTAAACTGAATGCTTGAATTTATTCTAATCACCGATTACAATATCCATGCATGTAACAAACTCCCCCTCAGCCTGAGCTCACAATGTTTGTTCGTACAGGAAGAAAAGTGATGAAGAGCTAATAGAACAGTACAGGGTACTGTTCTATTTATAGGCACGCTCAAACCACTGTGGCATCTTTGCTGACGTCACCATGAAAGTGACATCTAACCTCCTAACAAACTCTAACAACTGATCTAATACAAACACTGCTATGCTAACTACTGATTACAATACATTACATAAGAAAGACTAAACTACTGCTTTATCCTTCCACTGTTGTGACTCTAGCAGTACTTGATATCTTCAGCAGTGCTTGACCCATAGCAGTAGATTGATCAACAGGGCTTTAGTCTTCATCAGTCTTTAACTTGATCAGCAGTTGTTCTAAAGGATCAGTGGATGGAGGTTATCAGATGTTGAAACCACTTTCAAGGGGAAAGAATGTAAACATAACATCTGCTTATTTTGGATCCACTGCTCTGATCCAGTTTTGGCTTTAATTATCTGTTCCTCTGATAGGGTTCAATCCCAACAATCTCCGCCTGGAACAGATAATGCCAAAACCCTTCATTATTGTAGATCTTTATTGTCTCATCAGCAGTTCCCTTATCTGACCTTTAAGTTGTAACTCAAAGTCTAGGGCATCTGTATCATCTTCATCCCTACAAAGTGTAAGATCAAGAAGATCCTGCAGATCTTCAACACTTAGGCCTAGTACTTGTTCCCTTGATATTTTCTTCACTTCTCCACTGGATTTGATCAGGGTCAATATGTGGGTCTGTTTGTCAGTTTTCCACTTTAGTATTTTTGAATCCAGTGGGTTTCATGGGAGATTTTTATTTATGATGAGTTGGGAGATGGTGGCCTGGTGATAACTGGCTGAGCAGTGCTTTGAGCTTGAGCAAGTTCAGGCATATCAGCTATCATATCTTTGAGGACCATTTTTATAATTTCATCACCTGCTGCTATATCCTCTGCTGTTTCTACATCCATCTATTTTTGCCTCCTTCTTTGATAAAGGATGGCACCAGGTGGAGCAGTGGCTTTCCTGACTTGCAGTTTTGGTGGTCTTGTTGAAACCACTGCTTCAGGATAGTCTGGTTTTTGTTGGATTTTTGGATTTGTCTTTCTTAGTTCTTTCAGCCTTTTGTAGCTGGCCCTGACTTTGTCTTCTTTCCACCTTGTCACCTGATTTCTAGACCCAAAATCAGCAGTGATTAATTTCTCTTTCATTCTCTTGAGCTCTAGCACCTTGTCTGGTACATTCTTCAAGTACTTTGACCAAACAGGAGGAGTGTGCTTGACTTTGTCTTTATTCATTTTCTCAATTCTCTCCAACTCCTCTTTGAGCTCACCCACTGTCCATTCTTTATATTGAGCTTTGTCACCTTTGTACCTTTTGAAGGCCATAATGTGCTCAACATAATGTTTCTTTAAGGTTTCATCATCTCTTTCAGACAACTGCTGACATAGATTCTTTGCAAACCTTTCCAAGGTACTGACTTGAGAAAGCAGGAATTGATAATGTCTTTGTATTTCCATGTCAGATTTTCCATGGGTGTTTCTTTTTGAAATATCCTCAGCCTGTAGAGCCTTTATCTTCAAGTACTCTTCAATATTGTTTGGCCTTGGATATCCTTGGACAGATGGTAGATTCCTTTTAGCAGGGTCATCTTCAGCATAAAAAGATATGATTTCTTCTCTGACTGCTATAAGTTCCAAAGGAAATTGGACACCTGCAGGAGTGATAGCAGTGTTTGGTTGTTGTACTTGGACTGAAGAGAGAGGAACAGGGTTTGGTATAGTAACAAGTGACAAAGGTTGTGAAGTTGTTTGTGGTGGTGAAGGGTCATCATTGAGTATCATCCTTCTCCTTTTGGGTTTAGTAGAGGCTGGTGGTGTTTTAGATGGTTCAGTGGTGGTGATTTGAGTGGTGGTTATTGTAGTGGAAGTGATTGAAGTGGAAGGTTGTTGACTAACAGTTGTTGAAACAACTGGTGTTTCAACCACTGTTGTCATTACAACTGATGATGTGTCATCAGCTGTCTTCTGCTTTTTGGCAGGAGGTGATGGTGGTTTTGTAGTTGTTTTTGGTGGTGAGGTGGTTTTTGGTGGTGATGGAATTTTTGGTGGGGCAGTGGTTGAAATGGGAGCAGTTGTTGTAGTTGAAGTGGTGGTTTTTGGTTTAACAACTGCTGAAACCACTGAAGTACCAATGGTTGTTGATACAGCACGTGTTACAACAGCTGTTTGGGTGGAAGATTGATGTGTGAGGTTTTCGGTAGGTTTGGGAGTTTGCTTTGTGGGTCTGGATGGTATGTGTTTGGGTTTCCTCACTTTTCTAGTGGGATTCTTTCCTTTTAGCTCAGGATTTTTATCATCCTTGGGCTCAGAAATACCCTGCTCATTCAGCTCCATAAAAGCTCTTTTCTCCTGTTCCCACCTGGATTTATCCTTAGCCTCTTTATCCCTTTTTACACTTGCTTTTGCTTCAGCAAGTGCATTTGTGGTCACATCAATCTTTTTGGTTCCATCTGGCAAGGGAATGTCTTCAAGCATGCTTGATTTATCTGGTTCAATGTAGAGGCCATCTTCATACCCTTTCTTTTTGAACTGCTTTAATTTCTCCCCCTTTTTGGCATTATCTGTTGGAGGGTTATCCACAAAGATAACAGTGGGAGGTGTAGTGCCAGTGGTGTTCAGCAAATGGGCCTTTATAGCCTTGATATCAGCCTCGGTGTCTTTAAACCTTGACTCCATGAGATTTCTGATCTTTTGAACTTGAATCTCATGCTGCTGATCAGCTAATTCTCTTTTATGTTGGAGCAGTGGTTGAAATAAACTCCACAGCTCATCTGTTGAAGGAGCAGATGATGGAGCAGCTGTTGGAGTTGGTGTAGCAGTGGGTTGTAACTTTCAACAACTGTTGCAGCATGTCTTTGATTTCTGCAACAGAAGTGTCCAGTTTATCAACTCTAGCCGTCAATTCTTGGTACATTAAACCATCACCCAACTTAATGGGATCATCTGATTTCCCACATTCAGTGGTTGTAACAGTGGTTGACTCAGGGAATGTATTCTAAAAGTCATCCACTGATGCCCCTTTTTCTTGGAACTGGGGACTTCTTTCTTCAAATTAAGAAACACTTTTTAGTGAACCAGTGAATACTGGATACACAAGAGTTCCCAGAGAAGAAATTGCCTCCAAGGAAGTCTTATTGATGTAACCACTGTCCAAATGCAAACCAGTGGGTTCAGCACTTGTCGTGGCTGCTTCACTTGAACTACCACCAAGAGTTACTTGTAACTCAAGGGGTGTAACCTCCTCAGGTGTTGTTGGTGGGTTAGCAATGACTGAAACACCAGACCCAGTCACTTGTTGAGGTATGTTCTCATTGACAGGTGATTGAGAAGGACTGGTGTGTCTGGTTTAAATTAAGAGCATCAAACAATAGCTTTGTTTGTGGGGGAATTGTGGCAGTGAGTATGGGTGTAGAAAGTGAATTTGCCCCAGGCAGTGGGCTGTGGATGATGGAAGCAAGTGATTCCAGAGCATCATATTGTGGTGTCCCCATTCTTACAACCTGTTCTTTTTTAGAAGAAGCAGGAGGAGTTTCAGGCATGGGTTGAGATCTTTCTACCATCTGCTGTGAGGAAGTAGCAGCAGTGGTTTCTTGTGACTTTTGTGTTGTCACTGGCAGTTGCTCTGGGATCTCATCTTCCAGAGTTGCCTTTTTGTAGGTTTGGGGGGCTTTTGTGTTTTCTTTTGTCTTGGTTTTCTGGTGGTTTTAGGTGTGGGTTTCACAGCAGTTGTTTTACTGCTGTGATCACCTAGAGCAGTGGGCTCAGCAGCAGGTGCCTGAGGAGCAGTGGTAGCTGCTAAATTCTGCTCAGGAGCCTCTGCTTTTGTTTTGGAAGGTTTTTCTAATCTTGTAAAAGTTTCAGCAGTTAGGCTGTTTATTTGAAAAGAATCACCTTGGGTGATCACATGAGCATCATCTTTTCCAAATTTCTTTTGAAAATAAAAGCTCAAAAACCTTGGAAACAGTAAAAATGCTTTATTAGTGACATTTTTGACCAAGTCATCAAAGATCTCCTGGGAATAGTTAAAAATTTCATTCTGTAAAATAGCATAACCCAGGTATTGGATCTTTAATGGTATTTCGTTAAAAGCAGTTGTTTTATTTGAGAAACACATCAAGAGGGTATGGACTAAAAATCTTGTTGCAGGAGGAAAGTTACCCTTTTGTAAGGTATCCCTTCTCATTTATTCTGCATACCCCCTTTTAAGAAAATCAGTTTGATATTCGCTTTTAGGAAAAGAAGTTTTTCGAATACCTCTGAGATGGATTGTGGTGTGATTTTGACTGTTTTACCCTTTAGAGAGGAATTAATGGCTATGATGTCCTCACCTTGAGTTTCAAGAGTAGCATTTTTTCCAAAATTCTCTCTGGGTTTCAGGTAAATCGGAGCATCTGCAGTCAACAAAGTTTTGTACTTTGAAGACGAAAGAGCATCAATGATGGAATTGTAGGTTTCAGTTTGAGTGGGTTTTGTGAGTAGACCCAAGTAATTGTGAGGAGCTTTGTATGGAAGTTCGATGGCTTTTTCAGTGGGTTTTTCAGATGATGAAGACTTTGATTTTGTCATTTTGAAGAAGAAAGATGATGAATGAATTGAGAGAAATGGATGATAACTGCTTTGAGAAAGGAATTTGTGAATTCGATTTGACAGTAAAAACCCTGTTTGGGGGTTTTGTTCAGGGTTTTATAGTGGAAAAAGTGAATGCTGACATGGCAGCGGTTACAAAATATCTGACCGCTATGTACTGTCCATGTGCCAATCCCTGATGAATTGAAGGACAAGTGTTTTATGAAAACCACTGATGGAACAAGGTCAGTGGTTGCAATGGTTATAATGGAAACAGTGGGTGACTTTCACTATCAGTGGATAGCTTATCAGTGGTTAAAACACTGATTTTGAACAACAGTGATTACCAAGAAAATGAAGGAACATGGGTTGACTTTCAGCAGTGGACAGATTTTTAAGCAGAACAGATGTTTGAAACAAAGCAGTGGTTGTGGCAGACTTTTAAGGATTTAATGAAAAATTCATTTTTAAGGATGGAATTTTGATTTTCTGAAAACATTTTAATGCTTTTATTCATAGAAAAACATGATTTTGCCTGTTATTCCATGTTCAGCATGCCAATCCTAGAGATCAAGCTTTCAAAGGTGGATGTGTCTAATGCTTTGGTTAGCACATCTGCCAGCTGATCTTTAGTTGGAACATTGTGCAGAGAAATCAAACCTTTTTCATAGCAATCCCTCACAAAGTGATGTCTGATATCAATGTGCTTGGTGGTTGAATGGGAAACTGGATTTTTGATGATATTTTATGTTGCCTGACTGTCCAACATGAGAGGTGTCTTTAGGGCAGCGATACCAAAATCCAGCAACTGATTTTGAAGCCAAAGAAGTTGGGATGTACAGCTTGCAGCAGCTATATACTCTGCCTCAACAGTGGATGTGGAAACAGCTGCTTGCTTTTTGCTTTGCCAAGACACTAATAATTGCCTAGGAATTGGCACCCTCCATAAGTGGACTTCCTTGTCTTGTCACATCCAGCAAAGTCATTGTCTGAGAAACCTGAAAGCTTGATATTTCCATCAGCTGGATACCAGATACCAAGTGTGGGAGCACCTTTTAAGTATCTGAATATCCTTTTTATAGCAATAAGATTTGACTTTCTAGGGGCTGATTGGGATCTTGCACAAACACATGTTGCAAACGTGATGTCTGGCCTAGATGCAGTTAGGTACAATAAAGACCCAATCATGCTTCTATATAAAGTTTGATCAACCAAATCATCCTTTTCATCAGACATGACTATCTTATTTGTTGCAATGGGTGTACTGCATGGCTTACAATCATCCATCTCAAATTTCTTTAAAAGTTCTTTGGCATATTTGCCTTGATGGATAAAAGTGCCATTTTTCAGTCGCCTTACTTGGAGACCAAGAAAGCACTGGAGTTCACCCATTGCACTCATCTCAAACTCAACTGTCATGAGTTTCCTAAACTCTTCACACATTTTATTACATGTGCTTTCAAAAATGATGTCATCCACATAAATCTGGACAATCATCAAGTCTTTCCCTCTCCATTTCAAAAACAATGTTTTATCTATTTTACCTCTTGTGAAACCAATGGAAAGTAGAAAGGTGGAAAGAGTTTCATACCAGGCTCTTGGTGCTTGTTTCAAGCCATACAAAGCTTTATTTAGCTTGTAGACATGATTTGGATTAAATGGATCCTCAAAGCCTGGAGGTTGACAAACATATACCTCTTCTTGAATCTTACCATAGAGGAATGCACATTTGATATCCATTTGATACACCTTGATGTTGTGGTTGACAGCAAAGGCCAGGAATAATCTGATAGCTTCTAATCTTGCTACAGGGGTAAATTTTCATCATAATCAATGCCCTCTTCCTGTCTGAACCCTTGAACCACAAGCCTGGTTTATTCTTGACAACAATACCCCTTTCATCAGTTTTATTTTTGAAGACCCACTTTGTGCCAATAGGACTCACACCCTCTGGCAGTGGTACAAGCTCCCAAACTTGTTGTCTTCTAAACTGTTGGAGCTCCTCTTGCATGGCTTCTACCCAGCTGTTGTCTTTTAGTGCCTCTTGGTACTTGACTGGCTGATGGAGAGATAGGAAACCAGCAAAAAGACAAATGTATTGGGATTGACTTCTTGTGAGCACCCCTTCATTGATGTTGCCAATGATTGGGCCAGGTGGATGAGATTTCAAGAAGATAAGATCTCCTTGGTATGGAACAATGGCATTAAGTGGGGAAGGCTGCAGATGCGAATCATCTGAGCTAACCACTACTGGTGACTTTGATGATCCAGTAGTGGCTTCAAAAGGTGGTGGAATAGGAGGTAATGGTGTGGACACATGCTGACTTTTATCCACTGTTTGGGGACTTTTGTCAACAGTGTTTGATGATGTGGAAGCAGGGGTTGATGGGCTACTATGGTCAACAACTGTTGAGGTAGCAGTGGTTGAACTATGACAGCTATTTTGAACATCTGCTGCTCTACCATTTGATGTAGACTTTTGTTGTGGAATGATGATTTCATATCCATAGTCTGATGGAGAATTTTCTGATGGACCTGCATTGTTAGACTTGACAGCAACACTTTCAAATGTGAATTTATCAAGATCAAATAAATCTGCAGGATTTGCTGGGATTTTCGTTGATGAAAGTTCATTGAACTTTACATTAAAAGTCTCTTCCACTGTCTTAGTCCTTGCGTTAAACACTTTGTAGGCCTTAGCAGTGGTTGAGTATCCCAGATGATAACCACAATCAATTTTAGCTGCAAACTTTGAGATAGAATCTTTTAAGTTTAAAATGAAACATGGGCAGCCAAAAACTTTGAAATATGAAATCAATGGCTTTATTTTATACAACAGTTCATAAGCAGTCTTTTGGTGTCTAAGGTTGATTAAAACTATGTTTTGGACATAGCAAGCAGTATTTACTGCCTCTGCCCAAAACGTTAATGGCAAATCTGAATCTGCAAGCATGGTTCTGGCAGCCTCAATCAAAGTTCTGTTCTTTCTCTCAACAACCCCATTTTGCTCTGGTGTTCTTGGAATGTTGTACTGCCTTACAATTCCTTTTGACACACATAAATCATCTAACTCCTTATTTTTGAACTCTGTGCCATTGTCACTCCTAAAGATTTTTACTGGAAGATCAAACTGCTTTTCAACCTGTGTAACAAAGTCTTGCAGAATGCCTGCAGTCTCATCTTTGGAATGTAAAAAAAAGGTCCATGTAAACCTAGAAAACTCATCAACAATAACCAAACAATATATTTTCTTCTTAAGACTCATGACTTTAACTGGGCCAAACAAATCCATATGGAGCATTTGCAGACACTTGGTTGTTTTAGACTCTTCAATTGATTTGTATGAGCTTTTATGTTGTTTTCCTTTTAGGCAGGAAACACAATGCTCAGGACATGTGAGCAGTTTTTGAGGTAAACCTCTTACTAACTGTTGGTGCACTTGTGTCTGTACTTTGTCTGTATTTCGTCATGATACAAAACGATGTCTTATGTTAGTCTGGGTTACGTCTGAGTTTGTTACAATGTGCGGTCAATGTAAGTTTGACCAAGTCAACCATCCTCCTGGTTTGACTTGGCAAAACAGTTAGCACATTGGTTGAAAGATGGATGTGTCGAAGGATAGATCATCGAAGGATAGTTTATATCCTTCGATGATGAGCTCGAAAGATAGACATCGAAAGATAGACCACGAAGGATATCATCCTTCGTGGTGTAGGTGATCTTTCGATGGGCTTTCTGGTCGACAGATGATCTGTCGATCAATCTGTCTGATCCTTCGACCAGACCTGCTGTGTCGGGTATATATACCCATGTGTTGTGTTCAGTTCGATAGATTAGGCAAGAGAAACAGAGAGAGCATTCTGTTGAGAGCACACACACGAGAGAACTTTGAGAGTTTGCAGAATACATCTGTGAACATTGGACTTGTAACCGAACCTTTCATACGCATTAATACAAGTGGTGTTAATCGTTGAATGTTGTGTGTTGTGTTTGTGCTTATTCTCGTATAAAGTCTCGGTTGCATGCTAGCTTGGATTCCGCACTCGCTAGTGTGTTAATACAACAAGGATAAGGTTTGACCTCGTCACGAAGAGGGACCTACAAGTGGTATCAGAGCTTTGGCTCTTTTCCTTGTTAAAACCGAGTGTTTTAGAGTGTTTCGGTTTTTTTTGAAGTTCATAATTTTCTGGGTTGTGTTCTTCATATCTTCAAGTGCTCTTCAAAGTTTTATGTATTTTGATCTTGGTTATTTATTTTCGAAAGTTGTTTGTGCATTGGGAAGGGTTAAGTGTTTAAAATAATCATACAAAATCTGTTTTTGCAGAAAAGCATGGTCTGACCATACTTTCTGCCGAAAGATTTACCAACCCATCACCTTTTTCACCAACCCGTCTCACTTTGTCAACTGTGTCAGACAAGATCGATAGATATCCTTCGAAGTCGAAAGTTCATCTTTCGATCAAGGGAGGTTCGATAGATAATCATCTTTCGAACCAAGGAATCTTCTCGAAACATACATCTTTCGGTCTTCTGTTCTTTTTCGAAAGACTAGGATCCTTCGACTGGGGATTCTTTCGAAATCATCTTTCGGTCTACAGTTCATTTTCGAAGGATAAGGATCCTTCGTTGGAGAATCTTTCGAAAACATTGTTCGAAACTCAACAGTGATCTTTCGAACTCTGTTGATCTTTCGAACAGGTGTTGATCTTTCGATCCTTGTCTGTTTATAATTAACAGTTTGTGTTTTTAAGGTCTTTCGATCAAGGATCTTTCGGTTGTTTGGTTATCATTCGAAATCTTAATATAGTTTGTGAAAATTATTTTTTTTTAAAATCAATTTTCACTTAATATATTAATTTTTATAAAATGGGAACAAACGGTGAATGGTGGACTCAATTGACCTCGACTTCACAATCATCAGTTAAACAACCTGAGCCAGAGTTCGACAAAACTGCATGGATGCGAGCTTGTGCCCCACCTCAAGCTGCAATGATAACTGCAAATCAATGGGCATTGGTCACAAATCAAAACAGCAGCATTCAATCTATGATGCAGAACGACAGTGAAACTGGTACAAGCACAAAACCGCCAAAGTTGAATCACATCAATGATTGGGGATGGTGGAAAGAAAGGCTGAAAACTTATGTTCAGGGGCAAGGTCAAGATCTATGGATGTGCTTCTTCACCGCATTTGAAAATGAGTTGGAAGTTGCAGGATCTAATCCACAAACTTACAGCACTTTGTCTGATGAAGATAAGAAGAAAATTGAGTTAGAAAAGAAGGCATTCATGATTCTCACACAAGCTCTTCACAAAGACATTTACCACCAGTTTGTTTACTGCACGACAACTAAAAGCTTGTGGGATATGCTCACGTTACGATGTGAAGGAAATGCTCAATCAAGAAAGATCAAGCAAGATTTACTGAAGAAAGAGTTTGAAGGATTCACGTGTATGGAGAATGAGACTTTGGGAGAATTGTCTACAAGGTTCCATCACTTGATGAGCGAGATGTTTGCTTTTAAAGTCAATGCCACTCCACAAGAAATAGTGAAGAGATTTGCTGATAGCTTACCAGCAAAGTGGAGCAGTTATCTTGAAATTCTCAAAGAAACTGGTGTATTAGATACAATCACCATTTATGATTTAATTCAAAAATTGGAGAACAAGGATGTAGAAGAAAAACTGAAGGCAAAAAGAACACTCACTCCTCAAAGTCCAGAAATGTACTTTGGGATTGCAGGAGGCATCAGTGGAGAAAAACCAGCTTCTCAACACGCGAAGCTTCAAACAGCTTTCGTCTCAAACACTGGTCCATCAACAACAGAACAGTTTGATCCTTCAGCATACTTGATGTATCCAAGATCAGATGTGAAACCGACAGCTCCTCAGCAGCAACAACCGCAACAGCAAGGGTTTTATGGAAGCTCTTCAAACATTCATGCCACTTCCAATCCAAACACTGTCAGATTAGACACTTCAAATTTTTCCAAAGTCAGTGTTGAAATAGCCAAGGAGCATATGGAGATGTTGAATACCTTGGTTAGTGCTTATTGTGGATTGATCGCAGGTCAGATTGGGAATATCAATCTAACCAATGAAGATTATCAGCAAGTGGATAGAGATGAGTTTGAAATGATGGATATTAAATGGGCTCTTGCTAGTGCCATTCGAAGAGCGAAGGAGTTTATGGAAAGAACGGGGAGAACCAACTTGGAAAGCAAGAAAGACACCAAGTATGGGTTCGACAAGCAAGCTGTAACATGCTTTAACTGTGGTGAACGCGGTCATTTCAAAAGGGAATGCACAAGACCAGCTCAGCATGGAAACCAAAACCCCTTCAGAAATCAAGGCAACCAGCAGAACCAAAACAGGAACAATGTTCGTACGTTGATACCTGTTAACAACCAAGGCCAAGCAGGGTCGTCAAATGCCAACCGGGGACTCGTGGTTCAAATAGATGAAGGTTGTGATTGGTCGCTTCAGCTGGGTGAAGGAGGAAATGGTGGAACAGCATGTTATGCTAAAGTGACTGAGAAGGTGGTAGAACCCGCGTCTGCTGGTGAATCTTCAGAAGATGAAGATAGTTCGGGTTATAGTGGGAGCACAGATGGGGAATCACTTGATGCTGGTGATTTATCAAGTGATGCTTTAGATTTGAAGGTTGATGAACTCTTGGCTGAAGCTGAAGTATTATGCAAGAGGAGATCTATTCTATGCCAGAAATCTGCTGGAACTTCCGAGAAGCTTGCTAAGTTCTTCTCTGAAGATGGATCTTTTTCTTTCCATTCAGCCTTTACGGCTAATGTCGACAGTTCATCAGGCCAGGTAAGTGTCGATGAACCCACTGTAGTTAACTGTGAAAATTGTGATAGTTTAAAGGTTAAATATGCTGAACAGGAAAGTAAATTTGAAGTCACACACAAACACAATCAAGAATTGATTGTAGATCTTTCCAAAGCAACTGAAGCTAACTTGTTTTTAACCAGAAATGAAAAGGAGTTTAAGGCAACAATTGCGTCTCTAAAACATGATGTTTCTGAATTACAAAGGGCTGTTTTGAGAAAACAACATGTTAACAATGATTTAATTGACACAATTGAAAAGCAAATGGTTGAGTTAGCAACAGCTAGATGTGAATGTGAGACAATCAAGCAGAAATTGGAAAGCTATTCCAATTCCCGCTATGTTTTGGATCACATTATTGATGTTCAGAAGAAAAAGGGGGATAGGAAGTGTAATGGATTTAAATCATGTCCTCCTCCAATGAATCACAATTACTCCAAATTGCCTGATGACGAGGATATGCCCCGTTTTGAACCTACTGTGCCACTCAATCTAGATGATTTTGCAGCAGGCCTCGGGTTCACAACTGGTACATCATCCTCGGGTGAATCTGAAACTGAATCTGAATCTGAGAATGTGACAGATTCATCATGTGTTAAGGAACAGAGTCCTCCAACTGTTGAGGATGCTGATTCTTCGGATGATGAATCTGAAGTAATTGTGAAACAACAGTCTAACTCGGTTACAACGGATATTCCAATCGAGAATCACATCCTGTGTGATCCACCAGTGGAACCGAGTAAGACTGAAATGTCAAAAGGAATGGAGTCCCTTGTCTCTAGTTGTGAAGGGAGTAACTTGTTGTACACGCTCAAAGGAGATGATAAGATCTACTCTAACAAAGATTTTCCAATTAAAAATGTAAATCAAGATTTAATTGAGCAAATTTTTGAAGGATGTATTGATAAGTTTTTGGGAAACAAAAGTGGCAAAGTCACCGTCACTCAATGTGATCCAATTCCGTGTGAACAAGTTAGAAAACAATACGGAAACCAAAAACAATCAACTGAGCGAAAACAACAAGTTAATTCTGAAAAAGGGAAGGTACAGGGGAAGAAAGCTCAGAATAAGAATGTTCAAGCACCTAAAGTTCAGCAGCAAAAGGTGCAAAACAAAAGAGCCCCCGTTAAGAAAAGAGAACAGAAGGTGAACTTTGTTGGATCAAAGGGTACAGATAAACTGGAAACATTTCAGAATAAATCTAACATTGATTTTGTAAAACAAGTTAGAATTTTAAAACGAAATGAACAGAATAATTACACCCAACACACCAACGGATGTGATTTAGGTCCAAGCACGTCTAGATCACAAAGTTCATGGTCTGGTTCTTCGTCTGGTCATCAACATGCTTCTCCGAGGTTTGTAGAGCGGAGAATGTGCTTTGAGTGTGGCACAATTGGGCATATTGTAAGATACTGCCCATACCTGCAAAAGTTGAAGACAAAAACAAGTGCTCCCCAAGAAACCAATTACCAAAAACGATCATTTTCCCCGAAACAAGACCCACGTGTCTTGAAAGAAAAGGAAAAGAAGTTAAAACAAAAGAATCAAAAGGTAATTGAGAAGGCCTTAAAATCTGAGGTCAAAGAAGAAAAACCTGTTCAAGCAAAACCTAAATCGGTAAAACCAGTAAATGCTAAAACAATTAATGCAAATACTGGTAAAGCACAAACAGCTTGGAAGCAAAAACAGGTAATTCAATCAGGGGGAGCACCACAGGTTCTTTTTCCTAATCATCGAGTGATTGAAATCACTTACCTTGATGATCAAGGACGACCCAAGTCCACAAAGGCTTGGGTCCCCCTCTCCAACTAATTTTTGAGAAAGCGTGCAGGATATTCCAGGAGGAACTTTCGATAGTCGTAAGATTGTTGATAGTGGAGCATCCTTGCACAAGTTAGGCGACAGAAGAAATTGTTGCCTTTGATGGAGATGAGGAGAAAAGGGAAACAGAAATGTCTGATGAAAGAGATTTAAAAGCTTCGACAAAATGAAAATCATTTCCAAATGAGAATGTTCAAGGCTTTGATCGGGTCCCCGGGATAGATACAAATCAAAATGTACGCACCTGCAACACGTCTGAAGTTCAACAATCTACAAGATGAATGTGCAGTGTACATTTCTTCGTGGTGTGATTGAAGAAAATGTGTTTGTTGAACAAACCAACCAGGTGTGCGGACGCCTTGGCATGGGTTGAACAACCGCACACTACTTCTGAAAGAGAAAGACAAGACCTTCGCTGGTGCAATGTGGAAGACCAGCCGAAACCAAAGGTTTTTGATCTTGTTGCTGTGAAGGGATTTCAGTAGCTACAAATCGACTTTGAAATCCACACCGGGTGGATATCCAGTTTGGGAGAGCTCTCAGATTTCTTGCAATGCACGAGGCAGTTGCAGGATACGGTTTTAAATTTCTAATCTCTCATATACTTGTCGATATTTAAGCTGCTTTGTGAATTATTATCTCGTTCAGCACTCTTTGGCCAGACAATGTTGTCATGGTCCGCACCGCTTACCGACATGCCAACTGATTTTTCCTAAATTTTGCTAAATCATTTCTGATTAAAACTTAATTTTGGTAAACGGCATTGAGGTAAAACATGAGTTAACCAACATCGGAAAATCATTTTTGTAAATACCTTTGTGTTTTAATTCTATCTTAGTTTGTTGATTTTAGGGGGAGTAAATCCAAATTTGAAAATTCAAAAACATCGAAAAATTTCAAAAAGCGCAAAAACATTGGAAAAACAAAAATGAGTTTCCTGGCGAGAAAAAGAGAAAATGATAGTAGATCAGTGGTCTGTCTAAATCCTTTTAAACTGAAATGCAAAATGAAAAGCGATAAGCAGCTCTATATAAGATGTATCGGTAGGCTCACAATCATTTTAAAGTGTGCAGGGTGATATAAACTTAAATCCGACTGAAGATTGGGTGGGAACCATTCATTGGCATATGGTCTTAGTACCGAAATTTCGTTTGAGAGATTGCCGAGGTTCTGAGATATTCGGTCTTTATGCTGCTTATCATCTGGGTATCATGGTTGTATCTTTTACCGAAAAATAACGGGGACGCAAGTCTAGATCTTCCATGATACCATACATACGTGTACATATTGCATTCGACCTCAATAAGTGATAAACAATCACATGTCCAAACAAATAAGTGATAATATATCACAAATTCTTTCCGGGTGTCAAGTTCGTCTCTCTGCTGTACGAAAGTACTGACCTGTTCACGAACTTGCTCTTGTGCCCTCATGCATCGAAAATCAAGTTCCTCATCAATAAGTGATTATATCACACAGGGCTTGTTTTCAAATTCAAAATAAGTGAGAATCTCACATCATATACGGTCAAACAGATGATAATCGGTATACTCACCGGTAAGATGAACCCTCGTGCATACCTTGATACGGGAATGTGTCGTGATGTGGATGAACACCGGTCGGTAAGTATAAATCATACCTTAACGTATCCCCTCGCCTTGATTACAAATGATCAGTTGAGCTTATGTGGACAACAATACCGATAATTGTTATAGGATGCTTATCTTAATGTTAACTAATTGAACAACAAGAGCGTTTTGGACATGACCGTACACTGATATGATTCTCTTACCCTCGAAACTCGCAAAAAGAATGTCTGTAAATATTTATTTAATGTTTTCAATGCATCTTTGTATATATTTGTTTTATTGTTTTCCATCTTTACATTTGAAAAATGAAAATTTCAAAAAGATTTTAGGTGTGTTTTAATTTAAACTTTATAAAATCCAAAAAGATTTTTCTTCAAGTTTATTTTTGATTGACCGATGTTGGAACTCGAGTCTATCCTACCCAAAATCCTGATCGTAAGCTGGAAAACAATTGCATCTTCATAAACAGTCGAAGTTAACGAGTTTTGAAAGTTAAAGGATTAAAATGAATATTTTTCTAAACTTTCAAACTGCTGTCGGTTGGTGTTTGATTGAGATTTGATCTCATATGTGTCATTAGTTTAAATGTTAACTATATTCCAAGCGGTTGTTCTCATTATGTGTTTAGCTTTCTTGCATGTGCAGATGCTAAAGGCTAGGAGAACATGTTCGATGAAAAGCTTTGGAATGAAGACACGAAGTGGAGGCACTCAAAGGATAAAATGATCGAGTTGCCACTGTCCCTTCATCAACACCACAAGGATCTGAAGAATTGACAAGTCAAAAGATTCACGAGCATGACTCAATGGAGAATTCAATCTAAGGGGGAGTTTATTGACACACTACCTAAGTCCAAGGGGGAGTTTGTTGATACACTTTCTGCTTTCAAGACGTGAAGACTTTGAAGATCCTCCGACATGAAAGACATAGAAGACGAACCATCACGAGTAGCGTCCAAGGGGGAGTTTGTTGATGCACTTTTTGTGGACGCGACTCGGCTCGGTTCGACTCGACCTTGAAGACTTGAAGACACGAAGATCAAGACAAAGCTACAGCCAAGGGGGAGTTTGTTGGTGCACTTGTGTCTGTACTTTGTCTGTATTTCGTCATGATACAAAACGATGTCTTATGTTAGTCTGGGTTACGTCTGAGTTTGTTACAATGTGCGGTCAATGTAAGTTTGACCAAGTCAACCATCCTCCTGGTTTGACTTGGCAAAACAGTTAGCACATTGGTTGAAAGATGGCTGTGTCGAAGGATAGATCATCGAAGGATAGTTTATATCCTTCGATGATGAGCTCGAAAGATAGACATCGAAAGATAGACCACGAAGGATATCATCCTTCGTGGTGTAGGTGATCTTTCGATGGGCTTTCTGGTCGACAGATGATCTGTCGATCAATCTGTCTGATCCTTCGACCAGACCTGCTGTGTCGGGTATATATACCCATGTGTTGTGTTCAGTTCGATAGATTAGGCAAGAGAAACAGAGAGAGCATTCTGTTGAGAGCACACACACGAGAGAACTTTGAGAGTTTGCAGAATACATCTGTGAACATTGGACTTGTAACCGAACCTTTCATACGCATTAATACAAGTGGTGTTAATCGTTGAATGTTGTGTGTTGTGTTTGTGCTTATTCTCGTATAAAGTCTCGGTTGCATGCTAGCTTGGATTCCTACACTAACCCCTGTTTGGATATAGCAGTGATTGTCTTGAGATTTGTGTGCCATAATTCTGTCTCTTTGTTAGAGGCAGCTGAGAACAGACAGGCATCAGTCCTGGGGCTCTCTTTTGACAAATCAACAACATAAACATTGCCACTTCTTTGAGTAACAAGTTGAGTTTTTCCATTTTTTATTATTTCTTCAAACTTTTTAACCATTTCTGGTCCAACAATCCTACAACAATCCTTTGTAAAGAATGAGCCATAGCCCTTATCACTAATTTGAGAGACACTCAGGAGGTTGAATTTAAATTGTCTATTAGATTGACATTTTCAAATTTGACATTACCAGACTGTACTGTACCAGACCCCAGAACCTTCCCTTTACTATTATTACCAAAGGATATATCACCCCCTCTATGGATTTTGAAATCTTTAAGTAGGGCTTTACATCCTGTCATGTGCCTGGAGCCTCCACTATCTACATACCAAAGCCTATCTAAGCATGCAGAAGCTCCCTGCACATGAGGTAAAAGGATTAGTTCATTAGGGTCTCCAAAGCCAATAAGGCTTTGGATGGGGTCCCAATAGTGTCTGGGATAAGTTCAGGTGGATGGACAGTGGTTAGCTCAGGGGTTTGGACAGTTTTGGTACAATTTTTCTCTAACCACTACTGGGGGTCTTGCCCAATGATCTGCTGATAACCAAATGGATGCCTGTTCACTCTTGGTTTAGAAGGCTTTTTCTAAACCTCATAAACATGTGGGATCCTTTGGTATGGTGGTTGGCCTTTACCTCTTCGGTATTGGTTTGTAGGGGGTGCATCAGTCACCTGAACATCTCTTTTAACAGAGGTTTGGTTCAGCTGTTTTGTAACAGCTGTTTGAACTGGCACAAACAGTGGTTGATTTTTGTTGAATTTGACAGATGATGTTGATGAACTCAAGGATGTTTTTGCAGTGTACTCATTCTTTTTTACATCAAAGGATTTGAGATACATACATTCCTGAGTTTTGTGGTTTTTTTACCACATATAGTGCAGCTCTCAGCAGGTTCAATAATACTTGTTTTGTTGATATCATATGCTTTTAGATGAAAACAGTCTTTTGTTAGATGATTCTTCTTTTCACAGAAATCACAAAACAGGTTTTTTCACTTTTTCTCTTCTTTTCTTCTTCTCAGACTCCTTAGCAACAGAGTTTTGAACCACTGTTGGGATGTCTTTGAGAGGAATGATTTTTGCTTTAGGAGCTTTTACACCATCAGTGGTTGTGAAGTCCATTGGTTTAAAATTTTCAAGAATGTCACACTCATCAGACCATGTGGGTTTAAATTGGTATTTCTCAGTTTCCTCAAATGTTGAGGACCCCACAGATCTTTCCAAAGTGATTTTATTATCAAGTTTGTCAGTTATCTTAACTTCTTGGCCATTCTTGTTTGTTGGTGTGATTGCAACAGAACCAGCTTGTTTAGCAGCAGTGTTTTCAATTTCATCATATTTTCTAAACCCTATGCCAAATTTTACATTGCTTTCAAGTTGTTTCTCAAGCATGACCTCATAACCTTTGCAAGACTCCACCCATCTTTCACAAGTGATTTGGGTGGATTCCAACTCCTTTTTGCAAACTTGATATTTTTCTATCATAGTTTGGAGTTGGTTCTAGGTTATGCTTTGCTCCTCTTTTAAACTGCAGATTTCTTTATCTTTTTCAGCCAATTTGTTTTTAAGTTCTTTTAAAGACCTTTCAAATTTGACTTCATCATTCAACACTCTATCCCTAAGGTTTTAATTCACCTCTTTAATGTTAGCAAATCCTATGATGCATTTGTCTGAACACAGATTTTCAAGAACCTGAGATGATACCTTAGCTGCAGCCATCATGGCACAATCACAAACATGCTCTTCCTCATCAGTCACCTTCTCTTCCTTTTCATCATATTTTTCTTTATCTTCTTCAGACCAGGGGTCAGTCTGTGGTTCCAACAGAGGTTCTGAACTTTCTCCCAATAGTATTTCATTTACAACAGCAGTAACCACTGCTTTAGCAACTTCATCCACTGTTTCAGCACTTGACTGTCCTTCTTCAGTTTCCAGTCCTTCTGGTATTGACTCTAATGCCATTAAACAAAATTCATCATTAGAAGCATCAGGATTAGCATAGAGTGCAAAAATTTTCGTCACCTAGCTCATCAGGTAAGCTGCTCCAGTCAACAAAGCCTTGAGTGAAAAAGCTTTGCTGATCTAGTTGAACCACTGTTGGTGGTGCAGCTTGTTGTGGTGCAACTGGTTGCACTTGAACCTGAGGTACTGGAGCTTGGACATACTGAATTTGTGGGACAGTGGTTTGAACATAATGCACAGGAACAGAGTTTGCATAATGAGCAGTGTTTACATGGGTAGCAGGGGTATAATGGGAATAGTGTACAGTGCTTTGGTTTTGTGGTCTAGGGTTTGAGCTGGGATGAGTAACAATTGGACCAGTGGTTTGACTCCTACATTCCCTAGAAAAATGGCCTAGCCTACTGCACTTATAGCACTTGATCTTTGACTTATCCAACCCCACTTTTAAATTCCCATGTAACCCTGGGAATTTTCTCCCTGTCCTTTTATAAAATTTGCTTGTTCTTACACTAAGCAAAGCCAATTGATGCAAAATGTCCATTTCTTCAAGATCAGTTGGATCAAAGTGCTGTAAGTCATTGAGTTCAAAGCACAGATTACCTGACGTCTGGTTTTCACAATTTGCAGTAAAAGCATAATTTGCAGAGTGAGGATCAGAGTTGTTAAAGGCTCCACCAGCAGTTATGTCAATATAATGATCATAACTCTGATCCTTACTGCTGCTACCAGATTCTTCCTGACCCAGAAGAGCTGTGCTGCCAAATGAGTAGTCATCAGCAACTTTTTCAGACTCTTGCAACTTCTTTTTCTGGTTCAACTCCCTTTCAAAGGTTAGGAGTCTACCATGAAGTTGGGTCAGTGTCAGATCTTTGAACTCAACACAATTTCTGGTAACAAAAGCAATTGTATCCCATTTTTCAGGTAGTGATCTAAGAAACCTGCTATTTTGTGCTGATTTGGTAAATTCAACATTAACAAGTTTTAGCTCACTCATGAGACAACTAAATCGCTCAAACTATTGGGTTAATGATTCACCCTTAATGTGACACAATGTTTCATATTGTTGGTTCGGAATTTTCCTGTTGTTTTCAAGCACTTCTTCAGTTCCCCCAAATTGTTCCTTAAGTGCATCCCATAACTCTTTGGCACTGTTACAGTGTAACAGTCCAGCATATATTTCATTTGGCAAAGAAGATGCAATGATGCTAAATGCCTTGGCATCCATTTCAAACTTTTGAAAATCAGTTTCAGTATAGTTTTCAGGTTTTTTAGGTTCGAACTTCTTTGAATCCTCAGCACTCGGCACCATTGGAACATGTGGTCCAAAGATAACCGACTTCCAACATCCGGTATTCTGTTGAGCAAGGATGTGACCCATCCTTCTCTGCCAGATGTTGTACTCATTGCGTTTCAA
Source organism: Helianthus tuberosus (assembly GCA_030545235.1). NCBI lineage: Eukaryota > Viridiplantae > Streptophyta > Magnoliopsida > Asterales > Asteraceae > Helianthus > Helianthus tuberosus. The sequence continues at coordinate 108,903,408 of CM060393.1, forward strand.
CATGGGTGGTTTGAAGAGTGACCCGATGCTATTGTTTGCATCTTGTGATTGTGACATCATCCTGGTTGTTTTACAGGTACTGATTAATCAACTTTGAACGTGATTAAACCTTACTCTGTTTTTCAACAAAATGAACAACTATCAGTATCAATGATTGTGAGCTGAACTATTTACGTCAAAATGATTGTTAGATCAAATTTGACTGTCCGAGCTCTGATACCAATTGTTAGGATCTGAGTTTCTTTTTTATTGTGTTTTTGTTTAAGAAATGATGAAGATGAACAAGTAATGCAGCAGAATTATAATGGAAATAAACTTTGCACACAATCAAACAGGAGAAATGCTTTTAACACACAAGTTTAACATTGAACCGAATGCTTGAATTTATTCCAATCACCGATTATAATATGCATGCATGTAACAAACTCCCCCTCAGCCTGAGCTCACAATGTTTGTTCGTACTGGAAGAAAAGTGATGAAGAGCTAATAGAACAGTACAGGGTACTGTTCTATTTATAGGCACGCTCAAACCACTGTGGCATCTTTGCTGACGTCACCATGAAAGTGACATCTAACCTCCTAACAAACTCTAACAACTGATCTAATACAAACACTGCTATGCTAACTACTGATTACAATACATTACATAAGAAAGACTAAACTACTTCTTTATCCTTCCACTGTTGTGACTCCAGCAGTACTTGATATCTTCAGCAGTGCTTGACCCATAGCAGTAGATTGATCAACAGGGCTTTAGTCTTCATCAGTCTTTAACTTGATCAGCAGTTGTAAGTCAGCAGTTGTTGTAAAGGATCAGTGGATGGAGGTCATCAGATGTTGAAACCACTTTCAAGGGGAGAGAATGTAAACATAACATTTGCTTATTTTGGATCAACTGCTCTGATCCAGTTTTGGCTTTAATTATATGTTCCTCTGATAGGGTTCAATCCCAACACGTTCGTCCTTTGGTCTTGCTGGTTATTATCGTCGTTTTATCTCCAACTTCTCGAAGATCGCTATTCCTTTAACCTCTTTGACTCAAAAAGAGAAACCTTTTGTTTGGGGTCCGAACAAGAGGAATCTTTTCAAACTCTCAAGGACATGCTTTGTAATGCTCCTATCCTCGCACTTCCTAATGGTAACGATGATTTCATCGTGTACTGCGATGCTTCAAACCTTGGCCTTGGTTGTGTCCTTATGCAACGAGACAAGGTTATCGCTTACGCGTCGAGGCAACTCAAAATACATGAAAAAAATTATACTACTCACGACCTTGAACTTGGCGAAGTTGTTTTTGCCTTGAAAATATGGTGACACTACCTTTATGGTACTAAGTGTGTGGTCTTCACCGACCATAAGAGTCTTTAACATATCTTCAACCAAAAGGAACTGAACATGTGTCAACGTCGTTGGGTGGAATTGTTAAACGACTACGAATGTGAAATTCGCTACCATCCAGGTAAAGCGAATGTAGTAGCCGACGCGCTTAGTCGTAAAACTCATGTAAAGGGTATTCGTTGTTTCAACTCGTTAATGATCTTCAAAACAGTATTCTTCAAGCTCAATACGCCTCTGTCAACGAGGGTAGTCTTTCCCTCGAGATACGTGGTGGCATAGAAGAGGATCTTAAGTCAAAATCCAATGGTATTTTATACTATCTCAATCGTATCTGGATTCCCAATTGTGATAACCTTCGAGACTTCCTAATGAAGGAGGCACACAAATCGAGATATTCCATTCACCCTGGTGTTGATAAGATGTACCAAGATATGCGTATGTCCTATTGGTGGCCTGTAATGAAGAAGGATATCATCATCTTCGTCGCAAAATGTCTTACTTGTTCGAAGGTTAAAGCTGAACATCAAGGCCCCTCTGGCCTGCTCGAACAACCAGAAATTCCTGTCTAGAAATGGGAGAGCATCGCCATGGATTTCATCACTAAGCTCCCTCGTACTTCTTCTGGTCACGACAGCATTTGGGTGATCGTTGATCGATTGACCAAATCAGCTCATTTTCTTCCCATTCGTGAAGATTTCAAAGTCGAGAAATTGGCAAGAATTTACACTGATGAGATCATTTGTCGTCATGGTATCCCCATTGACATCATTTCTGATCATCATGGTCGCTTTACGTCCCGTCTTTGGCAAACTTTTCAATCCGCTATGGGTATTGTTCTTAACCTTAGCACCGCTTTCCATCCTCAGTCAGACAGTCAAACCGAGCGTACTATCCAAACTTTAGAGGATATGCTTCGTTCTTGCGTAATCGATTTTGGTGGCAACTGGAATTCACACTTGCCTTTGATCGAATTCTCGTGCAACAATAGTTATCACGCAAGTATTCAAATGGCATTCTTCGAAGCGTTGTATGGTCGCAAGTGTCGTTCGCCTATTTGTTGGCACGAGATTGGTGAAGTTCAAATCACTGGTCCCGAGCTCATACAAGAGACAACGGACAAGATTTTACAGGTTTGAGACAACTTACTGAAAGCCAGGAGCCGACAAAAGAGTTACGACGACAAGCGTCGCAAACCCTTGGAATTCGAGACAGGTGACTTCGTACTTCTCAAGGTATCCCCTTGGAAGGGTGTGGTTCGATTTGGTAAGAAAGGGAAACTCACACCTCGCTACGTTGGTCCTTTCAAGATACTCGAAAGGATTGGCAAGGATGCGTATAGACTGGACCTACCTGAAGAACTCAACAACGTTCATCCTGACTTCCACATTTCAAACTTAAAGAAGTGTCTAGCTGATGAAGGACTTCAAGTTCCACTCGAAGATCTTCAAATCAACGACACTTTGCATTTCATGGAAAACCTGTCGAGATCATGGACCGATGAGTCAAGAGATTGAGGCGTAGTCAAATTCCTATCATTAAGGTTCGATGGGAGGGAAAACGTGGCGCTGAATTCACTTGGGAACTCGAGAGTTATATGAAGACGAAGTATCCGCAACTTTTCGTTACTTCTTCCTAAATTTCGGGACGAAATTTCCTAAAGGAGGGGAGACTGTAACGCCCTGCTTCTTCGTACTTTCCATAGTTAGAAAGCATCACTTGTATTTCTATTTTTGGTAATCTTGTTTTCTTGTAATCGTATTTCATTTCGAATCATTGTAAACCCGAGGCTTTGATCATAATAAAATTGATTACTTTGTAAGAATCATACATTATTATTCATGCTTGCTTATACAATGCCCGTATACGTTCTTGTTACATACTCATTATTTTAAATACATGTCCTACTTACAAACCACGAATGAAAATAGATGACTTTAGACGTTTATTTTATGCAGACACTTGATTCTATGTTTACAATACACAACCTATAATTTTATTTTATTATTTTACAAACATATTACTTATGTTTTATATGAGAAATAAACATTAATATATATATATATATATATATATATATATATATATAAATTACTTAATCAAACATTAATACTACCAAATATATTTTATAATATGCAAATCAAACATTAGTACTACATAATATATATATATATATATTATAATATGCAAATCAAACGTTAAAACTACATAATATATATATATATATATATATATATATATATTAGTATGCAATTCAAAAACATAAGTGGCCAAAAGTGAAGGCCTTGCGGCCAAAGTCCCTCCATAACCCAAATTCACGGCCGATTAGCTTTGACACAATACACAACTATTTTTTGTGATGGGCATTATTATATTATTATATCAAATAAAATACTACATGACACAAAAAAAGGAAAGGGAATAAGCTGATGTGCGCATGCCTTGTTCCGAAGACAGTCAGAGCCACCCCCTTGATGCATTTTTGGGCTCCATATTTTTGTTGTTCAACCCCCACCCACTTATAATTAATGCCAACCCACTTAAACCCTAATTACTCCCTATAAGTACCACTCTAATCCCAGCCACCAAAAGGGACTGATCTTTCTGTTTTCATTCAAACTTTGTTAAATCTTGTTTAAACTTGAGTTATCTCATCTCAAACCTATGTCCTTATGCTCATAACCACATCTATGGTTAGTTGGGCTTAACAACAAGGTTGAGACATGGAAAATCAGAGGATAAAACCTCACAAACTTTCTATTTTTGTTAGGGTTTAACCCACAAGTAGTGTTCAAGCTTGAAGCTTGATGATTGTGTGATTATGGAACAAGCTTGGGCTATTCCACTTGAAAATCCACACACTATTTGATGTTTTTTTTCATAGATTAGTTGTTCTTATTCATTGCCTACTTGTAAGTTCATGACCCTCCTTGAATATTTATAACATCAAGTGTAGCGGTGAACACCAAGAGGTACCTAAATGGAAGACTTGTTCTTCCTACCTCCTACATGACTTCCATGATAAACAAAGAGGTTCCTAAATGGGGGATTCATCCTCCTACCTCATGCTTGATCTATATGACTATATGAACATTATATAATACTATTATATTATCCAAATAATCGAATCTTTGATGATGAATTAGTGTTCATATGTCAAGGTACTAGATTATATCATATTAGACTTTGATAACTTGTCACGATTCTAATGGAACCTTGTTCCATGAAAACATTTAAACTCCTTAGAGTTTCCTAGTGTCAAGAACAAGTGTCATATGTACTAGATGATTAATTTCATATGTTATTTTCATGTTATTTAAATTCCAAATCTATAATCTTCAGTTATCTCCCAAAACTCACACACCTATGTTTTCTTCGTGTAGAAGGACAAGGTGCTCCAAACTAATCCAACAACCAACCTTCTCGCGGATTCAAGTAGGAACAACTTGCAAAACTGTGAGTATACTCGAATCCCCTCTTTATGTTTACCACTTTTGGGGTGTAACATGTTTTTCCTATAAACTTACACATGAACTTTATACATAAATGCACAAACATTCCTATAACATGTATGTATCAAACTTGTACACATCAACTGTTGAAGTCTCAGCCGCACTAGTCATTATAGTCACTGGTGGCTTATCTATTTTGGGTGTTCATGTCTCTTTACAACTAGTATCTGCTTCCTTGTCTATTCCTAGCACAACAGATGTATCTCTTACTAGTGCTTCTACTCAAGGTCAATCTTCTAATACAAGTGTTCCGGTGATTACGTCTGGTGTGTCCACTACTACTTTGTTTTCTACAATTCCGGCTCTTTCGGGTTCTAGCAATGTGTTTGCTACATCCGTGGGAGTTAGTTCTTCTTCGTTACCTCTAGTTTTTCTAGCTATGCCTCCAGGATCGTCTTTGAGCTTTGTTCGACCAAGTGATACTCGACCTGCTGGTCCTCGAATGAAGAAACATGCTGCATCAAACTCTACACCAAGGTCATCTCAGAAGGTTCGTCCGAAAGTTGCCTTTGGTCCTAGACCTCCTCATCCAGTCGCTCCAAGACCTACCGCTCTGACTACTGCTCCAAGGCCTAGGGGTGCATCTTGCAGCAATGAAGAGATTCTTTTCCCAGACTTCGTTCGCAACTAGTTTACAGATGTCTATCAATCTATGTAAAGGCAAATCAAGCATATTAATAACAACAAGAGTCTACTTAAGAAGCAACAAAAGGAACTAGATGAGCTTAAGAAGAAAGAAGCAGGCCAAGATCAGCAGATCAAGGGTTTAACTTTTCAATCAAAACGACAAGCTCTCCAACTGGGTGTTCTTATCAAGAGGGATGTCGCTTACACTGCTCTTCACCAGACTCTAACAGTTGCAACTGATCAGATCTGTAGAATTGTTACTGAGCTTGTGGAGCTATTTGCTGCTCAGGGGGAGAATACACCACTACAGGACCAAGCCAGATGTAAGTTGGATGAATTGAAGAAGATTCAAGATGACTTGGACAAAGACAAGAATCCTAACTTTTCACAGAATAGGGAGCAGCCAAATAGCTCACAAGCTACGGAAGCTGCAACCAAAGCTGTAGTTGAGGGGGAGTCTTGTAGTAGCGCAGGTGGTAGCAGAGGAAAAGGCCCGGTCGAAGGTAATCTTGGGGATTCGTCTGATGACTCGGATTTTGAAGGCTTAGCTAGAGAACACTTCATGTCGAATGATGATTTAGAAAAAAGATGATGTAGTGGTTGGAGTTGTTGAAGAAGTTAGGTCCGACGAAGACATTGATCATGTTTTGATGAGTAAAGGGGGCAATGTGTCATACACAATGAATATGCAGTATGTTGAAGGTGTTGAGGTTGAGTTTTAAGACTTGCGGGATATTGCATACAATGATACACCGGTTCAAGCAAATCCTAATCACGAGCCTGTTCCTGAAGAAGTTCAAAGGGTTTTATGGCTAAGAGCTCCTCCTCAAGATCTAACTCAGAAGAAACATTTTGGGAGTATAAAGGGAGAATTATCATGGCAATTCAAAAGCTGGGATTTCGACGAGCTAAACAACTTGGTGTTGATCAAATGTACAGATGGTGTTCAGTATTTCAAACCGCACTTCAAAATTCTCTGTACTCTTCCAGCACATGATCTTCATCACATTGCTCGGTTTGACTTAAAAACACCAACCTCAAACGAATTAATTAGAGCATTGAAGAAGGATCTAGAAGAAGAGAGCAGATCAAACAAGTGGAACCATTTCAAGCTTGCTGTTAGCTGGCGTGTCAAAACGAAAGACAAGTTCAGGGGAGAGATCAAGTACAAGGTAGTGTACCGGCCTGCTTGGTGTCTAAGAAAGATTCCAATAAGGCGGTTCGACTTAGAATATATGGAAGGTATCGGTTTCTGGTACATTGATGGTAAGACGGGCGAGGCAGTGATCACCAAAAAGAAAGTCACAGAGGTTGAAGAAGTTGGTCCTATGTGGCTGGTCAACTTCAAGCTTCAGGATTTGAAGAAGTTGAAACGTCTTTCACTCCAGTATCTAAAAGAAGATAGGGAGATCACTCTTCCGTTTATAAGAGTTGTTCAATTCTATGTGAAGAACAAGATCAGAGCAGGAAGTGACTATTCGAAGATTTGATGAAGACTTTCTCAATACTTGCAGATCCCGCGTATATCAAGGGGGAGTCTGTAAGTGCACCTTTTTTATAATACATTCTGGTTTCTACAAAGAGTAGATACTTCAGGGTATGTTTTGTAATTCAAGAATAGTTCAAGTCTTTTACGTATTGTCCGAGTTTGTAAAGATTGTATGGAGTCCGAATTTGTATGAATAAATTCGAACTATCTTTTGTCAGAGTTTATTTTAGGGTTTCAGTTTTGTGTTATGCGTATTTGATATATATTCGGACTAGGTTATCAGGTTTTTTCTGTCTGAATTTGTTTATGTTATATCCGGAACTGAAGTGTTCCAAATTTGGTCATTGTATAAATACTCAGTGAATGAATGCAATGATCACCACTTTTGAGAATTAACTTTCTGTGCAAGCAACTTTCTGGTGAGAGAAACAAAACCCTAATTATTGTGTGTGGATAATCTGTGAATACTTAGTGTATTTACAAATTGATTCTCATCTCTATTCTTCTACACCTTATGTCTGGTGACCTACGTAGTGGTACGCTTCGCGTGGTGGATTCCGCACACCACGTGAGTCGGTTGCTGGAGCGAGAGATCCTATTCAAGTGTTCGAGGTTCGTAGGCGGCCTTACCAGTCAAACTCAGTCAACATCGGGTTTCGGTTCGGGTCAAACCCGGTCAACACCGGGTCGAACATGGTCAAACTGGTCAACGAGGTCAGATTTGGGTTCGGATCAACACGGGTCAACTGTGGTCAACGAGGTCAGATTCGGTTTGGGTCAACAAGTCAACTCGGTGAGGTATAACGTGCACACGAGATTAACTAGATCTATAACTATTTAAAGTTTTGTGAACCGAGCTTAACCTGACCGATTAACGCTTATACATTGTCAAAATCTTGGGATAACGGCATAAAAATTATTTATCTACCAACTGATTATGCGAAAGTTTTGATGTGTATATATATATATATATATATATATATATATATATAGTGTGAGGTTCATTGGGGAACACTAAAAAAGTGGGGAACCGGGAAACACTCTTAAAAATTTAACTTAACATGTTAAAAATTAATTTTTAAACATCTTTTTCGGTGTTTCTCCTTATATATACTTGTAGAAGCATTTTTAATAAAAAAAATCAAAAAAACTAAAAATATTAAAAAAAAAACAATTAAAAAAAGTCTAAAAATTTTTTTTTTAGAAAAAATATTTTTTTACTCGACTAGATTCTCCTCCTTTTTATAAAGAAAAGCGCTGAAAAAAATTAAAAAAAAAAGTATTTTTAACATGTTAAGTTAATTCTATAAGATATAATTGTTTTTAAACATTTTTTTATATTTTTAGTTTTTGATTTTTTTTATCAAAAATGTTTCTACTTGTATTTATAAGAAAAAGCGCCGAAAAAAAATTAGAAAAATATTTTTTTTAACATGTTAGGTATAATTTTTAAAAGTGTTCCCTTTTTCCCCACTTTTTTAGTGTTCCCCAATGAACCCTCCCCTATATATATATATACAGTGTGAGGTTCATTGGGGAACACTAAAAAAGTGGGGAACAGCGGGGAACCGACTCAAACAAACTCCGATTGGACTCATTCCAGCGGCGTTGGAACCGTCTCGTCGAACCCTAACTAGGATCTCTTAACCCTAAACCCTAAATCATAATCCCTAAACCCTAAATATATTAGGGTTTGGCTTTTAGGGTTTAGCCTTAGGGTTTAGCTTTAGGGTTTAGAGTTTAGTTTTAGGGTTTAGGGTTTAGCTTTAGGGTTTAGCTATAGGGTTTAGCTTTAGGTTTAGCCTTTAGGGTTTAGCTTTTAGGGTTTATAGTTTAGATTTTACGGTTTAGCTTAGGTTTTAGCCTTATTTTTTAACTTTAGGGTTTAGAGTTTAGGAGTTAGGATTTAGGGTTTAGGGTTAAGAGATCTTAGTTAGGGTTCGACGAGCCGGTTCCAACGCCGCTGGAATGAGTCCAATCCGAGTTCGTTTGAGCCGGTTCCCCGCTGTTCCCCACTTTTTTAGTGTTCCCCAATGAACCTTCCCCTATATATATATATATATATATATATATATATATATATATATATATATAATATAATATACTTATATAAAATTTAAAATTGTGACATCGTTAGCTAAGTATCGGACATATAATATCTATTGTATATGATTTTTCGTTTTGAAAATGTTTTGTTTTGGTAAATTATCAACAACTTGTATTGTCGGGTTTTGTTACAAAAACAGAGGAAACTCTACCCGATTTTCGTTAATATATATATATATATATATATATATATATATATATATATATATATATATAGGAGAAGGATCATTTAGAAATCACCCTTTATTGCGAGAACCACGAGAACCAATGTGAAAACAAGCAAAAATACCTAAAATAGATAAAAAACACACAAATTTTTTTAATGTAAAACCGCTGGATTTCGTTATTAAAAAAATTTAAAAAAAAATGCTACTAAAAGTAGTGCTTTTTACGTAAAAATATTAAAAAAAAATTGTGTGTTTTTTAGTTTTTTTAAGGTTTTTTGGTGGTTTAGTTTTTAGCATTTAGCTTAGGTGGGGGTGGGGGGCTAGGTTTTTTTAGGTTTTTGGGGCGGTTAGTTTTTAGAATTTAGGGGGGGTTAGGTTTTTTTTTTGGGGGGGGGTTAGGATTTTTTAGGTTATTTTGTTGTGTTCACATTGGTTCTCGCGATTCTCGCAATAAAAGTGGTTCTCGCATGAACCATACCCTATATATATATATATAGAGAGAGAGATAGAGAGAGAGAGAGAGAGAGTTAGGTTCATTTGAAAACAACATATTGAGAATGAACTGTGAGAACTAATATTGACCAACTTGATGCACACACAAGTCCAGTCAACAATAATGTTTTCGTTACAACAACGGGTCACCCAGGTATATTGAATCATACAATGTTTAATTTGAACCAATATATGTATATGAATGTTCGAGTAAGACATTTGTTTCCGTCTAAATGTTCTTCCATTAAGTATTCGTTTGAGATTTATGATGGTGTTGTAGATTCTATATGAGAAAAGGGAAAAGGTTAAGGGTCGGGATAAGGTAGGAGTCAAACCTCACAACAGCCTCTACAGGCTGCTAAGTTTACATCAAACAACAAAGCGGAACCCCTTTCACACTCGTTAAGGCTCACTGGGACTCACATGCACCCCATATTATTATTATGTGTGCACCCATAATAACAATGCAGTTTGCATGTTTATCTCAGCTCCTCCTAACTTATGCTAAAAGGTTCCTCAAATCCGAGTAGCAAGACACAAGACACCACAAAACGTAAACCACGAAAGTCTAACGAGATATCACACTGTGACTCTATCAACCACATAACTTAGGCAAGTACACATGAGTTCAGTCTGTAGTGCTAGGTGTGCAATCACGTGTAACATCATACAATAGTATACTCTAGATATGCTATGCAATAAGTAAACGAGAGACGAACCTTGCAATCTGGAGCTGAGTGTCATGGTCGATTTCGAAGCTGTTCGGTTATAGTCTGGTTTTACAAAAACATTTTAAAACCTAGTTCACTATTACTAGTGGCTCTGATACCAAACTATCACACCCCCAAAATACCACATGCGGAAACACCGCGGGACGTGTGACGTACCAGGATCCAAGCCACCAATCACATTGAACTATAATAAATATTTAAGCAAAACATTCCATTCGTCACATAATATAATTCCAAGTTATAAGTTAAAACCAAAGTAAACGTTCAGCGGAAGCATAATGTAAATTGTTAATCAATTGTTTCAAAACAAGTGTTCAAAACCAACGAAACAAGTATCCAAGAGTCTCGACCCATGACCACTCTAGTACTCCCAGATAGCAAGTCTATAACCAAGAATCTAATGACCTGCAAGCATGCAGACAAGTGTGTCAGACGACGCTGGTGAGTTCAAAGTTTGTTAACACGTTTTAGTTACCAGATATGAGTATAAAACATTTCAATGATTTGATGTTGTTATTAACTCGATTACCGCAGATGGCTCCAGATTATTTGCCCAAACCCCAATGCTCTATCATACATTGGTCAAGTGGTTAAGGTAATTAGTTCACGACCGTCCTCCCCGGTACGGTCTGAGGGTGCCAAACCTAATAGCGTTATTAACTAATAACCCCGTTGCCTCCTCGGCAACCAATCGGTATATGATGGGACTTAATGATAGAAATGAGTGTAATAACCAACATCCCAATAACCCGACGTTCCTCCCCGGAACGTTACCCGATATCCCTCCCCGGGATGCATGCTTGAAAAGGCAGTGAACTCACCTTGGTTTGCTCGGTTTGTTAAGTTACCCGTTTCCAAGTTAATCAACCAACCCTACCGTGGTTACCAATGAATATTAGTTTCTCAATTAAACAAGTCATTATTTTCACACAGATTGTATTTCTCACAAGATCACAGTATATCAGGTAGCCAATACACCTTTCTAATGCAAGTTCACATCTCATGTGATTGTCACATGTAACACATAACATAACAGGTGGGTTTGTTATACCAACTAATCGAACCAAGTTTCTTATTATCATTGACATGTAACATGGATCGTGTACACACACAAGTATCTATCATCATTAACATCATAGGAACCTACTATTCAATTCAGTGACTTACACGGCGAAACACCCCTTGTGACGAAAGATCATCTTTCGTCGAGGTGAGGTGTGACGAAAACCCATATGTTTCGTCGGAATGTTTGTCGACGAACAACCCATGTTTCGTCAACCTATGTTTCGTCGACTACCCATGATAGTTTCATTGTTTCCCTAAACCCAAATCAAGACGGTTTCACGTATCATCATACAATTGTCAAACGACTTCCTGTTAGCACTAGTTCATCGAATAGATTTAGCAAACCACACAATGAATATACACAGATTATCTAATCTCTATCATACATGTTCTAAATTCTTTGATTTAGTATCAACACTTCAAAACCCTTTTTAATAACTAACCCTACTCATGCACTCACTGTTCGAATCTAATCGATTTGTTGTTACCAGTCAATCATCAAAACCTCGTTATCATGCAACCCTAAAACTAACATCAATCATATCAAATTACTAACTAGACATTAGATCATGCATTGGTTCCACAATAAACGAATCAAGTACACACGAACAGAAATCACATAGAGGAATCACATAGAGGTTTATTCGAATCATGAAAGGGTTACTAACTACACGATGATTGTATACAGGGAAAGATCGATTGAGAGCTCCCAAGCAAGGAGAATGGTTGCCATCTAACAGAGAGAGAACAGTAGGGTTTGTGTTGTGTTTACGGTTATGATTATAAGAGATTATAAAGTCCGAGAGTTATGGGCCACCAGTGGGCCTGGGCCGAAGGTCTTGACGAAAGACCTCTTTCGTCGTGTGGGGTGATGACGAATGTCCTGAGTTTCGTCGAGCATAGTAATGACAAAAGACCTGTATTTCGTCGAGTTTGATGTCGACGAAGAACCATCTTCGTCGAGGGTTCATGACAAGAGTCTTAGTTGTAAAACATGCACAAATAAATCCAATAACCCTCAAGACTCTAATCTTTCAAACAGTACACATTACATAACATAAAACAAATTATCAAAACAGAATTGCGACACGAGCAATACATAAATGAAAGAGCTTGAAATCTCGGGTTGTCACAGAAGGTCTGAGATGTTGTATATATATGATATTTTTGGCGGTTTTTTTACGAGGGATTTTATTATAATTAAGTTTGGCGTTTTATATCTAATGGCGTTTTTAGATTAGGATGGTGTGTGCTATTGTAGGTTAAGGCGGTAATTTTAATGGCGTTTTATTTCATGAGATGGCATTTTGTGTAGATAAGTCAAAAGACTTTTTTACCCTTAATGAAGCGCGCCACAGTAATAAAAGTGATGTTATTTACGAAAACGCCACCGCGTCATCTAGTCCATAGATTGTTTTAATCTGACGATCCATAACCGTTCTCTCCGTTCTCACACTTTTCACCGTTTTCTCTAAATCCTGACGCTATATATATATATACACACATCTTACGAAAACTACGATGAGTCGTGTTATTATTCATCAACGCACATGACGACTATTTGGAAACCATAGAAACACATTATACGAGTTTACAACGTGTAGTATTTTCATAGAAACATTTGTTTACATACGTGTACTACCATTCGAGATGACTAACACGATTTCATACATATATTTATATTTATATATTATATAAATATATATTTCGAATCTCTAGGAAACTAAGTTGTTTCCAATACTTGGTATTTATCTCGACTATAAATGGGATTAAACAAGTATAGCATTATTGTTTCCATCAAGTTAACAACATCTCCCCATCGAATCTTTTGGTTAACGATTCAGTAGAGCTCGGTGACACGTAGTTTAACTACATTTTAGTAGAAACTTATGAGTTTGTTCCTTGATAGGAATGTTATAGATTGCATGCCTAGCGGGTTTACGTTTTGATAATGTCATTATGGATTGTATTATGCTAGCTTTGCATAGATTATCAAGGTGAGTTCATAACCCCCACTTTTTACAGTTTTACATTTTTATAAAAGTTTTCGGGGGTGGAAAGACATGCAAGTTTTGCAAAAGCATACAATAATTCGCTGAACGAAAATTACATATTTCAAACCATGTTACAAACGAATTCCAACTAACATTAATGGTTTATGAAAGGTTTATGCTAAACATACCGGTTTTACAAAAACGTACGCGTTTTTCAAAACATGCATGAGTTTTATGACTAGTGACGGGATTGTCCTAGTTACAATTAGGGACTGGATTGTCCTACATACAAAACAACGGGACTGGGTTGTCCTACAACAAACGACGGGACTAGGTTGTCCTACATACAAACGAAGGGACTGGGTTATCCTACATACAAACATCGGGACTAGATACTTACAAACATAAGGACTGGATTGTCCTCTACTCAACCTTAAGTGTCGTAGGGTCCTTACAACGCTACAGTGAAGTCCTCGCTACATTTCGGAATTATAACCGACTACTAGTCTACCGTCTTGAGTACACGGTTTAGCGAGTCACTCACTAGCTCAAGGTTGGTTATAGGCTCATGCGGGCATATTGTCTTGTCTTACGTGGACAATGACGGTTATACAAGTTTTTCAAGTACAATGTTTTCAAATGACATGCCGAGGAAAATGTTTTTATTACGTTTTCTAAACATTGTTTAAACCGGTTATCAAAAAGATTTATCTCAAATCTTTTTCAAATCAACTATGAGCTCGCCAACTTTATGTTGACTTTTTAGTATGTTCTTTCTCAGGTTTCACATTTAAACTATGGCACGGTTGGAATAGGAGAACCCTTTGGGATTCGAGTACTTAGCAGGCGTTCAACTTTCTAGAAGTCTTAGCATTATACTTCCTTTGTGCAATGAAGATACCAGTCGTTACCCCCAACTCTGATTTTACAGGTGTGACATTAAAAACAAATGGCACCGTTTGAAATTTGATATATAGATAAAGGACAAAATTTGCAATTCACTTAAAAAAAATAACACAAATACTAGTTAAAAGATTTTATATAGAATGAAATATAGCAGTTACCATGAACACCAAAAATAAGATTAGTCCACCGTAAACACCAAAAATAAATCACCAAGGAAATTGATACAAAATTAAATAATGATAAGATCATGTGGATAGAATAAGACCAGATCACCTGTATACTTCCTTCGTATCATTATTGCTCTGCAATTCTACTTTGCTTTTATTCTTGGGCCATTTCAATTCACCATAAACACCAAAATCAATCAATCAAGAAAACGATACAAAACTAAAATTTTAAACAAATACGTATAAGAAAACTGGATCTCTGAATTCAAATCCATGTTTAATTTTCTATCTTAACCTTACGGTATAGAGACGCCTTTACTATTTTGGTTTTCACCTTTGAGTAGATTTGTATTCAAATTTGGTATTGTAAACTATATTGAGTACCGATACTGTGATAGTGACGTAATGACCCCAACTAACACTGACTAACGCCGAATTTCGGATGTATAGAGTGGGGAATCAGCTAGTACCTAATTAAAATGATATATAATACATCAATGTTTATTATCCATTTAGCAATAACCTAGTGGTGTTGGTGAATTAGATAAGGTTTGGGGTTGTAGAAGGTCATAGGTTCAATCCTTATGGTGTGCAAATTTAGCCATTAAAAAAAACATCAATGTTTTTTAATCATTTTCATCATCAATCGTCAAAGGAATATATTCTAATAAGATCATTTATCCAACAACTCTATAAAGAAGCTATTTTTAGAAAGGGGACTCCTTCTTGAGCCTAAAATCGCACCATCGGAGCATCAACAGCCCGAACCACACCGGTAAAACCACATCAGTCTCTCTCCCTCTCTTTCGATTTGGTTGATGAAATCTTATAATTACTTTGTATATACCATTAATAGTGTTTTTATTATGAGATATTACTTTTTTAAGTTTCATTTTCACCCATTATACTTTGTAATATATACCTTTAATACATTTAGTTTTCATTTAATTTGATTTTTCTATAATAACCTGCGTTTTTTGACATTTCTTTTTTAAAAGTTGTATACAAATGCATGTTTATTTTTTTATCTTGACGTTACGGTACAGAGACGCCTTTACTATTTTGGTTTTCACTTTTGAGTAGATTTGTATTCAAATTTGATATTGTAAACTATATTGAGTATTGATACTGTGATAGTGACGTAACGACCCAAACTAACACTAACTAACACCGAATTTCAGACGTATTGAGTGGGGAGACCGCTAGTACCTAATTAAAATGATATATAATACATCAATGTTTTTTATCTATTTAGGAATTGTCTAGTGGTGTTGGTGAATTAGAAAAGGTTTAGATTAGTGAAAGATCATAGGTTTAATCCCTATGGTGAGCAAATTTAACATTCAAAAAAAATACATCAATATTTTTTTAATCATTTTCATCATCAATCGTAAAAGAAACATATTCTAATAAGATCATGTTATCCAACAACTCTATAAAGAATCTATTTTTAGAAGTGGGACATGTTATTATTCCTAGCACAGTTGACTTTGTAAAGAAGCCATTTGAATTAGTAAGATATGCAAGGTTGCAAAGAAGCCATTTGAATTAGTGTGCAAAGAGGTAAAATCTTTTCAGTTTGCGTACCATATCTACATACATTTACAGAAGAAGAGGTTGACCAAACCTCTACAATCAGTAAGAAGAAAGTTGTTTGTTTTTTAACGTATGTAGACTTCTAAAATAAACTAATACTCGTGTACGGGTGGTGATGGGTGGTGGACGTGGGCGTGGACGGTGGGTGGTGGTGGTGGTGGACGATGGTGGTAGACGGTGGTGGTGGGTGGTGGTGTTTAACCCTTTGCAGAACTTAGAAGATCTTAAAAGTAGCTGCACAAAGTCTGCACCAAGAAGATCTCACGCTGACGTTTTTTAGTGAAACGTATTCGGAAAAACAAACAGTCTGCAGATGACAATGTCTGCCGTCTGTGCGACGCAGACTAAAGAGTCTGCGTAGATTTTTTTTAAAATGCAAACGATTTTTTAGTGAAAAATTTACCAGATTTGTTCCTATTTTAGGGAAAAATTTACCATAAATCATCTACGAATATATCACAAAGTCCTTTTTTTCTTAATTCTTCGTCATTATTTTAATAATAATTATCGACGGATTACTAACATGTATAAGTAAATCTTAAAAAAAATTGTAATCATTGTTAATGATTATTAAGGATACGAATTATGATAAGATTTCATCCCAACTTTTCAATCTTTGTAGATGACTTCATATATATGAGACAGTCTAGTGTTGATCCGTTGCAAGATTTCACAAGAAATACCTTCATAGACATTGTTTTGACATCATATTCGCTTCCCATGAATCTGAACATGTGGTAGTGATATGAATCAACAGGTAGTTGGTTCACATAGTGAATCCATCTTCCACCGCATGGGGGTTTTAAAAAACGGAAACCAAATAAAAAGAGTAAATTACTATTTTGATCCATGTGGTTTAACCAGTTTAATTCTTTCAGTCTAAAAAATGAATCTTTTAACATATCAGACCCTGAGATTGCATTTTATAATGCTTTTGACCCATAACACTAACAATGTTACTTTTCTTTAGTTAAACCTAATGGTATTTTGGTTCTTTTATAGATTAGCGGTTGTTTATGTAAGTTATAAAGTTCTTTTATTATTTTTATAATTACTTAAATTTTTTATTTCACGATTATAAAAAAAACAAAATAAGTTTTAAATATATAAATAAACACATATTTCTTTAACAATTTATTTTTTATATATGCCGTTTTAAAAAGAAATTGTTTTTAACCTTTTAAAACTGTCTATCGTATTTAAAATCGTTTCTTTTTAAACTGTTTGTTTTTAAAATCGTTCTTTTTTAAGTCCTTCGTTTTTTTTAATTGAGCAATTCGTTTTTTACCATTCTTTTTAAAACCATATGTCTTTTAACAATTCATTTTTTTAAAGTCCTTCATTTTTAAAACTGTTTATTTTTTAAAGCGTTCCTTTTAGAACCATTTTTGTAAAACGTTCCTTTTATTGTTAAAGCGTTACTCGAATCGTTTATATTTTTTGAAATCTTCCATTTTTAGACAGTTAGTTTGTCACTCACCTCAAATCCACCATCGAAAGCCACTATCCTAAGGGTGTGATCATGACCTAAACCACTATACCCTTATTTATTTTAATTTATTTTTGTCTAAAGAAAAATAAAAGAAAATCTTGGAAAATGGAAAAAAGTACCATGGTTGTCATGGTTTAATCCATACGAACCATTGTGGATCAGACAAGTGGGTAGTGTAGCATTCCATTCATGTTCCTACGTGATGAATCATATCTCAATCATGACCTCACACAAAGTAGGTTTATTTTAGAATATTAAGTCGGTGCATTTCTAATACATTTGACCTTAATGTGGTTTACAACTGATAGCCAAAGTTCAACGAGCTAATAAAAAATCGAAAACCTATCTTTGTCCATTTGATTCCATAATTTCCGCTCAACTTATTTAATAAATAAATATATAAATTTTTATTATTATACCTGCAGATTCATAGACTATGGTTTTCCGTTAAACTTATTTAATAAATAAATATATAAATTTTTATTATTATACCTGCAGATTCATAGAGTATGGTAATTATATTCGTCAAGTTGCAAACCATACTCGGTTTAAGATCAGCCTCATATGGTCAATCGAACCAACTTGTAGTATTTAAATTTAACTCACCAACCACACAGAAGTCAACACACATCTTAAATATAAACTAGTGGTATTTTTAGGGCGTTATTGAAGTATTTGGTCGGTATCAATACAGTACCGGAAATCGCAACTGATGGGTACGATTCTAGTACCGATGTTTTCGGTCGGAATCAACATGGTGTTAATATTGTTGGGACTAGTGGTAGATCTAAAAGAAAGATTCAGGGTTAGCCAAAAAAAAATTTTGGACCTAGGGTACCCTAATATTCACTAGGGAATCCCGATATATAAAACGAAAAAAAATGCCCTAGTTTTACACTCTGCCGATAAAGTTGAGGTGTAGCCTGGGCAAACCCTAACCACTACATACATCCGCTGGTTGGGGCGATATCATTTCGTTCGGCACGTTACCAGCACTCGCTATAGTTAACGATATCAAAAAGGTACTTTATTGCAAATACAACTCATTTTTACAACGAAATTTGGGCTGAAACGTCGAGAACACCATAAAAACATACATTGGTCCTGATGTTGTTTGGATGGTGTCGTTTCGTTTCATAACTAGTAAAGTACAAAAATAATAATTTATTTGACCCGCTCAATTTTGAATAGAACTTTTATAAAAATGTTGATAAAAAGCATGATGTATAGGTATATATAGGATTCTATAAATCATATATTTTTAGAATGATGAAAATAGGACGTCACTTTATATAAAATAAGAAGTAAATCGTGGGGTAGTTATAACAACCCTCGAAAACACCCTATGACGCTCCATAATCACAAAACCAAAACCGCGTAACGTTAATTTTAATAAAAAAATGAAAAATCAAGATTTATACACCTGTCGCAGGCCGCGACAGGCGTGAAGGAGGTCGGTCGCGGGGCGCGACGGCCTTATGCTTGCCGGACACTCTTGACGCCACGTGTCCAACACGTGGCACACCTATAGGGGTGACTGGTCAAACCTAGCCGTAGCTAGGTGACCTTTGCCCGGCGCGACAGACGGGCCTTGGGCCGATCGCGTGGCGCGAGAGACCCCGAGAATCCTATAAATAGAGCAGCTCAGGCATAATTCAAAATCGTTCATTCTCTCTTTCTCTCTCAGTCTATATAATACGAAAACTATAGCTAAAATACCCCCTAAATCACGAAGCTCTACCCCGTTGTAAGTATTTTAACCCCTGATCACTGGTTCGATACCCTGTCCGATTGATCTGGAACCCAGCAACTGATGCCAAAGCGCTGCCTGTTTAAGGGCTATGCTTTGTAAACTAAGTTGGGGTTCTGTCTCGTGACGTATTGATAAAGTTGAATTTGGTTATTGCACTAACGTGCGTGCATTGTATATTTTTAATAGGAACCCAAGAAAATAATCAGAAAATATCACCAGAAAGCCTGTAGAAAAAAATAAGTTTACAATGTGAGTCATTCTCTATTTTCACCAAATTACTTTACAAAACCTCAAATGTTTTTCAGTTATACTTACAGCGATTAAGTCTTTGTAATCTATAATTATTGCCAGTAGTTGGGGTTTTGTATACATTACTAGTCCACAGTCACCAAGGGTGTGATAGGAACCATTACTGTTGGGTGACAGGAACCAAAGTAATATGACCACAAGCACAGGGGAATGTCCCCAGTCGCATACTGTGTTGAATAATTAATAGAAATATACACTATAATTCCCCTTAATACTATAAGGCTATAACAATGTGTCTTTTTATAAAAATGGAATGAACTCGCCAGTATTTCTTGCTGGTAAAATATTTTTAAAATGCGTTTCAGGTAACTTAAAGTGACGCTACTAGAAG
The DNA here is from genome assembly GCA_030545235.1 of Helianthus tuberosus. Classification (NCBI taxonomy): domain Eukaryota; kingdom Viridiplantae; phylum Streptophyta; class Magnoliopsida; order Asterales; family Asteraceae; genus Helianthus; species Helianthus tuberosus. Next base: position 108,923,480 of record CM060393.1, read on the forward strand.
CCAGCTATGGAGCACTGAAGGCTTAAATAAAGTGGCTATAAATTACATGAATAAAAGAAGAAATATTTTCAACAAACTAGGGTTTATCCCTGTAAAGATATTATAAATGAAATATGGGTTTTTATCCCATTTGTTTAAATACAAAAGTTTGGTGTTTTGAAACTCTGAATTTATTTCCTAACTACGATTCTGATGTTTTAATTCCGCTGCCAAATTAATAAACACCGATACCACCACACCATTCATCACCCCCACCACATCATTCATCACCTTCGGTCAACCCTCTCATGTTTTCCGCCCAACACACCACTCCGGTGAGTACTAGCAAAACCTTTTTTTACTCTGTTTTGATTTCCCCCAAAACCTTGAACCAAGTGGGTAACGTGAGGTCGTCAGAAAAACAAGTCGAATCTGAAAGCTACAACATCCGTTGAATCTGAAACCTGCAACAACCTAAAAGTCGAATCCGAACCAGGTGAAGGTCACCGAGTGGTTCGATTTGTCCTGATTTTGCAGGTGTCAGTTTCTTTTTGGCCCGATTTTGCTCTGATCTAGGTTTGATTTGGCCTAATTTTGTTTTCACATTCGTTGAGTATCCACATCGGTTGACGTGATTTAGGTGTTCATGATTTGTTCTTAATTTGGCGGTGCTGTTCAAATTGTGCATGTGTCGTTTTGGTTTTGTTGTGAAAAGATTAAATCTTTGTGGGTGATTTGATGATATCCATGGCTCACTTGCAGGTTTGGGTTTTTTTTAGGAGTTGGTAGTTGATTTTAGGGTGGTGATGGTGGAGAAAGGGTGATGGTGGACGGTGGTGGTTTCAATGGTGGTGGCAAGTGGCGGTTTTAGGAGGTGGTGGCAAGTGGCGGTTTAAGGAGGTGGTGGGCAGTGGTGGTTGTTGGTGCATATTTTGTATGTCCGTCACTGTGTGAATAGGATAGATAGAGCGTGGGTTGAATATTGTATAGATTAATGTGAAAACGGGCCAGAACGTATGTGATGAAGCCCTTTCTCATGAAAGAGTCTTTCGTACGAAAGGAGCAAACCGCCCATTCGTGCGAAAGGAGACCAAAACTTCCTTTTCGCACGAGAGAGTCACAGTCGTCCTAGGTGAGTTCGTGTGAGTGCATTATGTCTATTGCCTCCGTCAATGTATCGAGTCATAGTTGGATGTATAGAAATACGTATTAGAAGTGTCGGATATGTAATGGTACAACCCTTTGCACGAAGGAACTTTCATGAGGAAGGACTTTCGTGAGGAAGGAACTGTTGCACGAAAGTGCCTGTTGCACGAAAGGGTGTGACTATAAATAGAGGTGTTGGGTCTTGTCATTGGAAAACTTGGTGGACTTAAGAGGGGAAACTCTATCCATTTAGTTTCGTGGTTTTGTACGTGAATATTATCAATAGAAACCAGTTTAATTAGAGAGTTCTTGTGTTTGCCATCATCAAACATGGATTCCGCACATGATATGCTGAATATCTGACCGGGCGGAGCATTCGTAGATCTGAAACGGTCCTCACAAGTGGTATCAGAGCTTGGAGGCCGGTTTCAGTGAGGGAAAGCACAAGATATCAGCCGAATTGAGCAGATTCAAAGCCGATTTCATCCAATTTCACATCATTTCACTTCTACTTCTACCCTTTCTGCTTAAAACTTAAAATTGACCTTGAATTCATGGACAAAATTTGCTAAATTTTGAACATGTTGTGCGAAATCATATACTAATCAACCCTTGAACAGATCAAACCCTAATTCAATCTAAATCTATGAAAAATCTTGAAAAAATGTCAAAAAACGCAACTTGATTTTCAAGAGGAAGGGTCCTGTCGCGCGAAAAAGAAACTTGATTTTCGAGAGGAAGGGTCCTGTTGCGCGAAAAGTCTTCTGTCGTTTGAAAACAGCCTCATGTCACATGAAAAGTCTCATGTCGCTCGAAAATAGCTTCCTGTCACGCGAAAAGCATCCTCTCGCACGAAACAGCTTTCTGTTGCACGAAATTTGGTTCCTTTCGTTCCAAAGATCTGTTTGACCATTTGTTGAGTTTTCAGGTATTTTTCGTGTAATTCAAGGTGTTAACAATGACTGAAGAGTCGATATCAAAAAGAGAAGAAATTATTGCAGGATGGAGAAGAGCCAGAATTAGTGTTGAATCAAAAACCCCTCCGAAATACGATGAAGAATCAGATTGTTTTGTGATTGATGATATTTTTTAGGAAACTTTAAATGTAAGTATTGAAGAAAAAGATGATCAACCTGATCATAAGCTGAAGATACAGTCAAAGAATATCACTAAAAAGGAGCCTACATGATAACGTGACAAGAAGAAATGAAAGATACATCTTCAACTAAGCATCAGGAAAAGATCAAGACAAGAAGACAATTAGGCAAGACCATTCTGATGGAGTCTGATGATAAATCTGGTATTCATCATCAGAATCTGGTAAGTCTGATCATCAGAATTTCTGATGATCAAGATGATCAAGTTCATCAGAATTCTGGTAAGCTGGTCACCAGAAATTCTGGTAGACCAACTTGTCTTAAGAGATAAGCCCTAACACAATCCAAAAAGTAGCAAGTTGGCAATAACCGATTCAATGAATATACCAAAAAGTCACTTTGTGCAGAGCTAGTGATGAATAAATAAATGTTTATTTAGATCTAGACTCTCTATAAATAGAGATGTCAACCCAGGAGGTTAAATAAGTTGAGCTAAGCATTCAATACACACACCACAAACTCCATTAACCTTCATACAAAATTCTTTAAGCATTCATTTTGTAATATCCAATAACTTTGTTTTACAAAGTCATTAATACACTTGAAAAATTCTGTAAGTTGTTTCTTGAAAGTTTGATTTCTACTTCCGCACAATATTTTCCTATTTGTTGAAATCACTTGCCATATTAAGTATTTGGGTATCTCTATCTGGGATCAACAATTGGTATCAGAGCAGATTGAATAAATCATTTTCAAAAGATCAACTGCATATATTTTTCTTGATATCCATCTCTTAAACAAAATATGGCAAACTTTCAAACCAGGAATAATGCTTTCAATATTGGGTCTATGTCAAAACCTCCGACTTTGGTCAGAGAAGAATACCCTCAATGGAAAATCAGGATGATCAATTTCTTAAATGGACATGATCCAGCACTGTTTTCATCCATTATGAGAGGTCCTCATATACCCGCTACTGAAATACCAGCAGTTCCAGCAACTGAGCACACACAAAGTATCCCTGTCTCCTTTGCTCCTAAAAGTGAAGTTCACTGGAGTCAAGAAGATAAGGATTTGGTGTCTGCTGATGAAAGGGCCAAATCACTTCTGATTATGCCACTTCCAAACGACAGATTTTCTCAAGTAGATGCTTTTGCACCTGCTAACGAAATATGGGATCAACTGGAAAATCTATGTGAAGGAGGAGAAAGAATGAAAAGAAACAAGAAAACTAGCTGTGTCTCTTCTTATGAAAGGTTCCAAAGTCTCCAAAATGAGACCCTTTCAGAAATATATAATAGGTTCACCAAACTTTTAAATGAACTTAAAAAATTTGGTATTGAAAAATCAAATGATGAAAAGAATGTCAAGTTCTTCGATGCCCGGCCAAGAGAGTGGCGAAATCTCACAATGACCTTGGCATCAACCCTTGAATTAGGGAATATGAACTTACATGATCTTTACAGCATCCTTATCCCAAGAGAGGAGGAAATATATGAAAATTCAAACCTCAAAGGGGGACCTATGGCTCTTGGTTCAAACACACAAAGAATACCAGTTTCAGATCCACAACCCTTTCACTGCCAGAACATAGAAAATTCTGATGCTACATCAATATTTTCAGCCTTTGCTGAGCCTATTGCTTTGCTCACAAAAATGTTTGAGCAAAGATTGAGAGGTGGGAGTAATAAACTACAGAAGAATGATAGGGGGAGGATGGAAGGAAAGTCAAGAGAGAAAGGGAAGACAGAAGTTGTTTGCTACAGCTGCAAACAAAAGGGGCACTATGCTTCGGAATGTAAGAACAACAAGCTGAAGGATGTGGCCTATTATGAAAAGAAGCTTGAAGAAGCTAAAAAGAAGCAACAGAAAGTCAGCTTGATAGCAGGAACTGATACCTGGCTAACCGATGATTCTTCGGATGAAGAAGAGGAGGAAATGGCAAATTTCTTCTCAATGCCCACAACTTCTGGTGAAAGCTCCAACTCATCAGAACAAAAAGTAAGTTCAGAAAACCTGGATCTGAATAACAAATGAACAAACTTATGCAAGATTTTGTGATTCTGCAAAATAAAACCTCATCAGAAAGTACAAAATCTGATGATCTGCAAAAATTGCTCAATGAGGCAAAAACTGGAAACCAATCACTGATTGATCAAATTCTAATAAAATATGCAAAAATTGAATTTTATGAACAAGAAAGGAAAAATCTTTACAAAAAAATTCAAGATAATGAGATCAATGTGAAAGGATTCAGCAAGCAAAAGAATTTATACAACTCATTGAGGGAACACTAAAGAACAGAGGTGAAAGGATGGGATATGTTAAAACAAATATTAAAACTCCCACCATCTTGTAAAAGCATCTGAAAACATTTTTGGTAAAATAATATCAGATTCTGATGCTGATTCTTGCAGATCTAGCAATTCTGATAAACTGTTTTTGTCACCCAGAGTCTGCTTGAAAAGGGATGAAACCTTGAAAATAATTGATAAACCAAAAATTCATCCTAAATTTCATAAAGGCAAAAACATTCCATCACAAGCACCTTTGTCAAAACAATTAGACAAAACAAAATGTATGCGTGTTGAAATACTGAAGCTAATTCAACACCATCTCTACAAAGAAAATCACCTTGCTAATGGCTCAGCATTAAGCAGAGATTCTGATGAGAATTTCTCCTCTGATGAAGAAATCTCAAGCACATTTTCATCAGAAAAAGTACCCAAACAAGTTTGGGTACCAAAAACTATCTAACCTCATCATTTCAGGACCGTCATGTGCAGCAAATATGGTACTGCGATTCAGGAAGCTTTAAGCACATGACAAGGGACAGGAGCTTACTCAGTAACTATCAAGAGAAACTGGGTAAATATGTAAATTTTGAAAATGGGGTAAAGGGAAGAACTATGGGATATGTTACTATACAATATGGATCATTGACCATTGAAAAGGTTGCCTATGTAGAAGGTTTAACATATAATCTACTTAGTTGTGGGCAATGTCGTGATAAATGCTTCCAGGTAACCTTCTTACCTGAAAAATGTCTACTAGTTGGTTTAGATGACAACAAAATTTATTTAAGTGGGAAAAGGATTAGAAACTCCATCTATTACTTTGATTTCAGAGAAGAAATTGAGCATCCTCAGTTATGTTTATTTTCTATTGAAAATAAAGGAAATAGTTGGTTATGGCATAAAAGGCTTGCTCACTTGAATTTCAAAACTCTAAACCAACTAGCAAACAAAAATCTGGTAAAACGTTTACTATACATATCATCCAAAAAGGATAGGATATGTGGAGCATGTGAGCTTGGCAAATCAAAAAGAGGCTCACATAAAACAGTTTCTGAATCTTCAATTTATGAAAATTTGAAACTTTTGCACATGGACCTTTGTGGACCTGTACAAACAGCTAGTTTTTCTGGAAAGAAATACATTTTGGTCATTGTAGATCACTATTCTAGGTACACTTGGGTTGAATTTCTAAGGAAAAAGAGTGAAACCCCATATCTGATCATGAATTTCATCAGAAAAACTGAAAATCTGTTGAAATTACCTGTGAGAAGGATCAGATCTGATATTGGAATAGAATTCAAAAATGCAAAACTTGATACTTTCCTTGTAAGCAAAGGAATATCTCATGATTTTTCTGCTCCAAGAACTCCACAACAAAATGGAGTTATAGAAAGAAGGAATAGGACTCTGGTAGAAGCAGCAAGAACAATGCTTGCCTATGCCAGATTGCCTACTTACTTTTGGGCTGAAGCTATCTAAAATGCAAGCTTTACACAAAACATGTCTATCATTAACAAAAGACATCAGAAAACTTCGTATAACATTATCAATCAAAGGATCACAAGCATCAAATTTTTACACACCTTTGGTTGTAATTGTTTTGTCTTTAATGATTTCGATAGTCTGGAAAAGTTTGACAGAAAAGCAGAAAAAGGAATTTTCCTTGGATACACATTGTCCTCCAAAGCTTATAGAATATTTATTTTAAACATAAGGACAATAAGAGAAAGCTTATATGTGTCTTTTGATGATTCATTAAAAACCAAGATTTCTGATGAAATTTTACAAGATATAAGCTTGTCAAAACAACCTGAAAATTCTGAAGATCATCTTAACAAATTAGCTGAAGAGCTTTTAGAACATGACCATATGCTAAATATATCAAACAAAAATATGTCATTTACTAACCCTGCAGATGATCTGGAACCTCCATCAGAAAATGTACAAAATGATCAGAATTCGGGAATCTCACCCGAAAATGAAATTGAACAACAGAATTCTGATCCTCTTGACAACACTGAGGTCACAGATCAGGGGGAAGCTTCAAATCCATAAGGAAGTACAAGTTCACATAACAACTTGAGATGGATCAGGGGACACTCACTAGCTGACATCATTGGTGACCCTGAAGTAGGTGTTGAGAAAAGATCTGCTACAGCTCACGAACGTCTTTATGCTGGATTTTTAAGCATAATTAAGCCAAAGTTTGTCAAGGAAGCACTGAATGACTCAGACTGGGTCCAAGCAATGCAAGAAGAGCTTGACCAATTTGAAAAGAGTCATGTGTGGGATCAGGTACCCAAACCAACTAACAAATTTTTCATTGGTTCCAAATGGGTATTTAAAAACAAATCTGATGAACAAGGCATCATAACAAGGAATAAAGCAAGATTGGTGGTCAAAGGTTATTGTCAACAAGAAGGCATAGACTATGATGAAACCTTTGCACCAGTAGCCAGGCTTGAAGCTGTAAGAATATTCCTGGCTTATGCTGCCTCAAATAAAATAAAAGTTTATCATATGGATGTCAAGTCTGCATTTCTGAATGGTGAAATTGAAGAAGAAGTGTATATGCATCAACCAGAAGGCTTTGTTGATCCTCAATTTCCAAATCATGTTTACTAACTAAAAAAAGCCTAGTATGGTGTCACACCCCGATATTTCCACATATTACCGGTAGGCCCGGTGGGGAGTATCGTGACGTAGTTGATATCATCATAGTCAAACAACATAATTTAAAGCACAGCAGAAGCAAAAGGTGAATCACATTACAAACCGAATAAAAAGTAATATCAAAGTATTACAAACGGACTGTAAAGGATCCACAGGCGGATCAAAATTTAAAAAGGATCATTGTTAAATAGATTTTAACATCTAAGCTTGCAAGACTTGTTTAATGATGTCAGGAGTAGCCAGCCTATTTCGTCTAGTACCTGCACTTAGCCTTTTTGGAAAATACGTCAGTTTACACTGGTAAATACAATCAACAGACTCATTTTGAAAAGATTTTAAGAAAATTGATTTAAATGCACATGGCACAAAAGTTCTTTTATAACTTGGGACAATTATTTAAAAATAATCTTGTATACAGTTTTACTTATTTGTCGTCCGTCAGGGCCGGTTAAAAGAGCCGGACAAGATTAACTGACACGCCACAGGTATAATGCCCACAAGGTTGATTCCTTAAAGTGGGTTACCAATTTTTACATATGCAACTGTCAGGTGTATGCCTACACCCCGTGCTTAGGTCATGGCCATTTCAATGAATGATGCCAAGGATATCCGGGACATGGTCATTAACCCCCCAAGGGCCATATACCAAATAAAATAGATTAAAAAGGGTTATGTAAATATATTAATCACAATCCAATTTAAATAACTACATACCCGACCAAGCGGTATTATTATAATACCGTATCCTAAGCCCGTATAGGGAAAATAAGTTAAAAGTATTTACATGAGCAAGTATATATCACAAACAGCGAGTTCAAGTAGCTTTTACCGGGCTCCTAATCTGGAACGAAGGTTTTTAATAACCTATTAGATGCCTAACGGGTCTTAATTAAGCCTAAACTTAGACCGGTTAGTTTTGAAGGAAGATACGGTTCAAAAAGCATGATTAAGCGAAGACCGGATTAGAATGTGGTTTAGACCTGACAAGCTTGTATACTTGTATAATATGGGTAAACTAAACACATTCTGGATTTTTAGATAAAAATGATAAGGTTTGACCCGTTTCGGCTAATTTATGCAAACTAGTTACATAAACCTTACCGAACGCGAAAAGTGCGTAACGGGTAACCAAATGATTCATGAACAGGTTTCCTAAGTTAATATGCCTTAAACATTTTGTTATATCAGTAGGATACCTTCCATTATGCCCAAAACGAATTTAAACTCAAACTATGCCCCGTAGGGGCATTTTGGTCATTTTAAAGCATATAAAAGAGATTAAATATAAATCTGAGTTTCAGGTCAGATATATTCAGTAACGATACTTATTTTTATAAGTCATAACAGTAGGGTATGGTATATATGTGAAATTTACCTTTTATAACTAAACTATGCACCGTAGGGGCATTTTGGTAATTTCACATAAGCTTTAAAGGTCAAAATAGGGAATCTGAGTTTAAAACTTTTGCTTACTGTTAAAATATAAAAATGTGCTTAAAACATCAGTAGGTATTAAGTCTTATATGAGAAAAATGGTTTTAATACATATTATGCGTTTTAAACGCGTAAAAAGACGATTTTAAGCGATTTCCGGGTTTTTAAAGAAAGGCTGATATTTTTATCATTCCAGAAGACTCAAAATATTTTATTTATTATATAAAATCAGTAGCAAAAGGTTTGGTATCAAAATACTATGTAAAACTTATTTTATAAGCCAAAAGGGCAAAACCGACAATTTTCGAATCAAAGCTATAACCCTATGTTATGCTCAGCCTAAAAATAAATAAAAATCTTCAAAAATCCCAAAATATTATTTTAAATCAGTGGGTAAAAAGTTTGGTATCAAAAATTGGGTTTAGATAGGCTTTATGCTAATTATTCCGTTTAATTAATAAAAAGCTTTCTAATTACGCTATTGAGCATAACTCCTAATCTAGACTTCAAACTGATGTGAAAATTTAGGGACATATTTATAAATCAGTAAAAAAGATTATTGTCCTCTCACATTTTCAAAATTCTTGTTTTAAGGTCAAAAGGGCATAATAGTCAACATTTAGGCATATAACGGAAACAGGCATATGAATCGGATAACTAACGAACCAAGTTGTATAATCACAGAGGGTTATACTAACATGTAACCTGGTCCGAATAAAGCTCTAAGGCATTTCTAAAATATGCTCTAATGGGTCAGAACTGAAAGTCAAAGCGAAGGTCCACTTATGCGACTTTCGGTTCCGAACCGAGCTTAAACTGAAAATTGTCGGGTTGAACATGCTTGGACATGTTCTTACATTAATTACCAAGTTATATGAGTGATAAAACAGGTTGCATGGCTTCTACATTGTTAATTATGCATTTATTTGAAAATTAGCTTTCTGTTGACTTTTTACAATTAAGTTTGACCCGACAATTGACCTACATAGAGTGGGAATCAGAGGGTTCCCTTTTAAGGGTTTATTGCCCACATAATTACCAACTTATAGGTACTTTCAATTTGAGAATTGACTGGACAATTTGTGATTAATCATGAAGTCAAACCTAAAGTACGACGGGTTTGACTTTAGGCTATTAAACTAATAAAACTGAATTAAAAAAGGTTAAGGACACTTACTGAAGTCCTATGCACGACTAATGGTCCTTAGGAAGTGGCCTTGAGCTCCAGGAGACTCCAGCAATTGAGTTAGAATGATTTAAAGTGAATGTCAAAATGTTGCAACAAGTGTTCTTCTTATATAGTGGGTTTAATGCAACAAGATCATGCCAAATAGGTCTACAGATGTTTTATGATGGTCCCATGTGTCCCTATGCATGAGAAACCATTGGTTCAGGCCCCTGGTATCGCAAAATTGGCTTTGAAAGGCGGTGCAACCTGTAAAACAAGCATCTACCTGTTTTTTGTTCGCTGCAGACATCCACGCGGCCCAAGTCAGGTTAAAAAGAGTTTCAGCATTTGCAATTTTGGTCCCTGGTCCTTTTTAAAGTGGTTTTAACCTCATTTTTTTACACTTTTAACCCTCCAAATTGACTTTTAAGGGCTCCAAGACATAACCAAGCTTTGCTAAGTCCTTGGTTAGTTTTATGATCACCCGAAAAGCCTTAAATTTCAACGTTGACGCTTTTAACCCCTCATATACGAATATTAGCATAACTTTCTCATACGTTATCGAAACCTTGTGAAATTTTTATCACTTATTCTAGTGAGCATAATTAATCGTTACAAAGCTTCGGGTTCGCTAAAAGGTCACTCAGAGGTATAAATTAAACATGTTGACACTTTTAACCCTTGCGTTTTGTAATCTCTCACTTTCTTCCACAAACGGCTTCATATGCTTCATAATTCATTCGTTTAAGGGTATGAACATCGTGTAGGGTTATTGAAAGGTATATTTACCCAATGTTGACACTTTGAATCCTTTTATTCATATACTTTCTTTGTTTGTCAACTTTAGTCCCTCATAAGTAATCTGTTACACGTTTAGAGCTTATGACACGTGTCGATATTATATTGGACATGAAATTACGAGGTGTTACATCCTCACCCCCTTAAAAGAAATCTCGACCTCGAGATTTACTGAAATAAATGAGGGTACTTTTCTTTCATTGTGGACTCTACCTCCCACGTGTACTCGGGACCTCTACGGGCATCCCATTTAACTTTTACAATTGGCACATGCTTCCTTCGAAGCTTCTTAACCTGTCGATCCTCGATCGACAAAGGTTTTTCAACAAATTTCAAGCTCTCATCTATGTGCACATCCGTATGTGGTATGACTAGCGATTCATCGGCTAGACATTTCTTCATATTGCAGATGTGGAATACATTATGAATACCACTGAGCTCTTCAGGAAAGTTTAACTTATAAGCCACTGTTCTGACACATTCGATGATCTCGAATGGTCCTATATACCTTGGGCTTAACTTACCTTTCTTACCAAATAACATCACCCCTTTCTAGGGTGAAACCTTAAGTAGAACCTTATCACCTACCTCGAACTTTAGGGGTTTACGCCTTTTATCTGCGTAGCTTTTCTGCCTATCTCTGGCAGTTTTGAGACGATCTCTTATCTGCACAATCTTGTCTGTCGACTCCAGGACTATATCGGGTCCTGTTAGTTGGACATCTCCAACTTCTGCCTAGCAAACGGGCGTCCTGCACTTCCTTCCATACAAGGCTTCAAATGGTGCAGCTTGAATACTGGAATGATAACTATTATTGTATGAAAATTCGATCAATGGAAGATGATCATCCCAACTTCCTCCTAGATCAATAACACAAGCTCTTAACATATCTTCCAGTGTTTGAATTGTTCGCTCGCTTTGACAATCCGTCTGCGGATGATATGCTGCACTGAAGTTCAATCGAGTGCCTAGGGATTGCTGAAAACTTTTCCAGAAGTGTGACGTATATCTCGTATCCCTATCAGAGATAATAGACACTGGCACTCCGTGGAGAGATACAATCTCGTCCACGTATAGCTGAGCTAATTTATCTGAGCTATGTGTTTCCTTAATAGGTAGGAAGTGGGCTGACTTAGTCAGTCTATCCACTATCACCCAAATAGTATCATTTCCTCGTTTAGTTTTTGGCAACTTGGTGATAAAATCCATAGTCACCATTTCCCACTTCCAGGTGGGAAGTTCAGGCTGTTGTAGCAAACCTAACGGCTTTTGGTGTTCTTCCTTAACTTGAGCGCATGTCAGGCATTTGGCCACATAAGTGGCTATAGACTTTTTCAAGCCTATCCACCAATAATTTGCCTTCAAATCCTGATATATCTTATCACTTCCAGGATGAACAGAATACTTGGAACTATGGGCTTCCTGAAGGATTACTTCCCTAAGCCCTCCATAGACTGGAACCCATATCTGTCCATTTAATCTCAGAATTCCGTCCTTGCCATAGGATAACTGCTCAGCAGTTACTCCTAGTTTTTCATCAGGATAGTTAGCTTCTAATACAGTTTCCTTCTGCGCAGCTAACAGTCTTTCATTCGAACTATTCTTTAATTCAATGCTCTTGGCATTGATTCTTATGGGCTTAACCCTTTCCTTCCTACTTAAGGCATCGGCAACCACATTTGCCTGGATGGTATCTGATTTCACAATCATAGTCATTTAGAGTCTCCATCCATCGACGCTGTCTCATGTTTAAGTCCTTCTGATTAAACAGATGTTGAAGGCTCTTGTGATCAGAATAGATCACACACTTAGTACCATACAAATAATGCCTCCATAGCTTTAATGCAAATACAATGGCACCCAACTCCAAGTCGTGGGTGGTGTAATTCTTCTCGTGCACCTTTAATTATCGAGAAGCATAGGCAATGAACTTGCCTTTCTGCACGAGCACACACCCCATACCGGTGTGTGATGCGTCGCAGTATACCACAAATTCTTCAATTCCATCAGGCATTGTCAACACAGGTGCATTGCTCAACTTCTGCTTAAGAGTATCGAAAGATTCTTGCTGCTTAGGACCCTAGTCAAACTTGCTATTCTTGCGGGTTAATAAAGTTAGGGGCGCTGCAATCCTTGAGAAGTTTTCAATAAAACGCCTATAGTAGTATCCTGCTAAACCCAAGAAACTACGAATCTCTGTGGGTGTCTTCGGCTCTTGCCAATTCATGACAGCTTCAACCTTAGCGGGATCCACCTGGATACCACGCTCACTAACCATGTGTCCAAGAAACTGGACTTCACGAAGCCAAAATTCACACTTTGAAAATTTGGCATAGAGTTTCTCTTGTTGAAGCAGTGAAAGAATACAATGAAGGTGCTTCTCATGGTCAGCTTGATTCTTCGAGTAAATAAGAATATCATCGATGAAGACGATGACAAATTAATCCAAGTAGGGCTTGCAGACGCGATTCATGAGATCCATGAACGCTGCTGGTGCATTAGTGAGCCCAAAAGGCATCACTAAGAACTCGTAATGACCATAACGAGTCCTAAATGCAGTCTTGTGTACATCTTCATCTTTAACCTTCAGTTGATGGTAGCTTGACCTCAAGTCGATCTTGGAGAAGTAACTTGCCCCTTGCAATTGATCGAACAGATCATCGATCCTGGGCAATGGATATCTATTCTTGATAGTAACTTTGTTAAGCTCGCGATAATCGATGCATAGACGCATCGATCCATCCTTCTTCTTTACAAACAGGATTGGTGCTCCCCAAGGAGACAAACTAGGTCTAATAAAACCTTTGGCTAACAAATCATCCAGTTGAGTTTTTAGCTCTTTCATTTCAGTTGGTGCCAATCTGTAAGGTGCTCTTGCAACAGGCGCTGCTCCAGGAATGATGTCGATTCTGAACTCTACTTGCCTATCTGGTGGTAAACCAGGTAGTTCCTCAGGGAAAACTTTTGGATATTCAGAAATGACAGGGATATCTTCAATCTTGGGCTTCTGTTCATCAATAGTTACCTGTGCCATATAAATGACACAACCCTTCTTCAAACACCTGGATGCCTTGAGCATAGACACTTGCTCAGGCAACCCATACTGAGTGTCTCCCTGTATGGTAAGTGGTTCACCATATGGAGTCTTGATCACCACTTGCTTCTTGTTGCAAACGATCTGGTCTTGGTTATGAGATAACCAATCCATGCCTATAACTATGTCGAAACCAGCTAATTTTAAAGGAAGTAAAGATAATGGAAAAGAGTGGTTCCTAATGGATATAAAACATCCATCTAACACAGTTGAGGCTGTTTCTAAGGTACCATCAGCCAATTCTACCTCATAATTCACGCTTAGGGTTTTAACTGGCAAATTCAGCAACTTACAAAACTTATTATCTACAAATGACTTATCCGCACCCGAATCAAATAATACCCTTGCATAAACATCATTTATAAGGAAGGTACCTGTTATCACGTTATCATCCTGAACGGCTTCTCGTGCATCCATTCGAAAGACCCTTGCATTGGTCTTTTTGACTTCTTCAGGCTTTTTGGTATATTTGGGGCAATTGGTTTTGATGTGCCCTTTTTCGTTGCAGTTGTAGCATGTCGTATCCTTTATTTTCTTGCAGTCTAATGTCTTGTGTTCCTTAGACTTGCATAACCCACATGCAGACGGTTTCGACAGAGACTTGGATTCAAACCTGCATTTTCCAAAGTGACGTTTCTGGCAGGTTTTGCACTTTGGCTTTTCATCTGCTTGTTGGCTACCTTTGTTGGATCCAAACCTCTTCTTGTGATCTGTGGTTCCCTTAAACTTCTTCTCAGCCTGTCGTGAGTTATCGTCCTCATGTTTTCTCTTACCTTCCTCCAAGTTCTTAAGCGATCTTATCCTAACCGCATCCAAGGTAAGGGATAAAGATAGGTCAGCTGCTGACCTAAAAGTAGCAGGTCGAGATGCCTTTACACTGGCTTTGATCTCTGGGGCTAAACCCCCAATGAAACGAGCTATTCGCTTGGGCTCCGGTGTTACCAAATATGGAACCAGTCGAGACATGGTATTAAAGCTAGTAAGGTAAGCCTGACAGTCTAGGTTCTTCATCACCAAAGATAAGAAGTCAGACTCAATCTTTTCAACCTCATGCTGAGGGCAATAATTCTCTTTGATGAGTGTAACAAACTGATCCCAAGACAGATTGTACAATGGAATCTTCCCAATAGCCTGGATTAGAGACCTCCACCAAGCTAGTGCTTCTCCTTTAAACGACTGAGATACATACTTCACAACATCCCTATCTGCGCAACCACTGATGTCAACCACGGTATCCATTTCGTCCAACCATATCATGCAGTCAACAGCCCCTTTCTCCCCAGGGAAATCCCTGGGCTTGCAGGAGATGAAGTATTTGTAGGTACAGGTCTTTGTACGTGGTTCACGATCAAATACAATCTTCTTTGATGGGACGCTGTGCTGATTTGAGGAGTGTTGATCATCCTCTTTCTTAGATGGTGGCTTACTATGAGCCTCAGAAAGAGTCTTAGGGTGAGGTTTGGAATGAGGTGCGGATAGGGTCCTGCTTCGAGGAAAATTATCTTTTCTTTCTGTAGAGGATAACTGATGCTTATGTTTCTTGTTTATACAGCTACTAGCTTATCATCTCTAACGGATACACCTGCCACGCCTGAAAGAGTTGCCGCTTTCTGGAACCTGGATTCAAGTATCCGGACAAACCAACCAAGGATTAAGGATTCCGAAGAAGCTTGTTCCACTTCCTACACCATGTCAAGTAAGTATCCATATATGTAAGTATTTAATAGAGAAAATAAATTATGAATACTTATCTGTTTTGTATGCTGGTAGGTGCTGCTAAGTCGTCCAAGTCTGCCTCCCAGTTCGGAGTGAGTGACATTGAAGGCATCGTCTCCCCCAAGTCCATCAAAAAGGAGCTGGCCGCAGGCCAAAGCCTTCCTGAGATCAAGGGCATTTCTACCCGGGCCAAAGCAGGAAGCAAGAGAAAGAAGCCTAGCGAGCCCTCCGATGATCTCCCCCTGATTGAGCAACAACTCCATGAAGCTGTCTCCGAGGTAAGGATCGTATATCCTAAAACTTGCATCCTGTCTAAGGATAAATGATCCTGAACGATGTATTCTTTGTTTGCAGAAATTTGCTGAGATCCAAATCCTTCAGGGTCAACACCTGGCTGATGCAGAGGAGCGTATCCTGGACCTCCAAACCATCGCAGCTGCTAAGGATAAAAGGATTGCCCACTTGGAGAAGGAGAATAAGGCGTTGCAGAAGCAGGTCCTTGTTACCGAGATGACTGCTTCCAAGGAACGACTGGAGATCATTGATGAGGCCAAAAACTCTGTTGTTATTGTGACCCTCAAGATCAGGCTCTGGATGGCTAGAGAGGCTGCTGATCCATCGAATAAATAAATTGAACAAACTCTACAAAACCTCCCCACACTTAAACTTAATCAGGAGGTTTTTCATTGATCTGAACCCTATCTAACCCGTTTAATTCCACCCGGTCCTCGAAAATAACTAAAAATTTAATGGTGGAATAATAAATTATTTTAAAAATTCGTAACGGGTCAGACCACCAGAATATAAACTTACCTGGAATTAACAGAATGTGTGGCATATAGCGAGAAGATTGATCGTGCTTGAAATTCAAAGGCTCTTCCTTCTTCTTCTTGTATAACCCTTCAGTCCTCTTCCATTTTCGATCTTTTCTCTTTCTTTTCTTTGCCCTCTCATGCGGTTTTATCGATTCTACAGTTTCATCTATTATTAATACCGCAGGCCAGCTATGGTGTTCTTCCTCTTCCACCACTTCTTCTTCTTGTTTGATGTCCGTCATTGGGCTTCCTTCAAGTAAAGCTTCTAAGTAAGCAAGGTCTCCCTCCGGATCAAACTCCTTTACCTCTTTATCTACCGGCAACCCATCTAGTTCTTCCCTAAATTCATTTTCCCAGGACATCTAATCTTCACTAGATGGCTGCTCAACTTCTTCCTCCTCTTCTCCTTTTCTTTCTATCTCCACTTTTTCTTCTTTACTCTCCACATTTCCCCATATCGTCTCCCCATCAGTAAGCTCGGGGATCACTATCGCCTTGTAATTCATGCTTCGAACTGTAATCCACTCATCATCATCATCACCCCACTGTATTTGTTACTTCCGCTCTCGGTTTCCCCAACCCATTTCCAACCGAGCAGCGATCGCTCATTCTTCATACCAGTGCGGTCCACCACATTCTTCACACCTTGGATCCTTTTGCCGACTGAGGACATACTCTTTCATTGGGCCTATTAGCCCGATCATTAGCTCAAGTATGTCGACCATTTTTGGAAACCTTGGATCCCCGTACTCCTGAAATTCTTTCATCTTCTCCATGAAACTCAGACTTATTTCCATGAATGTAAAAAAGTGGGAAAACCGCTCAATAGTATTTGTGGAATACCCCTGCGAAGAATATTGCTATGGCTGCACAAAGGAGTTAGTATAATAATCTACAGAGGGCCCCTCATATTGTGGGCATTTCCACAAATTTCACACATATTTAAAACTCAAAAGAAATAGAAGACACGGAAAATTAGACTCCTACGACTCAATATAGAGAACACAAATAGACTTACAAGACTCACCACGAAAACACAAAACAAAATACAAGTAGCACAGATTATGTCAATTAAGTCTAATCAAAGCTAATAAACGCAATCGCCTAGAGTCCCCGGCAACGGCGCCAAAAACATGATTAAAGCAAGAATAAGCTTCTCTAAATGAGAATACCTGAACTCAGCATCAAGTAGACTTTTACTTACATAGTATACTGGATGTTGAGAGCCTTCATGATCCTTAACTAGGACCGCACTTACTGCCTTAGTGGAAACAGCCAAGTATAAGGATTATGTTTCCCCATTTTCTGGTTTCATTAGAGCTGGTGCTGAGGATATGTAATCCTTGAGGGCTTTGAGGGCATTCTCATGCTTTTCAGACCATTCAAACTTTTTATTCTTCCTCAGGATATCATAGAACTCTTTGCACTTTTCTGAGGACTTTGAGATGAATTTGTTCAAGGTTGCGATTCTTCTTGTCAACCTTTGCACATCCTTAGCATTGGCAGGAGACTTGATGTTCACAATGGCCTTGATTTGTTCTGGACTTGCCTCTATTCCTCTCTTTATCACCATATATCCTAAAAATTTACCAGCTTTAACTCCAAAATGGCATTTGGAAGGATTCAACTTCATGTTGTATCTGCCAAGGATATCGAATGCTTCTTCCAAATCCTTCAGGTGATCCTAAGCTCTTTTGGATTTGACCACCATATCATCTATGTTGACTTCCATTGTGTGTCCAATCTGCTCTTTGAACATCATATTCACTAGCCTTTGGTATGTAGCACCTGCATTTCTTAATCCAAAGGGCATAGCAATATAGCAATATATACCAGTAGGAGTCATGAAGGTTTTGTCCTCTTGGTCAGATGGTTCCATTTGAATTTGTGTGTCCATGACCCGCCATAGCATCCACCATGGAGTCAATGTGGGGTAAAGGGAAAGGATCCTTGGGACATGCTTTATTTAAGTCAGTAAAATCAACGCATACCCTCCACTTTCCATTCTTTTTCTGAACATGTTAGTGCACTATGTCTATTGATTTCGTCTTGTATCATGTAATGAGATAGGATAGGATAACCAGTGTTCGAGGTGCTAGAAACTAAGATTAGTGGTTTTTCTAGTGAGTTCGCTTGAAAGTGCCAAGTAACAAGTTCAAGCGAAATCAGATCAGTTGAGTTCGCTTGAACCTGTTCTGGTCATCTTCAAGCGAAACCAACATCATGGTAGTTCGCTTGAACAGACATGATGACATCTCAAGCGAACTAGCAACAACTATATATAGGGCACTTGTGTTATTCATTTGTAAGGGTTCGGATCTGAGTAGCGAAGCTCTGCCGGATTGTCTCCAGGTTGTAAATCAGTAGTATATCAATATAAGAGACGTTTAAATTGAATCGAGTGTCTGTTTCATTGATTCCGTCTCTGATTCGGATAAAAGACTCTTCTGATTGACTCAGTCAGGTCGTACAACGATCCTACAAGTGGTATCAGAGCACAGGAAGAAGAGTTTAACTCGATTGCATCAGTTTTCTGACTTCTACACCTTCTTTTTCAAATTGGACAAGTTTTATCGGTCATAATGGATTGAATTTTTCACAGAATGTGCGAAACAGTATATTAACAAACCCTTGAGAGTTTTAGATCAAAATTCGAAGTAAAAATGACAAAATTGGACCAAAAACTAGCTTTCGCTGTAACGAACAGTGCCATTTCGCTTGAAATTAGACCTGATCTCGCTTGAACTTAGTACTCCGCTTGAAATTTTGTGTTCATTTCAAGCGAACTAAGTCATTTCGCTTGAAATAAAGGATTTTCGCTTGAAAAATCTGGTATTTCGCTTCAGGAGGTCTTCGCTTGAAAATTGTTGGGGTTTTCGCTTGAAATAGTCTATATTCCGCTTGAATGCATTAGTTGGTTATTTCGCTTGAACTGAGATATTCCTGTTTTCGCTTGAAAGTTGGTGTCCGTCCAAAAATCTGATTTCGCTTGAGATTCATATTCCGCTTGAAAGTGAACTTTTTCGCGTCAAGATCATTTCACGACAACCGAGTGTCAGTTTATTTCAGATTATTTGATATTGTTTAAACTGATTGTGTTTGTTTGTTTGTCCAGGTGATTAAAGATGTCGAGCAGCGGTGAAGAATTTTACAACACATTCTACAACGCGTTCACTTTAGAATCGACAGAAAGAAGATCTGATATGACAGAATATTCAAAGGAGATTTCAGAGAATTTGAAGTATGAGAATATGTATGGAAGCCAACAGAAACCACCAAAGCTAATGAAGATTGAAGATTATAACTGGTGGAAAAATCGGTTTGAGGGTGGGGTAAAAGCTTTTGCTCCTGAAAGTTGGTTAAAAGTAAAATACGGATATATAGAACCGGTAAAAGAAGGAGGAGAGTTAGTAAACGAAAAAGAATTCACAGAAATAGATATAAAAAATGTTGTAGCTGAATACAAAATGATTACATTGATAAAACAGTCAGTGAGAGAAGATATTATTTCGTTACTTGAACAAGAGAAAACATCAAAGAGTTTATGGGAAGCTTTAGAGAGAAAATGTGTAGGAAGTAATGAGATTGTGAAAAACAAAAAGAAATTGTTGCGTAAAGAGTTTGATCTATTTGGTTGCATGAAAAATGAATCTGTTTGTAAAATGATTGAGAGATTTGGGCATCTGAAGATGGAACTGACCATACACAAAATCACATACACTCAAGAGGAGCTGGTGGATAAATTGTTTGACTCATTGCCAAATGATCAGGATTGGCAATACTTTGCTTTAATGTTGAAAAACACAATCAAGCCTGAAGAGTTAACAGTGGATTTGCTGATCGAAAGACTTGAAAGTCACGAGTTGGAGATAAAGAGATCTAAAGTCAACAACGCAGCTCATCAGCAGAATGTGGAGTTGTACTACAGAGGAAATCTACCACAGGCTGGGTCTCCAAGAACAGCGTTTTCTGCAGAAAGTTCAAATTCTGTGAACAATGAAAGTCCTCACAGTGGTTTTCACAGTGGATCTTTTTCAACAACATCGAGCCAATCTGCATCAAAGAATGTATTCCAATGCAACATTGCAGTAGATTTGAAGAATACTCAAAATTTCAATGAGGAGTCTGCAAAGCAACAGATGGTCTTCTTAGCATCTGTGTTGGAGTCGTATGAAAGTCTTGTGGCAGGCAAGATAGGCAACACCAATCTGACGAAGGAAGACTACGATCAAATTGATCCTGAGGAGATGGAATTGATCGATATACGATGGTGTATGGCCAGTGCAGTGAGGAGGGCACAATGTTTTATGGAAATTACCGGAAGGCAGTCTATTGGTGGACCTTCTACCAAGTTAGGCTTTGACAAGTCCAAAGTGACATGCTTTAAATGCAAACAGAAAGGTCACTTTAAACGTGAGTGCAGAAATGCTTATGCTGATGATACTGCTAATCCGTTCAAGGAAGATTACTATAAGAAAGCAATTTATCATCAGAACAAATCTGAACCTCCCAGATTGAAGCAGCCTGAAGAAAAATCAAGAGCTTTGGCAGTTATTCATGACGATGAAGGTTATGACTGGAGTCAAGTTCTCCCTAAAGAAGATGCAGTTGGATATGCATTTGTGGCTAATGTTGATCATCATTTATGGTGGAGAAGAGATTATGCGAGATGGGAAATTGAAAAATTCAGAGAATCATTCAAAGAAGCCCAGAGAGCCAAAAGATGGAATGATGATTTGGAATGTTACATGGATCCACGGGGTAATCCAGTTGTTGACCCATCAAAGGTGGATTTTGAAGCTGTAACAAATTTGTTTCCAAGTCAGGCTACTTTTAACACAAGAAGGTTATCTGAAAAAGAATATTTGCCAGATTTGGTGAACAAAATCAAAGAAGTCTGTGAAGCAAGTCTACCAAAGGTGGTAGAAATGAAGAAGAGAAAAGAAGAAGAGTTGAAAAAGATGGTAGAAGAAGTGAAGATTACTGCAAAGCTTGCTGCTGAAGAAGAGCAGAAAATTGAAGAAGAACAGAAAGTAGTAGAAGAAGAGAAGAAGGAGGAAGATCAGAAAGTTGAAACAGAAAAACCGGTGCTGAAAGAGACTGAGGTAAGTGAATCTTCTGATCTATCAAATGTTGAAATTGTTGATAACAATGAAAACAAGTGCAGGAATTGCATACAAATGTGCAAAGCCTGTATTGAAAAAGTTGAATTAATCAAAACATAAGATATTGAAACAAACAAATTTGAAAATGTTTTCAAAATAAAATGTAAAGAAATGATTGAAAAAGAAGAAATTTTGAAACTAAAAGTTGAAAATTTGACACAGAAATGTCAAGGTCTTGAAAAGGATAATGATGTTTATAGACAAATGTATACTGCAAAATGTGTTGATTGTGTTGAAAAAGAAACTAAATTTCAAGATTTTCAAAAAGAGTATGATTCTTTAAAATGGTCGATTTAGAGAGTACAAGAGGCTTATGATACTTTGAAGAGACAAGTCAAATGTTTTGATCAAAGATTGTCTGAAACTTTAGTCATTAAAGAAATGTATGAGAGAAAGTTTAAAGAAAAGCAACTTGAATTAAACAAATGTGTTGATGAAATTGCTAATCTTAAACAAATTTTGGCTAAAAAAGAAAAGGTTGTTACCAAACTTCAAAGTTATCATAACTCTTCGCACATTCTCGAACGCATTTTCAACATCACACCAGATGACAAAGATACTAACAAGAATAGGAAAGGTATTGGTTCAGAATTTCATCAGGTACCACCACCATTGAGAAACAATTATACTTTTTATGATGAGGAAAAGGTGGCAAAAGGTCTGAACATAGTTGACCAATTACCTGAAAGTATCGATGTGACTTACACCAAATCTGATGAAGCTGATAATTCAGAGGTGGTAAGTAAGGTTGTTGATAGCGTTTTAAAAGATGAGTCTACAAAAGGTAAGTCTGAATCACAGGATGAAAATGAAGGTAATTTTCATGATGAGTATCTGAAAAACATAAAGTATCAATGTGACTTACACCAAATCTGATGAAGCTGATGATTCAGAGGTGGTAAGTAAGGTTGTTGATAGCGTTTTAAAATATGAGTCTACAAAAGGTAAGTCTGAATCACAGGATGAAAATGAAGGTAATTTTCATGATGAGTATCTGAAAAACATAAAATCTGAGAAAGTTGTGAATGATGATTCAAAAGGATTGGTTTACACCATGATTGGATCGGACAAACTATTCTTAGATATTATATTTCCGATTCAGAATGTGATTTCAGAGAAAATTGATAAAGTTTTCAAAATGGTTGAGATTGAAAAGTCAGAAATTTCAAAATTTGATGGGAAAAACAAGAAAACTTTTTATAACAAACCTGGTTTCAAAAAGAAAAACATGAAGGCTGGGTTGGGTTATAAAAGGAAACAAAATTGGAAGAAAAATGAAGTGCCAAATTCTCAGGCAAAAATGAGTTTTGTTCAAGGAAAAAGTTTTGAAGAAGAGGAAAAACTCAAATTTAGACAACAGTCTATTGAAGAGTTTTGTGCTCAAAAGAAAAAGCAACAACCACAGGTCAAAGATGTGTCCAAGAGAACATGTTTCAAGTGTGATCAAATTGGACATCTTGCTCGAAAGTGTCCGAATCTGAAACCTGTGGATGTTGACATAAAGAAGATTGATGTTGAGAAACAAAAACTGAGAATGTGAGACAAAGGTCAACCAGATTTGACTCAAAACAAACTTGTAGGTACAACACAAACAAGTTTGCTTCAATTCAAAATTGGAAGTCAACCCCGTATAGGTTCGATACTAGACAGATCTGGAATTCTCACACACCCAGAGTCAGAACAACTCAAAGTTGGAAAACAAATGTTGATATGACAAAATCCCAAGAGTTTTGGAAACCAAAAGTTGTTGATCAAAAACAAAATGTTCAAAAAGATTCACATTTTTACAAAAGAGGTACTCCGAAAGGTCAAAAATGGAGTGCTAAAAAACAAGTAATTTTGGTAAAAGATGAAAAAGTTGAAGTCAAAGTTGAAAAAGTTTTTGATGAAAAAGATTTTCCGAAGCTACATGATGAATATTGTGTTGAAATGCCTAGGGTCCAACAGACCTGGGCTAAATTAATTAAGTAATTGAATGCTTTGAATGTGCAGGTGCTCAATAAAACCGAAGATTGTGAGAATGAAAGTTGGGGCAGCCTGGCACAGGAAGAGGTTGCTGAACCCTGGTTTGGTTGAACAGGGAGTTTATCGTTTTCTGTACATAAATAAACAATATTTTCAAAAACTTAAAAAAAAATAGAAAATTACAAAAATATGTGTTGATTGAATACGCTGAAACCCTCACGGCTGAACAAACATGATTACTTTCACAAGATTGAAAAACGGTTTTCAAACTGTCGAAAATCAATGGGTTGTAAATCATGGGGGTACTTTATATTAGTTTTTCTGCAAAACAGAGCACAGTTAGCAGAAAATGGATGGCGAGACAAAGCGTTTAGCATCGTGTTGTCAATTTTTTTTTAAATGGTTTTGCATTTTAGGGGGAGAAATATTGTTAGAAAATACAAAAACATTTGAAAATTTGAAAAAGACAAAAACATTAAAAAATGAAAATTGAGTTTTTGCGTAAAAAGAGGAAATGATAGTACATCAGTAGACAGTTACAGTACGCCAAAAGAATTGGAAAGTTAAAATGTGTTAAACGATCTCACCGTGGATGTGTCGGTAGATTTTTATACATTTAGTAAACTTTTTCGGGATATAAACCTAAATTCAAACTTGCTTATTTCGTGGGGAACACTACTTGGATATATAGGTAACCCCTGAAATCTCGTTTGAAAGGTCCCTCTTTCTGAGATACTAGGTCTTTATACTCAGTGATATCTGGGGTATTATCCCGGGACTTCTGATTTTGCGGAAGCAATGGCCTAGTCCCCGGAGAATACTTTCTGCATTGCTTGAAATATAGCGCCGCCCTCAGCAAATTGATGAAACAATAAAATTGATAGTCATTGCTGTTGTAATACAAAAGATCCTCTAAAGGGGACACACCAAAAGTCGAGCCGTCATCTCTCTGCTGAACGGAAGTTCTGACCTGAGCTCTCACGGTTTCGTACTATAATTTATTCCCTTACAGATATCATTTGTGGTATACTCACCTGTAAGACTGAATATTGGGATCTGGATATGGGAGTATATTCAAGAGGTGGGACACATGAATGAGTTTAAGTTCTTAATACACATAATTCGTATCCTGAATCAGTTGAAATTTGTGTGAAAATTTAAGTGGACAAGTATATCGACAATCTAAGTGAATTGTTTAATTCTTAATGTGTAAATAAGCTCAACGGTACTTGTGACTTGTCAAAAACTGATATAATCCTCTGACGCATACTCAAACAAAAATATTGTCTGTAAATATGTGTGTACATATTTCTTTACTGCTTTATATTTTCAGAAAAATACAAAAAGATTTTTGATTCTGCTTTATTTTTGACAACCGATGTCTGAGATGCTGAGTTTCAAAATCTAAGTAAGTTGATTGTGTTTCTGAAAATAAAACAAGTTCATTAATTTGAAACTTAAATTTTTAACAAAAATCAAAAACAGTTTGTGATATCTCCAAGGTCATTAAGTTGGACTTGGATGATTAACTGTGGGGGATTTGTTTGCGTATATTGTTAAAGAGTCAGTTTTCGATTCTGAAACTGCAAAATATTCATAAGATGTGTTAGTTTAAAAAATTGAGTGAGCCAGGTTACAATTCCTGGATATACTGAAATTTGAAATGCTGTTACTTATAAATGGTTGAGTGATTGCAGGTATGATACCAGACTACGATCCCAGAAGCTGAGTCTAAGGGGGAGTCTGAAGACGAGCTTAAAGCTAGGGGGAGCTTGTAGCAGGAAAGAAAGGTGTCGATCCCTAAAGCACGGAAGCTTGACGAAAGGGGGAGCCTGAAGAAAGAAAGAGCCAGAGTTAGATCCTGGTACAACATTTCAAAGAAGAGAAAGATTGATAGGATGCTTACAATGATAGACATTTTGGATAGAGCTTGAAGACTGATCAAGACTGAAGAGGTGTCATGATAGAGATTAGACACTGAAGACTTCGTCAATATCCAAGGGGGAGTCTGTTAGTGCACTATGTCTATTGATTTCGTCTTGTATCATGTAATGAGATAGGATAGGATAACTAGTGTTCGAGGTGCTAGAAACTAATATTAGTGGTTTTTCTAGTGAGTTCGCTTGAAAGTGCCAAGTAACAAGTTCAAACGAAATCAGATCAGTTGAGTTCGCTTGAACCTGTTCTGGTCATCTTCAAGCGAAACCAACATCATGGTAGTTCGCTTGAACAGACATGATGACATCTCAAGCGAACTAGCAACAACTATATATAGGGCACTTGTGTTATTCATTTGTAAGGGTTCGGATCTGAGTAGCGAAGCTTTGCCGGATTGTCTCCAGGTTGTAAATCAGTATTATATCAATATAAGAGACGTTTAAATTGAATCGAGTGTCCGTTTCATTGATTCCGCCTCTGGTTCGGATAAAAGACTCTTCTGATCGACTCAGTCAGGTCGTACAATGTCACACCCCCAAAATCCACACGCGGAGTATCACCGCTTGGAGGCGTGACTGACCAGGATCAAGCCACCAATCATATTGAACAAGCATGTAAGTAGTATATGAAGATCCAACACAATACAATTGGTGTCTAAACAAAACAATAGTTTAAGTTGCAAGCGGAAGCATAATGTTTAAAACCAAGTCATAAGTTTAAACGTTTCAAAAGTTTAGCATGGCACACCGCTGTCCATGTCCCACAACGACTCTTCCCACTCCGATGCAAGCTCCATAGATACCTAACGACCTGCAAGGCATGTAACAACGAGTCAACAACAAAGTTGAGCGAGTTCACAGTTGGTTGCTTAGTTATAGCATTCGTTTCGTAAATCATAAGTTCGTTTTGTAAACCATGTACTGTATTAATCTGTATCGCGGTTTCCCGAACATGTTTGCGATGATTAGTGGGGGCTTCCCATGTGTATCGTATTAATCCGTATCGCGGTTTCCCAAACATGTTTGCGATGATTTGAGGGGGGCTTCCCATGTTGTATATTACTAGACTAGTCGTATCCGTACGTGCCCTTCTTGATCCAAGGACCATAGCGAGTATGAGTGTACGTAGGTTTTACGTACGTGCCCTTGCCAACCTGAGGACAGTGAAAAGTAATTTGATAGTAATGATAGTACGAGTGGTTATTCAATCCCATTCCCAACCCACCGGGAATCCCATGCCTTAGGAGTGTGAACTCACCTCGGTTGCTCGGTTTGACTCTCAAATATAGCTAACAGTCAAGGTCGGTCAATCCCGTCCTAGTATGATTACCACTTAGTTTATTAGTGACTTCAAATAGAACACAAAGTTTCCTACACGTATCTATCACATAACATGCATCACTTTAACGGTTCGTGCCCATATAAACTTCCCATCCATTCCCCACTCATACAACATTGCACATAACACTTTTATAGACATATAACATGTAATATCATTCTCGGATAACCTACACGCCATTTAGACACGCAAATCACTACTTATGTCGTTTCAGCTTAAATCTTCAAAACTGGGCTGTTTTCGGGGATTTTAATAAAATAGTTAACTTGTTTCAAAAATTCCCAACTTTTTACAGAAGGTCTTAAAGATCCAAATATTATTGTGTAAAAATATCGGGATCCAATTCATCACCAATATTTTATAAAAATTCATTTTCCGGACTGTAATCAGATTCATCTTTTTCTGATTGCAGTCCATGGAATAATTTATTTAAAATTCCTCGTAGGTCCGATTTATGAAATTCTAGTGGGGTAATTACAAATACATCAGTTTTCATCTACCGTACAAATTTCAAGAGCTGATTCATCATAGATTTCCAGTTATGACCAAAAACACATCACCCATTTACTGCAGCAAAAACTCAGCTTCAGCTGCTGTTTTTAAAAGGGTCTTTAAAAATAGTAAACGATGTCCAAAAATTATGATTCCAGTGCCATTAGAACCGTATTTCATAATACATAAATCTAGTCTTCAGAAAATACATTTTTTGCTTTATTAGGGTCCGGTTACAGCCAACTGAAGTTGGCTGTAATCACCAAACAGCAAACTGTTTTCAGCTTTTAACATATTACATCTTTTTAAATCATGAAACAAGATGAACAAAGGTGACATAAGGAACTTACTACTAGCTCAAGGGCTAGGGATGAACACTATGTATTGAAGATGACAAAGTTGGTGGTTAAAAGCTAATGATGGAGGTCCTTCATGTTTCAATGCTTCAAGCCTCCTTAGATAAGCTTCTTACACCTTAAGGAGTGTTTAGATTGTGTTGGAGGATCAAAGAAAGATGGAAGTGAGGTTAGGGGGTGTTGGCCGTGAGCCTGTTGGGAGGGAGAGAGAAGAGTTGTGGTGATGTGAAGAAGATGGGTACATATGATCCAATATATATATTTTCTAAACTCTTTTGTTCATAGGGTATTATGTCTAGTTAGCACATGACAATATCTTTCACCAAATCAAAATGAATCTACTAGGATTGTGAGAAGATTACATAAATCTTTTATTTAGGCATGTGGGCCGATTTTGTGAAGATATGGGGAGGGGTCTAAGTGTAAACTTTAATCAATAAGAAATCTAAACAAAATATTTTCAAGATCTTATCATATCCAATCAAGATCTCATGGAAGATCACTAGAGATTTAGAAAGATATTAGGAAAGATTTGTAAATCTTTGGGTGGGGTCCATAGGACCAAAAATCAGATGGGGGGGGGGGGGGTCTTGTTGCAATTTTTCTAACTAAATGGTAATTGATAGTTAAAGTGCAAGTAACTTGATAGTATATATGTTTGTGTGATGATTTTTGGTGGGTGTTATGGTATACGGGGATCATGACTAGCCAAAAATAATTAAATAATGTGTTTGACAAATATTTGGTGTCCCGGGTAATGTCCGGTTGTTCGGTCGGATACTGTTCCGTTAAAGTGTTTAATTGTTCCTTAAGGCGTCTTATATATATATTTTTGTAACACAATTAATTCCTAACACATAGGAAAATATACCGGACTATTTGTTAACTTTTATGTATACTACTAGTATGTTAACACGCACATGTAAGTATAACACCGAAATCAGAGAGCAGTTAAATGATTCAACACAATCACCAAGCACTTTAATTATCGTTAAATAATCGTACGGATACATGGAATTACGAGGGTTGTCACATTCTCCCCTTGTTAAGAAAATTTCGTCCCGAAATTTTGTGCATAGTTACTGAGGAAGCTAGTTACGTTGTGTTGGTTTCCTGGTTTTCCTGGGGTGTCACATCATCCCCCCGTTGATTTGGAATTTCGTCCCGAAATTCTGCAGTAGCTTCAGCCTCAGTAGTGGTTGCATTTTTCTTAAACAGCTGGGGGTACTTGAGTTTCATTTGGTCTTCTCGTTCCCAGGTATACTCTGGGCCATGACGGGAATCCCAACGAACTCGGACAAGAGGTATCCTGGTACGTTTGAGAATCTTAACATCTCGATCAGTAATCTCTACTGGTTCCTCGACGAATCGCAGCTGGTCGTCGATAGTGAGTTCCTTGAGAGGAACTATGAGGGTCTCATGTGACAGACACTTCTTCAGATTTGACACGTGGAATACGTTGTGAACTCCGCTGAGTTCTTCAGGTTGATTCAACCTGTAGGCGACTTTGCCAATTTTCTCAATGATTTCGAATGGTCCGACATATCGCGGATTGAGTTTGCCTCGTTTGTCAAAACGGACTATACCTTTTCAAGGTGAGACTTTGAGTAGTGCTCGATCCCCAACCTGGAACTCGAGTGGTTTTCTTCCCTTATCAGCATAGCTTTTCTGACGGTCACGAGCTGCCGCCATTCGTTGTCGTATCTGAGCAATTCTCTCGGTCATATCTACTACCAGTTCTGGGCCAGTGATTTGGCTGTCACCAACTTCTGCCCAACAGAGAGGTGATCGGCATTTACGTCCGTACAATGCCTCGAATGGAGCGGCCTGGATGCTGGTGTGGTAGCTGTTGTTATATGAGAACTCCACTAGCGGGAGGTGCTTTTCCCAGCCATTACCAAAATCGATTACACATGCACGAAGCATGTCTTCTAAAGTTTGGATGGTGCGCTCAGACTGCCCATCCGTTTGCGGGTGATAAGCTGTGCTCATGTCTAATCGAGAGCCAAAAGATTTGTGCATAGCTTGCCACAATTCCGAAGTAAAACGCGCGTCACGATCAAAAATGATGGAGGTTGGCACTCCGTGCCTTGATACCACTTCCTTTAGGTAGATGTCCGCTAAAGTAGAAAACTTGTCGGTTTCCTTGATAGCCAAGAAGTGTGCAGACTTAGTCAAGCGATCCACTATCAACCAAATGGTATCATTTCCGCGTTGAGATCTAGGCAGGCCAGTAACGAAATCCATGGAAATTTGTTCCCATTTCCATGTCGGGATCTCTGGTTGTTGAAGCAGACCTGATGGTTTCTGGTATTCCGTCTTGACTCTCGCGCAAGTCAGACATTTGCTAATGTAGGTTGCTATGTGGGCTTTCATACCGGGCCACCAATACGTAGTCTTGAGATCGTGGTACATCTTATCCGAACCAGGGTGTACCGAATAACGAGACTTGTGCGCTTCGTCCATCACAAGTTCGCGTAAGTTTCCGTAAAGTGGAACCCAGATGCGCTCTGTTACATAGTAAGCGCCGTCTTCCTTTTGTTCTAGCCGCTACCTCGATCCTCGTAAGGACTCAGCCTTGATGTTCTCTGCTTTCAATGCTTCGACCTGAGCATCACGAATTTGAGCAGGAAGACTAGATTTGATGGTAAGCTGTAACGCACGTACACGCTTAGGTATAGTATCCTTTCGACTGAGGGCATCGGCCACAACATTGGCCTTGCCCGGATGGTACTTGATCGCGCATTCGTAATCATTCAAGAGCTCGACCCATCGGCGTTGACGCATGTTTAACTCCTTTTGCTTGAAGATATGCTCGAGACTCCTGTGATCGGTGTAAATGGTGACTTGGTACCGTACAGGTAATGTCTCCATATCTTAAGCGCGAAAACAACTGCTCCCAATTCCAAGTCATGCATAGTGTAGTTCCTTTCGTGAACTTTAAGTTGGCGTGATGCATAAGCAATGACCTTGTCATGTTGCATCAACACGCAACCAAGCCCTTGGATGGAAGCGTCGCAATAAACCACAAAATCTTCTGTGCCTTCAGGCAATGAGAGGATAGGCGCGCTACAAAGTCTATCTTTTAGGTGCTGAAAAGCAGATTCCTGTGCATCACCCCAACGATAGGTGATGCCCTTTTGTGTTAGTGAAGTGAGAGGTTGCGCAATCCTTGAGAAATCCTTGATGAATCTTCTATAGTAGCCCGCCAAACCCAAAAATTGGCGGATTTCCATTGGTGTACGGGGTGCGGGCCAGTTCTTGATCGAGTCAACCTTGGATGGATCAACATGAATCCCATCCTTGTTTACCACATGGCCTAGAAAGTGGACTTCGCGAAGCCAGAAATCACATTTCGAAAACTTGGCATACAGTTGCTCTGCTCGAAGAAGTTCCAGCATAAGTCGTAGATGCTGCTCGTGTTCCTCCTGACTCTTAGAATAGATCAGTATGTCTTCGATGAAAACAATAACGAACTTATCCAAGTAAGGTTTGCATACTCGGTTCATGAGATCCATGAAGACCGCTGGTGCATTCGTCAACCCGAAAGGCATAACCAGAAACTCGTAATGGCCGTAACGAGTTCTGATTGTTGTTTTGGAGACGTCCTCCTCTCGGACTCTCAGCTGATGGTATCCTAATCTTAAGTCGATCTTGGAGTAGTAGCTCGACCCTTGCAGCTGGTCGAGTAAGTCATCAATGCGTGGGAGAGGATAACGATTCTTCACGGTCACCTTGTTGAGTTCGCGGTAATCTATGCACATTCTGAAGGTACCGTCCTTCTTCTTCACGAATAACACTGGAGCTCCCCAGGGTGAAGAGCTAGGACGAATAAAACCTTTTTCCAAAAGTTCTTGTAATTGCTTGGACAGTTCTTCCAGTTTGGTTGGGGCTAAGCGATAAGGTGCTCGAGCTATGGGCGCTGCTCCAGGAGCTAGCTCGATTTGGAATTCGACTTGTCGATGTGGCGGAAGGCCAGGTAATTCCTCAGGAAATACCTCAGGAAAATCGCGCACAATAGGAATATCTTCTATCTTCCTTCCTTCCGAGGATGTATCAGAAACGAGAGCTAGAATAGCAGTATGGCCCTTTCGCAAACACTTCTGGGCCTTAAGGAAAGAGATAATGCCTACGACAGCACCACTTTTGTCGCCATGAATCATGAGGGGCTCTATACCAGAACGAGGGATGCGGACAATCTTCTCGTTGCAAAGAATTTCCGCTTGCTGGTGAGATAGCCAATCCATCCCAATAACAACGTCGAAACTACCCAGGATGATAGGAATAAGATCGATAGAGAAGGTCTGACCAACTAAGACGAGGTTACAACCTTTAACTATGTGCGTGGCTTCGAGACTTTTACCGTTTGCTAGCTCTACTGTGTGTTTGGTGTTTAAAAGTGTTGGAGTGCGCTTAAGCAATTGACTAACTTTTAGAGACACATAACTGGTATCGGCACCCGAATCAAATAAGACAGTAACATAAAAGTCGTCGAGAAGGAACTTACCCATCACCACGTTAGGATCATTCCTTGCGTCACCCTGACCAATCACGAACGCACGGCCTCGGGCGCCATTGCCGTCATTATTTCCCCCATTGTTATTCCCATTGCCCTGATTATTGTTGTTGTTGTTGTTCTGATTCTGGTTTAACTGGGGGCAGTCCCGCTTGAAGTGGCCTTCAGCACCACACTGAAAGCATCCCCTGTTGCCTCGCTATTGCTGTTGCTGGTTCTGTGGAGCTTGCTGTTGCTGCTGACGATTTTGATTTGCAGGTCGTGAGCTCTTGCAATCCTTGGCTTCATGCCCCATCTTGAGACACCTCTGACAACGTCCCTTGTTGCACTGACCACTGTGGTGTCTGTTGCATTTGTTGCACTTTGGGTGGTTTCCTCGATATCCACCCTGCCCTTGACTACCAGAAGTTTGCTGACCAGGACTCTGGTAGTCATCAAACTTTCGCTGCTTCGCCTGAGACTGAACTGTAGTCGAACCCTTGCTGTTGGCTCCATCCCATTTTCGTTTGTTGTCACTGGGGATAGCAGAAGTAGTAGTAGTAGTAGTAGTAGTAGTAGTAGTAGTAGTAGTAGTAGTAGTAGCACCTATACGCTTAGGCAGCTTGTTCTGTTCCACTGCCTGGTCTGTGAGTCGATGGGCCAACTTGATGGTTTGCTGTATGGTACCCAGGTTGGCTGAAGTCACGTAACTTTGAATCTCTGGTACAAGGCCCTTGAGATACAGCTCAATACGTTTGATGGGAGGGTCCACCATGGTAGGGCACAAGATGGCCAGCTCATTTGACCTTTTCGTATACGCCTCAATCTCAGACCCCGTCATTTTCAGATTGAAAAATTCCACCTCTAGCTTGTGGATGTCATCCCGACTACAGTATTCTTCTTTGATTAGTTCCTTGAATCCATTCCAGGGTGTGGCATTAGCAACTGCCAGTCCTAGTAGTTGAATCTGTGCCTTCCACCAGGTTAACGCAGCTCCTTCAAGTGTTCCGGTAGCATATTTCACCCTACGGTCTTCGGGGCATTCGCACATCTCGAAAACTGACTCAAGCTTTTCAAACCAGTGAAGAAGTCCAACGGCCCCTTCAGTGCCACTGAAAGTACTAGGACGACAGTCCATAAAAGTCTTGAACGTGCACACAAGAGGCTGAGCGTGTTGACCTCCTGCCTGGGCAGCTGCGAGTGCTGCAGTAACTTGTTCAGTGATCAAAGCCGCCAACTGGGCTTGATTCATGTTAACGCGTCCACTCATGATCTTAATATCAAAGGAAACATGGGTGAGAAAGGTTCGCGAATATGCGATGACAGAAGAGGGTAAGCACACAAGTGTTTTCAAACGATAGTTGTTACGTTTATCTAAGCATACCACGAGCAAAGTTCTATGTAATTAGCAAGTAGGCGATATAAACATAAATCATATCACCTATAGTGTTGAGTCTTGCACGTGGAGCGAAGCGTCGTTGTGGATCGTTGAGCACTGTACAGGTTATAGTCTGGTTTTAACAAAAACTTTTTCCCTTATTAAAACCAAGTTCACTATAACCAATGGCTCTGATACCAATCTGTCACACCCCCAAAATCCACACGCGGAGTATCACCGCTTGGAGGCGTGACTGACCAGGATCAAGCCACCAATCATATTGAACAAGCATGTAAGTAGTATATGAAGATCCAACACAATACAATTGGTGTCTAAACAAAACAATAGTTTAAGTTGCAAGCGGAAGCATAATGTTTAAAACCAAGTCATAAGTTTAAACGTTTCAAAAGTTTAGCATGGCACACCGCTGTCCAGGTCCCACAACGACTCTTCCCACTCTGATGCAAGCTCCAGAGATACCTAACGACCTGCAAGGCATGTAACAACGAGTCAACAACAAAGTTGAGCGAGTTCATAGTTGGTTGCTTAGTTATAGCATTCGTTTCGTAAATCATAAGTTCGTTTTGTAAACCATGTACTGTATTAATCTGTATCGCGGTTTCCCGAACATGTTTGCGATGATTAGTGGGGGCTTCCCATGTGTATCGTATTAATCCGTATCGCGGTTTCCCGAACATGTTTGCGATGATTTGAGGGGGGCTTCCCATGTTGTATATTACTAGACTAGTCGTATCCGTACGTGCCCTTCTTGATCTAAGGACCATAGCGAGTATGAGTGTACGTAGGTTTTACGTACGTGCCCTTGCCAACCCGAGGACAGTGAAAAGTAATTTGATAGTAATGATAGTACGAGTGGTTATTCAATCCCATTCCCAACCCACCGGGAATCCCATGCCTTAGGAGTGTGAACTCACCTCGGTTGCTCGGTTTGACTCTCAAATATAGCTAACAGTCAAGGTCGGTCAATCCCGTCCTAGTATGATTACCACTTAGTTTATTAGTGACTTCAAATAGAACACAAAGTTTCCTACACGTATCTATCACATAACATGCATCACTTTAACGGTTTGTGCCCATATAAACTTCCCATCCATTCCCCACTCATACGACATTGCACATAACACTTTTATAGACATATAACATGTAATATCATTCTCGGATAACCTACACGCCATTTAGACACGCAAATCACTACTTATGTCGTTTCAGCTTAAATCTTCAAAACTGGGCTGTTTTCGGGGATTTTAATAAAATAGTTAACTTGTTTCAAAAATTCCCAACTTTTTACAGAAGGTCTTAAAGATCCAAATATTATTGTGTAAAAATCTCGGGATCCAATTCATCACCAATATTTTATAAAAATTCATTTTCCGGACTGTAATCAGATTCATCTTTTTCTGATTGCAGTCCACGGAATAATTTATTTAAAATTCCTCGTAAGTCCGATTTATGAAATTCCAGTGGGGTAATTACAAATACATCAGTTGTCATCTACCGTACAAATTTCAAGAGCTGATTCATCATATATTTCCAGTTATGACCAAAAACACATCACCCATTTACTGCAGCAAAAACTCAGCTTCAGCTGCTGTTTTTAAAAGGGTCTTTAAAAATAGTAAACGAAGTCCAAAAATTATGATTCCAGTGCCATTAGAACCGTATTTCATAATACATAAATCTAGTCTTCTAGAAAATACATTTTTCGCTTTATTAGGGTCCGGTTACAGCCAACTGAAGTTGGCTGTAATCACCAAACAGCAAACTGTTTTCAGCTTTTAACATATTACATCTTTTTAAATCATGAAACAAGATGAACAAAGGTGACATAAGGAACTTAATACTAGCTCAAGGGCTAGGGATGAACACTATGTATTGAAGATGACAAAGTTGGTGGTTAAAAGCTAATGATGGAGGTCCTTCATGTTTCAATGCTTCAAGCCTCCTTAGATAAGCTTCTTACACCTTAAGGAGTGTTTAGATTGTGTTGGAGGATCAAAGAAAGATGGAAGTGAGGTTAGGGGGTGTTGGCCGTGAGCCTGTTGGGAGGGAGAGAGAAGAGTTGTGGTGATGTGAAGAAGATGGGTACATATGATCCAATATATATATTTTCTAAACTCTTTTGTTCATAGGGTATTATGTCTAGTTAGCACATGACAATATCTTTCACCAAATCAAAATGAATCTACTAGGATTGTGAGAAGATTACATAAATCTTGTATTTAGGCATGTGAGCCGATTTTGTGAAGATATGGGGAGGGGTCTAAGTGTAAACTTTAATCAATAAGAAATCTAAACAAAATATTTTCAAGATCTTATCATATCCAATCAAGATCTCATGGAAGATCACTAGAGATTTAGAAAGATATTAGGAAAGATTTGTAAATCTTTGGGTGGGGTCCATAGGACCAAAAATCAGATGGGGGGGGGTCTTGTTGCAATTTTTCTAACTAAATGGTAATTGATAGTTAAAGTGCAAGTAACTTGATAGTATATATGTTTGTGTGATGATTTTTGGTGGGTGTTATGGTATACGGGGATCATGACTAGCCAAAAATAATTAAATAATGTGTTTGACAAATATTTGGTGTCCCGGGTAATGTCCGATTGTTCGGTCGGATACTGTTCCGTTAAAGTGTTTAATTGTTCCGTAAGGCGTCTTATATATATATTTTTGTAACACAATTAATTCCTAACACATAGGAAAATATACCGGACTATTTGGTAACTTTTCTGTATACTACTAGTATGTTAACACGCACATGTAAGTATAACACCGAAATCAGAGAGCAGTTAAATGATTCAACACAATCACCAAGCACTTTAATTATCGTTAAATAATC
The DNA here is from genome assembly GCA_030545235.1 of Helianthus tuberosus. Lineage (NCBI taxonomy): Eukaryota > Viridiplantae > Streptophyta > Magnoliopsida > Asterales > Asteraceae > Helianthus > Helianthus tuberosus. The sequence goes on from CM060393.1 coordinate 108,959,685, forward strand.
GTACAGATACATGGAATTACGAGGGTTGTCACATACAACGATCCTACAGAACAACTACCACATTGGCTAGCCATCTTGGATACTTTACTTCTCTGATCATACATGCCCTTAGTAGCTTGTCTACCTCTTCTTGGATAATGGCATTTCTTTCGGGTGCAAATTTCCTCCTTTTTTGGTGTATTGGCTTGAATGACCTGTCAATACCAAGTTTGTGAGTAATAACATCCTTAGATATACCTATCATGTCTTCATGTTTCCAAGCAAAGGTAGATTTTCTTCTTCTCAAGAAGGATACTAAATCCTGCTCAATACTGTCGAGGATCCCGGATCCTATAAAAAATTTGGATTCAGGATCCTCTGGGTTCAACAGAATATCCTTGACGTCTTGCTCTCTTGCCTCCATGACGTCCCTTGGAGGATACTTTAATTGCTATGCATCCCTAGGCTTGGAGGCTGGTTTCATTGAAGAAGTGTAGCAGTTCTTTGCTTTCTGCTGATCACTTTCGATCTTTACCACACCCCATGGAGTAGGGAGCTTCACACATTGATGTTATGTTGAGGGGGCTGCCTTCATATCGTGTATCCATGGCCTGCCAAGGATAACATTACAGCAAGATAAGCAATCAATAACACAAAATTTTTGAACAGAATTCACTCCCTCTATGTAAATAGGAAGTTTGATGTCCCCCAATGTATTTTTTGTCTCTCCACCGAATCCCACAAGGACAGATGATCTTGGAACAATGTCAGATTCAGGAATATTCATTCTTTTGAGGACATCCAGCTGGATAATGTTCACCGAGCTTCCCCCGTCAATGAGAATCCTGCAAACAAAATGGTTAGAGATAAATAATGTAATAACTAAACCATCGTGATGAGGATCCTGTATGTCTACACGATCATCCTCATCAAAGGATATCACTTTCTCCTGGGTAAGAATGGAAGTTCAAATAGGTATGTCCCCATTCTCCATCTTTGTTTCCTTTGCATGTCTTTTAGCTGCTGAGAATGAAGTCCCACAGATATCAGAACCTCCGGAGATGAAATGGATGATTTGAGCATCAACTAGTGGAGGAGGAGCTTTTTCAGCAACTTTCTCAGAATCCTGGATCCTTGATTTCTTCCTTCCAAGCAACTCCTTCAAGTATCCTTTACTCAAAAGATAACCAATCTCCTTCCTTAATGCTATGCACTCATCTGTGAGATGACCAAAGTCCTCATGATAAGCACACCATTTTGATATGTCTTTGGTAGCAGCTGGCTTGTCACTCTTTCTTGGCCATCTAGCTTTGTCACCTAAATTCTGCATAGCAAGGATTAGTTCACTATTATTAGTTGCAAAACAATATTCAGAGATAGGAGGATAATCCTCATCGTCTTCCTCTTGCTCCACAGCGTGCACATTCTGGTTGTCAGGTTTAGTATATGACTTAGATCTGTTATTCTTGAAATAGGATCCTTGTTTGTCTTGCTTTGAGGATCCTGACAACCTCTGCTGGATCCTTTTGTAATCCTCTAAGCGGATGAACCTAAGGGCCCTGTTCCTTACCTCATTTAGGTTCCTTCAAGGTGTCATAACAAGATCATCATAGAATTGAGAATACTTTAGTAAACCCATTTTAAAAGCTTCAACAGCAGTAGCAATATCCAAATTAGGGATTTCTAAGGATTCTCTACTAAATTTAGTTATATAATCCCTTAATGATTCATTATGACCTTGGGTAATCCTATATAAATCACTAGTCAACCGTTCAAATGTTCTACTACACGAAAATTGATTATTGAACAAGTTAACTAAATTAGAAAATGAAGTAATTGAATAAGGAGGAAGACTTAGCAGCCATTTCAAAGCTGATCCAGTTAATGTGGATCCGAAACCCTTGCAAAGGCAGGCTTCCTTTAACCTTTCTGGAATGGGGTTGATCTTCATTCTCTCCCTGTATTGTGCCACATGTTCTTCTGGGTTGGTGGTACCATCATACAACTTCATATTGGGTGTCTGGAATCGTTTTGGTATCTCAGCATTACATATGGGTGGTGCAAAGCGAGACACCTTATGACTTCCATCCGGGATCTCAGGAATGGGTTTAACCACTCCCGTGACACTGGATATCATATCCTTAAGCTTTTGTAACTCCTTAGCCATGGCCTGACTGATTCCTGGTTCCTGCATAAGACCATGATTAGTACCATAAGATGTATTGAAAGTGTTACCTCCTGACTGGTTTGGAATTGGAATTCCAGAAGTGTATCCAAAATGAGGCAACTCTGGTGCAAGAGTGGGACCAGATGAAGCAATGGTCAGCATGGGAATGAAGTCTCCCACATGAATCTCAGAACTTCTGGGTTGTTGGCTCCCTGAGGATCCTTGATCCTGGAAGATGTTGGATCCAGGATACATTGGTGCTGAAGGTATTGGAGGATATTCCATGGATCCTTGAGCCTGCGATGAGGATCCTTGATGTTGGGGGTAGGATCCTTGAGCTGAAAGCATCCCCACATATCCTCCCGAACTAGAGAAGGATCCTTGATGCTGAAAAGAGGATCCTTGAGGCTGGAAGTAGGATCCTTGAACCTGTGTCATAGCTGATGATCCATATTGTATACTTGATGATCCTCCTTAATACTGGGCACCTGATGCCTTGGAGTGCTGGATGGTTGTTGGTGGAGTAGTGAAATCCAACGACCTAGGCATCAATGGGGAGTGATCCTCCGCTGACTTCTTCAATTTCTTGATTTCATCAATATCATGAAGGATCCTGCAGAAGCATGCCTGAAATTGTAGAATCTTCATCTAGAGTTTATGAAGGTACCTTGATTTCACATGATTATAGCAAGTCAAGGATGTCCAGGCCACGAGTCTAAACATGGTTTTGAAAGTAGGCGAAATTATTTTAGGCATCTGATTTCAGACTAAATGTAGATGGTTTGTGTTGTTTAGTGTATTCTAGATTTGTTTGTTGTTTCGTACTATATAAAAAATGGTTGTTAAAACAAACATATAAATGTAAAACTCAGAAACACATTCTAGTACATGTCTTCCTAACATCAAAGTTAATAGATCAAATCGTGGTGATGTGAATACCTACAACTTTGTGACATTCAACTAGAGCCTGAAGAAGCATCACCATTGTCTCCGTGGAGTAGAAGGAGGTGATCATGCAGGCGGTGCGTGGTGCCGCCGGAGAAGAGATGATGAACAGAGGGTAACGGGGTGTTTGGGACTCCTTCTCAAAAAGGACTTATTAACTTATATAAGTCATAAGTTATAAGTTACAAATACTAACTTCTCAAAAATAACTTCTCAACACACAAAACATCTTAAATAAGCTAACCTAAACACTATAAAAATAACTTATTAACTTTTATAAGTCAATAAGTTATAAGTTGATCCAAAATAAGCTAACCCAAACACCCCCTAAGATGAAGATGGTGACCGGATTAGGTTTTGGGGAAATGATGGGCGTGTAATTTGAGTGATGGGGAAAAGTGGGGGTCTTATTAAAGAAGCTAGGGTTTGTGTGGGGTGAAAGGACTATAATACCCCTGAGGGTATTCAAAACATACCGGTCAATCTAACGATCAACAAACAAAAGGTTGTAAAGTGTAGCGAGTTGGAAACGTTAAGGGTTTAAGTGTCCAAAGGTATCTTAGGAGCGTCTAAAGTGACATCAGAGTCAAACGACATGGTTGTAAACTGGCGTTTACTCAAGAAAGTATAATTAGTTATAATAATAAAAAAAGATCCATAACATTAAATATCAATATTTGCTCTTTTTCTACGTAACAAACACATACACCACTACTATATCAATCAATTATGATGTAATAATTAAAAAAAAACCATAACATTAAACATCAATATTTGCTCTTTTTCTACATTGATTACTCGCTAAACACATACCGATCGCTCAACTGGTATTGAAAAGGAAGTGAAGATTTGGGTTGAAGACCATAGGTCTTAAGTTCGAATCCAATCCTAACTGAGTTTTACCATAGTGAGCCTTCAGGCGGCATATTTTCCTTGAAATTGGAGATGGTGGACTTGGGCTACCTGTAACACCCCAAAAACCAGAAGTTTTATTTCGTCAGTATGTTCCTTGGGTAATGGAAAGAAATAAAATAACTAAGTCTTTTAACTTAGTTAGGATATGTAGGTTAAGTAGTAATGAATAAAGTTTTGTGACAAAAAAGAAAGAATGGCAAACACAAGGGGCTAAACTTGGAAAAAAGAATGAAAGTTTTATAAAACACCTAAGTGTGTGTAGTGTGGGTATGTGTGTTCGATCAGAGAGAGAGAGAGGATGAGGAAAAAACCCCTCTTCAACTCAAGAATGGCCCAATTGATCAAATAAGGATGGAGATTGGAGCTAAAACAGATGCATGAACTTAGATTCTGAATCATCTAGACAAGATAAACATGTGGTAAGTTGTAATTTGTGATTTGGTGATCTTGTATGAAGTGGGTTTGCGATCAATCCAGAAATTTGTTGAAATTGAGCATGGATATGTGTTAGAATGACCAAATAGAACTTGTTTTATGTATGATATCAAGTAATTGATGTTTGAAGGTGAAACCCACTTGGGTTAGTGAAAATGGCGACATGGGTATAACACCCATGTCCAATCCTTGTTCAAAATTTGATGTAGTATGTTGTATGTGATGAATACTTGTTAGATAGGTTGAGTATGGTATGGAATTAGGTTTATTTTAGTTGTATTTGATTGATGAAGGCAAGAAGTATGAAGATGAGCATAAGATGCTTGTACATTGTGCTTAGAAAGTAGTACGCACACTAAGTGTTTGTTGAAATGCCTAGGTGAGATTAATAGATGAAATGGTATGCAAATGATGGATGAAAGTGTATAATGTGTGGGGGTGATGTAATTCGGTGATAATTAATCATGAGAAATATGTTTTGAATGGAATACATGTAGGATTTTGGTTAATTATATGATTTGGTAAACACTATGCATTAGAAGTTGTACTCTATGCTTGGGTCATATGATTCACATTATGTGTATTGCTATATGAGTATGAAATGTGTATGATGTCCGTAGTATAAACTATTAATGTTGAGAATGTATGAGCTTAAGTTGATAATTCATATGACGGACAGTTGACTTTCTAAAAGTCAATTGTGTATAAATATCACAGTAAGACATTTGGCCACAAATGTGATGTTAGGGAAATCGCAAGGCACATGCTATATCAATAAATGTTATATGTGACGATATAAAGAATTATGTAGAATAAATGTAATTTAGAATGTGCGTGTATGCTAATAATGTGGTAACCATAATGACATGAAAGTATAGGATCATGTCAAGGTGGGTGGAAGCGTGGAAGGCTAACGGGAAGGATGCGGGGAATCAAGTACGAAACGGACGCTTAAGGTAAGTGATTTCCGGAATCACTTCTTATTTATAAATGAAGTTTGGTATGTTGTATATAGGGAACCATGTAAGAATTTACGGGTAAGGGTAAGTACCAAGGTAAGTTCATATGAACTTCGTCTATCCTTAATGTTAGTTAAGACGATAGTCTCATCGTGTTAATGGAATGTTCATTATGTTGCTGAATGTTCATCGTGTTAATGGAATGTTCATTATGTTACTGAATGTCCATCGTGTTAATGGAATGTTCATTGTGTTGCTGAATGTTCATCGTGTTAATGGAATGTTCATTCTGTTGCCGAATGTTCATCGTGTTAATGAAATGTTCATTATGTTACTGAATGTTCATCGTGTTAATGGAATGTTCATTATGTTGCTGAATGTTCATCGTGTTAATGGAATGTTCATTATGTTGCTGAATGTTCATCGTGTTAATGGAATGTTCATTATGTTGCTGAATGTCCATCATGTTAATGGAATGTTCATTATGTTGCTGAATGTTTATCGTGTTAATAGAATGTTCATTATGTTGTTGAATGTTCATCGTGTTAATGGAATGTTCATTATGTTGCTGAATGTTCATCGTGTTAATGGAATGTTCATTATGTTGCTGAATGTCCATCGTGTTAATGGAATGTTCATTATGTTGCTGAATGTTCATCGTGTTAATGGAATGTTCATTATGTTGCTGATTGTTCATCGTGTTAATGGAATGTTTATTTTGTTGCTGAATGTTCATCGTGTTAATGGAATGTTCATCATGTTAATGGAATGTTCATCATGTTTGTTGGAAGTTAGTCGGTTATGTTTGTTTGTAATTGCATTGATTTGTGTTGATATGATTGTAGATAAGACTCAACTTACAAATAAGTGAATGTGACTTGTATGTATATATGTATGTAGATATGGAACTATAGCGTGTGTAAGTAGTGTGAACTTGTATGTACGTACATATGAATGGGATACGTATGAATGTACTTAGATATATGAAAGTGTATACACGTGTTGTAATCTAATGATTGTAGATCACCGGTATACGTATATGTGAAGATGTGGGTTTTCAATATGTTTGAGATTACGTACTTCTAACCATGTTACTATTGAGAATGAAATAAATGGAGTGTAGGTATGGGAACGCCGGACTCTCGAGGAATTGATGTCGGACTCGAGTAAATAAAATTGAGAGGATGTTTCAATGGAATACCTTACGTAGTTAGAATGTGATATAGCCTTTTAAGTATATGTATTAAATTATATATGATGTTACCATGTACTAACGTGTTGGTTATATATGGTGACCGCAGGTTAATCAGATATTCATGATGGACAAGTGAACGAGGATCAAGTTGAAGATCATGGATTGTACGGGAAAGCGGTCACGTTGTTTGTAATCATTTGTTAACATAGTTACATTAAATAAATGATGAATGATGTATTTATGTTAGAAGGGTTGACCTAAACGGTATTTAAGTATGTTAGAGTAGTTAAAAGAAAGAAATTTTACGGTTCATTTTCCGCTGCGTCGTTTTGGGTCAAATCATGAATAGGGTCTTACACTACCCAGCGCTGTCTACGATTGCGGGCGTATAAGATCGCCTTTTGCCATTTTGTTACCCCGGGTAGCCAGACTTTTATTCATTGGTCGTTCAAAAAATCACACCGATCAAAAAACACAAATACGCATTATATACCTCCGTTCATTTAATTTACACGTCACATAGTCAATAAGTACAAATATATTATGTTATTTAGAGTTGGGATTGCTTATTTAACTCTAAAAGTGATTTTTTGTCAAAAATGTTTATTAACTTATGAATTTTTCAAAAGAAGTTTTTTAAAAAGTGTTTGTTTTGTCTTTTGTGATGAGAAAAGTAAAATAACTAAAAATGATGGAATAAGTTTTCATGTTAGTAGGTGAATGATAGATTGGTAATTTTATGATCATAAAACCAAAAGTCATTTCAAAAAGCCAAGATTATGTGGCTTTTGAAAAACAACTTTTTACCTTTTTTTTTCAAAATACCAAAATTGAAAGCATTTTTACCATTATCAAACACTTTTTTAATCTTAGTGTTTTTTTCAAACCGTCAATAATTCATTTCCAAACTCAATCCCAAACACCTTCTTGACATATTAGTTAATTTCCGAACTCAATCCCAAACACCTAGGGTTGCAAACAAACCAAACTTTTGGCAAACAGTTCATGAACCATTCGGCGAGAAGTTAGTTAGTGTTCGTTCGTTTATTAAACAAACAAACACGAACAAGAAATTTCGTTCCTTTAGTTAAATGAACAAACATGAACAGAGGTCGAGTTCGTTCGTTTATATTCGTGAAGGTTCGGTAACGTGTTCGTTTGTGTTCGATAGTTCATTAGTGTTTTTAATTTTTATATTTATTTAAATACTTTAAAATTCCGACAAATTAAATATTTAATAAGTGTCGGTGTATTATATATTTTGTTTATGAACGATTATTTGTGTTCGTTTGTTTTCATTTGTGTTCATGAACATTAGTTTGTGCTCATTTGTGTTCGTCAACGTTTGTTTTTGTTCGTTGCCTAAAATCAACAAACGAACACGAATAAGTTCATTTTCTTAACAAATAAACACGAACATAAAATCTCGTTCGATGAGTGTTCATGAACAATTCACAAACATATATATTTCGTAACAGACCGTGTTCGTTCGGTTCGTTTGCAGCTACAAACACCTTCTTAACATGGTTTTGCAAAGAACATGGTATTAATTAATTTATTAAAAATAAAAATATTTATTTATATTATATCCGATCTTGAAATAAATGACATAAGCAAAAAGAGGCGTTGCAGAGGTGAGAGAAATCAAAGTGAGATGTGGGAAGCGATCTTCCTGACGGTTGCAGCCACCGCCGGTAACAACATCGGCAAAGTTCTCCAGAAGAAGGGGACCGTCATTCTGCCTCCCCTCTCGCTCAAACTCAAGGCATGTCTGAACTCATCATCTCTTTCATATCGATTGTTTTTACCTTATAATATCTGTTGATTCATACTTTGTTCTCATCATCCTTTGCTCGATCAGTGTTGATTTATTATTTAGCGAATCAAATTCCAAAGCATTTCGAAATTCGTAATGTGAAATTAGGTTATGCCAATTTGATGGAGATTTGTTGATAAAAACTATGATGAATTGGTGTTAGGTTAAATTTATATATGAAGTTACAAATCTGCATTTGAGTTAGTGTTGAATAAGGAACTTTGGCTTGAAAATAGTATGCAATATGGAGAGAACTTGATCAGATGAAAACAAGGTTTAAAGTAGATTATATTCTAGAACCTAAAAGAACTAAGAATGACCAGACTTTTAATTTGAATGCTCCCGAAATTGGAAGTGAACTCAATTCTTCGATCGGGATGGGAAACGAAAAGATTCGGAGAATTAGGGGATACCGAGTCTGGCAAAGCCTTAGGTTTTAAAAGCCGAGGCGCACAAAAGCGACGAGGTCTAAAATCGAGGCGCAAAAGTGGCGGGCTTTTTGTACCAGACGCGCAAGGTGATTATGTATTTTTTTTATATATCCCATAGGTTTTTAGCTTCCTTTACCCAAGATATAGCTATAAAGAAGCTTTTTATATGATTTTACCTACATGTACAAGCCAAAAAACCAAAGGTACAAACACTTTTCTGCATAAAAACACCCCAGGTGCATGAGGCACGCACCTCTGGCCAAAAAACCCTAAATTCTGCGCTTTTTGGGCGCTTCTTGTATTTACCTTAGGCGCTAAGAAGCCTAAGATGAAAAGCCCCAGGACTTGTGCCCTGAGGCGCGCTTTTTAAAACCCAGGGCAAAGCTTTTTTAATATGATGTTATATTGTTATGTACTTGATTTTGTTAGGTTTATATCTTTTTGTTTTTGTGTTGTTATGTTTTTTATTAGAAGACATTTTATATAACTTGGGCTTTCATTAAGAATGCTTGTTGAAGGTGAAATCTGTTTTAAAATTGATATTTTTTTGTATATATATCTGTATTTGTAAATATATCAGTTTGATTGAGAATGCTCATTGAAGGTAAAATCTTTCTTGTTGCAAGTTGTAACAGTTTCAAAATATTAATAATGAAGTTTTACATGTGCATCTAACTGAATAGTTCTGTTTTTTGTAGAGAAGATGGTCATGACTTCTTGTTGCATTCAGTACACTTTAACGTTTTTGTAAATTTTGTTGAATGCTTTGTTTTGTAGGTGGTAAGAGCATATGCTTCTAATAAGCCTTGGCTGATAGGTTTTATTATGGATATATTTGGGGCACTGCTGATGTTACGAGCATTATCTCTAGCTCCTGTAAGTGTTCTGCACCAAAGTCATCTTGGTATACGTTGTGAAGTTTTCATTTATTTTAGACATTCGAACATATCTAGAAAAGCAGCCCTATAACGTTTGGGATATGTAGACAATCTGATATTGACATTTATTGGCAACAGTCTTCATTAGATGTGAGCATGTGGCAATTTCAACCCATTTACATGAAATTAGGTCAATTTAAGTTTTATTTTGTCGATAATGTGTCTAACAAGTGAAATTTAATTAAAAAAAAACCAATAATAAAATGTGGCAAACGGGTCAAAAGCCACCTAATGTGTATTCAGATCTTGGTTTTAAAAAGCGAGAGGCGCACAAAAGCGACGAGGTCTAAAAATGAGGCGCGAAGCGCAAAGAGCAAAAGCGTTGGGCTTTTCGTACCCGAGGCGCAAGAAGATTATATAAATTTTTATATATATCCCATAGGTTTTTAGCATCCCTTATCCAAAATATAGTTATAACTAAGGTTTATATATGATTTTACCTACATGTACAAGCCAAAAAACCTATTGTCCAACACTTTCATGCATAAAAACAACATAAAAGCACCCAAAATACATAAGGCGCGCGCCTCAGATCTCAAAAACCCCCAAAAAATGCGCTTTTCTTGCGCTTTGTGGAAAAAACGCGCCTCAGGTGCCATGAGGCGCTGACATCTGCGCCTTAGTGCACCTCGCGTCTAGGCGCGCTTTTTAAAACCCAGATTCAGATGCATAGAATGTCCTGAATCCCTTTATTTGAAACAAATTATGTTATTATTTTCTGGGCAGTTAATATCGGTGGGATATCGGTTTTCGGCCCTCTACAAAATATCGGTGTCAAATATCGGTTCTGATATTATCGGCGATATTGACCATTATTTTGGATACCTTGGTTGATGTGGACTCGGAGGAAAATTTCATGGCTTACTATTAGATCATGTTTCAAATATTGGCACTTTTTAGTTTTGACTTTTGATATTACTATTAGTATTAATATTATATGTTTTTTTTACGTTTTATACACCTGTGCATATAATGTATATATGTGTGGGCCCTTGAGAGGCAGAAGTGAAATTGCACGAATGTTAACGTTATTTTACTAATTTCGTGAAAATAATGTTAAAAGTGGCGGACGGTTAATCATGCATCATGTGGTGGCGTTGATAGTCGAAAGACAAGGAGATACATGCACTAATCGGCCTTTGTCCCGATTGCTAAGTGTTATGTGCCTTATGTCCAATGCTTGATGCAAAACTACTATCGAGCCAGCGGTCTCACTAGAAGTAGCCTCTCTATTTCTACGTGGTAGAGGTAAGGCTGTCTACATTTACCCCCCTCAGACCCTACCTTAGCCTTGCTATTGGTGGGATTTACTGAGTATGATGATGATGACGCTTTATGTTTTATGTATGTATATATATAATTTGCATTATATTAAAATTACCGATATCCCACGGCGATAACCTATATTTCAAATACCTGCCGTTGACCGATATTTGATTTTGGACCGCATTAACTGCATAGATTATTTTCATAACTATGTTTTGTAATCATGTGTAATACATTTTTTTAAAAAAAGTGACAAAAAATGCCACTTCTGATCAAGCATGTTTGAAATATTTCCTGAGTTTCTGAGTTTGCAAGATCATATAAGACTTATCCAACCTTTTGATATGCTCTAGGTCTCTGTGATTCAACCAGTTTCCGGTTGTGGCCTTGCTATCCTATCCGTCTTTTCTCATTTCTACCTGAAGGAAGTCATGAATGTTGTTGATTGGATGGGAATTACCTTGGCTGGCCTCGGGACCATAGGTAATGTGAGTTTCTATTAAAAATTGTGATATAACATTTGCAGATGAAGCTTTAGGTATATGCATGCGAAACTTATAAAACAAATAATAAATTAAGTGGCAGAACCTAATCAGTTGGTTATTTTTTAAATCTTTAAAGCAAAGATATTGTATGTATGATTTTTCTTCACGGTAAATTCAGAAGGATTCAATTGGCTAAAAGAAAATATCTTTTTTTTCCAAATAGATTTAACTTAAATTATTAAGATGGTTGTTGCGTCTGCAGGAGTTGGTGCGGGAGGAGAGGAGCAAAAGGCTTCGTCAATCTCAATCTTACACTTACCTTTGTTAGCATGCGGTGTTGCATTTTTGTTTGTAGGTATCTTATTCTCTGCACCATCTGATACTTATGTTTCTGTTCCTATCTTTACTTTAGTAACTACTCATTTTGTTTTAGCTTTTAATTGGATGCTCATGCGCCATGCCCTTTATATTTTAGTATCTACACTGTTAATGTTTATAGTTATAGTCATCGTCCAACTTTCACAGTTTCACTTCATTATTTCAAAGTCCTCAAGCTAGAGTTATGATCTTCCGTTTTCTGTATGTAGCTTCTTCTAAACGGATGGCTTCGTATTTACAGACGTCAGCGAAGAGAACAAGAACTGGTATCCTAGATTTTCAACGTGCTTAATATTTTTACAGAATTGTCTATGACAACATTTATTTGTTATTTTGGAACTTTACCCAGATGCAATCTGAAGTCGTTGAGGAGATCATATATGGCTTGGAATCTGGCGTCTTGTTCGGGTATATTATTCTTTGACTAGCATATATGTTTCTCGACGATACGGTTTTAATAATAATTGCGTCTCTCAAATACAGGATTGCATCTGTGATTTCAAAAATGGGATTTCTATTCCTGGAGCAAGGTTTCTCTGCATTGCTGGTTCCTATTTGCATCTCGATCAGTATATGTTGTAGTGCTTCCGGCCTTGTTTACCAGGTCCTTTAAAATACCACTAACCGTCGTTTACCATTTTCTATGGTTTCGTAATTCGTAGTAATAAATCTAGGGTAGGGGTGTTCACGTCCGGTTTGGCTGGTTTTGACTAAAATTTTGGGCCGAACCGCTAACTATGATTCCGGGAATCAACAAACCGAACCAGCCAGGTTGATTCGGTCGGCATGTCGGTTTTAGTGGTTTGGCAGTTTGAACACTTTTTTTTCTCTTTCAAAATTGTTAGCTTTTTCTCTTTCAAAAGCGTTAGTTTGTATCGAAAGTTTTAAAAAAAGTAAAGTACACGGATGGTCCTTTGGTTTAAAAAAGCACACAGCGCACTGAGGCGCGCCTTATGTAGGCTGAGGCGCACTATGTACAGTGGCGGACCCAGGATTTTTGTTCCAATGGGGTCCATTTTTTCGGTGTTCAAAATTTTCATAACAAAACGTTAAAATTTTTGGGTCGGTCCTCGTTCAGGTTGGGTCAAAGCGAGGTTTGAACGAGATTTAAAAAAAAAAAAACAGAAAAAACAGGCTATACAAGAATTGAACCCATGACCTCTTGTTAAAGAAGGAGGTTTACCACTACACCAGCTTTCCTTTTATTTCTATGGTGTCCACCTAATTGTATTTATGGGGTCCTTATAAAATTTAATATACCGGATCTACTAATTTTTTAAAAAAACATTGGGGTCCGGGGACCCCGACCCGTTCAACGTGGGTCCCCCCCTGACTATGTACATAAAGCGCACCTGAGGCCCACTTTTTTGGTGAAAAACCCCCTCTGAGGCGCGCCTCATGTATATGCCACATTTTTGTGCAGCAGATTGTTGTACATCATGCTTTTCAGGCTGTACATGTATGTATTTTCAATATTAAAACATATATAAGCTTATTTGTGTATAAATATTGGGTAAATGACTCTAGAAACCTATAGAATATATAAAAAAAATTATATAATCGCCTAGCGCCTCTCGTACGAAAAGCCCGCTACTTTTGCGCTTTGCGCCTTGGTTTTAGACCTTGTCGCTTTTGTGCGCTTCACGCTTTTTTAAACCAAGGATTGTCCTTGTGGTTTACCAAACTTTTGGATTTGGTCCCTCACTTTCCCAAAGTACACGAATGGTCCCTTGCTTTCGCAAAGTACACGAATGGTACCTATGATTTGCATTTTGTTACGCAGTTATGTCCCTAGCTTTTTCCAAAAGTACATGGATGGTCGTTGTGGTTTTCACTTTGTAACACATTTAGTCTTTAAACTTGGATATGCTAAAACCTTTAGATTTGTTGGCTGAGGATTAAATGCGTTACAAAGTGCAAACCACAGGGATCATCCGTGTACTTTTGGAAAGCTAGAGACCATTTGTGTACTTTACTCTTTTAAAATGAAAAATAGGCTCATGAATATAACACATATCCCTAATTGAATTTCCAAATAAAAAACAAAAAACGCTTAACGGGCATGTTCCAAAACCGTAGGCCGGACCATTTTAAACCGAAAAAAACCGAGCCATATAATATCTCAAACCAGCTCGAGTTGTTTCTGTTGGTGGGAAAGTTTCAACAGTTTATGTACAATTGCTGATTTTGCTTGGTTGGTCTGGAACTAATTTCATTATTGTTTGATGCATGTGTATAAGTAGACCCGTGGGTTGAAGCATGGGAGGGCAGTTGTAGTGTCCACCTGTGCTGCTGTGGCTTCGATTGTGACAGGTGTACTTGCTGGTATGCTTGCTCTTGGAGAACGATTGCCCGAAAGTCCAACATCTCGTTCGTGGCTTTTGCTTGGATGGTAATATTAGTTTACTCAACCATAATTAGTGGAAGTTATGTGTTTCATTATGATTTGATCTAAATGTGGTTATACAAAAGTAAGCCGAAATGGAAACAAAAACGGAAAAGTCCGAAACCTTGTAAATCGTTTTATTTAATTAATTAGATTAGATTATTTATGTAACAATCTGCTGGATTCATATATGACACATAATGCTGAAGACTAGTTGATATATTATTTGGTATCCAACTGCAGGTTGCTAATAGTTACTGGAGTGACATTATTGGTGACTTCAACGCGGTTGATTCGTTTTCTTCCCCGGAGATGGCGACCGCTGGAGAGGAGGCAACCTAACTCTCTCAGAACCAGGGAGCCAGGCTCAAACCCGAGTACTATAATACAAGCTACAACATTGCATCATTTGGTTACATCTTCAAAATCCAAAGTTTGATTTAATTAATAGAAGGTGAAAATGTGTGACTTTTAAGGTTGGTCATAGATAGACTTTATATACAAATTTGAGTTGATTAGAGCTTATATGCAAAATGTTACTTCACCCTCATATGTTGGGATGTTTGGTTCATAGAATGTTTTTGGTGGAATTTGAATCTTTTAAAGGAGATGAAAATTAGAATCTATCGTGCATTTGGATGCCGGCTAGAATTGGAATATTTTATCCAGGCTTGGTTTTAAAAAGCGAGAGACCCACAAAATCAACGAGGTCTAAAACCGAGGCGCGAAACACAAAGCACAAAAGCAGCAGGCTTTTCGTACCCGAGGCGCAACCTAATTATATATGTTTTTTTATATTTCCCATAGGTTTTTAGCTTTCCATACCCAAAATATAGCTATAAGTAAGGTTTTTGTATGATTTCAGCTGCATGTACAAACCAAAAAACCCAAGGTAGAACAGGTAGATACATAAAAACGTCTTAGTTACGAGAGGGGTGCGCCTCGGGCCAAAAGAGCCCAGAAAAATCCCAAAAAAGCGTGTTTTTTTGGCGCTTCTTGTAATTACTCTTGACGCTGAACGAAAAGGTCCCAGTCTGTGCGCCTTGTTGCACCTCGCACTTTTTAAAACCAAGTATCCAGGGTTGTTCGTGGTTTGGTTTCGAAAAACAACAAACCAAAGCGGTTGGGCTGGGCTGGTCGATTTAACGGTTTGGTTTTGGTGGGTTGAATTTTTTACATCCTTTTTTAAAATCATTAATTTGTATTAAAAGTTATACAATATAAAAATGGTTTATAATTATAATTCACACACACATATATATGTATAGGATTAGGTTCAAGAGTGAACATTAGTGTATTTGCGAATTGAGTGAACTAATCCTGGCCATACACGTGTGTAAATCAATGGTCAGGATTTGATGATGAAATCTTAGCCATACACGTATGTAAATCAATGGCCATGATTGTTCACCGAGTTCGCAAATACACTAGTGTGTGTGTGTGGGCAGGATTTAGGGAAAACGCCTAAAAGTGTGAAAACGGTAAGAACGCCCCTCATCCGTTGGATCAAAACAATCTATAGATTAGATTGGCACGGTGACGTTTTCGTAAATAACATCAACTTTATTACGTGGACGCGCTTCATTAAGGGTAAAAGGGTCTTTTTGCTGCTCTAATTAAAAACGCCAAACTCATGAGTAAAACACCATTAAAATTCCCGCCTTAAACTACAAGCTATACACATCAATCCCTTCCAGATGAAACGCCATCTTTATCTAAAACGTCATTCATACAAAACGCCAAACTTTGTGTTTCAACGCCATAACATTATTTTGCCTTACAAGAGTTAATTAGTTGTATTTTGCCTTCTTTATCTAAAAACGCCATTCATACAAAACGCCAACTTAATGATGGGACACCTACAACTTTAACAGATAAAACTGAACAAACAGTAACTGAAATGACGGAAGCTTCATTACTAACATCTATTATAATAAATTCTCGCCTAAACTACGCGCCAAAAACATATTATATAAACGTCTCGGGACCTTCCATTGATCACACCAAAAACAAACGCCATATTTTACTAAATACCATTCAATTTATAAACGCCAAAAAGTTCAAAAACCACAGATTGCAAACGTCGTTTCTTGGATATTCGGTTTTGTTCTCAATAAAGTTTCACTGAATGGGTTGGACAACATTCTTAACTGAGGATTAACAATGTTGTCCATCTCATTCAGCAAAATCTTATTGAGTTAATCCTCACCTAATTAGAGGAATAAAGTATTTTTATTTACTGAAAGGTATTATTTTTTGGCGTTTATGTGTGTGTGCGGTCTTCTATGGTTTGTTATGTAACTTCCAAATCACATGTTATGCACAAAAAGTGAAAAAAAAATGTGAAAAACAATAAAAAATGATATATAAAAAAATATAAAACGCCAAATGCCGATATTGTGTGCTCTAAAAAAAATACAAAAAACGTCAAACTACTCTTCACTTGCTCTCGAATACCGTGTCAGTTTTATTTTAATTACGGGCTTCTGGCATGTCGATGCGTAGTGTCCGAAAGCTTTACAATTCTTACATTGTCTTTCTTTTGCTCCAGATCAATTCGATCATCTGGGTTTGATACTGGGATGTCCGCCGTATCTCGTGATTCTGGCTTAGGCTTTTTCAAAGTTACAGGCGCAAGACCCTCTAATGAGTTAGACACCACTATGTAATCACACCAAGAGTCAGATACAAGGCGCGTACCTTTTTTCTTCTCCGCCTTCAGAACATCCGCCTTCGGCATGTCTACTTTCTTGGGTGCAGTAGTGGCAGCAGGCGCGCGTTTCTTCTTCTTTGACTCAGGGCCTACGCCTAAATTTATCAACTCACCTAACCAAAGGAAGATAAGTCATATTGCAATATTACCCAAAGTGCAACATCAACAATGT
The DNA here is from genome assembly GCA_030545235.1 of Helianthus tuberosus. NCBI lineage: Eukaryota > Viridiplantae > Streptophyta > Magnoliopsida > Asterales > Asteraceae > Helianthus > Helianthus tuberosus. The sequence goes on from CM060393.1 coordinate 108,976,865, forward strand.
CACACCCTGACTTTTGCGGAAGCGTGATTATGTGTGACTTGATTAATATCATTGCATTCAACCATAACAAACATCTATATGATAAAACTAAAGATAGTCATCCATTAAATAAGTTTAAAATATCACAAACAACATTGTCTTAGAAATCCAACACAGACCTCAAATCCGAATACAACCCATGCAAATAGTTTTTGAGTTCCATAAGGACTCAACAAAAGACTCTAAATAAAACCAGGCTTTGGAAGATGTGTCTCATCTAGGATAAGACACACTATCCAAACCCTTAAACATCGGATGTCATCTTTTATTCTCAACATAATTGAAACTTCCAAATGCCTGCCAGATCCACTTTTAATTCCCTGAAATACATGTAGTTTGAAAACATCAACAGAAGTTGAGCGAGTTCATGTGTTTGTTTGTGTGAACGATTAAACCTTTGAATCATTTTAAGTATGTATGTATTTTTGTAAATCCCGGTATGAAAGCAACAAGGAAAACAGTTCATTAATGGTTTGAAAGGCCATTAATATGTGTGACGTGATGCAGGAAGGCTCAAACCTAGCAGACTTTGCACCGGGCTTCCGGCTGTAAGACATAGTCATCCCATGGGCCAACCCTGGTCCAACATGGGCGGGGCTCGCTACACCCAAATAGATCTATCACTCATGTCCCTCGGTCCTACAACGAGGATTAATGGTCTTAAGCGTTATACCCACCACTCACACGATCTAGCAGTACCCTTCCTTAGCTAATCATACCAAATAATAACGTTTGTAAACAGTTTGTAACATGTACTTCACCCCCGAAGTTATAAAACTGAAAATAGTTAAAAGAAAAAGGGGGACATGAACTCACAGTCTTGCGTTCTTCGTAATCACAGTAACTCAAAGCTTCGCCTGGCGTACATGACTACCTACAACGTACTAAGGTCTATTAGACGAGCGGGTCGTGCCTTGACTTCGTGTTAATTAGTGTCTTTGAGTTACGTTTCTTTGTGTCTTCAATATTATTCCAAGTTATATAATTATTTGTTAAAATAATAAATATTTTAACTTAAATTATATTTATTAAATTTTGGAATAATAGTTAAAATAATATATTTTAACTTGATACCTTTCAAGTATTTATACATGTATTTCCTTCCCAAAGATGGGTGTATTTGTATTCGTATCCTTATAATTGTATATTTTTGCCATGTATTGGTGTTGTATTCCGGTGTGTATTTATACGTACGAAAATACGTATTTTCTTGTAATTATTAAGTATCCTTATACTTGTATATTTTGTATAATTTTTTCCGAAATAATATATTTAATAGAAATTCATCAATATATTTTAAGAATATTACTTAGAAAAATTATTTATAATTTTTCCCTTGACGAAAATATTTATAAATTTCATACAAGTCTCAAAAACAATATATTTTCAAGTCTAACTTGAAAAATATATATAAACTTATTTTTCTCCCAAAAATAATATATTTGATGTTTGTTTGAGAAAATATATATTTCTTCCAAAGATAATATACCTTCTAATAATTCCAAGAAAACATATATATTTTTATTCACTAAAAAAATATATTTTCTTCTTGTCAAAAATATGATATATACTTGTAATAATGGTGAAAATCATATTTTTGTTCTTTTGGTGTCCAAAATATTATTTACCAAAATATACTCATGAATAATATTTTCGGAATATTTTGTAAGTTATATTTCTTTGTTCTGTTTCATCAATATTTTGGGTAAGATTTGTATATTCATATTCTTGGAATTTTGGTAATATTTTGGGATTGAAATTTTTGGTATTTGATGTGTTATATTATTTCAAGTACTAAAATAATATAACTAATACACATAATATACAAGTAATCACACACATGGTGACATCTAAATATATATTTCCTAAATACATATTTAGTCACTTTTATTTATAAAAACCAACCTCCAATGTTTGTAATTTTTGTAACAAAATTTATGACAAACTTTATGTAAAAATCCATGGTTTAAAACATACATGTAAATATTTGTTTAAAAATATTTTTCTAAGTGTTTAATTTTTAGAAAAATTTTGCCATAGTTTCCCCTAAAAATGGAGGTTTCCATACCTTGAAGGTATATCATTTTCTTTTGTAAATCAACACAATCAATTAACAATCAATAATAAACAATCTATACTTACCAATTTTGCCATAAACAAGCATAATCTACCACTTTATGAACTTGAAAATTTATAAAAATTTGTAGTAACTTACTAGTGTTTTTAGTAAGTCGTGTTACCCTTTAAAGTGTGGTTGATTCTTTAAAAACATCATTTTTAAAGAATTTAGATCTTTACAACTTATAATCATATTTTTCTAAAAAAAGTTTCTTCTTGGATTTCTCTTGTTGCATAAGTGTTTCTTCACTTGTTTAACCCATAAAAATGAGGTTTATTTATGTAAGAACCAAGATTTAGTAAAACTTGTATTTTTAACTTGGTTTCTTGAAATATCACTCTTGAAATCTTAGATTTACAAGACTTAAAATTTACTTTAATCATCATTTTACAAGAAAGCATTATATCCTTTCAAGTTCATGTCTTTCAAGAGGATGATCTATGAATCTTTAACACTTTCATCCTCTCATCTTGCTAGATTATGTTTTTAATCATGATCTAGCAAGATCATATGATGATCTACATCATTTACACAAGTAAACAACAATCAGCAAGTAAATCAACACATAAACAACATGGCTTCTTCATGATTTAAGCTTATGTTCAAGTTTCATTCTCCTGATCCTTAGTGTTCTTCAAGTTTACCAACATATATCATTCTTTAACCACTTATATAAGATGTAAAATGGAAAGATTAGTGTTCTTAGCACTAGCTCAAGGCTAGGGATGATCAAGAGAAGAAATAGAGTGGATAAAAGCAAATAGAGAAGATCCTTGAACTTCCGAAAGCTCCTAGCTTCCATATGCAACCTCTAACACCTTTGTATAAGCTTTGAATGTATGAGAGATGATTGAATGAAGGTGATGATGGTGGTGTTGGTTTCGGCCGAGAACAAGCAAAAGGAGAGGAAGAGAAGTGTGTGAAGTGGTGTGTGAAAGTTATGAAGGTAATGGTTCTAATAGGTTATACTTATATCCAATTTCAACACATTTACCATTGTATAATATGTCTTATAAAGAGAAAACAAGATCAAATAAAATATTTAAACAAATCACTAGTGGGGTCCCTTGGTTGGGCCGTCCACTAGGTGGGGGGGGGGGTATAGGTGTAGGCTTCAACTAAATGTTAGTTATTATGGTTAGAATCCAAGTGTTAGTTAGGTGTTTAGTTACTAGATATTTATATAGTGTGTTATGATGTTTGAGGACCATAACTAGCTTGGTAATGTTAAAACAGTGTTTCTAGTGAAAATTTGGTGTTTCGGGTAGTGTCCGGTTGTTCGGTTGGTTACCGGTTCGTTAAGGTGCTAAACTTTGCAATTTAGTGTGCTTTATGTACCCTTTTGTGCCAGTTTTGATTCCCGACACTTAGGAAAGCATTCAGGACCATTTAACCACATTTCTGCATAATATTAGAGTGTTAAAATGCTGAATTTGCTGATTTTCTGCAGATTTCTGCAGTTTGTGTGAGTTTTAGGCACTTTCCTGCACTTAAACTATCTCTAGGAAGGCAGTTTTGTGATCCTTACTTTCCTACACACTATACTAGTGTCATACTTAGTTTCTGGCTCATTCTGTGTCTCAATACCTTGTCTGTCTATGTACTGAACTCCGTCAACATTTTTCTGATTTGTCTGATAACTGTGCTAACTGTGTTTCGTGCATCATTTGAGTCAATAAAGTTCTCATGCAATAATGATATGACATTATGCAATATGTGATGCACATGTATATATAAAGTAGTAATCAGAAGGCAATTTCAAGTCATTAATTGAAATTCAGCACATTCATTAAGCACTAATCATGGTTTAATAGTTATACGGATGCCTGGAATTTTGACAGTTGTCACATTCTCCCCCTGTTAAGAAAATTTCGTCCCGAAATTTTAAACTTTACTACTAGTAGCAGGGGAGTTGGGGAACAAATGCGGGTATTTAGCTTTCATGCGGTCTTCATGCTCCCAAGTAAACTCTGGGCCGTGACGCACGTTCCGTCGAACCTTGACGAGTTTAACACTACTCCTCCGAGTCTTGTTAACCTTCCAATCCGTAACCTCGACGGGTTCTTCGGTAAAGTTGAGTGCGTCGTCAATGTGAACTTCGTCGGCAGGAATAACCACTATCTCTTGAGTTGGACTTTTCTTCAGATTAGATACATGAAATGTATCATGAACACCATTAAGTTCTGCGGGTAGCTCCAACTTGTATGCTACCGTACCAACTCTTTCCAGGATTCTGAACGGTCCGATATATCGTAGGTTTAACTTACCACGCTTCCCGAAGTGTGCCACACCTTTCCAATGTGAGACTTTTAACAAAACCATATCACCCACTTCAAATTCCAAAGGTTTTCGTCTTTGGTCCGCATAGCTCTTTTGTCGATCACGAGCCGCCTTGATGCGTTCTCGGATCTGCATGATCTTATCTGTCATTTCTTGGACCAGTTCGGGACCAACCAGCTGTCTATCACCTACGTCTGCCCAGCATAACGGTGATCGAAACTTTCGTCCATAGAGAGCCTTGAACGGTGCAGCTTGGATGCTTGTATGGTAGCTGTTGTTATAGGAAAACTCAACCAAAGGTAGGTGAGTGTCCCAACTGCCACCCAAGTCCATTATACAAGCACGAAGCATATCTTCTAGCGTCTGAATCGTTCTTTCACTCTGCCCATCCGTCTGTGGATGGAACGCAGTACTCAGATTCAACTGAGAACCAAACGCTTCTTGAAAGGATTGTCAAATCCTTGACACAAATCTTCCATCTTTATCTGATATAATCGAGATAGGCACTCCATGACGTGCTACTATCTCCCTTAGGTACAACTCAGCTAGCTTACCTGTGTTATCCTTTTCTCTGATTGGCAAAAAGTGCGCAGACTTTGTCAAACGGTCCACGATTACCCAAATCGTATCATGACCTCTGGGTGTCCTGGGCAACTTTGTTATGAAATCCATTGAGATCTGCTCCCATTCCACATGGGTATCTCAGGTTACTGCAGAAGACCTGAAGGCTTCTGATACTCGGCTTTCACCTTGGCGCAAGTTAAACACTTTCCAACATAAGTAGCCACATCACCCTTAAGTCTTGGCCACCAATAGTAATCCTTCAAATCTTGGTACATCTTGTCCGATCCTAGATGGATCGAGTACCTCGATTTATGAGCTTCATCAAAGATAACATCTCTAAGACCACCAAAAATAGGAACCCAAATTCGTCCCATAAAACACAAGGTTCCTTCCTCACTGGGTACCAACTTTTTCTCCATCCCACAGAGATATTCAGCCTTTAAATTTTCTTTCTAAAGAGCTTCTCTCTGTGCAGCATGAATCCGCAATGAGAGGTCCGTCTGAATAATCATCTCTAAAGCCCTAACCCTTATGGGCTTAATCCTCTCTTTCCGACTTAAGGCGTCTGCCACCACATTCGCCTTTCCTGGATGATATTTGATTTCGCAATCATAATCATTTAACAACCCTACCCAACATCGCGGTCTCATGTTAAGCTCTTTCTGATCGAATATGTGCTGTAGGCTCTTGTGATCTGTAAAGATCGTGCATCGGGTGCCATACAAATAATGCCGCCAAATCTTCAAAGCAAACACCACTGCGCCTAATTCCAAATCATGTGTGGTGTAATTCTTCTCATGAACCTTTAACTGGCGCGAAGCATAAGCGATAACCTTTTGTCGCTGCATTAGCACACAGCCAAATCCCTGACGCGAGGCGTCACAGTATACCACGAAGTCATCGGTGCCTTCGGGTAGGGATAAAATAGGTGCATCGCAAAGCTTATTCTTTAGCAGCTGAAAAGCTTCCTCTTGTTTATCTCCCCATTCATACTTCTTATCCTTTTGAGTAAGGGAGGTCAGCGGCTAAGCGATTTTTGTAAAATCCTCAATGAATCTGCGATAATACCCTGCTAAGCCCAAAAACTGTCGGATCTCGGTTGGCGTCTTAGGAGTTTCCCAATTCTTAATCGCCTCAATCTTTGTGGGATCCACATGAATTCCATTTTCATTCACCACGTGACCAAGGAACTGTACCTCACGCAACCAAAACTCACACTTCGAAAACTTAGCATAGAGCTTCTCCTTCTTAAGCAACTCTAAGATGGCTCTAAGGTGTTGCTCATGGTCTTCTTTGGTCCATGAATAAATCAAAATATCGTCGATAAATACATTCACGAATTTATCGAGATAAAGCTTGCAAACTCGATTCATCAAGTCCATAAACACTGCCGGCGCGTTTGTCAGACCAAACGGCATCACTAGAAACTCGTAATGTCCATAACGAGTTCTAAAGGCTGTCTTCGGTATACTCTCTTCTTGAATCCGCTGCTGGTGATAACCTGATCGAAGATCGATCTTGGAGTAGTAACTCGAACCTTGAAGTTGGTCGAATAAATCATCAATCCTCGGCAAAGGATACCGATTTTTGATGGTTAACTTGTTCAGCTCTCGGTAGTTAATGCACATACGAAAACTACCGTCCTTCTTTTTGACAAATAGAACTGGGGCTCCCCAAGGCGAGAAGCTTGGTCTAATGAATCCCTTGTCCAGTAGCTCCTGAAGCTGCGTCGACAATTCTTGCATCTCTGAAGGCGCAAGTCGATAGGGTGCCTTGGCTACAGGCGCGGCGCCTGGAACCAAGTCAATATGGAATTCGACTTGTCGTTGGGGCGGTAATCCTGGCAAGTCTTCGGGGAAGACTTCAGGATATTCCCTTACCACCGGGATATCTTCCAGCTTCGGCTTCTTTATCGACTACGTGAGCTAAGAAGGCAACACATCCTTTCCGCAAAAACTTTCGTGCCTTCAAGCAACTGATAATCCGTAGAGGCGTATCATGCTTTTCTCCGTGCACCACAATCGTCTCTCCATTCGCCATCGGGATACAGATAATCTTCTCATAACATACGATCTCAGATCGGTTACTCGACAACCAATCCATTCCAACTACTACGTCGAAACTTCCCAACTCAACTGGTAGAAGATCAAGCGTAAACTCACGCTCTCCAAGCTCTATCACACAACCTCTAATCACTTCACTAGCTTCTACTAGCTTTCCATTAGCTAGTTCTATCGAGTACGGAATATCTAACTTAATGGCAACTAACCCAAGTATATCCTTAAATTCTAGAGATACGAAGCTATAGTCGGCACCAGTATCAAATAGCACATATGCAAAATGTTGATTGATAGGGAACGTACCAGTGACTACGTTCGGATCCTGGCGAGCTTCCCTAGCTCCAATGTTGAAGACTCTTCCTTGGGCTTGATTGTTCTTTGGGCAATCCCGCTTGAAATGCCCAACATCACCACAACCAAAACAACCTTGGCCGTGACCATTTCCGTTTCCATTTCCGCCCTGGTTGTTGTTTGCTCCACGGTTTCCATTACCAGCTTGATTTCCAGAACCACCACGATTTCCATTACCTCCCTGATTATTGTTTCCACCTTGGTTCCTATTCCCATAACTGTTTCCACCACGGTTTCCATTGCCATTACCATTTCCTCTCTGACCACCATTCCCATGACCAATACCAGCCCGGCACGTTTCCTTCGAATGACCATTCTTTCCACAGGATTCACATTTCCTAAACCTACACTGGCCGGCATGATGAAACTGGCACACATCACACTTGGGCAGGGTGCCCATGTATCCCTTCCACTTGTTCTCAAAACTTGCAGCACCAGTCCTGACCTCTGCTGGTGGGTTCGCATCTCTTCGCTTACTATCACTGTTTTTGTTTCCTTGGGTACCCTTCTTGAAATTCAAGAACTTCCTCTTGTTCTCTCCAGACGACTCCACATGAGTCTCTTTCTTCTTTCCCTCAGAAATCGAGAACTTGCCCAAACGAACCGCTTCTTCGGTCAGTGCCACACTCAATTCGATGGCTTCAATAACTGTCGGAGGCTTCGAAGTAGTCACCATGCTCAGTATTTGGGGTGCCAATCCCCAAATGAAACATTCAACTCGCTTGAACTCTAGTTCTACCATGTAGGGGATAACTCGAGACAAATCGTGGAATCTTTGCACGTACTTAGCTATCTTAGGACCATCCATCTTCAGATTCCAAAACTCGGTTTCCAACTTCTGAATCTCAGCCCTTGAACAATACTTCTTGCGCATCAGTTCTTTTATCTCATCCCACGTCATACCATACGCTGCAGCCTCACCTAGAGTCTGAACCTGTAGGTTCCACCACAACAGGGCTCCATCGAGGAATAGTCCAGAAATGTAAGTGACTTGATGCTCCGGTGCACACTTGCTCATTCGCAGCACAGAATCTGTCTTCTCAGCCCATCTTACGAAAGCTATAGCACCTCCAGTGCCGTCAAAGTTCAGAAGCTTACAGTCAAGGAACTGCTTGTAAGTACAGCCTGTACAAGCAACATCATTCATAGAAATCATTAGCAAACGCACATGGAATGTCCAAACGTATTGTAATGTGTCTTACATGACATAAACATTACCTTGAGGTGGGTTATTTCCTGAGGTGCCTCCGCTATATTCAGAGCGTAGGGCCTCATGTTGTGCGATTTCCTGCGAAATCCATTCTTGCAGTTTTGCCTCTATTGTGGGCAACTGAGTGTTCCTTCGAGGAGGCATCTTCTAATAGAAGATTGTATAGGTCAGGTCTTGTTCTTATAATGACTATATAGTACGTACATAATAGCATTTATCATAGCAAGCAAGCATATAACATTTCAATCATAGCATAACATGTAATTCAAAGCATATTTAATGGGAACATAGCAAGTACGTTGTTGAACCACATGTTTAATGAGAACATGACGATTGAGCTTTCATTAATCATCGACCACAAATATTGTTACATGTTTTACAAAATGTACCATATCAAAAGGAACACAGGGTCACACTACCCTTGTCCAACAAGTCTATCAGTCTACAAAAGTCATATAATCAAAAGGTGATCTCCAAAAGGCTTCACAAGCTCAGCTCAATAGTGGTGTTCTCATCAAAAGCAAAGCTACCTACATAAAACCAAAAATCGGCTATGCTGTGACAACTCGTAATTTAGAACCCTCCATTGTATCTCGATGTAACATGCTTGAACGTTATGTGTTTATATATTAGTAAATAAAAGCTCGTGATTATCTTGATGTGCTATGTGCTATTAAGGTGTACGTATAAAGTATAGTTTTTATACAAGCATGTATGTAGTGAACCGGAACCAAAACACAAGGACCCGACTCGAGACCGCTTGGTCTCGAGTGAACAGTAAAACAGTTGGGCCGGTTGGGCCATGCACTCCCTTTAATCCATCCGGAATCCACTTAGAGTGCACCACCTTGTATAAAACCCAAAACCTACACTCACTCTCACACACACTCTCCTCTACACTCTCTCTCTAGAAAACCTTAAACCCTAGAGATCAAGCATCACCTCTCCTCTCCCTTCTCTCGGATCAAACCGGCGACCACAAGGAGCTCTCGGATCAGCTCGTACACACCCATTTGGAAGCTTCATTCGTTACTACTTCACACCCTTGAACCCATACTTGAACCGGTTAGTGATTTCTTTGCAAACATATGTATATGCATGATTAAAGTGTTGATTTTGTGATAATATGCGTCATGGCTATTGTTTGAATATGACAAAGGTGTTTGTTGATTTAATGGGTTCTTGGTTGTTAGATGATACATGCTTGGTTCCAATATCCTATGTTAACATGACTTTTGTGTAGAACAACATTTGGATAAGATGTTTTGAATGACAAGAATGATAGTTTAGGATTATTTATGATCATCCGATTTTATGCTAGAGGTTATAGAACAAAGGTTTAGTTGATAACGATTTGCAAGATGATTTTGATATCTAGAATAGGTGTTGCGACTCGGGTCCATAGAATGCATAGTTATGAAGGACGAGCATGTTTGATTTAATGTGAAAACTTAAAAGATGAACTACTTGAAGATCATGCAAATATTTGAAATATGCTTTGTTTGATTCATTTGATTAAGGTATTAGACAAGAAAACATGTTTGTGTGTTTTGGTTGGATAGTACACAGTTACATGAAATCGAATTTCTATTGGTTAGTACATGCGCTGGCAATTAGCAGGTGTGCCAGTCGAGACCCCCGGTCTCGACTCGAGACCATTAAGCCACAACTCGAGACCGCAGTGATTGCGACTCGAGACCAACCCATGACAGCTCGAGACCACGGTTGCGACACAGGTTGCGAGTCGAGAACCCCTAGTCTCGACTCGAGACCACGCATTACCAGCACACAAACAACATGACTCGAAACCAGGTTGCTGGTCTTGTTGCGACTCGAGACCTGACTCGAGACCTTAAGGTCTCGAGTGATGAAGGCTAAACCGAAACAACCCCGTCTCGACTCGAGATCTCTAGTCTCGACTCGAGACCACCTGATTATATACAATCTGTATGGACTTGCAGGGTTACAGGCCCAAGTATTTGGGCCGAACATATGGGCTTTATGTGTTACTGTTGAATGTGTATGTTGTGCACTGTTGATTGGACTGCCATGAATAACATTTGTTTGCAACGTGCTAGTATACGTGTAGAAAATGTATGTACATTACTTGGTTTATATCTGACTTGTGTGGTAACCATACTAGGACGTGGTTGACCACAATTAGCTCGATTTGACCTTTCGTTTACCTGCCGAGCTAACCTAAGGTGAGTTCACACTCTCTACAAAGCATGGGATTCCCAGGGGTTGGGAATGGGGTTAAGGAACATGGATTCCTCGTCCTTTATTGGGTAGGACAGTGATGGCTCAGGAATATAATTCCTCGTCCTCTTGGACAGATAACTTTCACTAGACCAAAACTCTATCACGAAGTCCCTCCTTTTGATATCGACTTAATCGCCGGGCCAATGGCGAGCGGGTCATTAGTTAGATAGCGCTATTTAGGTTTGACAAACCTCACACCGTTCCGCAGAGGATGGGCGTGAACTAATTGATCTGGGCACGTCAATGATGATAGACATTGACAGTTCAGGGCACATGAACATGACTACAGTCAGCAGTCGATATGGTAACGAGTCTAGTAACATACACGGGGTAGCCCCCACGGCCGTAGAGCCAGATAACAAACATGGGGTAGCCTCCACGGCTGGATAGCCAGAGTAATTGGGTTAAACAAATCACGTTTTCAACTATGGGGTAACCCCCACGGCAGGATGCCAGATAAAGGAAACTGTTTTCAGAACAACTTAAAACAAACACCCAACTGTGAACTCGCTCAACATTATTGTTGACTCGTTACTACATGCTTTGCAGGTCAATAGATACTAGCTGGAACTTGCATGGAAAAGAAGTCGTTGTGGGACATGGACAGCTGTGTGCCATGTTAAACTTTGAAACAATTAAACTTATGTTTTGGTTTTAAACGTTATGCTTCTGCTTGCAACTTAAACTATGTTTTTGTTTGGACGCCAATTGTAATGGTTGGATTTTTATAATCACTTTCGTGCTTGTTCAATATGATTGGTGGCTGGATCCTGGTCAGTCACGCCTCCAAGCGGTGATATTCCGCAGGTGGTTTTGGGGGTGTGACAGATTGGTATCAGAGCCATTGGTTATAGAGAACTTGGTTTTAATAAAGGAAAAACGTTTTTGTTAAAACCAGACTATAACCTGTACAGTGCTCAATGGTCCACAACGACGCTTCACTCCACATGCAAGGCTCGACATTCTAGGTGATATGGTTAATGTTCTGTTACCTACTTGCTAGATTTCATAGAACTATGCTCATGGTATGCTTAGATAAACGTAGCAACTATAGTATGAGAACACATGTGTGCTTACTCTCTTCCGTCATCGCACTTTCACGAACCTCTCTCACTCATGTTTCCCTCTTATATGAAGATCATGAGTGGACGCGTTAACATGACTAAAGCCCAGTTGACGGCTCTGATTAACGAACGAGTTGCTGCGGCACTTGCAGCTGCACACGCAGGAGGTATATCCTGCAGTCCGAACTCATTCTAGGATCTTTAGATCCTACTCTCGTGAACCAACCTTTGTGTTAAACTCTGTCCTTTCTTCCACCCACAACAGGTCAACATGCTCAGCCACCCGTGTGCACCTTTAAAACTTTTATGGACTGCCGACCAACTACTTTCAGCGGCACTGAAGGAGCCGTAGGTCTTCTTCACTGGTTTGAGAAACTAGAGTCTGTGTTCGAAATGTGTGAATGCCATGAGGCGCGCAGGGTGAAGTATGCTACCGGTACTCTCGAGGGTTTAGCTCTCACATGGTGGAATGCTCAGGTCCAAATGCTGGGGTTAGTCGCTGCTAACGCCACCCCATGGAACAACTTTAAGGAGATGATCAAGGAGGAATACTGCAGTCGTGACGACATTCATAAGCTGGAAGTCGAGTTCTACAACCTCAAGATGACGGGGTCAGAAATTGAGGCGTATACTAAGAGATCGAATGAGCTTGCATTATTGTGTCCTACTATGGTGGACCCTCCAATTAAGCGTATTGAACTCTTTCTCAAGGGCTTAGTGCCAGAAATCCAAAGTCATGTGACTTCAGCAAACCTCGCCACCATCCAGCAGGTTGTTCAGTTGGCTCACCGTCTCACTGATCAGGCGGTGGAGCAGAACAAGTTACCAAAGCGTATAAGTGCTACAGCTACTTCGGATGCTCCTAGTGACAACAAGAGAAAATGGGATGGAGCCTTAAGCAAAGGTTCAACTTCTGTGCAATCTCAGTCTCAGCAGAGAAAGACTGACGACTACAAGAGCCCCAGTCAGTAATCATCTGGTGGTCAAAGTCATGGTGGGTACAAGGGGAATCACCCCAAATGCAATCGCTGCAACCTACACCACAACGGGCCATGCACCAGGGTTAACTGTCATCGGTGCAACAAGCCAGGTCACGCCGCCAAGGACTGCAGAAGATTATACCCCGCAAACCAGAATCGTCAACAACAAGCTCCTCAGAACCAGCGACAGCAGCAGCAGCAAGGTATCAACAAAGGGTGCTTTCAGTGTGGAGCTGAAGGCCATTTTAAGAGAGATTGCCCCCAACTGAATCGGAACCAGAACAACAACAACAACAACAATAACAATAATCAGGGGAATGGAAACAATGGGAACAACAACAACAACAATGGTGCCAGGGGGCGAGTGTTCGTGATTGGTCAAGGTGAAGCGAGGAATGACCCCAATGTTGTGACGGGTAAGTTCCTTCTCGACGACTTTTATGTTACAGTTTTATTTGATTCGGGTGCCGATACTAGCTACGTGTCACTAGAAGTTAGTCAAATGCTTAAGCGTATTCCAACACCTTTGAACAACAAGCACACTGTAGAGCTAGCAAATGGTAAGAGTTTAGAGGCCGCACACGTAGTCAAGGGTTGTAAACTTGTTCTTGCTAACCAGACCTTCTCTATCGACCTTATTCCTATCGTCTTGGGTAGTTTCGACGTTGTCATTGGGATGGATTGGTTATCCCAACACCGAGCAGAGATTCTTTGCAACGAGAAGATTGTTCGTATTCCTGGTTCCGGTGACGAACCTCTCATGATTCGTGGCGACAAGAGGGGTGCTGTCGAGAACATCATCTCTTTCCTTAAGGCCCAGAAGTGTTTGAGAAAGGGGCACACCGCTATTCTGGCTCTCGTTACTGACACCTCGGAGAAAGAGAAGAAGATAGAAGATTTTCCAATTGTACGCGACTATCCTGAGGTATTTCCTGAGGAATTACCTGGCCTTCCGCCTCATCGCCAGGTCGAGTTTCAGATTGAACTAGCTCCTGGAGCTGCGCCTATAGCTCGTGCACCTTATCATTTAGCTCCATCAGAGTTGGAAGAACTCTCTACGCAACTACAAGGACTCTTGGATAAGGGTTTTATTCGTCCTAGCTCATCGCCCTGGGGAGCTCCAGTGCTATTTGTGAAAAAGAAAGACGGTACCTTCAGAATGTGCATCGACTACCGGGAACTCAACAAGGTGACCGTGAAGAATCGCTATCCTCTTCCACGCATTGACGACTTGTTCGACCAGCTGCAAGGGTTGAGCTACTATTCAAAGATTGATTTGAGATCGGGATATCACCAGCTGAGAGTCCGAGAAGAGGACGTCTCCAAAACAGCTTTTAGAACTCGTTATGGACACTATGAGTTTTTGGTCATGCCTTTTGGGCTGACAAACGCACCTGCGATTTTCATGGACTTGATGAATCGAGTGTGCAAGCCTTACCTGGACAAGTTCGTTATAGTCTTCATCGACGACATCCTGATCTATTCTAAGAGTCAGGAGGAACACGAGCAGCATCTACGACTTATTTTGGAACTCCTTCGAACGGAACAGCTTTACGCAAAGTTCTCGAAATGCGACTTCTGGCTTCGTGAAGTCCATTTCCTAGGCCACGTGGTAAACAAGGATGGGATTCACGTGGATCCATCCAAGGTAGACTCGATTAAGAACTGGCCTGCACCTCGTACACCAACGGAAATTCGCCAATTCTTGGGTTTGGCAGGTTACTACAGGAGGTTTATTAAGGATTTTTCCAAGATTGCACAGCCTCTCACCTCACTAACGCAGAAAGGCGTTGTTTATCAATGGGGAAATGCACAGGAATTAGCATTTCAGCATTTAAAGGATAGACTTTGCAGCGCACCTATCCTTTCCTTGCCAGAGGGCACAGACGACTTCGTGGTCTACTGCGACGCATCAATTCAGGGTCTTGGTTGTGTACTGATGCAACGGGATAAGGTTATAGCCTACGCCTCACGCCAACTCAAGGTTCATGAAAGGAACTACACTATGCACGACCTAGAGCTGGGAGCTGTTGTTTTTGCACTTAAGATATGGAGACATTACCTGTACGGTACCAAGTGCGCCATTTACACAGATCACATGAGCCTCGAGCATATCTTCAAACAGAAGGAACTGAATATGCGACAACGACGATGGGTCGAACTACTAAATGACTACGAATGCTCGATTAGGTATCACCCGGGCAAGGCCAATGTTGTGGCTGACGCCCTCAGTCGAAAAGACACCGCGCCTACGCGCGTGCGAGCTTTACAACTCACTATACAGTCTAGTCTTCCTTCCCAGATACGAGATGCTCAGGTGGAAGCATTGAAACCAGAAAACGTCAGGGCTGAAGCCCTACGCGGCTCAAAGCAACGATTAGAACAAAAGGAAGACGGTGCTTACTACGTAACGGGACGCATTTGGATCCCACTCTATGGAAACTTACGAGAGCTTGTGATGGATGAAGCACACAAGTCTCGCTACTCGGTACATCCTGGCTCGGATAAGATGTACCACGATATCAAAACTACGTATTGGTGGCCTAGCATGAAGGCCCACATAGCAACTTACGTCAGCAAGTGTTTGACTTGTGCGAGAGTCAAGACGGAACACCAGAAACCCTCAGGCCTACTCCAATAGCCAGAAATACCACCATGGAAATGGGAGCAGATTTCCATGGATTTCGTTATCGGCCTACCTAGATCTCAGTGCGGAAATGACACTATCTGGGTGATCGTGGATCGACTCACAAAGTCTGCACACTTCTTAGCTATCAAGGAAACGGATAAGTTCTCCACTCTAGCAGACGTATACCTTAAGGAAGTTGTTTCGAGGCACGGGGTGCCCACCTCTATTATCTCGGATCGTGATGCACGTTTTACTTCGGAGCTGTGGCAAGCAATGCACAAATCCTTTGGCTCACGATTAGACATGAGCACAGCGTATCACCCTCAGACGGACGGACAGTCTGAGCGCACTATTCAAACCTTAGAAAACATGCTTCGTGCATGTGTAATCGACTTTGGCAACAGCTGGGAAAAGCATCTGCCACTTGTGGAATTCTCATACAATAACAGCTACCACACCAGCATTAAAGCTGCTCCGTTTGAGGCATTGTACGGGCGTAAATGCCGGTCACCTCTTTGTTGGGCAGAGGTGGGGGATAGTCAGATCACTGGTTCAGAACTTGTGGTAGACACAACCGAACGAATTGCTCAAATACGACAACGCATGGCGGCAGCTCGTGACCGTCAGAAAAGCTACGCCGATAAGGACAGGAAACCACTTGAGCTCCAGGTTGGGGAGCGTGTACTACTCAAAGTTTCACCCTGGAAGGGTGTGGTTCGTTTTGGCAAACGAGGCAAGCTTAGCCCACGATACGTCGGACCTTTTGAAATCATCGAGAAAATAGGCAAGGTGGCCTACAAACTGAACTTACCAGCGGAACTCAGTGCAGTTCACAACGTTTTCCATGTGTCGAATCTGAAGAAGTGCCTGTCAGATGAGACCCTCGTAGTTCCTTTGAAGGAACTCACCATCGACGAGCAGTTACGATTCGTCGAGGAACCAGTTGAAATCACGGACCAGGATGTTAAGGTCCTCAAGAACACTAGAATACCTCTCGTTCGAGTTCGTTGGAACTCACGTCGCGGCCCAGAGTTCACCTGGGAACGCGAAGATCAGATGAAACAAAAGTATCCCCAACTGTTCGCAAACAGTACAACCACTACTGAGGCTAAAGCTACGGAATTTTGGGACGAAGTTCCAGATCAACGGGGGGTAGATGTGACACCCCAGGAAAATCAGGAAAACCATGCAACTTAACTAGCTTCCTCAGTGAGTACTTACCAAATTTCGGGACGAAATTTCTTTCAACTTGGGGATAATGTGACAACTCGTAATTTAGAACCCTCCATTGTATCTCGATGTAACATGCTTGAACGTTATGTGTTTATATATTAGTAAATTAAAGCTCGTGATTATCTTGATGTGCTATGTGCTATTAAGGTGTACGTATAAAGTATAGTTTTTATACAAGCATGTATGTAGTGAACCGGAACCAAAACACAAGGACCCGACTCGAGACCGCTTGGTCTCGAGTGAACAGTAAAACAGTTGGGCCGGTTGGGCCATGCACTCCCTTTAATCCATCCGGAATCCACTTAGAGTGCACCACCTTGTATAAAACCCAAAACCTACACTCACTCTCACACACACTCTCCTCTACACTCTCTCTCTAGAAAACCTTAAACCCTAGAGATCAAGCATCACCTCTCCTCTCCCTTCTCTCGGATCAAACCGGCGACCACAAGGAGCTCTCGGATCAGCTCGTACACACCCATTTGGAAGCTTCATTCGTTACTACTTCACACCCTTGAACCCATACTTGAACCGGTTAGTGATTTCTTTGCAAACATATGTATATGCATGATTAAAGTGTTGATTTTGTGATAATATGCGTCGTGGCTATTGTTTGAATATGACAAAGGTGTTTGTTGATTTAATGGGTTCTTGGTTGTTAGATGATACATGCTTGGTTCCAATATCCTATGTGAACATGACTTTTGTGTAGAACAACATTTGGATAAGATGTTTTAAATGACAAGAATGATAGTTTAGGATTATTTATGATCATCCAATTTTATGCTGGAGGTTATAGAACAAAGGTTTAGTTGATAACGATTTGCAAGATGATTTTGATATCTAGAATAGGTGTTGCGACTCGGGTCCATAGAATGCATAGTTATGAAGGACGAGCATGTTTGATTTAATGTGAAAACTTAAAAGATGAACTACTTGAAGATCATGCAAATATTTGAAATATGCTTTGTTTGATTCATTTGATTAAGGTATTAGACTAGAAAACATGTTTGTGTGTTTTGGTTGGATAGTACACAGTTACATGAAATCGAATTTCTATTGGTTAGTACATGCGCTGGCAATTAGCAGGTGTGCCAGTCGAGACCCCCGGTCTCGACTCGAGACCATTAAGCCACAACTCGAGACCGCAGTGATTGCGACTCGAGACCAACCCATGACAGCTCGAGACCACGGTTGCGACACAGGTTGCGAGTCGAGAACCCCTAGTCTCGACTCGAGACCACGCATTACCAGCACACAAACAGCATGACTCGAAACCAGGTTGCTGGTCTTGTTGCGACTCGAGACCTGACTTGAGACCTCAAGGTCTCGAGTGATGAAGGCTAAACCGAAACAACCCCGTCTCGACTCGAGATCTCTAGTCTCGACTCGAGACCACCTGATTATATACAATCTGTATGGACTTGCAGGGTTACAGGCCCAAGTATTTGGGCCGAACATATGGGCTTTATGTGTTACTGTTGAATGTGTATGTTGTGCACTGTTGATTGGACTGCCATGAATAACATTTGTTTGCAACGTGCTAGTATACGTGTAGAAAATGTATGTACATTACTTGGTTTATATCTGACTTGTGTGGTAACCATACTAGGACGTGGTTGACCACAATTAGCTCGATTTGACCTTTCGTTTACCTGCCGAGCTAACCTAAGGTGAGTTCACACTCTCTACAAAGCATGGGATTCCCAGGGGTTGGGAATGGGGTTAAGGAACATGGATTCCTCGTCCTTTATTGGGTAGGACAGTGATGGCTCAGGAATATAATTCCTCGTCCTCTTGGACAGATAACTTTCACTAGACCAAAACTCTATCACGAAGTCCCTCCTTTTGATATCGACTTAATCGCCGGGCCAATGGCGAGCGGGTCATTAGTTAGATAGCGCTATTTAGGTTTGACAAACCTCACACCGTGCCGCAGAGGACGGGCGTGAACTAATGGATCTGGGCACGTCAATGATGATAGACATTGACAGTTCAGGGCACATGAACATGACTACAGTCAGCAGTCGATATGGTAACGAGTCTAGTAACATACACGGGGTAGCCCCCACGGCCGTAGAGCCAGATAATAAACATGGGGTAGCCCCCACGGCTGGATAGCCAGAGTAATTGGGTTAAACAAATCACGTTTTCAACTATGGGGTAACCCCCACGGCAGGATGCCAGATAAAGGAAACTGTTTTCAGAACAACTTAAAACAAACACCCAACTGTGAACTCGCTCAACATTATTGTTGACTCGTTACTACATGCTTTGTAGGTCAATAGATACTAGCTGGAACTTGCATGGAAAAGAAGTCGTTGTGGGACATGGACAGCTGTGTGCCATGTTAAACTTTGAAACAATTAAACTTATGTTTTGGTTTAAAACGTTATGCTTCCGCTTGCAACTTAAACTATGTTTTTGTTTGGACGCCAATTGTAATGGTTGGATTTTTATAATCACTTTCGTGCTTGTTCAATATGATTGGTGGCTGGATCCTGGCCAGTCACGCCTCCAAGCGGTGATATTCCGCAGGTGGTTTTGGGGGTGTGACATATGCTGATGGTGGTGGCGGAGGAGGAGGTGGAGGAATGAAAAGCAAGCTGCGCACATGCCCAAGCCCCTCCTCAAGCTCATATACATGAAGCAGCAGATAGCTGATCTGCTGCTAGACCGTAAGAAATCAAGCGTCAAACTCAGGAAATGGAGTAAGTGGTGCAGGTGGATGCGAAAATGGAACGGTGATGAACGAGGGGAAACAATAGCAGGCTGGCAAGGACATGGTAAAGGACGCGGTGTCATCTCAAGCTCCAAGATCCTGGGACTCATAATCTCGTACTGGAGCTACAGTGATAAGAGTAACTCATCCCGTGTATATCCAACAAACTGTGAGGGATGGTAGGGATCTGATATCGGCATGGTATACGGTGGGAACCATCCGAGTGGCTCATCCAATGGTGAAGAAATAAAAGGAGAAAAAGGTGCAGACTGGGGTATCTGTGGAAAAGCTGCTGAAACATGAGGGTCATGACTAGGTTGCTGGCCTGAAGTGCCTTCCCCTGGACGGGGTGCGGGTATATCCTGCAAGAAAACGATAGGTAGATCATCACAGTGAACATCAGACTCCACTGGGTGAAAAGGAGCAACATCAGCGGGTGCAGGTGTAAGTGGAGGAATGAATGGCTCAATAACAGGAGGGTCAACGGGTGTAGGAACTGGGTCAGGTATGAGGGGTGCAATGTTAGGTAAGCCGAATGGAATAGGGTCATGATCAGGCAAGGGCTCAGGATCAGCAGGTGCAACATCAGGTTGATCAACAGGAATGAAATCTAACTCAAGATCAAGCTCGGGATCATGTGGAGGGGATGGTGCAGCTGACATGGTTGTATCATCATCGGAATCAGTGGCATAACGTCGTAATCCAACTGCCTGCAAGGCGGAAGAGGTCACAGACTCAAAGGAATCTGAGACAGAGTGTAAACTAGTGTCATAGGAAATCTCAATAACAGGGATCTCAGGTAGAGGGCTTGCAACAATGTCCTCATCCAACTCTCCATCACCATGGGCATCATCGGGAGGACCATCAACAAACAGATCAAAATCATCATCAAACAGATCATCAAAAGGCCAATCCTCAGGAGGGATGACCACTAAAGGAACAGGAGCGAGGATCGGTGCCACAATATACTCACCATCGGGATGACTGATGATAAGATGATCATGGACTGGAATGGGAATAATTAAAGGATCCTCGTCTGGGATACCATCAGCAAGCGGTAAGTCATCTCCGAACTCAGGTAACGCAAACGGCTGGAAGTCGTCGTCGTCGTCTGATAGCATATCTCAGTATCGGAAGTAAAGATCTCTGGCTCGCTCGCACCAGAGCCAATAGCCATGGGGTCATCAGTATCGGACAATCCGCTCTCGAATGAAGACATAGTGTCTGTAACAGAACAATCATAACATATGCACATATATTAACCAATAACATTTAGTATGCAAGCGAAGTCAATGTATCATGAAATCATGTATCCTTCCTAGTCTCCCAGACTAAACCACCTAGTCTCCCAGACTAGACCTCCTAGTCTCCCAGACTAAACCACCTAGTCTCCCAGACTAGACCACCTAGTCTCCCAGACTAAACCACCTAGTCTCCTAGACTAAACCACAAAAGTAAACCTTGAAATCGTGTTTCTTGTCTTTCCGATTGTAAAAATGTTTGTTTCCCTAGATCTGGGCGTTTCGCGTATGCAATGAAAACATGTTGCGAAAACATTTTCGTGAGAGCCCTAATGATTGTAGTCTAGACTCGAGAAGGAATCCTAGTTCGCTATAATCGAAGCTCTGATACCAAACTGTCACACCCTGACTTTTGCGAAAGCGTGATTATGTGTGACTTGATTAATATCATTGCATTCAACCATAACAAACATCTATATGATAAAACTAAAGATAGTCATCCATTAAATAAGTTTAAAATATCACAAACAACATTGTCTTAGAAATCTAACACAGACCTCAAATCCGAATACAACCCATGCAAATAGTTTTTAAGTTCCAAAAGGACTCAACAAAAGACTCTAAATAAAACCAGGCTTTGGAAGATGTGTCTCATCTAGGATAAGACACACTATCCAATCCCTTAAACATCGGATGACATCTTATATTCTCAACATAACTGGAAACTTCCAAATGCCCGCCAGATCCACTTTTAATTCCCTGAAATACATGTAGTTTGAAAACATCAACATAAGTTGAGCGAGTTCATGTGTTTGTTTGTGTGAACGAATAAAACTTTGAATCATTTTAAGTATGTATGTATGTTTATAAATCTCGGTATGAAAGCAACAAGGAAAATAGATCATTACTGGTTTGCAAGGCCATTAATATGTGTGACGTGATGCAGGAAGGCTCAAACCTAGCAGACTTTGCACGGGGCTTCCGGCTGTAAGACATAGTCATCCCATGGGCCAACCCTGGTCCAACATGGGCGGGGCTCGCTACACCCAAATAGATCTATCACTCATGTCCCTCGGTCCTACAACGAGGATTAATGGTCTTAACCGTTATACCCACCACTCACATGATCTAGTAGTACCCTTCCTTAGCGAATCATACCAAATAATAACGTTTGTAAACAGTTTGTAACATGTACTTCACCCCCGAAGTTATAAAACTGAAAACAGTTAAAAGAAAAAGGGGGACATGAACTCACAGTCTTGCGTTCTTCGTAATCACAGTAACTCAAAGCTCCTCCTGGCGTACACGACTACCTACAACGTACTAAGGTCTATTAGACGAGCGGGTCGTGCCTTGACTTCGTGTTAATTAGTGTCTTTGAGTTACGTTTCTTTGTGTCTTCAATATTATTCCAAGTTATATAATTATTTGTTAAAATAATAAATATTTTAACTTGATTCCTTTCAAGTATTTATACGTGTATTTCCTTCCCAAGGATGTGTGTATTTGTATCCTTATACTTGTATATTTTTGCCATATATTGGTGTCGTATTCCGGTGTGTATTTATACGTACGAAAATACGAATTTTCTTGTAATTATTAAGTATCCTTATACTTGTATATTTTGTATAAATTTTTCCGGAATAATATCTTTAATAGAAATTCATCAATATATTTTAAGAATATTACTTAGAAAAATTATTTATAATTTTTCCCTTGACGAAAATATTTATAAATTTCATACAAGTCTCAAGAACAATATATTTTCAAGTCTAACTTGGAAAATATATATAAACTTATTTTCCTCCCAAAAATAATATATTTGATGTTTGTTTGAGAAAATATATATTTCTTCCAAAGATAATATACCTTCTAATAATTCCAAGAAAACATATATATTTTTATTCACCAAAAATAATATATTTTCTTTTTGTCAAAAATATGATATATACTTGTAATAATGGTGAAAATCATATTTTTGTTCTTTTGGTGTCCAAAATATTATTTACCAAAATATACTCATGAATAATATTTTCGGAATATTTTGTAAGTAATATTCCTTTGTTCTGTTTCATCAATATTTTGGGTAAGATTTGTATATTCATATTCTTAGAATTTTGGTAATATTTTGGGATTGAAATTTTTGGTATTTGATGAGTTATATTATTTCAAGTCCTAAAATAATATAACTAATACACATAATATACAAGTAATCACACACATGGTGACATCTAAATATATATTTCCTAAATACATATTTAGTCACTTTTATTTATAAAAACCAACCTCCAATGTTTGTAATTTTTGTAACAAAATTTATGGCAAACTTTATGTAAAAATCCATGGTTTAAAACATACTTGTAAATATTTGTTTAAAAATATTTTTCTAAGTGTTTAATTTTTAAATTTTTTTTGCCATAGTTTCCCCTAAAAATGGAGGTTTCCATACCTTGAAGGTATATCATTTTCTTTTGTAAATCAACACAATCAAACAACAATCAACAATAAACAAGTGTTTTTAGTAAGTCTTTTTACCCCTAAAAATTTTCTTTTGTAGTAACTTACTAGTGTTTTTAGTAAGTCTTTTTACCCTTTAAAGTGTGGCTGATTCTTTAAAAACATCATTTTTAAAGAATTTAGATCTTTACAACTTATAATCATATTTTCTAAAAATGTTTCTTCTTGGATTTCTCTTGTCACATAAGTGTTTCTTCACTTGTTTAACCCTTAAAAATGAGGTTTATTTATGTAAGAACCAAGATTTAGTAAAACTTGTATTTTTAACCTGGTTTCTTGAAATATCACTCTTGAAATCTTAGATTTACAAGACTTACAATTCACTTTAATCATCATTTTACAAGAAAGCATTATATCCTTTCAAGTTCATGTCTTTCAAGAGGATTATCTATGAATCTTTAACACTTTCATCCTCTCATCTTGCTAGATTATGTTTTTAATCATGATCTAGCAAGATCATATGATGATCTACATCATTTACACAAGTAAACAACAATCAGCAAGTAAATCAACACATAAACAACATGGCTTCTTCATGATTTAAGCTTATGTTCAAGTTTCATTCTCTTGATCCTTAGTGTTCTTCAAGTTTACCAACATATATCATTCTTTAACCACTTATATAAGATGTAAAATGGAAAGATTAGTGTTCTTACCACTAGCTCAAGGCTAGGGATGATCAAGAGAAGAAATAGAGTGGATAAAAGCAAATAGAGAAGATCCTTGAACTTCCGAAAGCTCCTAGCTTCCGTATGCAACCTCTAACACCTTTTTATAAGCTTGGAATGTATGAGAGATAATTGAATGAAGGTGATGATGGTGGTGTTGGTTTCGGCCGAGAACAAGCAAGAGGAGAGGAAGAGAAGTGTGTGAAGTGGTGTGTGAAAGTTATGAAGGTAATGGTTCTAATAGGTTATACTTATATCCAATTTCAACACATTTACCATTGTATAATATGTCTTATAAAGAGAAAACAAGATCAAATAAAATATTTAAACAAATCACTAGTGGGGTCCCTTGGTTGGGCCGTCCACTAGGTGGGGGGGGGGGGAGGGAATAGGTGTAGGCTTCAACTAAATGTTAGTTATTATGGTTAGAATCCAAGTGTTAGTTAGGTGTTTAGTTACTAGATATTTATATAGTGTGTTATGATGTTCGAGGACCATAACTAGCTTGGTAATGTTAAAACAGTGTTTCTAGTGAAAATTTGGTGTTTCGGGTAGTGTCCGGTTGTTCGGTTGGTTACCGGTTCATTAAGGTGCTAAACTTTGCAGTTTAGTGTGCTTTACGTACCCTTTTGTGACAGTTTTGATTGCCGACACTTAGGAAAGCATTCAAGACCATTTAACCACATTTCTGCATAATATTAGAGTGTTAAAATGCTGAATTGCTGATTTTCTGCAGATTTCTGCAGTTTGTGTGAGTTTTAGGCACTTTCCGGCACTTAAACTATCTCAAGGAAGGTAGTTTTGTGATCCTTACTTTCCTACACACTATACTAGTGTCATACTTGGTTTCTGGCTCATTCTGTGTCTCAATACCTTGTCTGTCTATGTACTGAACTCCGTCAGCATTTTTCTGATTTGTCTGATAACTGTGCTAACTGTGTTTCGTGCATCATTTGAGTCAATAAAGTTCTCATGCAATAATGATATGACATTATGCAATATATGATGCACATGTATATATAAAGCAGTAATCAGAAGGCAGTTTCAAGTCATTAATTGAAATTCAACACAGTCATTAAGCACTAATCATGGTTTAATAGTTGTACGGATACCTGAAATTTTGACAGTTGTCATAAACAAAGAGTAATATTACAATATTACGTGAGAGATGTAAAAGAACTTACCAACATTAGCAGCAGGTTGCACCTCCAGGTCTGCATCTTTGGGAAGCGCAAAGTTCCTCATGATCTGATGGTACCATGGTTTTTCACCAGCATCTATTTGAACTGTTGTCATTTTTTCTTTCTCTCTTTGATACGCCACTACATACAAGGCGACATCTGCAAGAGGAAAACCGATAACAAACAGTTTCATATAATACAAACAAAGGATTTTTATGACTTACTGGTTTTATCTTCTACATATACCGGCTTGTCACGACGATCTGCTTTCCACAGTAAGCTTATTTTGGGAGCAACCAAAGCTCTTTCAGGCAATTGAATAGAAGGAATTTATTTAATATCTTGGTACCATATCTCATTAACCGGAGCTTCCAGGTTTTCCAAAAGAATTTCCTCTGCACCTCGGAACTCCATCTTCACTGGTATCACCCCCGATTTGATGAAAAAGAACTTTGTCTTCCATTCGTGGTATGATTTAGGGGGGGGTAAGAAGAATCTTCTTTGCCGTTGAACGCTGCTTAAAGGAGTAGAACCACAATGAACAATGCAACTGATAGAATACCCAGAATCGATCAACCAACGGTTCAATACCCATGGATTGACAAAGAAATTCAAAATGGCGTATTCGAACCATCCCCATGGGGTGTAACTGCGATAAATGAAATCGATAGTAACCCAACACTTCAAGCAAAAATTTTGTGATCGGAAATCGGAAGTTTTCGTTGGCGGAATAGTCCTAGAACAATGTCATATAACCGGCCGGAGCCTGTTCCGCCGTTTGACCTTCCTATGGGTATATGGCACCCCAACTATCTGGAAATTTAAAGCCTTTAACAAGATCATTGAAGGTCTCTTCTGACCACTTCAATGATGGCAAAGACGAAGACTGTCACAGCCCCCGACCCCACCCCGGGAGCGGGAGCCGCGAGTCATTCAGATGGTATCGGTGTTTATTAATTTGGCAGCGGAAATTTTCAACAGGACCGTAGTTAGAAAATATTTTTATCAGAGTTAAACACCAAAATGTTTAAAATAGATAGTTGGAATAAAACCCAAGTTTTGTTGATAATACATTTATAATGACAAGTGGGACCAAAACCCAATTTTCATTTGTAATATATTCATAGGGAATAACCCTAATTATTGAAAAATTATCCTTTTTAATTAGGTAACTTTTATGGCCACTTTTCTAAGCCTTCAGTGCTCTTCAGCTAGCTTTTATTGGCTTCATACTAAGTTACCTGAAACACGTGTTTAAAATATTTTATCAGCAAGAAATATTTGTGAGTGAATCCCAGTTTAATCAAAACAAGTTTTATCATTTTACAGCATTGAGGGCGATCTCGCAATTACATTTGTTTATATTTCAACTTTAATTACCACCCACGGTACTGCTAATCCTGACTGGTGGTAATGTTACTACTCACAGTGTAGTAACAAATTTTGTATACAAAACCCCAACATACCGACGATAATTATAGAATTACAAATACTCAATCACTGTTATATAAATTAAAACAATTGAGGTTTTGTAAAAACAGTTTACAAAAGGTTTCACAAAAAGGAGATTACTCACATTGCTATTTTAGGTATTTCCTTGTGACATCCTGGTTATAATCTAGTTAAATAAACAATGCACACGTGTTAGTATAATAACCCAATTTACATTAGTTATACCCTCCCCAAGACAGAACTCCAACGACTGAGTCAGGCAGAGCCTCGACATGCGTTACGGAGCACTAGATCAATCGGGCAGCGTATCTAATACGTAATCGGGGGTTATGATACTTACATCGAGGTAGAGCTTCGCTATGTTAGTGGGTATAGTGCCCAGGTATTATAATTATTCTTCAGAAAGTTGAGAGGATTTAGCAAAATGAACGATTTGGAAATGAACTCGACTGCTTCATTTATAGGCTGGCACAGGGGGCTCTCGCGCCCTGCGAGAGAAACAGAATAGGGCTCCGCGCCCTGCCAGAGCCAAAAAAGGCGGTTGGAGTTTGCTGAGTCATGGCAGGTCTCGACACGTGTCCCGACACGTGGCTTATTTGTGTGTCCGACAAGGAATGGACCTCGCGGCCCACGAGAGATTCGACTAAGGGTGTCGCGCCCCGCGAGCGACCCCTAATTTTTTTGTTTTGTTTGTTATTTAATGAGATAAAGGGATTTCGGGGCCGGTTTTCATATAAGGGGTGTATTTTAGGACATTTGATGGTGTCTAAAATATTTTAAGGAGGGTTGTTATATCTTGGATATAACTCCTGAATTATTTAATAAAATATATAATGCACTCGTATTACGTATAGTAACCCAATTCAACTTTATCAATATGTCACGAGACAGAACCCCAACGTGCATAGTCGGGCAGAGCCTTGACATGTGTTGGTTGGTCCTAAATCAGTCAGACAGGGTATTGACTCAGTGATCAAGGGTTAGAACACTTAAAACGGGGCAAAGCTTTATTATTATTATAAACAAAAAATAAACAATTATAGAATTTTAGAGAGAGAGAGAGAGAACGAGAGCTAGAGAGAAAGAAAGAAACAAAGGTACACAGGAAAAGTGAGAAATGACATTCTATTTATACTCATAAATTGACTTGTGGTGCACGGAAAATTGATCCCCTTGTGCTGTCAACGTCTACTTTCAATTTCAATCTTTTAATTTCTTATAGTATTATTTTATTCTCATCTTTTCATATACACACACGTATACACACAAATTCAGTTTCAATTGAATTGTAAGTTAACTATTACTATTATATTATTATAATTAATCCAGCTGCTTCACTTATTTGACGCTTATAACTTCTAAAATATGACGTTTTATAAAACAATGAATATATCATTAGAACGAGAATAATCTTATCTACATTTTGAACCAAGTTTTATTAAAAACAGAGTAGGTTCAAATATAATGTATTTTTATTATTATAATTATTAAACGGTTCCTACGTTCGCCAAAATACCTTATATTTCTGTCGGTCAACTTACCCATGACCTATTCGTGTAGTAACTTTATTTTAAATTTAAAAATTTTGGGAATGTTACATCCTCTCCACCTTGTTTTTAATCTCTTTCTCGAGATTTGGGCTACGATATCTTCTTGGGGTTACGTCACGTCTTTTAGTTGGTTATCAAGGTGTCTGGGATTGAATCAAAAGATGAATTCAATGGAATTCAATGGTCTCAAAACTTAGTTTCAGGAATTGATGTTAACTGAATGAGATGAAATGATACCATTATCAAGGTGACTAAGTTTCACAAATCAAAAGAGAGATTTGATAGGAATAGAATTCGAAATGCAATGACTTGTAGAAACAATAGGATTCAATGCCAGAAAAGAACATACTTTGATTATCAATTGAGGGAGATTCTGAATCAATAATCTCAATTTGAGAATGGAAGTATGAAAAATGATTTGTCAATGATCAGACCAGAAATTAGTGACATTTATTTAAATGGCAAGGATACACCGGATAATAGAATTTTTAGTGTATCATTGTCTTAATACATAATTGTATCAAGCCTACTTGAATGATGAGTCAAATGAATGACGTATGAATTGATATAATTAGGTTTTACTATTAGTACAGGCTACAAATTTATACAGACACCGCAAGGTGTTGTAGTGATTGAAAGAATTTAATGATTATGGTGACTGAATGAATTTACCGGTTTCGAAATTAACTGGAAAGTTTCAATGGAGTGAATCTAGATATTCAAAAGATAGGATGTTCAAGTAAAAATGAATATTGTAGGATTTAATTCAAAGATGAAAGAAATGTTGGAGGTACATTGGAATAAGAATTTAGGTGCCTTTATTTTAACACAAAATTGTACTAAGACTGGTTTAGGATAGTGAATCAATAAATAGATAAATTCGTACCTCAGGTGTGAAAATGAATTGAGTTCAAGTTTCAAAGAAATTGCCACCGCAAGGTGTCGTGTTTTAACAATTGATTCATTGAAGATTTTAAACAAGTTTACTATAATTCAGACAAATGAGATTATCTTGAATATGATGATCTCAATTCACCATATGGGATTTCTAATTTGAATGTATATTGTGAACAAGTTCAAACAGTTGAGCTTGGTTTGGACATCTTCCAACAATGGATTTATGTATTGACAAGAAATGGTTACAATGAAATCCGGTAAGTATCTTTGAAAAGTAAAGGAGTTTTCCAAGAAATCTGTTGACTTGATTATCAAAAGTCAATATTATGTAATCATATAGATTATCAGAATAAGTATAACAAAATATTGATTAGAACTCAAGAATAAATGATCTTTTAAAGTGAATTCACATGCACGACAAGCAATGCACGTGCAACACATGAATTTGTCAAGAGATGAGACAAATGAGTGTTTGGCTTTATGAAAGAAAATAAAGACCTTTATTGATGAAGTTTTGATCGGAATCAAAAGTCAACTAATACTTTAGTACAGATAAAACATAAGGGTGTTTATTTTAAAAGTTGTTGTTGTCTCCGATGTTGTAAATATTTATGCGTTCTCCTTAGCTTCATATGGGTTTCTATCCTCATTGTCGGGTGCTTTAGATAGTTTCGGGTAGTAGAGACGGATGTGGCCTGGTTCTCCACATTTGTAACATACATTAGTTTTCCTTCTCCTTCTACATTCTTCCTCTGTATGCCCAGTCTTCTTGCAGAAGTTACAGTGGAGTGTCTTCCTAGAATGGCGTTTCCTTGAATGTTTTTTGTTGCAGGTAGGCTGCGCAATTGCTGGTTCCATTGCTTTGTTTTTGGAGGATTTTGTAGTGCGGAATTCCTTATAGGAGTAACCATAGGTTGTGGTTTTCTTTCAGTTGGAAGATGGGGGTTTTGATACGAATATCATGACTTCCATTGATACTAGGGTTAGGTTTGAAGTAATGGGTATGCTTACAGTGTATAGTAGGATTTTCGTTTATAGGCACAAAAATTTTAATAGCTTCAATAATTGAAGGTATGGCATTTGATATTCCTTGAGCTATTATATTTTCTATAGTGTTCCTATCCAAAGAATTTTCATTACTAGTCTGAATTTCTTGATTACAGGCTATTTCCTTTGACATCTGAGTTACAAACATTATCAGATACAAAATTAAACAATCATTCAGACACGTTTTGTTGCTCATATTATATTAGCACACTTATAATTATACCTATCAGTATTATGCGTTAATAGATATATATATATATATATATATATTTTTAACATATTCTTTCACCATATATATTTTAGCAAAATATAAGGAAAGTATATATATATATATATATATATATATTTTGCTAAAATATATATGGTGAAAGAATATGTTAAATATATATATATATATAATATTATGTGCTATTTCCTTTTATTGTAGTTACAGACGAGCTTTTATTCTAGATTATGGGCTCGGTGTTTTACTAATAATGGCTTTATATTTTCTCACCTTAGCTTATATTCTCAGGGCTCATGATTGGATAATTATTCGGGATATTTGGTGGAAACTGTGGTTGTGATTGTGGCTAGAATTAAAGGTTTATATAAGGTCCTGAGATGCCCCATTATTGATTCTACCATCTTTCCCTAACCCAGGTGTCCTTAGGGTTTCTTTTGGGTCAATTAAGTTTAATGGTTTGAAAAATCATTTAGAGAGATTCTAGGTAAACATGTAGGTTTGTTTCCTTTGTTATATAAAAGCTTGTTTTTCTACAGAAGATATTTGATTATTATATTGTATACACTATCAAGAAATTTTATCCTGCGTATGCAAATGTATAGAAAAAAATTCAATTTCCTATATATATAATACCAAATTATAAGAAGCTGATTGTATAATGGTATTAATTATTCGGCTTATTCTCATAACTTTATTTATCCCTTTATACTAACAAGGGTAATAGTATTATTATAAATAAAAAAATAAACAATTATAGAATTTTAGAGAGAGAGAACGAGAGCTAGAGCGAAAGAAAGAAACAAAGGTACACCATAAATTGACTTGTGGTGCACGAAAAATTGATCCCCTTGTGCTGTCAACGTCTACTTTCAATTTCAGTCTTTTAATTTCTTATATTATTATTTTATTCTAATCTTTTCATATACAGACACGTATACACACAAATTCAATTTCAATTGAATTGTAAGTTAACTATTATTATTATTATTATTATTATTATTATTATTATTATTATTATTATTATTATTTTTATTATTATTATTATTATTATTATTATTATATTATTACAATTAATTCAGTTGCTTCACTTATTTGGCGCTTATAACTTCTAAAATATGACGTTTGTTAGTGCACTATGTCTGTTGACTTCGTCTTGTATCGAGTCATGTAATAGGAGAGGATAACTAGTGCTCGGGTTGCTAGAAACTAAGATTTATGTATTTGTTGGTAATTTCGCTTGAAATTGTCAAAGACCATTTCAAACGAAATTAACAAAGTTAATTCCGCTTGAAAGTGGCTTTGGTCATTTCAAACGGAATCACTACTACTATATATAGGTGAGCATAGGGTGTCATTTGATACGGAATTAGATCTTGTGATTCGGTAACGAAGTGCTGCCGAATTGTCTCCAGGTGCTGTAAGACTATTATATCAATACAAGAGACATCATAATTGAATCGAGCGTCCGTTTCATTGATTCCGCCTTTGATTCGGATCCAAAACTCTTCTGAACGACTCATTCAGGTCGCACAACGATCCTACAAGTGGTATCAGAGCTCAGGAGGAAGAGTTTAGCTTGATTTCATCAGTTTTCTGACTTCTACACCTTCTTTTTCAAAATTCACAAGATTTTACAGACAAAATGGTTTGAATTTCACACATTACATGCGAAACAGTGTTTTAACAAAGCCTTGAAAGAATTGGACTTAAAATCAACCTAAAACTTGATAAAATGGGTAATTTCTCTTGAAAATCTATTCGGACATGATGACATCAGCATAATTCCGTTTGAAATTAGCATGTGATTCCGCTTGAAACTGCTATTTCGCTTGAAAAGTACATCTAATTTCGCTCCAAAGTGTAATTCCGCTTGAGAAGGTTCACACGGAATTAGCTATTCCGCATCAAATTGTAATTCCGTTTGAAGTGTTTCACACGAAATCACATATTTCGTTTGAAAGGTGTTATTTCGCTTGAAGAAGGTTATTCCGTACCAAAGTGATTTCGTTTGAAATCTAATTCCGTTTGAAGATCATTATTTCGTTTGAAAGTGGATATTTCGTATCAGGATCATTTCGCATCAACTGAGTATCAGTTTGTTTCAAGTTGTTTGATATTGTTTAAACTGATTGTGTTTGTTTGATTGTTATTGTCTCTAGGAAATTCAAGAATTTCACATCATGGCTGAAGACTTCTACAATACGTTCTACAACGCGTTTACATCCGAGTCTTCCGAAATTTCAACTGTCACACCAAAAACCATTACAAAAGCTATAAATGAGAACATTAAACATGATAACTTTTACGGCACACATTCAAAACCCCCAACTCTGGAAAGTATTGAGGACTACACTTGGTGGAAAGATCGGTTCATCAACTGGGCAAAAGCTTATGCTCATGAAAGCTGGTTCTGTTTGGAATTTGGTTATAAAAGGCCGACCGATGATAAAGGAGAAGATCTCCCTCTGAAAGGTTTATCAAAAGAAGACAAATCAGAATTCTCAGCTGAACAGAGAATGATTGCATTGATCCAGTCATCAATCAGAAATGACATGTTTGCGTTATTACAACATGACGGGTCATCAAAATCTATCTGGGAAGCTTTAAGGGTTAAATCTGAGGGGGGTAAACAAATAAAAAAGAATAAAATTGCTTTGTTAAAGAAATAATTTGATTTGTTTGATAGTCTTAATGGTGAATTAGTTAGACAAATGATAGAGAGATTTGGTCATCTAAAAATTGAACTTGATCGTTTTGGAATTGTTAAAACTCGAGAAGAAATAATTGATAAGATCATAGAAGCGTTACCACGAGCTGATCAGTGGCAAACGTTTGTATTCATATTGAAAAATGATGTTTTATATGATACAATTTCTCTTGATGTTTTGATAGAAAAGATAGAAAGTCATGAACTTGAATTGCAAAAGCAGAACATGATGAGTAGTTCTTCACAACAACAGAATGTTAGTCTCTATTACAAAGGTAACTTACCTTCGGTGAAAGTTGGTGAATCACCAAAGACATCATTCAGTGGTGAGAGGACAAAAGAACCTCAGAAAAGCTCATCAAATTATGATCCGGGTTGATGACGGGGGTAGCCCCAAGGACTAAATAAAATGACTAAATATGTAAACGCTCAAATGGTTAAACGGTTCAATGGTTGTAAAGCTGTGGCATGGGAAAAGCAAACAGTGGCCAGTCACATCTAGAGATCGCTTCACCAACCCACAGCCGCAAAAGCAAAGCAGGTCTGCACAATGCACGCTATTATCCGGGGGTCAAAAGCCTTCAACCCCCGAAAGGGGAAACCCTCCACTGCAAGCAAGGTTACTAGTCTAAAACATTCTACTTTGGGGAGATGCCTTCTCTTATAAATTGACACTTCATTTACTTCAGAGATCATCTCCTGACCAGCTCTGATTCTCTAATCTCTGGTCATTCACATCGAATGCTTGTTTGACACAAGTCATTCCCTTTCACATCCAACACACACATTCCCTTTGCTACCACTTCCGAATCTGAGTACAATTCAGAGGAGGATCCATAGCAAAGAACAACAATAAACTAGTAAACCTCCTTCCACGTCTCGCAAACGTGGGGGGACCCCACGACCTGCGTTAGGCAAGGTTGAACCCTTCAACCATTTTGCCTAGCCAGTCCAGCTACCACCGTTGGTCTTGTATTTGTTGCATCAACAAGTTGGCGCCCACCGTGGGGCTACGCCACTATTTCTTCTCAAAAAGACCTAGTAGTGTAGCTCTCTTCACTTAAAATCACCATGTCTGAAAGTGGATCCCCGGAAGAAGTAAATCAGATTCCAAACACTTCTACTCCGGGTAGTAGCCAAGCTCACGTGGCTATACCAACTTCTTTCTCAACTCCGGGGAGCACACCCGAGTCCCTCACCTTCAACACACCAACCCCGTCCAGATCCGGGGTTCCATCTCCCAATATTGGTGTTTCTGACGCCCCAGCACGTGTTGAACTCACCCCTGAAGGAGTTGCCAACAACTTCCTTGAGTTGAGGTCCCTTCTCAACCAACACGTGAGTAAAGAAAGAGAAAAGGGAGTGAGGATCCGTTTAGACTATGATGAACCTGAACCAACATTGTCCCCTGGGCCACCTCCCCCTCTTTTTGCAACAAGAAGCGAGGTTGGTCCCAGTAACCTTTCAAACCCTCACCCTTATCTGTCCACTATGACAAATCCTACGGTGCATCCTATCTTCTCTTCCCAACCAATTACTAGTGGTGCTCCTTTGGGACATGAGCTAACTCTTGACCAGCTCCTACAATCCCCAGTAACAAGCTGTCCAGCATCTACAACAACCACATGGGAGCAAGCTCTGTCCGTACTCCCTTTAGCACGAAGTACTGTTATGAGCGCTCCCCTCGGGATAAACTGCCCAGTAGGCCCAGGAAGCCTTCAAGGCTTCAACCCTATGCCCAACATAATGACCCAGATGATGGCCAACTTCCCATGGCAACACTTCATTAATCAAGTGCTAGCCACTCAGGGAAATAACGGCAATGGCAATAATGTGGATGCAAGGGCTGAAGAAGACTTGGCTAAACCATACAAGCCAAGTAACCTTTCATGCTTTTCAAGGCAGATAGCCGATTATGATTTCCAGTCAAAGATCAAAATGCCAGCCCACATCAGGACATATGATGGGACTGAAGATCCTGAGGACCATCTTCAAATCTTCACCGGTGCAGCTCGGATAGAGAAATGGTCCAACGCTGAGTGTTGCCTCATGTTCATGCAAACTCTTGTCGGATCCGCCAGGATCTGGTTCAACGATTTACCTGCTCAAAGCGTTCGAAGCTTTGACGATCTTAGCAAGGGTTTCCTGGCCAATTTCTCCCAACAAAGGCGATATGTCAAAGACGCAACAGTGATCTTTCAGATAAAACAACGTGATGATGAAAGTCTCCGTGCTTTCATTGAACGATACAAGAAGGAAGGTCTGACTTATGTAGGGGCCGATGAGAAAATGAGGGTGGCTGGCTTCATGAATGCCATCACCTCTAAGTACCTTACAAGGGATTTCAACAAATCCCTACCAAAGACCTTAGAAGAAGCTCTTGAAAGGGCTGAAGCCCACATCCGGGGAGAGGAGGCAGTAGACATTAAGGAACAAAGAAAAAGAGGGTCCGGCTGGAGAAGCAACAGTCCAGCCAGAAAAAGAGGGAACTTCAACCCCTATGACAGGCGGTCAAAGGGTTCAGACCCTCGAAGGTCTGAAGGTCGGAACCTTTCGAGCAGGGAAAAAGGCATAAGTTTCACACCCCTCACAAAGACCCCTCAAGAAATCCTTGCAACAGAAGAAGTTAAACAAAACTTTCGGCCTCCTAGGCCTCTCCCCAAGAGCAGGAAGAACGAGAACTCCACCCAGTATTGCGAGTTTCATGAAGAAAAAGGTCACCACACCAATGATTGCTTCCAACTCAAGAAAAGAATAGAAGAGGCTGTTAAGTCCGGAGAACTTGCTCATTTGGTAAAGGGAGTCCGGGACAAAATGGCTGAAGGAAAGGGTAAGGAAGTCAATATGGTAGATTTCGATGGAAGGGTTCCTCATAAAAGGCAGCGGTTGGAAGCTTGGGAGCTTCAGTGTGTTTGCTTCCCCCCAACGGAGAAAGATCCTCTCTCTAGCCCTCTCGTGGTAGAGGCTACCGTGGGAACGTTGCAAACATGCAAGGCATACATAGACACGGGGGCAGCCACTGAAATCATGTTCGAAAAATTCTTCAACCGATTGAGCAATGAAGAACGTTCAAGGCTTCAACCCTCTGGAACCTCTATAAAAGGTATCGCTGACATACCCCTCAAGCTTTTAGGGCAACTGACACTTAATGTTCATTTCAGTGAAGGTTTAAAAGAAAGAACTCAACCACTCACCTTTGTGGTTATCAACATCCCCTCAAGCTATGATGTGATCATCGGAAGACCAGGACAGTGTGCATTTTACATGGCCGTGTCTGTTGGCCATGGCACAGTCAAATTTCCCACCGAAAGGGGTATAGCAACCCTTCAACCCTCTTAGGAAGCCTACATGGTTGAAGGTGAAAGTTCAAACAGTGAAAAAGACAGGCAAAGGTTGGTCATAAACCCTAAATACCCTGAACAAAGAATAAGGGTCAACCCAGACCTTTCTCAAGAGACCCTTTCATACCTTGAAAAATTGCTAACACACTACAGCGATGTATTCGCTTGGTGTCCTGAAGATATGACCGGGATCCCCCGGGACATTGCCGAGCATGAGTTGAGAATACCACCGGAGGCCAAGCCTGTGGTCCAGAAGAAAAGAAGCTTGGCACCTGAGAGAAGTCTGGCAGCCTGCCAAGAGGTTGAAAAGCTTGTGTCAGCCGGTATTCTCCGAGAAGTCAAGTACCAGTCATGGGTTGCAAACCCGGTTATGGTCAAGAAACCAGACAACTCTTGGAGGATGTGCATAGACTTTAAGGATCTTAA
Source organism: Helianthus tuberosus (assembly GCA_030545235.1). NCBI lineage: Eukaryota > Viridiplantae > Streptophyta > Magnoliopsida > Asterales > Asteraceae > Helianthus > Helianthus tuberosus. Next base: position 109,013,631 of record CM060393.1, read on the forward strand.
CAAAGCTTGTCCTAAGGATTGCTATCCACTGCCAGAAATTGATCTCAAAGTTGACTCCCTCACAGGCTACTCGTTCAAATGCTTTCTTGATGCATACAAAGGCTATCACCAAATCCTCATGAAAAATGAGGATGAGGAAAAGACAGCCTTTCACACGGACAAAGGGATCTTTTGCTATCAAAAGATGCCTTTTGGCCTAAAAAATGCAGGAGCAACCTATCAACGGCTCGTTGACAAAGCCTTCGAAAGCCAAATTGGCAAAAACATGGAGGCATATGTCGACGACTTGGTCATTAAAAGCAAGACGGAATATCAAATGCTCGATGATATTCAAGAAACTTTCAAAAACCTCAGAAAGGTTAACATGAAGCTTAATCCAGAAAAGTGTTCATTTGGATTCGAGGAAGGAAAATTCTTGGGCCACATAGTTGGAAAACAAAGCATCAAAGCCAACCCTAACAAAGTGAAAGCCGTCCTTGAAACCAAGCCACCAAAGACCAAAAAGGAGGTTGAAAGCTTGAACGGGAAGCTTGCAGCCTTGAAGCGTTTTACCTCAAAGTTAGCCGAAAGATCTCTGCCCTTCTACAAAACGCTCAAGAACTGCTCAGATAAGAAGAATTTCAAATGGACTGAAGAAGCTGAAGAAGCTTTCAACCAGATGAAGCAACATCTAGCTTCCCTACCAGACATAGCGGCACCAAAAACCGGGGAGTTAATATCGGTGTACCTCTCAATCACGGACGAGGCCATCAGTGCAGTCCTCACCATTGAGCGAGACAAGGCCCAGGTACCCGTTTATTTTTTCAGCAAAACTTTAAAATTAGCTGAAACGAAATACCCTCCCCTTGAAAAACTTGCCTTAGCCTTAGTTCAAACAGCTAGAAGGCTTCGAAGGTATTTCCAAGCATACCCCATACAAGTGGTCACCGACCAACCCATTAAGAGTGTGCTTGAAAAACCTGAAAACTCGGGGCAATTAGCCAAATGGGCCATAGAACTGGGTGAACATAACATCACCTATGTCCCAAGAAAAGCTATCAAGGCCCAAGTCTTGGCCGACTTCATTGTGGAAGTCCAAAACCAAACAACCACTGAAGTAAACACTACCACCACTGAACCTTCCAACCCTGAAGCCTGGAAGCTTTTTACTGATGGGGCTTCAAGCGTTGAAGGGTCAGGGGCCGGGTTAATTTTAATCAACCCAGAAGGCTTGGAATTCACATATGCTCTCCGTTTTGATTTTCAGACCACCAATAACGAGGCTGAATACGAAGCACTAATAGCTGGCCTAAGGCTGGCCAAAGAAATGAAGGTTGAAAAGCTTGAAGTGTTCACGGATTCGTTGCTGGTCTCAAGCCAAGTGAATGACAGCTACATAGCTAAAGAGCCTTACATGAAAAAATACAGAGAAAAATCCAAGGAACTGATGAGTACCTTCCAAGCGTGCAACATCAAACAGATCCCAAGATCTCAAAACAAAAAGGCCGACGCCCTAAGTAAGCTTGCGTCCCTCACTTTTGCCCACCTCACCAAGAAGGTACTGGTAGAAGTGTTGAAGGCCCCATCCATTAATGAATTGGAGGTTCAAGACGTGGTTACCGAAGAAGAACCAAACTGGATGACCCCCATAAGAAAGTTCCTCAAAAATGGTGAATTACCCAATGATCAAGTGGAAGCCAAAAGGGTTGAAATCAAGGCAAGGCAATACATACTACAAGGAGAAACCCTTTACAAAAAGGGTTACCTTGCTCCCTTGTTAAGATGTGTCGGTCCCGAGCAAAGTAAATATTTGATCAAGGAAATTCATGAAGGTGTATGCGGAGCTCACTTTGGAGCTAGGTCGGTAGTTGCAAAGCTCATGAACCTCGGATATTTTTGGCCTTCAATGCATCGCGATACAGCCGAAGAGTTGAAGAAATGTGATGCTTGCCAGATCCATGCACCAATCCCAAAAAGTCCCAAGCATGATTTAGTTCCGATAACCCCGGCATGGCCATTCCATAAATGGGGAATGGACATTGTTGGTCCATTTCCCCCAAGCAAAGGGGGAGTGAAATTCTTACTGGTGGCAGTAGATTACTTCACTAAGTGGCCCGAGGTCAAACCACTCGCTAAAATCACAGGAAAGCAAGTCATCGACTTTGTCTGGGAGAACATCATTTGCCGTTATGGATTGCCGGGAGTACTTGTCACCGACAACGGAAGACAATTTGCTGAAAAGCCTTTCAGCGTTTGGTGCAAGGAATACAAAATCAATCAGGTTTTTAGCTCAGTGGCTTATCCGCAATCAAACGGTCAGGTTGAAAGAACAAATAGAAGCATAGTAGAAGGCATCAAGACAAGATTGGGAAGATATGAAAGCAATTGGCTTGAAGAATTGCCTAGTGTCCTATGGGCAATTAGAACAACCGAAAAAACAAGCCATAAGAAAACACCGTACAGCTTGGTATTTGGATCCGAAGCTGTGATCCCTGCCGAGATAGGAGTTGTAACCCAAAGAATTGTCAACATGGATCCCGAAACAAACCAAAAAGAGCCCATGTTGAATTTACAACTCCTAGAGGAAGCAAGAGATCAAGCCGCAATTCAAGAGGCCAAATACAAACAACAGATGGAAGCTTACTACAACAAAAAAGTCAAGAACGAACGTTTCAAGAAAGGGGACCTGGTCCTCAGAAACAACGAAGCCAGCAAAAAAGAAAACCAAGGAAAGCTTGGCCCAAAATGGGAAGGCCCATACACCATCCTTGAAGCACACAAAGGTGGATCTTACAAGCTGGCTGATTCAAAAGGCAAAAAGCTTCCAAGGCATTGGAACGGCAAAACCCTGAAAAGGTTCAATGTTTAAACGGGAAAGTCTGGTTTGTATCTAAAATGTATTTCAAGCAGGATTATGAATACCTTTTGTAGAAAGCAAGTATTGCTTTAATGAATGAAGTTGTTTTTATCAAACTTGTCTTTCTATCCCAAAATCAGGTTGAGAACCTAGCAAAAAACTCCATGGCAAGGGCCATGTAAGGGGATGAGCTCCCAGGCCACATCTCTCAATAGGTTCAAGGTTTGAATGAGCCTATGTAAGGGGTGAGTTCCTAAATCAATACAACTCCATGAGACTTGTTAAGAAAAAATAAAATTGTCTCATAGACGGGTATGAGCAGCCTACACCAAATGTTCCTTAAGCCTTAGAAATATAGTCTACAAAAAAGGCTAAAAAACCAAAAGAAATAATTAAAAGGATAGGTGCCATCCCTTCTTGTTAAAAATGCCAAAGCTAAGTGTCTGCAGCACTGAACCCTTTTAGGTATAAAAAACATAAGGGCAGCACAAACTCGACAAAGACAAAGTTACAAAAGAACAAAGCAAATCCAAAAAGAACAAAGTCAATTGGACAAAAATCACAAAGGTACAAACCCAGCCAGGACGCAAAACTAAGAAGCCTTCAAGGCTTCAAGCCACCCGGGCAATATCTCGAAACCTTAAAGGCTTCAACCTATTAACAGAAAGCCAAAAGGCTTGGACGGTTAAAAACCAAATGAACTGCCTTGTCCAAAAAGGCACAAGCATAAAACCATAATAAAAGGAAAATAGTTAAAACATAACATCATATAAAAGAAAGCCCCAAAAAGACTTTCAAACATAAGTTAGAGCAAGTCCTAATAACTTGCAAGATTAAACTACTGTTCCAGCGGCCACAAAGGCCTTAAAACACAACCAACAGGAACCTTAAGGGTTCCTAATAACCTAATATTGTTCAAGTTAACATTACAAAACATAAATTGTTTTCAGTGCTAAGAAAGCTACGAATCAAGCATCAACAGATTTGGAAACTCCAGAACCTTCGCCCTTGGCCTTCTTTGTTTTCTTCAACTTTTTAGTCTTCAAACCTCCATCACCACCAACCGCTGAAGCCTCCAAGCTTGCATCCTTAGGAACATCCGGCTGACCTGAAAGGGTATCGTCACTATCACCTGAATAAGACCTCTTCCTTGAAAGAGATCCCAGGATTTCAGCACAGACCTTCTCATTTAAGCCTTCCGGCTTCAAATCCTGCAACACAGCAAGAGGCTTACCAAAACAACCAGAAACTTGATGGATGTAAGGATAGGTTAGTTTCTCCATTTGCTCAACGGAGCCTTTAAAAACATCAGAAGCCTCGGGCCGAAACAAATGTGACTTCTCCAAAGGATGACCGGATTCATGGAGCTTATAACCTGCAATAAGACCTTGGTGTTTTCCTAAATTAAGTAGCTTAGTATAAACATCACCAAGGGCAGAGTTAAACTCTTTGGAGTGCAGCAGATAGGTAACCACTTGATGGAAACCCTGCTCAATGAGCCATTGGTTATCCACAGTAGCCTGAGCAACTGAAGCCTTCAACCTCTCTTTCTCCTTACCAAAAGCCTGCTGCTGAACAAACAAAGCTTCCCGGTCAGCCCTAAGTTTCAACCTATCAGCCTCGAAGCTCTTTTTCAAATCACCCATCTCAATCTCATGCATCTTTTTCAGATCACTAACCTTCTTCTCCCATGCTACTTCCTTCTCGGCAAAACCAGCTATATCCTTTTTCATCGAGGCCATGGAGGATTTCATCTTATCATTCTTCTTGGAAAATTCTTCATATTCCTGCATCCTTTGACGAAAACGAGCAATGCCTTGAGGAAGCATAGCAGCAAGGTTGCAAGTACTCAAAATCATGCGGGACAACATCAAATCATCATCCATCCCGGCAATGGTTTTGTGCACTGAAGGAGGAGCAATATGACTCAGAGCATCCTCACAGACAGCAGCATCTTTGAAACTGTCATCATTCTTCACCGACCAAGTAGGCACATAAATCCCTTCTGGATCCAACCCTTCAACGTCCCTGCTCGAAGACTCCTGAACAGGAGTGGCAACAACCTTCTTGCCTAAAACCTTTTTACCATGGACAGCCAATTCTTTATCCTTCTCAGCACCTGCTTTAACACCTTGATCTTCCGAAACTTCAATATCATCACTCAAGTCCACTGGTTCAGTAGAAGTGGATCGAGGACCAGCTTTCAACAACCGACGAGAAGATCGGCGGGTTGAAGGCTTAGGAGCATTAGACTTAGAAAAACCCTTGGCAGTAGCAGCACTAACATAACCTGAGCCCTCAAACCTTTGATCAACAGTTCTAACCACAACATTCTCACCAGGAACAGACGGAGCATCCCCAAAAACAACATCAGAGGTATCGTCGCTCTTAATAAAATCCAAAGCAGACATGACTGCAAAAAACAACAGCATATAAGTCATAAGTTAAGAAAAGCATAAAGAGGGCAAAAAAGGAAAATGCATACCCATGCCACTCCTCATAAGAACCGGATCCCGATTAACATTCCCCCAAATTTTACTAACCCCTAAAAGAACTAGTAGGTGCTCAGGAAAGGGACGAACCCTAGAAGGGCACTCCCGGATGGCATTGAGAAAAACATCATTCAAGTCAGACTCGGAAGGTTCCGGATCATTGAGGACGACATCCGGTTTCCTCCACACCATTTTAAATGGGAGAATAGCATCGGAAACCCAGAAAAAGCGATCCTTCCAAGCCCCAAGGGTAGTAACCATCGACGAAATAAGGCAGGTATCCACTTTGGATATTTCGAAAGTAAACCAATCGCCATTCTTAGCCAAGCGAAAAAACCGGCGAAATAGTAAAAGAGAAGGATCATACCCAAGAGCACGACACAAAACCTCAAAATGCAAAACCCTAGCCATCCCCTTTGGATGAACTTGCCCAAAAGAAACCCGATAATACTCCAACAAGTTCAAAACAAAAAACGAAAAGGGATAACGAAGGTTCGAGAACTCAAAATGACTACAATAAAGGGCAATCGAACCAGAAGATGGTTTATCAACAGGAACATCACAAGCAGGGGCAGTTGGGTTAAACTTCCTATCAATACCATATTCCATACAAAATAAATCTACCTCCTCTTGTGTTAACCGGGAAAAAGATTTTGCTAAGTCCTTACGAGCACCCATTTTTGAAAACAGAAAATGAAGAAAGCAAGATGTAAAGAAACCGGAACTAACCTTAGAGAAGGAGAGAAATGGCAGAAACTTGAGAGAAAAAAGAACAAAGTGATGTTTATCCAAAGTAAACCGTGTAAATAAATGAAATATGAAAATATAAAAACCTACGAATAGGGGTAATAATGGTAAACAGTAACTTCTGCAAAACCGCCACCCTCTCAACTGCCATACATCAATCAAATCAATTGTCAGTTATTTAAAATTCAAATTCAAATATTAACTGACTTCAACCTTTCAAGCCTTCAAGCAACGAACCCTCGAAACCTTCAGGCAATAAAATACGTACATAAAAGTCAGAAGCCTTTGAGCTCATCACCCAAAAACCTCTGACTTGGGGGGCTGATGACGGGGGTAGCCCCAAGGACTAAATAAAATGACTAAATATGTAAACGCTCAAATGGTTAAACGGTTCAATGGTTGTAAAGCTGTGGCATGGGAAAAGCAAACAGTGGCCAGTCACATCTGGAGATCGCTTCACCAACCCACAGCCGCAAAAGCAAAGCAGGTCTGCACAATGCACGCTATTATCCGGGGGTCAAAAGCCTTCAACCCCCGAAAGGGGAAACCCTCCACTGCAAGCAAGGTTACTAGTCTAAAACATTCTACTTTGGGGAGATGCCTTCTCTTATAAATTGACACTTCATTTACTTCAGAGATCATCTCCTGACCAGCTCTGATTCTCTAATCTCTGGTCATTCACATCGAATGCTTGTTTGACACAAGTCATTCCCTTTCACATCCAACACACACATTCCCTTTGCTACCACTTCCGAATCTGAGTACAATTCAGAGGAGGATCCATAGCAAAGAACAACAATAAACTAGTAAACCTCCTTCCACGTCTCGCAAACGTGGGGGGACCCCACGACCTGCGTTAGGCAAGGTTGAACCCTTCAACCATTTTGCCTAGCCAGTCCAGCTACCACCGTTGGTCTTGTATTTGTTGCATCAACACGGGTTATTATTCATCTTCTTCAAAAGCTAATTCTGAAGAAACAGAGGAGATATTGTGTACCATTGCTCTTAAATTGAAGAATTCTCCGACTATGAGCATCATTTCAGCTAAACAACAAATGAGCTTTCTTGCATCTGTTTTGGAATCGTATGAAGGTCTAGTTGCAGGCAAAATTGGTAATTCTGAGTTAACCAAAGAAGACTACGACCAGATTGATCTGGAAGAGATGGAACTCATTAACATCCGCTGGTGTTTAGCAAGTTGCATCAGAAGAGCTCAGAGATACATGGAGATTACTGGGAAACAATCATTAGGCGGTGCATCAACAAAACTTGGATTTGATAAATCTAAAGTGACCTGCTTCAAATGTAAGCAAAAAGGTCATTTCAAGAGAGAATGCAATAATTTTGCAGTTGGTGGAAATGAACATCCGTTCAATGATGATTATTACCGAAAGGCAATCTACCACCGAAGCAAAGAAGAGCCAGAAATGATAGAAGATAAACCCAGAGAAAAATCAAGAGCATGTGCTGTAATTCATGATGATGAAGGATATGATTGGAGTCAGATTCTTCCAGAAGTAGTTCGTGTTGATACTAGAGTTACAGCTCATGGAAGAAGTACATCAAAGAGCAAACATTATGTTTTTCTTGCTGAAATAAAAGAGGAAAACAAAGAAGAAAATGTTACAGCTGAAATCAAAGAGAAAACCAGAGAAGAGATTCTGAATGAGAAAACATGCAGAGAAAGAAGCATTGCTTGGAACAAAATGGATGATATACAAGAAGAGTATGAAGATGTTGTGAGTAATAAGAGATGGGATAAGAAACGAGAGTGCTATGTCAACAGAAATGGAGAACCCGTTGTTCCCAAAAAGGACATAGTTTATGATGATGTTCTTCTAGTAATTCCTCTGTCTGTTGAATACTATACAAATGTTGGAAAAGACAAAACTTATGTGAAGAAGTTTGAAAAACTCTTAAGAGATGTCATGACTTCAAGCTTGAGGAAGAGGGATGAAGAAAAAATAAAGAAGAATGTTGAGTGTATGGTTGAAGATTTGAAGAAGGTTGCTGAAGATGTCAAAGTTGAAGCAGTTAAAAAGGAAGATGTGAAGGTAGAAAAAGTTGTTGTGAATGAAGAAGTTGTGAAAGAAGCTGTTACTGTAGAACAGCAAGTTGAAGAAGCTGAGATGAAAGTTGAAAGTTCAGCTGATAGTGTTGGTGATGCTGGTACTGGTGAAGAAAAGAAGAGTGAAGCTGAGTTGAAGCAAACAGAAGCAGACACCGAAGTGCCAATCACTGAGGTAAATTCTGATTCTAAAATCTTAAATGAAAATGTTGAGCAGTGCAAGAAATGCATGGAACCATGCAGTGCTTGTACTGAAAAAGATGAAAAGTTCAGAACAAGAGATTTTGAGTTCACAAAAATAGAAAAAGTTTTCAAAAATAAATACAAAGAAATGTTTGAAAATGAAAAAGTTTTAAAAGATAATGAGGAAAAACTTTTGGAAAAATGTACAAAATTAGAAAAAGAAAATGAAGTTTTGAAAGAAAATATTTTGAAAAAGACAGAAAAATGTGATCAAAAAGAAAATGATTGTCAAGAAATGAAAAAGGAATATGATTCAATTAAATTGGCTTATCACATTACAAAAGAATCATATGAAAAGGTGAAAAGTGAAATGAGATTTGTTCAATCAAGATTAAATTACTGTTCTGAAACTACAACTGAACTAAAGCGACAGTATGAAATTAAACAACATGTTGTAAATTCTTATATTGAGGATGTTGCTAAGATAAAGCGTCAGATTGTTGATTTAGAACAGGATAATAACAAGTTAAAAAGTTATCACGTGTCATCATATGTGCTTGAACGTATTTTCAATATAAAACCGGGAGATGGTGAGTCTGAGCAAAACAAGAAAGGCATTGGCTCAGAGTTTCATCAAGTACCACCACCGGAAAAGTTTGCATTTTATGATGATGAAATTGTCGAAAAAGCTTTCAACATGGTAGATCAATTGCCAGATAACATTGACGTAACCTATTCCAAATCTGATGATTCTAGTGATTCAGAGGTGGTAGGTAAGGTCGTTGAAAGTGTGTTGAAAGAAGAGTCGGTTGATACAGGTAAATCTGAATCACAGGATGAAAATGAAGGTAATTTTCATGATGGATATCTGAAAAACTCAAAATCTGAGAAAAAATTGAATGATGATTCAAAAGGATTGGTTTATACCATGATTGGATCGGACAAATTATTCTTAGATGTTGTTTTCCCGATTCAGAATGTGATTTCAGAAAAGATTGACAAAGTTTTCAAAATGGTTGAGATTGAAAAGTCTGAGATTCCAAAGTTTGCTGGAAAAGGTCACAAAACTTTTTATAACAAACCTGGTTTCAAGAAGAAAAACATGAAGGCTGGGTTGGGTTATAAGAAGAAACAAAGTTGGAAAAGAAATGAAAGTCCAAATTATCAGACAAAGATGAATTTTGTTCATGGAACAAGTTCAGAAGAAGAGAAAGAACTTCAATTTAGGTGTCAGTCTAATGAAGAGTTCTATGCTCAAAAGAAAAAGCAACAACCACAGGTCAAAGATGTGTCCAAGAGAACATGTTTTAAATGTGATCAAATTGGACATCTTGCACGAAAGTGTCTAAATCTGAAACCTGCTGATGTTGACAAAAAGAAGTCTGATAATGTGGAAAAACAGAAATCTGAGGATGTGAAACACAGGTCAACCAGATTTGATTCAAAACAAACTTGGAGATACAATACAAACAAGTTTGCTTCAAATCAAACTTGGAAATCAAACCTGAATAGGTTCGATTCTAGACAGACCTGGAATTTTCACACACCCAGATTAAGAACAACACAAAGTTGGAAAACATCTGTTGACTCAACAAAACCAAATGAATTTTGGAAACCAAAAGTTGTTGTTCAAAATCAAAATGATCGAAAAGAGTCACATTTTTACGAAAGAGGTACTTCAAAAGGTCAAACATGGAGTGTTAAGAAACAAGTAACTTCGGTAAATAATGAAAAAGTTGAAGTCAAAGTTGAAAAAGTCTTTGTACAAAATGACAAAGATTTTCCGAAGTTGAATGATGCATATTGTGTTGAAATGCCTAAGGTCAAGCAGACCTGGGCTAACTTGTTCAAATGATTGAATTCGTTGAATGTGCAGGTGCTCAAGAAAACTGAAGATTGTGAAAATGGAATTCGGGGCAGCCTGGCACAACGGGAAGAGGAGGCTGCTGAACCCTGTGTTGGTTGAAACAGGGAGTTTGTTTGATTTCTGTATATAAATACACAATTAAAAAAAATTAAAAATTACAAAAATATGTTGATTGAATATGCCGAAACCCTCATGGCGGAACAAACATGATTAATTTCACAAGATTGAAAAACGGTTTTCAAGCTGTAAAATATCAATGTGTTGTAAATCATGGGGGTAATTGCTGCTTTATATGTTAGATTTTCTGTAAATCAGTGCATGATAAGCAGAAAATGGATGGCGAGACAAAGCTATCAGTATCGGGTTGTCAAATTTTCTTTAAATGATTTTGCATTTTAGGGGGAGTATTATTGTCAGAAAATACAAAAACATTTGAAAATTTGAAAAAGTCAAAAACATGATAAAATTCAAAAATGAGTTTTTGTGTAAAAAGAGGAAATGATAGTACATCAGTAGACAGTTACAGTATGCTAAAGAAATGTAATGATTATATAGCGTTAAACGGTCTCACTGATGATATGCCGATAGGTTTTTATACATTTAGTAAACTTTTTCGGGATATAAACTTAAATTCAAACTTGCTTGTTTCGTGGGGAACACTACTTGGATATATAGGTAACCCCTGAAATCTTGTTTGAAAGGTCCCTCTTTCTGAGATACTAGGTCTTTATGCTCAGTGATATATGGGGTATTATCCCGGGACTTCTGATTTTGCGGAAGCAATGGCCTAGTCCCCGTGTAATACTTTCTGCTTGCTTGAAATATAGCACTACCCTCAGCATAAAAAATGATGAAACATTGAAAAATGCTAATCATGTGCTGTTGAAGAAAAGATCCTCTAAAGGGGACACACCAAAAGTCGAAGCCGTCATCTCTCTGCTGAACGGAAGTTCTGACCTGAGCTCTCACGGTTCTCGCAATTTAACCCCTTACAGATATCATCTAGATATACTCACCTGTAAGACTGAATATTGGGATCTGGATACGGGAGTATATTCAAGAGGTGGGACACATGAATGAGTTTAAGTTCTTAATACACCTAATTCGTATCCTGAATCAGTTGAAGTTTGTGTGAAAATTTAAGTGGATCAGTATATCGACAATCTAAGTGAATTGTTTAATTCTTAATGTGTAACTAAGCTCAATGGTACTTGTGACTTGTTAGAAACTGATATGATCCCCTAACGCGAACTCAAACAAAAATATTGTCTGTAAATATGTTTGTAAATATTTCTTTATTGCTTTATGTTTTAGAAAAATACAAAAAGATTTTTGATTCTGCTTTATTTTCGACAACTGATGTCTGAGATGCTGAGTTTCAAAATCTAAGTATGCTGATTGTGTTTCTGAAAATAAAAACAAGTTTATTAATTTGAAACTTGAAGTTTTATCAAAAATTCAAAAACAGTTTGTGATATCTCCAAGGCCATTAATTTGGACTTGGATGATTAACTGTGAAGGATTTGGATGCTTATATTGTTAAAATCTTTGATATAGAGTCAGTTTCTGATCCTGAAATTTGTTACAAAATGTTAGTTTAGAAAGTTTGAAAAGAGCCAGGGTTTTAGATCCTGGATATTCAAAACATTGTTAATTATAAATGTTTGAGTGTTGCAGATAAGATTCCAGATTACGATCCCGATAGCTGAGACTAAGGGGGAGTCTGAAGACAAGCTCGAAGCAAGGGGAGTTTGTAACCAGAAAGCAAGGTGTCAATCCCTAAAGAACGGAAGCTTGATGAAAGGGGGAGCCTGAAGAAGCTGTTAATGTTAGAGCTAGAAACAGATCCTGGTATAATATTCAAAGATAGAAGCTGATCAATGAAGAAAGATTGATGGAGGCTTACAGTGTTAGACAATTTGGAAAGAGTGTGAAGACTGATCAAGACTGAATAGGTGTCATGATAAAGATTAGACACTGAAGACTTCGTCAACATCCAAGGGGGAGTCTGTTAGTGCACTATGTCTGTTGACTTCGTCTTGTATCGAGTCATGTAATAGGAGAGGATAACTAGTGCTCGGGTTGCTAGAAACTAAGATTTATGTATTTGTTGGTAATTTCACTTGAAATTGTCAAAGACCATTTCAAACGAAATTAACAAAGTTAATTCCGCTTGAAAGTGGCTTTGGTCATTTCAAACGGAATCACTACTACTATATATAGGTGAGCATAGGGTGTCATTTGATACGGAATTAGATCTTGTGATTCGGTAACGAAGTGCTGCCGAATTGTCTCCAGGTGCTGTAGGACTATTATATCAATACAAGAGACATCATAATTGAATCGAGCGTCCGTTTCATTGATTCCACCTTTGATTCGGATCCAAAACTCTTCTGAACGACTCATTCAGGTCGCACAACGATCCTACAACGTTTTATAAAACAATTAATATGTCATTAGAACGAGAATAATCTCATCTACATTTTGAACCAAGTTTTATTAAAAACGGAGTAGGTTCAAATATAATGTATTTTTATTATTATAATTATTAAACGGTTCCTACATTCGCCAAAATTCCTTATATTTCTGTCGGTCAATTTACCCATGACCTATTCGTGTAGTAACTTTATTTTAAATTTAAAAATTTTGGGAATGTTACAAAGACATCTCTTCTGCAGAAGTTTCTAGTTTTTCACCGGTGGACATGGGTTACGAAAAAAAGTATGTTTGCAGACCTTTTTAAAGAAAGAAGAACGTGAGGAAGATGAAAGGTTTTTTGACAGCAAGTGCTTAAAGACCAAGCAGCATTGGGGTATATATACTCATTGTCATTAATGGCATGGGGAACCGTACAAACCCTTTTTCAGAAAAACACGGTAACCAAGGGCGAGTGGTGGAACGACAAGGGCTTCACGCGCGCGTAAAAGTCACGACTGGCGACGCCTAATTAATGCTTGACGTCTGACACGGTTGACAGCCTGTCACATAACCGTCAGACGTCACCATCTGCACAGTACCTTTTACCAACTTGCCTGCCACAAAACAAGCATTTTCAAAATTCAAATCATGGAAACCTCACCTTGAAGAAAAAGAAATATCTTCTTCAAGAAGTTTGTTCATACCCTGCGCCAAGTAACCTTGTTTACTTCTCAACAGCAAAAGCGCACACTCCATTTTTTTATAGTCCAGTGCTCCACCTACTTGTCATTTGCGCATAGGAGCACCACTGGACTGGGGGGACTTGAAGGGGTATGGTCCCAAAAACCTTGCGCAGGCGCAGAAGGCCATACCATGACTATACTCCAAAATCATCTTAAACAGACCTTGCGTGGCCGCGTGTCACGGCCCCCGACCCGGTTTGACCCGTTTCAGGAGTCGCGGGACAGAAATCCCGTGGTATTTAATTAATTGAGTGTAACAGCGGAGGTTTATTATCAGGATCTTTTAAAACTGAAATATTTCCCGATTATTTTATTTCACAACGCGGGATAAAACCCTGGTAATTTACAATCATTTGATTTCACGAAGAAATCTTTTATTTTACAAAACATGTTTCTTTATTTTATCCTAAGCCACTTTCTTAAGCTTGTAGTGCTTCACGGCACTTTTCCTGGATCATAACAGATCACCTGAAACATGTTTGAAAAGGTTTTGTCAGCGGGAAATACTGAGTGAATCATTCTATTTATATAAAATGATGCATAGTTATTAATTACAGCATAAGAGCGATTACAATGGCTTTTATCTTATTTTTATCTGGCGCTCTGTCACAATGGTGACAAGTCACAATGGTGACGATGGTCATACCACTATTAGATCAATGAACCTAAATAGTGATGATTATCCCTAGTAGGTCAATGAACCTAACTGGGAGAAAATTAGTAATGTGCACAATACCCCACTAACCAGTAATTCAAGATATCCACGACTTAGTCCCTGTAATTATAACTTTTGAAAACAATTTGAGGTATTGTAAAATCGTTGATAAAAAGAGAATGACTCACATTGCAGATTTAATTTGAGCAGAGTTTAGCCTACTGATTAGCCTTTTTAACCTAAATTTAATAACAGGCACACAATTTTGGGTTAGAAATCAATACAGCATTTACGATAACTCACGAGATCAAACTCTCACAACGAATGACAAAGTGCGATACTTAAACATTCATCGAATTAACGACGAATGACAAAGCATAACCCTAATGTGGGCAGCACTTAAACATCTATTGGATTATTGATCGATCGGAAAATGAATCGTAATAGCGATCGAGTTAATACCCTGATTGCGGCGTCGATTAGTGATCCGTGTGTGTTAATTGTGATAAACAGAAGATATCTCGGAGCATATTACGAATTGGTTCGTCGCTCAAATTCCAGAAATCAAGTCCCACGACCCTCTATTTATACCCAAAATTTATCACTCCTTGCGCACCGTAACACTCTAACCCTTACGGTGCGCAAGGGGCACCTAATGGTCATAGGGTTGCCACGTTTGGGACTAGGCCTGCTGAGTTGATAACTTCGTAAAATTCGAATTGGACAGAGTGTTATATGGATAATCGTAGCTTAGGGTTTACCCCCCCCCCCCCTGAGTTTTAGTGGCCCTGATCCTGATTCTGAAAATTCTAAAAATTTTAGGGTTTGTGCAGAATCACTTGGGTGTCTCAATTAGGGTTTCCTATTGTTCAAATTAATTTAATAAATATGACTTTTGATGAGAGTTGTTACATTCTCCCCACCTTAATAAAATCTCGTCCTCGAGATTTACTGAAATAATGGAGGATACTTTCGCTTCTTTTCTGATTCCAGTTCCTAAGTGTATTAGGGTCCTATCTTTGAATCCCACTTTACTTTAACTAGCATTAGTCATTTGTGTTTGAGAAATTTGACCTTTCTATCTTCTATCTGAAGAGATTTCTTTACAAATTTTAATTTTTCGTTTACCTTTATATTTTGGAGAGGTACTACCAAAGATTCGTCTGATAGACATTTCTTGAGATTGGATACATGAGATACATCATGTATTCCAGCTAACTCTCCTGGTAGTTGTAAATGATAAGCAACTGATCCTATACGTTGGATCACTGGAAATGGTCCTACGTACCTTGGACTTAGCTTTTCTTTCTTACTAAATCTAACAATTCCTTTCCAAGAAGATACTTTCAATAGCATTTTGTCTCCAACTTGAAATTCCAATGGCTTTCGTCTATTATTTGTATAACTCTTCTGGCGATCTCTAGTCGTCTTCAGCTTTTCCTTCGTGATACTGAATATCACAGTCGTAGTCACTTAGGATTTTCATCTATCTCCTTTGCCTCATGGTTAATTCTTTTTGCCCAAATATATATCTTAAGTTCTTATGATCCGTATAGACAGTAAACTTACTTCCATACAGATAATGTCTCCAAATCTTAAGGGCAAAAATTATGGCTCCTAATTCTAAGTCATGAGTGGTATAGTTTTCTTCGTGCTTTTTCAATTGCCTTGATGCATACGCAATTACCTTTTTGCGTTGCATTAATACATATCCAAATCCTAGCTTTGAAGCATCACCATATACTTTAAATTCTTCTGTTCCTTCTGGCTAGGATTTTGTTAATTTATGCTTTAAGATCCTAAAGGCTTCTTCTTGTTTAGTTCCCCATTCAAACTTAACTGTTTTACAGGTTAGCTTAGTTAATGGTATATCTATTTTGGAAAAATCCTTAATAAATCGGCTATAATATCCAGCTAAACCTATAAAACTTCTAATTTCCATTGCGGATTGCGGAACCTTTCATTTGGTAATTGCTGCTATCTTATCAGGATCTACATGAATACCTTCATGATTCACCATATGACCTTTGCACTTCTTGCAACCAAAATTCAAACTTCGAGAATTTGGCGTAAAGATTTTCTTTTCTTAACAAAGTTAAGAGTGCATGCAAGTGCTGACAATGTTCTTCCTGACTTTTTGAATAAATAAGTATATTGTCTATGAAGACCATTACAAATTTATCCAAATACGGTTTACAGATCCTATTCATCATGTTCATGAATGCTGCAGGTGCATTCGTTAATTCGAAGGGCATGACTGTAAACTCGTAATGACCATACCTAGTTCTGAAAGCAGTTTTAGGTTTGTCTTCCTCTTGTACCTTCAATTGATGATATCCGTAACGTAAATCGATCTTAGAAAAATATCTATCTCCCTGGAATTGATCGAATAGATCATCAATCCTAGGTAATGAGTATCGATTCTTAATTGTAACTTTATTCAATTCTCTATAATCGATACAAATTCTCATCGAACCATCCTTTTTCTTAACAAACAACAATGGTGCCTCCCACGAAGATAACTAGGTTATATGAAACCTTTACTTAATAATTCATCTAATTGCTCTTTCAGTTTTAATATTCCTGTGGGTGCTAATCGATAAGGTGCCTTGGCTATCGGTGTAGTTCCTGAGATTAGATGAATCCTAAATTCTACCTCCCTATCTGATGGTAACCCTGGTAACTCTTTTGGGTATTCTGAAACTACAGAAATTTCCTTAAGTTCTTTATCTTTAGTATTAATGATTACTGAAATCATATATACTATTCCTTGCTTTCGTTCATAATTAGTAACTTTCATTACTGATATGAACTTTATGGGTTTACATGACTTATCTCCTGTAACCATTATTACTTCTCCAGTGGGTGCACAAATTTCTATGGAATTCTTATCACAGATAATTTGAGCATGATTGTTTACTAACCAATCCATTCCTAACACAACATTAAATTCAGCTAATTTCATAGGTAATAGGGTTTCAGAAAATTTATGACTTAAAAGTTTTATTTCTACGTTTTGTAGAACCTTATTTATTTTAAATAAATTCCCATCTGTCGTTTCTACTGTAGAAATTTGCCTAATGCTGATTAAAGGTAAGTTAAGAGTTTGGCAGAATGAAGTATTTATAAAACTTTGGTTTGCACCAGAGTCAAATAATACTTTTGTGTAAACGTTGTGAACTAAGAACGTACCGGCTATCACATCTGGAATGAGCTCTGCTTCCTGAGCAGTCAGTTGGAAGGCTCTTACATTCCTTTTTGCTCCTTCTGCAGGTTTGGCTTTATTGTCAGATGGTTTGTTCAGTTTTGGACAATCTGGCCTAAGATGTCCAGCTTCTCCACAGTTGTAGCAGACTGAAAATTTATTCCTCCTGCAGTCTTCTTCTTGATGCCCCGAAATTTTGCAAAAATTGCAATATCCTTTGCATCTTCCAAAATGCTTCCTTTTGCAAAAATTGCAAAATGGACTAGTGGAAGATTGCCCATTCCCTCCTCTCTTGAAATTGTTATGGTTACCCGGACGGAATGCTTGGGTAATCTTTTGGGCTACTTCCTTCCTTCTATTTTCTTCTCTTGTTCGTACTAGTTCGTCAGTCAGAGTATTTGCTAAATCTACCGCATCATCAATCGTGCGAGGTTTCGCAGCCTTGACGATATTACGGATTTCGGCAATCAATCCCCAAATATAACGAGAAATAAGTACCGGCTCTGGCGAAGCCAGGGTTGGTACCACTCGAGCATACTCGAAGAATGTTGAAGTATACCCTCGACAATCTACATCCACCATCCGGTGGGTTAGAAATTTATTTGTCATTTGTTCCTTTTCATACTCGGGACAGAATTTTCTTTCTACAAAGCTCTTAAATTCTTCCCATTTCATAGCATATGCCATCCTTCTTCCTTTTGATTGTAACACCGTATTCCACCATTCTAACGCCCCTTCTTTGAAAAGATTTGACGCGTACATGACCTGATCATCCTGAGCACATTTACTTATGGCAATTACTGCCTCGGTTTTCTCTAACCAACGTAGTGCTGCAGTTGCTCCTTCATTGCCTGCAAACTCAGTGGGTTTACATGCAAGAAATTCTTTGTAAGTGCAACCAGGCGTTGCAGCTTTCATTTTCTTAGGAGAAGGAGCTTGCCGTGGTTCATTCTCATGATTAACATGATCATTGCCTCCGTTTACGCTATTACTGAAGTTATCTTCAGAAATACGTTTGCTAGGAACGATTTGTTGCGGTTCTATTGGATTTTTAACAGCAGCAACGATTGCTGGAATAGCGTTGGCTATCCCTTGAGCAACAATATTTTCTATATCCTGCCTAGTCATAAATTGATCTCCTGGTTGTTGCTCAGATTGATTAACCTCATTAACTGGTTCATTATTAGCGTTTTCCATCTGATATCTAATTGATAGATAAATAATTAGTATAAAAGAAATAATCCAATGTCACAATTAATGGCACATAATCATGTAAACAAATATACAAACAAAATTGTAAATTTTCTAAAATTTCATTTGTTTTATAGATTATATCATGCTTCTATATACAACCGTTTTATTATTTATTTTACACATACTGATTTTACTATTACTATTACACAACCACAGTTTCATAAATCCCCTATCCTTTGTCAGATGATATTCTAGTAACGACGTTCCCTCTTATTGTATTTCTAGGAGATCTGTCCCCCAATCTCTTGGATCCTATTCCCAGTATCCATTAGTTCTTCACCAAAATGGCGGAATTCAGCCATATTCTCGTTACTCATTGGTGGATTTGGTAAAGGTTCTGGATTGAATTGAGGAAAAAGCTTATAGGGATTGTTTTGTAACTGTATTTCATTAGTCAACCATTCGTCTATTTGCGAGTGGATTGAAGGGTTTGGAATAGCTGGTTCTAAGTTCATTGGTAGTTGTGTTTCAAGAGAGTGAATAAAAACATTTTCATTAACAGGCTTAATAGTATTATAGCTTGCCATTATAAAATCTAGCTCTTCCTGAGATGGTAACCCCTCAATTTGCCTAGAACTTTCCCCAATTTCCATTTTCTTAGACTTGGGTTTCTCGAGAGGTAAAGCGTTGAATTCTATAGGTTCTTCTATATCTGGTATATACCTATTGAAATCTCTGGAAACCTCTATTCTTACTGGATAGAAATTTAAATTCTGAAGGGCGTCAGACAAGTCACTCATGCTGTTATGCAAAATACACACCATTACTAATTATAACAAAATTTTTATAGAAAACCTTTAAATAGTATTCCAGACTGTGTAACTACAAAACAACTGAAAATTAAAACACACTAGGTTTTATTTATAAATTTATTTATTTACTGAATAAGGTTTCTAGACTGTAGATAATAAAGGTGCTAAAATTTTGGTCAAATTATTTAAGGATTTGCATTAACTGCTACATTGACTAGCATATAATGATCTGCCCATACTGTACACAATTAGTTAGATAATAAAACACATAATCACAAAAAAGCAATTAATAAAAATTAAGTATTTTCTAAATACTTAATTGGCTTAAATCAGTGGCTCGATCAGTGGCTTTATCAGTGGCTCTGATACCACTTTTTTCTGTCACGGCCCCCGACCCGGTTTGACCCGTTTCAGGAGCCGCGGGACAGAAATCCCGTGGTATTTAATTAATTGAGTGTAACAGCGGAAGTTTATTATCAGGATCTTTTAAAACTGAAATATTTCCCGATTATTTTATTTCACAATGCGGGATAAAACCCTGGTAATTTACAATCATTTGATTTCACGAAGAAATCTTTTATTTTACAAAACATGTTTCTTTATTTTATCCTGAGACACTTTCTTAAGCTTGTAGTGCTTCACGTCACTTTTCCTGGATCATAACAGATCACCTGAAACATGTTTGAAAAGGTTTTGTCAGCGGGAAATAATGAGTGAATCATTCTATTTATATAAAATGATGCATAGTTATTAATTACAGCATAAGAGCGATTACAATGGCTTTTATCTTATTTTTATCTGGCGCTCTGTCACAATAGTGACAAGTCACAATGGTGACGATGGTCATACCACTATTAGATCAATGAACCTAAATAGTGATGATTATCCCTAGTAGGTCAATGAACTTAACTGGGAGAAAATTAGTAATGTGCACAATACCCCACTAACCAGTAATTCAAGATATCCACGACTTAGTCCCTGTAATTATAACTTTTGAAAATAATTTGAGGTATTGTAAAATAGTTGATAAAAAGAGAATGACTCACATTGCAGATTTAATTTGAGCAGAGTTTAGCCTACTGATTAGCCTTTTTAACCTAAATTTAATAACAGGCACACAATTTTGGGTTAGAAATCAATACAACATTTACGATAACTCACGAGATCAAACTCTCACAACGAATGACAAAGTGCGATACTTAAACATTCATCGAATTAACGACGAATGACAAAGCATAACCCTAATGTGGGCAGCACTTAAACATCCATTGGATTATTGATCGATCGGAAAATGAATCGTAATAGCGATCGAGTTAATACCCTGATTGCGGCGTCGATTAGTGATCCGTGTGTGTTAATTGTGATAAACAGAAGATATCTCGGAGCATATTACGAATTGGTTCGTCGCTCAAATTCCAGAAATCAAGTCCCACGACCCTCTATTTATACCCAAAATTTATCACTCCTTGCGCACCGTAACACTCTAACCCTTACGGTGCGCAAGGGACACCTAATGGTCATAGGGTTGCCACGTTTGGGACTAGGCCTGCTGAGTTGATAACTTCGTAAAATTCGAATTGGACAGAGTGTTATATGGATAATCGTAGCTTAGGGTTTACCCCCCCCCCCCATGAGTTTTAGGGGCCCTGATCCTGATTCTGAAAATTCTGAAAATTTTAGGGTTTGTGCAGAATCACTTGGGTGTCTCAATTAGGGTTTCCTATTGTTCAAATTAATTTAATAAATATGACTTTTGATGAGAGTTGTTACACCGCGCAACAATTTTAAATAAGATTTGGAAAGACCAATCCTCAATGACCATGCGCCGGAGAAAGTAAAGACAAATATTCAATTAACACCCTTGCGCGGGCTCGCGTAAGGGTACCGTTAAGCTTGAAGATTTAACAACAAAAGACAAGTCTCAAACATATCTGCATGCATGAAGAAATAAGGACTTGAACAAAAGGAATCTTTTCTGTTATAACAGAATGGACACGTGGCAAAAGATCAAAGGCTTACAGCTATAGATCTTCTAGAAGGCATTAAATGATCATCTTGCATAGCCTCATTCGGTTATAACAGAATGTGACGTGGTAATATCTACAACCTTCATTTAAATCATGATGATGGCAACAATTTACATGCAGATCTAGATCAAACTACTTTCCACGTGGCATCTCCCTAGCCATTGATCTGCAAACTAAAAAGAAGATTCCGTTATTTTCCTCTGTTATATTTTTGGCGCCAAACTTTCGGCTATAAATAAGAGAACTCAAGTACAAGTCATGCATTCACTTTCACTTACTTTCACTCTTACTACTTCATCTTCTTCAGATCATTGTACTTATTCTCATGCCGGAGGCTGGTCACGGAGAGAACCCCCATTCTCCCCGTGGCGAGGCTAACGGCGTTTCTGTTTTGCAGTGATTTCCGGTGAAGTAGTGTCCCGCAGTTATCGACGAGAGGATTAACCATTTTATGCAGAAACCCTACCCCCAGATCTGAACTGATTCCGGTCATTTAGTTCTGGTGTTTCTTCAAAATACATTACATTTTTTTTTTGGTTTTTTAGTCGTCGTATTTTATATAGCAATATGGTACTCAAATTAAAGAGAAAAAGACGCTCGATTTTTTGGTGAAATTTTTATGTAAAAATAATGTCGTATAAAAAAGTTATGAACATTTAAAAAATGAGTGTGAAATATGCATGTGCCTTGCATGTGGAGAGAGAAAATTAATAAATAAGATTTTCTCAAGATACCATTACACTCCTCTTTTTTCCTACATTTTCATCTTAACCATTGATTTGAAAAAAAAGAATGGTTAAGATTTCTTCTCATCTTAGTTAGACAAAAAGAACAATTTATTTGATCTTACCCCTTAATATATATATTAATTAGGTTTAGGTTTCATAATCTATATTAATCATATGCTAATTACCTCTCAGGCCCCCAAAGCCCAACACGTTTAGTACAAGCCCAACTACGATACCAAACCTAAAAAACGTAGTTTAATTAAATAAGTAATTAAACGATATATTATTTATAACACATTTAAATAATAAATCCATTTTTTCGTGAATATATAATTTAATCTAGATAAATATATATTTCATTCCGTTAATAGTTCGTGGTCACCAGTCAATAGAGTTAAGTGGATTTAATGTTCGTTGTCCAAGTGTAACTCTTACGGGTCATAACTTGGTGAGCAGCATTGACTTATCGAATCCGTATATCTAAATCTAAATCTAACAATGTCAACAACACGAAATATTAACACTAATAATAGTAATCCGAGCTATATGAGCTTGGCTGAATCAACAAATGGCAAACACAAACCCATCTCCAAGAATCTACAAGCGGTCCATGGGTGAAATTCATTTCCTTAATGGTGACTCCAACAGTAGCAATTGTTCTAATCCTTCTTTGGTTAGTTTGGCCGTGAAACCGAAGCATACAAGTTCAACGACTTGTTCTTTAGTTATCAAAGTTTGTTTTGGAAGTAAGTTGTTTTGAAAATGGTGATGACAACTAGGGTCTTGTTAGTGGGGTTTGAAAAATGGATAAGTTGCTATTCACTTGAGTTGTGTTTTTGCTATTGAAGTCGTTATCATAAATAGCGACGTTAACTAAGACTATCTCCAATGCTATGTGCGTCCTTAGGCGCCCTAGCTGCCACGTACAAATCCTTAAAAAACTTAATGTCATCTCCAACCTTACAAATATCCTTAAACTATCTCTAATGCTAAATGTGCCCTTAGCTGCCACATCATCTGCCACATAATATCCTTACAAATCCTTAAAAACCTCAATTTCATCTCCAACCCTACAAATATCCTTACCCTTCTTAATTTCTATCTCATCACCTATCCATTACACACAATATTTAAATAAAACATTTTTTTTTTACTTTGGGCCCACTTAATGGAATGAATCGAGGCAAACCCATGCCCTTGTGCAAGGGCATCTCACCTAAGGGCATGTTAGGATAGATGAACTCTAATGGTAAGGATCTTCAGGGGCTTCTTGATCTCCAACTGCCCATTGGAGATATTCTTAGGGTATGTTTGGTATGGGGTAATGGAATAGATGAGAGAATGGAATGGACGAGGTAATGGGATGGACAACGGAATGCAATGGATCATTACTATTCCATGTCTTGTTTGGTTACCATGTGTGAATGGAATGAATTATTATTATTGTGAATTATTGCTAGGCAAGATAAACGAAGGAATAAAATCCTCAGTGAGGTGGCTGTGGTTGGTGGTAGTGATTGTGGGTGGTTATAGGAGGCGGTGGTGGGTGGCGGCGGCGACGATGGGTGGTTGTGGCGGAAAGTGGCTGTGCGGCGGCGAAGGGTGGCGGTGGCGACGACGGCGGCCGTTGGTGGTGGGTGGTGGCAGTGGTGGCGTCGACGGTGGTGGTGGGTGGTAGCGGCGAGTGGCGTTGGCGGTTAGTCGCGACGATGAGTGGCAACGGTGGCGGACTGGCGGGTGGGTGGCGGCGGCGGGGGTGGCGATGGAGATGGTGTTGTGTTGTGTTGTGTTGTGTTGTGTTGTGTTGTGTTGTGTTGTGTTGTGTTGTGTTGCAGGTGGCAGTGATGGCTCGGTGGTGGGTGGTGATGGTGGTGGTGGGTGGTGGCGAAGGTGGTGGGTTGTGATGTTATTGATAAATGGTGCAAAAGAGGATGGAATGAAAAAAAAAACATGGGGGTGGATGGAATGATTTTGAGGGAATGGAATTGTTAGGATCTGAGTTCTTATGATTATGCTTGTTTGATAATAATGAAGATGAAATAAGATTAAGTGCAGCGGAATTTAAATGGAACAAACTTTCAACACACAATCAAAGAGAGAATTGTTTTCAACAAACATGTTTAACATGAAATTGAATGATTATATTTATTACAATCTTCAATTACAATGCATGCATGCATGCATACAATCTCCCCCTCAGCTGAGCTCACAGTAAATGTTCGTACAGAATGACTTTGTGATGAAGAGAGCTGATAGAACAGTACATTCTATTTATAGTACAGAACAAACCACTGTGGCATCTTTGCTGACGTCACCATGAAAGTGACATCTAACCTCCTAACAACCTCTAACCACTAACTATTACAAACACTGTTAACTAACAACTGATTACAATAAATGAATACAAATACTAGTCTAACTGCTGCTTCTTCATTCCACTGCTTTAGCCCCAGCAGTGCTTTGTGTCTTCAGCAGTACTTGAACCATAGCAGCAGATTGAGCATCAGTGTTTAGTCTTCAACAGTCTTTGAGATGATCAGTAGTTGATGTAGACCAGCAGTTGTTGTAGACGGGCAGTACTTAGAGGGCATCAGATGTTAAGTCACATTCAAGGAGAAAGACTGATGCAAACAACTGCTTATTGTGAATCCACTGATCTGATCCAGTTTTGGCTTTAATCAACTGTTCCTTTGTAGGGTTCAATCCCAACAATCTTCCCCTAGAACAGATGATGAAACTCTTCATTATTTCTAGATTTTTATTGTCTCATCAAGAGTTCCCTAACTTGACCTTTGAATTGTAATTCAAAGTTCATAGAGTCCTCATCATCCTCATCCCTGCACAGGGGAAGCTCAAGGAGATATTGCATATCTTCAACACCCAGGCCAAGTGCTGCTTCCCTTGATATTTGCTTCACCACACCATTAGATCTGAGCAGAGTCAATATGTGGGTCTTTTGATCAGACTTCCACTTTAGTATCTTTGAATCTAATGGGCTTCTTGGGAGAGTTTTTATTGCAGATGAGTTTGGAGACTAAGGCCTGGTTATGACAACTTTGGCAGGGTCTTGAGATTGTGCTGATTCTTGTTTTTCTGCCAAAAGTGTCTGAAGGACCATCTTCATGATAAGTTCTTCTTGATCCTTGTCTTGTTTGGTTGCTGCATCCATATGCTTTTGTTTCCTTCTTTGATAAAGGATGGCAGCAGGTGGAGCAGTGGATCTCCTGATTGGTAACTTTTGTTGTTTAACTAGTACCACTGCTTCTGGATAATCAGGCTTTTGAAGAGCAGTGGGATCTCTTTTCCTCAACTCTTCCAAACTTTTGTATGTAGCTAACACTTTATCCTCTGACCATCTTGTAACCTGGTTCCTTGACCCATAATCAGCAGCTATCAGTTCTTCTTTCATTCTTTTCAACTTTAATGCCCTTTCTGTTACATTTTTCTTGTACTTGGCCCATACTGGAGGAGTTTGTTTTACCTTTTCTTTAAGCATCTTTTGAATTCTGGCTATCTCTTCTTGTAGTTCACTGATAGTCCATTCTTTGTACTGATGCTTTTCTGCCCTGTACTTCTTGTAAGCTATGATATATTCAAGGTAGTCTTGCCTCATACTTTCATCGTCTTTTTCAGACAATTTTTGGCAAAGATCTTTTGAGAACTGTTCTAAAGTTCTGACCTTGGTGAGCAGGTATTGCAAATTTCTCTGAATCTCTTTGTCAGACTTTCCCTCTATATCTCTTTTAGATATATCCTCTACTTGTTGGGCTTTTATCTTGAGATACTCTTCTATGTTTCTTGGGAAAGGATAACCTTGAATGGAAGGAAGATTCCTTTTTGCAGGGTCATCTTCAGAGTAAAAGGATTTGATCTCCTCCCTGACTGCTGGAAGATCCAATGGGTATTGTAATCCCACAGGAACAATAGCAGTGTTTGAATTCAGAACTTGAGCTGAAGATAATGGAACAGGGTTTGGAATGGTGATAAGGGTCAGTGGTTGTGTAGATGTTGGAGTTGGGGAAGTATCATCTTCCAGCACAATGTTGGTTACCCTTCTCCTTTTATGCTTTGGAGAAGTTGGTGGTGTATTTGTGGGTTGAGTGGTGGTGATTGAGATGGTGGATGATTGACTAACAACTGTTGAAACAACTGGTGTTTCAACCACTGTTGTCATTACAACAGATGATGTGTCATCTGATGTCTTCTGCTTTTTGTCAGGTGGTTTTTGTGGTGGTGAGGTTGTTTTTGATATGGCAGTGGATTGAGTGTGTGTTGATGTAGTAGTGATGGTAGTTGTTGGGGTAACATTTGTTGAAACCACTAAAGTACCAACAACTGTTGATACAACAGGTGTCTTAACATCTGTTGGTTTGGAGGTTTGATGAGAGGAATTTTTGGGGATTTGGGGAGTTTGTTTGATGGTTTTGGAAGGTGTGGATTTGGGTTGGCTTACTTTTCTAGTAGGCTTTCTTCTTTTTGGTTTAGAAATTTCCTGCTCTTCATGGGTTCAGAAGTACCCTACTCTTCCTTTTCCATCAAAACTTTATTCTCCTGCTCAAAACTTTAGACCCTTTTATTTCCATTGACTCTTTCATGTTTGCTTTTAATGCAGCAAATGCATTTTGAGTCTCATCAACCTTTTTGGAACCATCTGGCCTTGGGATTTCTAAAACCAGTTTAGACAATGGATCTGGTTTAATGTATAGACCATCTTCATATCCCTTCTTCTTTTTAAATTTCTCCCCCTTTTTGGCATCATCAGGAGTTTCAACAAAGATGATTGAAGGAGGAGCAGTGCCAGTGGTTTGTAGCAAATGGGCCCTTAATTGCCTTGATATCTGCTTGGGTATCCATGTACCTAGCTTCCATGACATTTCTGATCGTTTGAATCTGAACTTCATGTTGCTGATCAGCATATTGTCTCTGCTTGTGAAGCATAGGTTGAAACATTTCCCAAAGCTCAGTGGGAGTAGAAGCAGATGATGGAGCAGATGTTGCACATGTTGCAGCAGTGGGTGTAGCCTTTTGAGCTTGTAATAACTGTTGCAGCATAGATTTGATTTCTGCAACAGAAGTGTCAATTTTATCAACCCTCTCCGTCAATTCTTTGTATTTTAAACCATCACCCAAGTTAATGGGATCATCTGATTTCCCACTGGCAGTGGTTGTATCAGCTGTTGACTTTGGAAAGTGTCCCAAAAGTCATCCATTGATGCCCCTTTTTCTTGGTACTAGGGTCTTCTTTCTTCAGCAGAGGTTACCATTCAAAGCTCACCAGTGTATATTGGATACACACCAGTGGATATTATGGTTCCCAAAGAAGAAATTGCCTTCAAGGGAGTCTTACTAATGAAACTACTGTCCAAGTGTAAACCAATGGGTTCAACACTTGTAGTAGCTACTCCACTTGAACTACTGACAGGAATTACTTGTAATTCTTGCAGTGTAACCTCCTCAGTTGTTGGTGGGTTAGCAGAGATAGGGAGCTCAGACTCAGTCACTTGTTGAGGCATATTCTCAGTTACAGGTGGTTGAGAAGAACTGATTTATGTCTGAGCTATATCAAGTGCATCCAACAAAGGTAGCATTGATGGTGGAAGTTGTGCAGTGAGGATGGGTGTAGAAAGAGAATTTGCCCCGGGAGCTGGGCTGTTGAACATGGATTCAAGTGAATCAAATGTTTCATATTGTGGTGTCCCAGTTGATACAACCTGATCTTTTTTAGAAGATGCGGGAGGAGTTTGAGGCTCAGGTTGAGATCTTTCATCCAACTACTGTGAGGAAGTAGCAGCAGTGGTTATTGGTGACTTTTGTGTTGTCACATGTATAATCTCTGGGATCTCATCTTCCAGAGTTACCTTTTTAGTGGGTTTGGGGGGCTTTTGGACATTTTTCTTTTTGGGTCTTTTGGTGATTTTAGGTGTGGGTTTCACAGTAGTGGTTGTGCTACTGTGATCACCCTGAGCAGTGGACTCAACATCAGTAACCTGAGGAGCAGTTTGTTGCTGCTAAATTATGCTCAGGCTCCTCTGTTTGTGTTTTTGAAGGTTTTGACAGCCTAGTAAAGGTTTAAGAAGATAGGCTGTTTATTTGAAAAGGATTTCCTTGGATTAGCACATGTGCATTATCCTTGGAAAATTTATTTTGTAAATAAAAACTTAGAAACCTTGGAAACAAAAGAAATGGTTTCTTATTATCTTTAATATTATTAATATTTTTGACCATGTCATTGAAAATTTCCTGGGAGTAGTTAAAATTTTCTTCATTCATTATAGCATAGCCCAGATATTGAATTTTCAATGGTATCTCATTGAAAGCAGTAGTTTTATTTGACACACATATGAGGAGGGTATGGAATAAAAACCTCATGGCAGGAGGAAAACTGCCCATTTGTAAAGTGTCTTTTTTCATTTCCTCTTCATACCCTCTCTCAAGAAAATCAGTTTGGTACTCTGTTTTTTTTTTAAAGAGCTTTTATCTGAAAGATCATTGATTTCAAAGACCTCTGAAATGGTTTGAGGTGTGATAGTAACTGGAATACCCCTTATGGATGAATTTATAGCTAAGGGCTTTTTATCCTTAACATTAAGTTTTGCATTTTTCCAGAATTCTCTTTGGGTATCCAGAAAAATAGAAGCGTTACAGGTCAACAAAGTTTTGTACTTTGAGGACGAGAGAGCATCAATGACGGAGTTGAAGGTTGTGCTGTGACTTGGTTTCTCAAGTATGCACAGGTAGTTATGAGAAGTTTTAAGTGGGAGAGCCATGGTGATTTGAGTGTGATTGCAAGAGGAGGAAGACGATGAATGATATGAGAGAAATTGATGGTAACTTTTTTGAGAAAGGAATTTTGAACTCAATTCGACAGTGAAAACCCTGTTTGGGGTTTTGATCAGGGTTTTATAAGGTGGAAAACTGAATGTTGACGTGGCAGCGGTTACAAAGATCTAACGGATAAGTACTGTCCACGTGCCAACCTCGGATGAGTAATGGAAGACAGTTGTTTAGGAAACCACTAATGGATCAATTATCAGTGGTTTACAGTGGTGAAAATGAAGCAGTGACTGACTTTTAACTATCAGTGGATAGCCATCAGCGGGTTAAAACACTGATTTTGCACAACAGTGATTAACAAGAAAATGAAGGAACAGAGGTTGACTTTCAGCAGTGGACAATAATCAGCAGAACAGACGTTTGAACCAAAATAGTGGTTATGGCAGACTTTTAAGGATTAATGAAAATTTTCATTTTTAACTATTTTTAAGGATGAAGTTTTGATTTTCTGAAAACATTTTAATGCTTTTATTCATAGAAAAACAGGATTTTGCCTGTTATTCCATGTTAAGCATGCCAATCCTAGAGATCAAGCTTTCAAAGGTGGATGTGTCTAATGCTTTTGTTAGCACATCTGCCAGCTGATCTTTAGTTGGAACATGCTGCAAGGAAATCAAACCTTTTTCATAGCAATCCGTCACAAAGTGATGTCTGATATCAATGTGCTTGGTGGATGAATGTGAAACTGGATTTTTGATGATATTTTCTGTTGCCTGACTGTCCAACATAAGAGGTGTCTTTAGGGCAGTGATACCAAAATCCAGCAATTGATTTTGAAGCCATAACAGTTGGGTTGTACAGCTTGCAGCAGCTATATATTCGGCCTCAGCAGTGGATGTTGAAACAGCTGCTTGCTTTTTGCTTTGCCAAGACACTAAGCAACTGCATAGGAATTGGCACCCTCCTGAAGTGGACTTCCTTGTTGTATTACATCCAACAAAGTCACTATCTGAGAAACCTGAAAGCTTGATATTTCCATCAGCTGGATACCAGATACCAAGTGTGGGAGCACCTTTTAGGTATCTAAATATCCTTTTGACAGCAATAAGGTTTGACTTTCTGGGGGCTGATTGGGATCTTGCACAAACACATGTTGCAAACATGATTCTGGCCTAGATGAAGTCAGGTACAATAAAGACCCAATCATGCTTCTATAAAGATTTTGATCAACCAAATTATCCTTTTCATCAGACATGACTATTTTTGTGGTTGCTATGGGTGTACTACATGGTTTGCAATCATCCATCTCAAATTTCTTTAAAAGTTCTTTGGCATATTTGCCTTGATGGATGAAGGTACCATTTTGCAGTTGCCTTACTTGGAGACCAAGAAAGCACTGGAGTTCACCCATTGCACTCATCTCAAACTCAGCTGTCATGAGTTGTCTGAACTCTTCACACATTTTAGAACATGTGCTTCCAAAAATGATGTCATCCACATAAATCTAGACAATCATCAAGTCTTTCCCTCTCCATTTTAAAAACAATGTTTTATCAATTTTACCTCTTGTGAAACCAATGGAAAGAAGAAAAGTGGAAAGAGTTTCATACCAGGCTCTAAGTGCTTGTTTCAAGCCATACAAAGCTTTATTTAGCTTGTAGACATGATTTGGATTAAATGGATCCTCAAAACCTGGAGGTTGACAAACATATACCTCTTCTTGAATTTTACCATAGAGGAATGCACATTTAATGTCCATTTGAAACACCTTTATGTTGTGGTTGACAGCAAAGGCCATGAATAATCTGATGGCTTCCAATCTTGCTACAGGGGTAAAAGTTTCATCATAATCAATGCCCTCTTCCTGTCTGAACCCTTGAACCACTAGCCTTGCTTTATTCTTGACAACAATACCCCTTTCATCAGTTTTATTTTTAAAGACCCACTTTGTGCCAATAGGACTCACACCCTTTGGCAGTGGTACAAGCTCCCATACTTGTTGTCTTCTAAACTGTTGGAGCTCCTCTTGCATGGCCTCTACCCAGCTGTTGTCTTTTAGTGCCTCTTGGTACTTGACTGGCTGATGGAGTGATAGGAAACCAACAAAAAGACAGATGTTTTGGGATTGACTTCTTGTGAGCACCCCTTCACTGATGTTGCCAATGATTTGGCCAGGTGGATGAGACTTCAAGAAGATTAAATCTCCTTTGTATGGAACAATGGCATGTAAGGGTGAAGGCTGCAGATGTGAATCATCTGAGCTAACCACTGTTGGTGACTTTGATGATCCAACAGGGTCTTGAAATGGAGGTGGAGGAATAGGAGGAAGTGGTGTGGAAACATGCTAACTTTTATCCACTGCTTGAGGATGTGGAAGCAGGGGTTAAGGGGCTACTTTGGTCAACAACTGTTGAGGTAGCAGTGGTTGAGCTTTGACAGTTGTTTTAAACAACTGCTGCTCTACCAATTGATCTAGACTTTTGCTGTGGAATGATGACTTCATATCCATAGTCTGATGGAAGATTTTGAAATGGACCTGCACTGTTAGTATTGACAGAAACATTTTCAAAGGTAAATTTATCAAGATCAAATAATTCTGCAGGATTTGCAGGGATTTTCATTGAACTTCACATTCAAAGTCTCTTCCACTGTCTTAGTCCTAGTGTTGAACACTTTGTAGGCCTTAGCAGTGGTTGAGTATCCCAAATGATAACCACAATCAATTTTGGCTGCAAACTTTGAGATAGAATCTTTTAAGTTTAAAATGAAACATGGGCAGCCAAAAACTTTGAAATATGAGATCAGTGGTTTGATTTTATACAGAATTTCATAGGCAGTCTTTTGATGCCTGGGGTTTATTAAAACTCTATTTTGGACATAGCAGGCAGTGTTTACAGCCTCTGCCCAGAAAATTAATGGCAAACCTGAATCAGCAAGCATGGTCCTGGCAGCCTCAATCAGAGTTCTGTTCTTTCTTTCAACTACCCCATTTTGTTCTGGTGTTCTTGGAATGCTGTACTGCATTACAATTCCTTTTAACACACAAAACTCATTCAACTCCGTATTTCTGAATTCTGTGCCATTGTCACTCCTGGAGATTTTTACTGGCAAGTCAAACTCCTTTTCCACCTGTGTGACAAAGTCTTGCAGAATGCCTGCAGTCTCATCTTTGGAATGTAAGAAATAAGTCCATGTAAACCTAGAAAAGTCATCTACAATTACCAAACAGTATCTTTTCTTTCTAAGACTCATGACTTTAACTGGGCCAAACAGATCCATGTGAAGCATTTGCATGCACTTGGTTGTTTTGGACTCTTCTATGGACTTAAATGAGCTTTTATGTTGTATTTCTTTTAAGCAGGAAACACAATGCTCAGGACAGGTGAACAGTTTTTGAGGAAGACCTCTTACTAACCCCTGTTTTGATAAAGCAGTGATTGTCTTGAGATTTGTGTGCCCCAATCTCCTGTGCCAAAGTTCTGTCTCTTTGTTAGAGGCAGCTGAGAACAGACAAGCATCAGTTCTTGGGTTCTCTTTTGACAGATCAACTACACAAACATTGCCACTTCTTTGAGCAACACGTTTAGTTATTTCATTTTTTATTATTTCTTCAATCTTTTCATTGTCTTGAGATTTGTGTGCCCCAATCTCCTGTGCCAAAGTTCTGTCTCTTTGTTAGAGGCAGCTGAGAACAGACAAGCATCAGTTCTTGGGTTCTCTTTTGACAGATCAACTACACAAACATTGCCACTTCTTTGAGCAACACGTTTAGTTATTTCATTTTTTATTATTTCTTCAATCTTTTCAACCATTTCTGGTCCAACAACCCTACAACACTCCTTAGTAAAAAATGAACCATAACCTTTGTCACTCATTTGAGAGAAACTAAGGAGGTTGAATTTTAGATTGTCTATCAGATTGACATTTTCAAACTTAACATTTCCAGACTGTACTGTACCAGAACCCATCACCTTCCCTTTACTATTATTACCAAAAGATATATCACCCCCTCCATGAGTTTTGAATTCTTTGAGTAGGGCTCAACATCAAGTCATGTGCTTGGAGCCTCCACTATCTACATACCAAAGACTATCTAAGCATGTAGAAGCTCCCTGCACATCAAGTAAATAATTAGTTTAGGAGGGTCTCCAAAGCCAATAAGGCTTTGGATGGGGTCTCAACAGTGTCTATGTTAAGGTCAGGAAGATGGACAATGGTTAGATCAGGGGATTGAGGAATTTTTGAAACTTGTTTCTCTAACCACTGTTGGGATCCATTTCCAATCAATTCTTGATATCCATAGGGATGCCTGTTCACTCTTGGTTTAGAAGGCCTTTTGTAGGCTTCATAAACATGTGGGACCCTAGGATATGGTGGTTGACCACTTGACCTTTACCTCTTTGGTATTGGTTAGCAGGGGGTGCATCAGTTACCTGAACCTCTCTTTTAACAGAGGTTTGGTTCAGCTGTTTTGTAACAGCTGTTTGAACTGGCACAAACAGTGGTTGTTTCTTGACTTGTGGTTTTGATGAACTCATGGATGTTTTTGAAGTGTACTCATTCTTTTTTACATCAAAGGATTTGAGATACACACATTCTTGAGTGAGGTGGTTTGTTTTACCACATATGGTGCAGCTCTGAGAAGGCACAATAATGCTTGTTTTGTTTATATCATATGCTTTTAAATGAAAACAATCTTTGGTCAAATGATTTTTCGTTTCACAGAAATCACAAAACAAGTTTTTAACCTTTTCTTTTCTTGTCTTCTTTTCAGACTCCTTTGCAACAGAGTTTTGAACTACTGTTGGGATGTCCTTAAGAGGAATGACCTTGGCCTTAGGAGCTATGACACCATCCACAGTTGTGAAGTCCATGGGTTTGAAATTTTCAAGAATGTCACACTCATCAGACCATGTGGGTTTGAATTGGTATTTCTCAATCTCCTCAAAAGTTGAGGACCCCACAGATCTTTCCAAAGTGATTTTGTTACCAAGTTTATCAGTTATTTTAACTTCTTGGCCATTCCTGTTGGTTGGTATGATTTAAACAGAACTAGTTTGATTTGCAGCAATGTTTTCAACTTAGTCATTTTTTCTAAACCCTATGCCAAATTTTACATTGCTTTCAAGCTGTTTTTTCAAGCATAATCTCATAACCTTTGCAGGACTCCACCAATTTTTCACAAGTGATTTGGGTGGTTTCCAACTCCTTTTTGCAGACTTGATATTTTTCTATCATGGTCTGGAGTTGGTCCTTGGTTATGCTATGCTCTTGTTTGATGCTGCAAATTTCATTTTCTTTTTCAATCAATTTGATTTTCAGTTCTTTTAAAGACTTTTCAAATTGAACTTCACTAGTTAATAACCTATATCTAAGGTTTTCATTCACCTCCTTAATGTTTGCAAATGCTATGATGCAGTTGTCTGAACAAAGGTTTTTGAGAACCTGGGGTGATACCTTAGTTGCAGCCATCATGGCACAATCACATGTATGATCACTTTCTTCTTGAACTTTCTCTTCTTTTTCACCTTGTTTCTTCTATTCTTCTTCTTTAGACCAAGGGTCATACAGTGGTTCCAATAGGGGTTCTGAATTTTCTCCCAGCAGTACTTCATCAGCAACAATAGTAACCACTACTTCAGCAATTATATCCACTGTTTCATCACTTGACTGTCCTTCTTCAGTTTCCAGCCCTTCTGGTATAGACTCCAATGCTACAAAACAAACATCATTACTAGAAACATTATTTTGAGCATAGAGTGCAAAATTTTCATCTCCTAACTCTTCAGGTATGCTGCTCCAGTCAACAAGGGCATGGGTGAAAAAGCTTTGCTGATCTGGTTGAACCACTTCTGGTGCAGCTTGTTGAGGTGCAACTTGTTGCTCCTGAACTTGAGGCGCAGGGGCCTGGACATACTGTATCTGAGGAACATTGGTTTGAACATAATGCACAGGAACAAGGGTTGCAGGGTGTGCATAGTGAGCAATGTTTACATGAGCAGCAGGGGCATATTGGGCATAATGCACAGTGTTTTGGTTATTTTGTGGTCTAGGGTTTGAGCCAGGATGTGTGATAATTGGTCCATTTGTTTGACTCCTGCACTCTCTAGCAAAATGACCTAACCTATTACACTTATAGCATTTTATCTTTGACTTATTCAGCCCTACTTTCAAGTTCCCATGTAACCCTGGAAATTTTCTCCCTGTCCTTTTGTAAAACTTGCTGGTTCTAACACTCAGCAGTGCAAGTTGGTGCAAAATGTCCATTTCCTCTAATTCAGTTGGATCAAAATGCTGTAGATCATTGAGTTCAAAGCACAGATTGTCAGAATTCTGGTTTTCACTACTAGCTGTGAAAGCATAGTTGTTTGAATAAGAATCAGAGTTATTAAAGGCTCCACCAGCAGTTATGTCAATATAATGATCATAACTCTGATCCTTACTACTACCAGATTCTTCCAGACCCAAAAGAGCTGTGCTGCCAAATGAATAGTCATCTGCAACTTTCCAGACTCTTGTAACTTCTTTTTCTAGTTCAACTCCCTTTCATAGGTCTGGAGTCTACCATGAAGCTGGGTTAGGGTCAGATCTTTGAACTCAACAGAGTTTCTGGTTACAAAAGCAATTGTGTCCCATTTTTCAGGAAGTGACCTTAAAAACCTGTTGTTTACAGTTGATTTAGGAAATTCAGTTTATGAGACAACTAAATTGCTCAAACTGTTGTGTTAATGTTTCACCCTTAATGTGACAAAAGGTTTCATACTGTTGGTTCAAAATTTCCCTGTTATTTTCAATTACTTCTTCAGTCCCCCCAAACCGTTCCTTAAGTGCATCCCACAATTCCTTGGCACTGTTACAGTGTAACAGTCCAGCTTAGATCTCATTTGGTAGTGCAGATGCAATGATGCTAAATGCCTTGGCATCCAGTTCAATTTTCTGAAAATCTAGTTTAGTATAGTTCTCAATTTTCTTAGGAACAAAAACCTTTAGATCCTCAGCACTCGGCACCATTAGAACATGTGGTCCAAAGATAACTGACTACCAACATCCGGTATTCTGTTGAGCTAGGATGTGACCCATCCTTCACTCCCAGATGTTGTATTCATTTCTCTTTAACATAGGTGGTTTGAAGAGAGAACCAATGTTATTATTGATATCATGTGATTGTGACGTCATTCTGGTTGTTTTACAGGCACTGATTAATCAACTTTGCTCGTGATTAAACCTTACTCTGTTTTTCAGCGAAACGAACAATTTAAAGTATCAACTAAATTGAGCTGAACTTTTTACGTCAAAATGATTGTTAGATCAAGTTTGACTGTCCAAGCTCTGATACCAATTGTTAGGATCTGAGTTTCTTATGATTATGCTTGTTTGATAATAATGAAGATGAAATAAGATTAAGTGCAGCGGAATTTAAATGGAACAAACTTTCAACACACAATCAAAGAGAGAATTGTTTTCAACAAACATGTTTAACATGAAATTGAATGATTATATTTATTACAATCTTCAA
This sequence comes from Helianthus tuberosus, assembly GCA_030545235.1. NCBI lineage: Eukaryota > Viridiplantae > Streptophyta > Magnoliopsida > Asterales > Asteraceae > Helianthus > Helianthus tuberosus. Next base: position 109,049,896 of record CM060393.1, read on the forward strand.
TTACAATGCATGCATACAATCTCCCCCACAGCCTGAGCTCACAGTGAATGTTCGTACATAATGACTTTGTGATGAAGAGAGCTGATAGAACAGTACAGGGTACTGTTCTATTTATAGTATAGAACAAACCACTGTGGCATCTTTGCTGACGTCACCATGAAAGTGACATCTAACCTCCTAACAACCTCTAACCACTGACTATTACAAACACTGTTAACTAACAACTGATTACAATAAATGAATACAAATACCAGTCTAACTGCTGCTTCTTCATTCCACTGCTTTAGCCCCAGCAGTGCTTTGTGTCTTCAGCATTACTTGAACCATAGCAGCAGATTGAGCATCAGTGTTTAGTCTTCAACAGTCTTTGAGATGATCAGCAGTTGATGTAGACCAGCAGTTATTGTAGACGGGAAACACTTAGAGGGTATCAGATGTTAAGTCACATTCAAGGGGAAAGACTGATGCAAACAACTGCTTATTGTGAATCCACTGATCTGATCCAGTTTTGGCTTTAATCAACTGTTCCTTTGTAGGGTTCAATCCCAACATGAATGCCTTTTGAATGGGTGATTCCATTCCATTCAACAACCAAACACCCTTTTCTTCATTTCCTCGTAATCATCCATTCCATTCCGCCTCTCATTCCTGCATACCAAACACTACCTTACTCTCCTTAATTTCCACCTCATCACCTACCCATTACACATAATATTTGAGGTAAATACACTTTTCGTCCTTTATGTTTGTACCGGATTGCAACAGATAGCCTTTAACTTCAATAATTACAGTCACAATCCTTTATTTGGAAAACTCGTTACATCTTCCGTCCTTTAGCACTAACTAGGTTAAGGAACTTTGGTCTTTTATACTCCCTGCATCTGTGATTGTCCCCTCCTCTCTCCCTTGTTAAGCTTGCTCCTGGTAATAATCAATAAAACCCTTCTTTGTTCTTGTTAGATCTTATTGTTTTGGGAGTTTCCAGGTTTTAATTGTTGGTTTAAGTTAGTCATGCATGTTGTGTTGTTAATGTTACGGATTTGGTGGTGGTGGCCGCAACTTTGGTGGTGGTGGCAGTGGCGGATTTGGTGATGATGGTGGCGGCGAAAGATTTAGTAGTGGTGGATTTGGTGGTGATAGGGTCGGGGTTGGTTGGAAAGAGAGGGGGTGGTGACTGGTGGTAGTTGGAGAGAGAGAGAGTGGTTATGGTGTTGGTGATGGTGAAAGAAGAAAAAGAAATGAAAGAATATAAAAAGAAAGAGATGAACTGATGAATGAAGTGAGTTTTCTAAATTATGTTTTAATTTTTTCTTTAATTAAGTTGGTAAAATGATTAAATTATCCTTAACTAGTTAGACTTAACTGAAAATTTTAACCAAGTTAGAGTCAAAGGACGTATAGTGTAATGGGTTTTGCAAATAAAGGATTGTGATGTAATTATTGAAGTTAAAGGCTACCCGTTACAATCCGTTATAAACATAAAGGACGGAAAGTGTAATTTACCCTAATATTTGAATAAAACTTTTCTTTTTCTACTTTGGGCCCACCACATTGCATAAACCGAGGCAAACTCTTGCTCGTGTACAAGGACATCTCACCGAAGGACTTCTTAGGTTGGTAGAGCTCTAATAGTAAGGGCATCTGAAACACTAGTTAGTAGTTTGATCCTGTAACTAATCTAGATAGCGAATATCCTCAAATTGAAAACTGAAAACAAAGATAAACATTACCCAATATGCTATTAAGCTTTTAAAATAACCCATTTCTTTTTTAAATAAAATAACTAATCTGTATTTACCCTTCTTAATTTCCACCTCATCACCTATCCATTACACACAATATTTAAATAAAACATTTTTTTACCTTGGGCCCAGTTCAGCGCATGAACCGAGGCAAACCCATGCCCTTGTGCAAGGGCATCTCACCTAAGACTATGGGGTATGGGGCGGGGGTTGGGGCGTGGGTTGGATACAAACGCCAAAGTCACCACCCCGGGTGGGCTTGGGTTTCGGCGTGGCCCCTTGGACAGGGGTTTCAGACCGGGCGTTGGGCGGGACTAGCGGTCTTCCGTGGCCGGCTCTCATTGGCTGGGTGGGCTAGCCTATAGGTGGCTATGATTTAAATTTTAAAAAAAAATTATAGCACGTGGCCAACCCATGCGGGCTAGCCACGCCCCGCCATACCGACCCAACATGCAACTGACCAGCGGTGTCCCTCGAAGTCCACGTGTCAACCCATGCCCCAAACCCCCGCCCCACCATACCCCACGGTCTAAGGGCATGTTAGGATAGATGAACTCCAATGGTAAGGATCTTTAAGGGCTTTCAAGTGCTTGATCTCCAAGGGCCTATTAGAGATAGTCTTACCCTCCTTAATTTCCACCTCATCACCTACCCATTACACATAACTTTGGGCCCACCACATTGCATAAACCGAGGCAAACTCTTGCCCGTGTACAAGAACATCTCACCTAAGGGCTTATTAGGTTGGTAGAGCTCCAACGGTAAGTGCATCTGAAACACTAGTTAGTAGTTTGATATATTGGCAACTCCAAAATCCAGTAACTAATCTAGATAGCGAATATCCTCAAATTGAAAACTGAAAACAGAGATAAACATTACCCAATATGTTATTAAGCTTTTAAAATAACCCATTTCTTTCTTAAATAAAAAATATAGTCCCCATTGTTATTGTAAATTGGTAATTGGAGTTCTTGATGTTCTTCAGTCTCCAATTCGTTTGTTTATACCAAAATATTAAGACTTGTAGCTCATCTGAAATGCATTCATAAGTTTGGTAGCTGAAAATTCTTTGCAATATAAAAAGTAGTCTACATTATTGAACAAGCATTAGGATTCTCATCGCTAAATATTGTATACAGCGTACTCTCGCGCAAATAGTCATACATCAAAGGATTCGGAGCAGGTTGAAAGAACTCATCCCCGTCTCCATCCTCAGGTTCTACATCGTCAGGAATGTCATATTCACAAGACAAAATCATTTCCACTCTCTTTCCCGTCTTCTTCAATTTCTTCAACACTTTCTCGGGCCTTATCTTGCCCATTACCACAACATGATGCCGTGTCATATCGGTCATAAACTTCTCAACCCCTTCAGAATAGTTGATACAATGTTAGTTTCATGTTATTAACCAAAAGTCGTCTTGCATTATACAAAAACATACCTTTGATCTTTGAAATTGTTTCTGCGACGAGCTTTTCACATTCGTCACAATACAATGAGATGTTGAATTCTGCTACAACCACCTAACTTTTCGTTATGGAAAAAACAATCAATGTAGGATTATTATATCGACTTAAATTTAAGATGTAGTTGCTTGTGGAAGCTTACTTTATCTAGGTTGTTCTTATACCACTTCCAACACATGGCAATACCGTTCCTATAACCTCTTCATTTCCCTTTGTTAATTCCTGTATATAAAGATATTGATATGAACTATTTTACTTTAGTTATTCATACAATGTATAGTGTAGTGTATATATATATATATATATATATATATATATATATATATATATATATATATATATATTGCTTCCAAGCATATTCAATGGGCGAGATTCACTCGTGTGAATGATACTGATACCTGAATTCCACTTCTAACCTGTTTGGTTCACATAATTTGTTGGAACCTCAGATCTCTTTGATGGAAATAGGGGTGCTAAAAGTGTCGTGTGTGTGGGGTGGCTGCCCAACACGAACCCAAAAATTGTGTCACACACGTGAATCTGAAAACGACACGAGTATTCACAAGTTGACACGAACATGTACCATCGAAACCCAATAATTACAAATTTACAACAAAAACACAAATGCATATAAAACTATCATGCCTAAATTCTAAATAAATGATAACTTCTCTTTTAATTTTTAATTTTTGGCGTAAAATAGCCAACCATTAAATTATGACATAAACCACATTCGGAAAAATAATAATAATAATAATAATCGGGTTAGATGAGTCAATCCATGAACCTGTAAAATTAATCCGAACACAACCCGTTTCGTTAATGTGTCCGCAGGTTCGACCCAAAACTGGCCTGAGCCTGTTTAGGCTAAACTCACTCAAACTCATGAATTTCGTCTTAGTTTGTGTCGTATCATAAATTTACACTTCTAGCACCAAAATCAGGTCGATAATGTCGGGAGACAATGTAGGATATAATGGAGGAACAAAAATTCATGACTTACTTGATGAAGCAAATGTGAAGAACATATTGATGAACCAAATCTTTGTATTTATTTGTTCTTCTTTAACACACCTATGTGGATGATTCAAGAATTGAATGTAAATACGGAACTTGCAATCAAGCCAAACGATATTGTGTTGTTATTTTGTGCATTACTATGTTTGGAATTTGAAATGAAAGGTTTAAAAAGAAAACATGAAATAGTGGTTATTATTTGTCTCAAGCATGACATTAGGGAAAGAATGAAGTGTCAAAATTTGCTTCACCCGTTGACGGTCTATAAGTTGCTAATCTTGCAACGAAACTATTTGTATCCATGAAAGTAAACAAATAGTTTGCTTTCAAAAGGATCACTAGTTAACCTTTTAAGATTTACATATCAATTTGTCGATATGAACCAATCATATGTCTTTTACAAACTGGGAATAGTTGATGTGTGCAAATAGTTTGCTTTCAAAAGGATCACTAGTTAACCTTTTAAGATTTACATATCAATTTGTACGTGTAATGGTCTGATATGAACCAATCATATTTCTTTTACAAACCGGGAATAGTTGATGTGTGCAAAATGCAACATATAAATTACGTCAAACGATCCATAAAACTAACCATTTTTAGTACTAATGTTGGAAAAAGAGCATTTCTTTCTTCCATTTGAATTTACAGGACCAAACGAGCTTAAAAGAACAAAAGGAGCAAATAAGCAGCCAAAACCAACATAAATACAAAAAGAAGGAATAAACGTGACATGCCCGACCCCTCAGCAGCATCTCCCAAAGCGAAAACAAGGCAACAGAGCCTAACCACGGGGTCGTACCCAGCTGTGTATGGGGCGTGGTCAGGAGCCTGCACAAGAAGACAAACCTGCAGAAGCTTCTACGCCCACAACGGGGCCGTGCCCAGCTCCACACGGGGCGTGGTCAACTCTAAGATACGCAAAATCTTGAGAGTACACCAAAGAGTTGACCACGGGGCCGTGCCCAGGAGACACGGGGTCGTGTGGGGCCCTCTGCTGACAATTGCAATTAATGAAGGAAGAGAAGATGCTGGCCACGGGTCGTGCCCACTGGACACGGGGCCGTGGCCAGGGCTCTATTCTTGCTATAAAAGGGAGTGTTTGGTTCACTTCAAAGGCATCCCTTGGCAAACCACTACTCTCCCACTTTGCCACCACTCCACCACCACTACAACACCAACACCCACCACCATCATCCATCATCCATCTTTAGAATGTGTAGTAGTCTCGGGATCCAAGATTGATCGTAAGAGTTCTTGTCAATAAAATGTCATGTTTGGCTAAGCCTCTTACATCACGTGGTGAAGACAAGTTTTTAATGTATTACTTTTGATTTTAATCTTCCGGCACTTTTTATTTGGGTTTGTATTAATGACTTTAATGACTAGTTTCTTATGTTGAAGGTGAATTTCCTTATCATATCTTCATGGTGTCTTGAGGTTACTTTATTGTCTATATAAAGTAAATGATGTCATTATTCGTGTCTTTACGGTCTATATAAAGCGCGTTAACTACCTGGAAGGGGGTAGGGGTATGGTTTGGTAAAGTTCTTATCTCGTTCAGTGTATTGATCCTTCGAGGACCTGGTTCAAGCTTACTAGGACCTCCTTCAATGCCCAACGGTATTGGATGGCGGGGGTGCGAATAGCTTGAACCCCTCATATGTAAACTACTATTAACACTTTAAACCGGCTTCTTGGAATTGTATCCTTGCTGACTAAACTCACTTAGCCGAGGGTAACGTCACCTTCAAAAGAGGGGCCTACCACTTTTCGCATTAATAACTTACTTAATTGTCTTTCAATATTCCGACCCTTTGAGATTGTATCCCTACTGACTCAAACCACTGGGTTGAGGGCAACATCACCTTCAAAAGAGAGGCCTACTACTATAACTAAGAGAATCTCTTAAAAAGTCCGAAAGTGCGAAAATTATCAAAGGAAACATTAAAGACAAGTTGGATTCAAATGATTCTATCTTGTCTATCTGTTTTTACTTTATTTATCTTTTTTAGTTTTATTTTCATGTTTTAAAACTTTTCTAAAAAAAAAATAGATTGATTAGGCGTTGAGTATAAACCGGTATTAAAAGCTCCTGTGTCCTTGGACGACCTCGGTATCTTACCAACACTATACTACGCTCACGATGGGTGCACTTGCCCAAGCGTGTGTTTAGTGTTAGTATAATATCGTGTTTTATAAATTTAAAACTTGACTAATGCATAAAATTGGCTTAAAATATTAATAAGAATATATCGTACCGAACGCACACCAAGTTTTTGGCGCCGTTGCCGGGGACACAAGGATTTTAAGAAAGTTTAAAATCAACGGCCTAATTTTTTAATTTTTCTAATTTTTTTTAGGATTTTTCTTAGGTTTTCAGTTTCTGCAGAACTCAGCACGGGCCGTGCTGAGCCAGACACGGGGCCGTGTCCATCATCGTTACTGGCAATTATGTTTTAAGTCAGACAGTAGCTGACCACGGGGCCGTGTCCACTCAACACGCCCGCGTGTCCACTCCTCAGTTGCTGAAAACAGCACCGTAAAATCCTGACGGTTGGTAAATTCTGACAAAAATATGAGTGATATCGATTATTTTTACTTTCGCCACTCTTACGGTGAGTGGTGTCAAATATGTGGTGGATTCCATCAAGATTTAGAACGTTTCTTTCTAAATTACGAACCCCACTATTAGACCCATCGTTTTCCTGTAATCACCTTAAGATGGGCGAAAGTAAAAACGATCACTATCTCCCACCCGAATGCTCTCGAACATCTCTTTCAACCGACATAACCTTCGAAGAATTATGTCGAATCGAAGAAAGAATTCTCCTAAAATTAAAAGAAATAGAGCTTGAGATGAAAGCGAGGTATTCATCACAAGACAACGATCAAGGAGAATTGTTGGGACCACATTCGGATTCCACCAACATCGACGACACCAAAAGTACCTCAACCTCTTGTGAAAGCATGAGCGATAGTCGTCCCTGTGTCGATTGTGCCATGAAGGACTCTCCGTCGGCCCCCACCGATGCGCTCATAGACCTGAGCGATTCGACATGTACCTTCTTTAACAAGAGCCCGGATAAGGGAATAAAGGTTGGTTTCGCCCACCGGTAAGTAGTTTAGGTTTTACCCTTTCCGATAACCTCTTGTGTTCTTGCATGAATCAAGAGCAATTAAGGTACCTTAGGTACTTTGGTGTTGTTTCCTCCAGTAAGGAACCGCCCGATCCGAATAAAAACCTTAAAATAAGACGTCGCTTCATAAATACTCTAGCCACGGGGCCGTGCTCAGGTCAGCACGCCCCGTGCCCACCTCAATTCTCACCACGGGGTCGTGTCCAGGCCAACACGCCCCATGCTCGTAATATGGACAAAATGTGTCAGAACCTTGTCTGACCACGGGGCCGTGTCCAGCCGACACGGGGCCGTGGTTAGTGTGCTGTCATTTTCTATAAAGTCATCCTTGTTCCTGCACATTTGGATCCATTCCAAAGACAAAGATCTGTTGGGATCTTCACACATACCTTAAAAGGTATATTCTCAAGAAGGTTTCTCACCAACCATCTTGTCTTTGCCACTTTTGTCACTTACCTTCTTCTCCACAACTCTCCAACCTCCATTAAAGCTTGAAACATTCATAACTTCAAGCTTTATTGTAGTGTTTACAAGGTTTTTAACCAAGGAATCTTATTAAACATAAACTTTACAACACTGTTTTAAGTTATTTATGTTCAGAAATGTTTTAAAATAAAGAAAAATAATTTAAAACGTTGACATTCCTTGGTTCAAAATCCAGCAGAGGTGTGATCACGGGGCCGTGCCCAGCGGGCACGGGGCCGTGGCCGGAGTCTAATTTTCATTTCTTTGAAATTTTCTTCTTGTTTCCTTAGAATGTCGAGCCAAAACAGTGGAACCTCATAAGCTCACTCAAGAAACAGTCGAAGGGGAAGAAGATCGTCGATTGAAGCTACCCTTGTACGCTATGTATGTCACACCCCTTTCTAAGGCGGAAGCACGAGGTGTGATCTTGAAAGGTTCTCATTGCATACGAATGGTAAACATACTACATGATCATAAAATAACTCCAAATGCCATTAACATTACATAATTAAAAACATAGGTTAAGTTTAGAGTTTACAACACCGAATAAAATATTATCTGAAAAGTTTACAACTTTATTTAAAGATAGACATCTTGGTTTTGATTCTTATATCACCACATAGGATGGAATATAACAACCAAATCCCACAAAATAGGCATAGGAATCTTGACACAACATAACTAATAACATAAACGACATCTAGGAGCAAGGGTAAGACCGCACGTACATCCACTTTAGTTACCTGAAATACATGTAAGGTTTGGAAAATCGTCAACATAATGTTGGTGTGAATTCATGCAGTTTTGTGAAAAACATTTAAGCATTCGTTGTAGAAAACATGGTATCTAATTGTACTGAAATAAGTATCTCTGTAAATGTAAGGAATACGAGATCGCTAATGGTTTACGAGGCCACTAACATATGTAACGACATAGGAAGCATCCAAACCATAGGCATTTTAACTTGTCGATTCACGACTAGAGACACAAAAGCACTTCTTGGTAAAAGTGTGGCCAAGAGTGTGGTTGCCTGAAACCCATTAGATCTAACCTTTTGTTCCGCGGTCTTGGTATGTAACTGATTAATGGTGCTTATGGCACCCTATATGTCACATGATCTATAGTATCATTCCTTAGTTTTTGTAATCATCATACCATAGTACATGTATTTTCCCCAAGTTTATAAAACAAGTAAAAGTTTAAAAGTGGGGACATGAACTCACAAATTTGCGTATCCTGCGTCGTAAACTTCACCGGGTTGGTTTTGTAGCGTCGTGACCTATACGTGTTCTATTAATGTTAGTCACTAGACTTGTATCAAACAAGTACAAGTCACCATCTTTTGTTTATGTAAATGTTCTTTGTATGATCAAACTTTGTGAGGGTCGTGCCCTTGTTTGTCGGGTCTTGCCCGTACGTTGTGTCGTGCACTTTTGAGTATGTATTGCTTATTTGTAAATATATATTTCACTCTTAAAATATATTTGTTTATAAGTCTTTTTGTCAAGATAATAAGTTGTTAAAAATAATTTATATTTTTTACTTTTCAAGTATGTTACTTTTATTATTTTCCAAAAAATAGATATAAGTATTTTGTGAGATAATATTTTCAATATTATTTTTGTACAAGTATTCTTAGGAAAGTATACTTGTATTTTATGTAAATACTTGCGTATTTTCTATTTTTCACCAAAAATCAATACTTTGATTTTTATTACTTTCCGGAATTATATTTCTTAAAAATAATATATTTTTAAGACTTGTTTGAAATATATATATTTTGTCATGTTATAAAATATATATATATATATATATGGTTATTCTTGTTATCCACCCGTTTTTTATATAAATTCCAATACTTGGTATAGGTTATATATATTTGTCCAAAAATATATATTTAAGTCCATAACTTGTCCAAGTTCAATAATATGTTAAGGAATATATTTTTATAAATATATTTTCTTGTACTTGTCCATGTGCTTCTTTGAGAGGAACTTTGTATACTTGTATACTTATGTATTCTCATGTATTTGAATGTGTATTTTTGTATTCATACTCCTTGGGAGTATTTAGTGTATTTTCAGGTTTCTAATAAACTACTATATATAATACACATAATATACACTTAGCACAAAATTTGGTGATCACTAAATATATATAATTTTCCCTAAAAATATACATACTTAATATATATTTTAACTTGAAGAAATCACCATTTCTTAACTTGGAATTTTACACAAAAATTAGGGAAATCTTGATAAATATTTTTGGGTGAATTTTTGGGGAATAAGTTTCACCACAACTTATATTTTCCTAAGTGTTAGAATTTTATAAAATTTTTGACATAGTTTCCTCTAAAAATGGAGGTTTTCCATGTTTTTAAAGCATGTGTTTATTTTCTTTTCAACACCAAAACAATTTTCAACAATAATTACTAACAACATACACTAATTTCTTCATATGAAACATCATGGTGAACTTAATTTTTGTTAAAAATGTGTAGTCTTTTAGATCTACACTTTACATAAGATGATCTTTCCAAAAATAAGTGTTCTTGAGTATTTAAACAAACTTTTATGGAACTTTATTTTACTAACCAACTCATCCATGAGTTTAATGGTCTTAAAGTTTGTAAATCATGTTCTAAGACCACTTTTATGTTCATTAGAAAGATCATTATTTTTAACATCATGTTTCACCATGGATCTTTCAAGATCCATGCTTAATAACTTTAGATCTTTCATAAACAAGCTTTATGTTAACTTTTAACAAACTTTCCATGAGATTTATTTTCAAAAATTAGTTCTACACACACTTTATTACCTCAAAATTACAAGATTATGCATAAAAATTCATATTTCAAGTTCACATAATGCTTTATATGTTCATCTTCAAGTTTAACCATGGATCCTTCAAGATTATGCTTAAACTTGGTAGATCTATGCTTTTAACAAGCTTATCATACATGATCTAAACATAAACACAAGACATAACATCAAAAACTTCATTACATACACTAAAAATTCATGTAATCACTTGTTTTCTTCATGAATATGTTAGATCTTTTCATTTTTAACTTTAAAAGTTAAGTTGCTTAGATGGTGAAGCTTGTACATAACATAAACATGACTTATTTAAGTGATCAAGAAGCTTACTACTAGCTCTAATGGCTAGGGAAGGGGCACAAGAATGAAGAAGATGATCAAGGAAGAAATCAAGTGGTTAAAAGCTCCAAAGTGAGGTCCTTCCACTTAGCACCTTACACCTTCTTAGATAGCCTCCATACACCTTCTAGTAACCTTGGATTGTGAGGTTGAAGCTTTAAAATGGTGGTGTGTGTGTGGGAGTAGTGAGCCGAGAGCAAGAGGGGTGAGGATGAAGGAGATGAAATGAAAATGAGAAATGGTGGACATGTTATCTAACTCATGGTCATTTAAAAAAAAATCCAACATAATCTTTCACTTTAGATATCTTGCACTAAACCAAGGGGACAAAGAAGAATAAAATATTCCAAGGCCATGTGGGACCCATAGGGGCCGGCCAAGGATGAAGGAGGGGGGGTAAAGTGTAAAATTTTGGAAGTTGGGGGTTTAAAGTGCAAACGAGGGGGTTTAAGTTAGTTTAAGTGTGTTTAGGTGTTTTATGATTTTTAAGGTGTTCTAGCAACAATAATAGTTTAATATCATAAAAACATTACTTCTAGTCAAATTTTGATGTCCCGGGTATTGTCCGGTTGTTCGTTTCGTTACGGTTCGTTAAAGTGCTAAATTGCGCAGTTTCACTAAGTATGAAGCCCCTTTTGTGGCAGTTTCAATTCCCAACACTTTGTAAGTTATTCTGGACAATAAATCGTAAATTTTGCATGATATTATTGTGTTAAAAAGCTGATTATAGCTGAATTATGGCTGATTTGTGCATAATTTTGCATTTAAAGTGAGTTTCGGGTGCTTTTTAGTGCATAGTTTAGCTTCCGGAAAGTTTATATGTTAACCCTTTGTTAGGATCTGAGTTTGGATTGATTATGTTTTGTGTTTGAAATAAAATGAAAGATGAACAAGTAATGCAGCGGAATATAAATGGAAACAAACTTTGCACATAATCAAACAGGAGAATTGCTTTCAACACACATTTTCAACAAAGAACCGAATGATTGAATTTATTTCATCAACGATTACAATGCATTCATGTAACAAACTCCCCCTCAGCCTGAGCTCACAGTGATTTGTCCATACAGGAAGAAAGATGGTGAAGAGCTAATAAAACAGTACATGGTACTGTTCTATTTATAGGCACGGACAAACCACTGTGGCATCTTTGCTGACGTCACCATGAAAGTGACATCTAACCTCCTAACAAACTCTAACAACTAATCTAACACAAATATTGCTTATGCTAACTACTGATTACAATACATTACATAAAAACAAACTAAACTACTGTTAGTGCATACGTCTGTCGACTTCGTCTTGTATCGAGTCTTGTATTACTATTGTTAGAATAGGGCACGTTGTACGAGAAAATTATAGAGTTTAGGGTGGATTGGAGTTAATTTCGTTTGAATGTGTCATGTGCAAGTTCAAACGAAATCAACATATGTAATTTCGTTTGAACTGCACATGGTCACCTTCAAACGAAATTAGAGCTCCTATATATACCCTACATACGAAATCATTTGTAACGTTCTTGTTTCCGACGCCGAGGTGCTGTCGAAGTGTGTACGTGCTGTAAATTGTTTCAAGATCAATAAACAAGACAATTAATAGTGAATACAAGCTAAACAAAGACAGAATCAATGAATTCCGCCTCTGATTCTGTCTGAGCACTCTTCTGATCGACTCGTTAGGTCGTTTCACGATCCTACATGTGGTATCAGAGCTCAGGAGGAAGAGTTCTTACCGTTTAGCTCGTTTTCGCTGGAAAATTCTGATTTCTACACCTTCTTTTCAAAATTAATCAAGTTTTCACGGTTAAAAACGGCTAATTTTCACATATCATGTGCGTAATGTTGTTTTAACAAATCCTAAAAAGTTTCAGAACTAAAATCGGATTAAAACTTGATCAATTGGACAAAATTTGGACCGAAATGATGACATCACCCTGATTTCGTTTGAAATAGCTTGATGATTTCGTTTGAGAGTGTACATTGTTCCTGATTTTGTTTGAAAATACATGGTAATTTCGTTTGAATTGGGTATCTCGCTTGAACAATATGGCTGATTTCCTTTGAATAATACCTGCTGATTTCGTTTGAGAATACATACTGATTTCGTTTGAAATTATCTGGTAATTCCGTTTGAAGGTTGTGATCTAGTTTGAAAGGGATTTCGCTTGAAGGGTATCTCGTTTGAACTTGGTATTTCGTTTGAACAGGTTGTGTTTGGATTATAGCAAAAATGTTTGATGAAACAGAAAATTATTATTTTGAAAGATTTAACAATTGGCAACGAGGGTTTTTAGATGATAGTTATAGAAATGTGAAGAAGATTGGATGGGAGAAAAGGTTTAAATACTTTTTGTGTTTGAAAAATGAAAAATTGGATGATCTAGCAAACCGATATACAGTCTTAATTGAACATTTGAAAGAACATGAGATAAGACTGTCAGATACTGAAAAAGTATCAAAGTTTGCTGATGCATTACCTACCGAATGGGATGAATTCTTGAAAAACTTAAAGAAATATTTTAGTTTTTCAAAGTTATATCTAAAAGAGTTCATCAACAAACTTAAAAATTATGAATATGAAAGTGAAAAGAAAAAGAAAGAATTGATAAATGAAATGGAAAAGAATTTGATGAAAGTGGGTTTGAATGTGATTCTTGAAATTAAAAGAAGAGTTGATGTATGTCTTAGTGCAAAAAATGTTTTGACATATGATTACAAGAGGGGTTGTTATATTGATGAGAATGCAAATCCTCTTGATTTCGTTAAAAATTTTTGTGCAGGAACATACAAGACAGAGATAATGGAAATTCCAAAGAATGAAGAATCTGTGAAGATTGGATCTTCGAATTCTGAATCAGTATGCTCTAAATGTGATAAATTTGAAGTTGACAATGTCAAACTCTTGAAGGATGCGGAAAGTTTGACATTGGAAGTCAAAAAGATGAAGGATGAGAAGAAATCTAATGATAAACAGATTCTTGTTTTGCAGGAAAATATTGAGAAGTTGAAATCTGAAAATGTCAGACTGTTGAGTGATTTGAACAGTTTGACATTAGAAAACAAAATTTTGAAAGAAAATGCAAAAAATTTTGAAGATTAAATCAAAAGTTTTGAAAATGAAAAATTAAAAATTGAAAAAGAATTTCAAAGTCAAATAAAGATTCTTGAAGATGAGAAATCTATTTTTAGCAAGAATAACATTGATAAACAAAGTGAAATAAACTCTCATCTTCAGACGATTATTCGACTTGAAAAAGAAGCTGAAAATGATCGAAATAAAATCAAAGAGCTTGAAGAGAAATTGAAAGGTTTTGTGAACCCATCAGTACCAGATTATATCTGTCCAAAACCGATCAATTCAGTTCTAATAAGTGACAATGTCACAAATTTTGACCAAGTCAAAATTGAATATTGTGATGAGAAATCTGATGATGAAAAAGAAAAAATTGAGAAAAAGAAATTGTTTATGAATTTAAAAGAAAAGTTTCAGAAAACTGTTTTGCAATCAACTGAAAAGGGTGAATGTTCAACACAGAAACCTTTGAAGAAGAATGCAGAACAAAAACAAAATGTAAAAATTGTGAAAAAATGTTCAAAAAGATAATAAAAGCTCATCAGATCAATCATCCAATCGCAATCAAAAATCACAAAAATTGAAAAATGAAAACTCAAAAATTGTTGATAATAAGTGGTGCAGGTTTGATCACAGTGCTTCAAAGCCAAATCCAGCTTTCAGGAGGAGTGATGATTACCATAAAGCCAAACAGTGCTATGATCTGAATGTTTGGACTGAAGGTGGTAATTGGTACGATAACAGAGTGTGTTACACTTGTGGTGTTCGAGAACACATTGTTGTTAACTGCCAAAGTCGGAGGATTGAGACGAGAAGATGTTTTGATTGCCAAATCAAAGGTCACATTGCCAGAGATTGCCCAATGAGATCAAAGGAAAGATCGAGGGCTGATTCTCAGAAATTGGCAAAGAAACCAGTCGATGTCAAGCCCAAAGAACAGAAAGTGGAAGAAAAGAAAGTAAAGCTTTCACAGGGGCAGAAAGACAGACTGAGGAAGAAGAGGAAGAAAGCGAGAGAATATCTCGAAAGGATTTTGTCCTCGGATACAACTGGTAAAACAGATAAAAGTTCTGATAAATCGTCTTGCTCGCCAAAGAATGACAAATCAAGCAAAACGAATTCATCAGATACAAATCTGAGGACAGAGGAGAGAGTAAAGAAAGAGAAAGTTGGTAGTGATGAATTTGTTTCTTTGGAAACAAAGGATCCACGTGTGGGCAATGAATATGGCTCATCAAAGTCAGACAAGCCACGTTCAGGCAATGAATCTGGTGTGGTAAAGCCAGAAGAGCTATGTGTTGAGGTAAAAAATGAGAATTCTGGTCTAACAATGGATGATGCAAATTTTCCACCATTGTTGAACAAGAATTCAAAATCACCCAAGGACCGTCAGGCTTGGGTGAGTCTGTTTAAATAGAAAAACCTGACTTGCCGGAGCTCCCAGGTTGGTAAGAGTGGAGCAGGTATCGGCATCTTTCTTGAGAAATTCACGAAAGTGATATTTCGACTTACAAGTGGTAAATCAGGGACATTAAGTTGTACTTGATTTTCTACTAGTAATTGTGTTGAGAAAACTGGGAAATGTTAATTTTTACAAGTGATTGAAGATAACAAAGTGATGAGATCCCCATGTTTGAAAAATGACTCACAAAACTAATTTTCCAGAAAAACCATTTTGATTAAAACAAACTTAAGTGTTTTGAAATCACTATGGGAAAATGTTTTGTTGTCAGGGGGAGTTCTGATTGTTTAAGCCAAGTGAATGGAGAATTGAAGTAATTCTCATCATGTTGTCAATTTTACTTGTACAGTTTGTTTTCACATTAGAAAATTTGAAAAAGACAAAAACATGATAAAATGAAAAAAAAAAGTTTTGTTGAAAAAAAAGAGGAAATGATAGTAGATCAGTTGGACTGTCACATCATGCTAAAGAAATGGAATGATAAAATGTGATAAACGGTCTCACTAAAGATGTGACGGTAGGCTCAACTAGATTAGTAGATTTGCGATAACGATACAAACCTAAATGAAAAAGCCTAGTTCTAGTGGGAAACATGGTCAAAAGCATAGTACTTAGTTTTGTCCTTCTTGATTGTGTGCCTACACAGTAATCGCTGATTGTCGAAAGACATAAAACTGGTTAAGTTTGTGAACTTTCACAACTTTGCTGAAAAATTGCTGTGATTGTGCATTTCATTTTGCAAAGATTTAAACTTGTTTGATTTCTTTATTTTGTTTAAGCATTGGACATCCTCTGCGTATACGTGAGTATCGATCTGGATATTATTGCCTAAACGTTCTGCTTTATTTTCTTTGGTGTTTCATTTAAGCTTTGGATCACCTCTGCGTATACGGAAGTATCGACCTGGTGGTTAAAGCCTAAACAACTTCAACTTGATTTTTATCTTCTTATTTTGTTTAAACATTGGACTTTCTCTGCGTATACGAAAGTATCGACCTGATTGTTAATGTTTAAACATTCTGTTTTGTTTTCTCACAATTCACAATTGATAAAAGTTTAAAGGCATTACTTGAGTCAGTGTATTGCATGATGAGGGGATATACTGAGATCGTGGGGTCCATAAGAACTTAGTGCAAAATTAATATACCTTAATGTATCGGTAAGCATTTTGAAAGTTTTTAGATTGAGTTTAAGTGGACAACAATATCGTCAATCAATGTGAATCGTTTAGAACTAAAAATGTTTAAAGCTTAACGGTGCTAGTGATTGGTCACATAAACTGATATGATCCTTTTACACAAACTCACAAAAATATTGTTTGTAAATATTTCTTTATTACATTCCTTTATTTCAAAAATCCAAAAAGATTTTCGGAGTATTTTAGCATAAACTTTTGAAAAATACAAAAAGATTTTGATGAGCTGATTTTCGAAATTCCAAGTGCTAAACAAGATGAACTGGTTTGGGAGTGTGTGTGCTGAATTGAAAAATTTTGATTTAAGAAAGTAGTTGAGATTAGTTAATCAGGGTCATTAATTTGAACTTGATGTAACTATTATTAGTAAGTTTTTCTTATTGATTTAAGTGAAAACTTATGTGGTGGTGAGAAAATTTGTGCAGGAGATGAACTGAACAGAATTAAAGCCAGGATGTGATCTCAAGGTGATAGCTAATTCCAGACAGCGATCCCAGCATGATGAAAGGGGGAGTCTGACGAGGTTAGAGCCAAAGAGAAGATCCTGGTACATGCTAAGAAAGAAAGGAAACCGATCAAGATTGAAGAGTCGTTATGATGAAGATTCTCACTGAAGATTCCGTCAACATTCAAGGGGGAGTCTATTGGTGCAGTTGTCTGTCGACTTCATCTTCGTTCGAGTCTCAGATTGTGAAAGAGTTTCAGATTGTGAAAGAGCCCGAAGACTGATAAAGACTGAAGAATAAGAAGACTCGATACTTCAGACTCGTCAACATCCGAGGGGGAGTCTGTTAGTGCATACGTCTGTCGACTTCGTCTTGTATCGAGTCTTGTATTACTATTGTTAGAATAGGGCACGTTGTACGAGAAAATTATAGAGTTTAGGGTGGATTGGAGTTAATTTCGTTTGAATGTGTCATGTGCAAGTTCAAACGAAATCAACATATGTAATTTCGTTTGAACTGCACATGGTCACCTTCAAACGAAATTAGAGCTCCTATATATACCCTACATACGAAATCATTTGTAACCTTCTTGTTTCCGATGCCGAGGTGCTGTCGAAGTGTCTCCGTGCTGTAAATCATTTCAAGATCAATAAACAAGACAGTTAATAGTGAATACAAGCTAAACAAAGACAGAATCAATGAATTCCGCCTCTGATTCTGTCTGAGCACTCTTCTGATCGACTCGTTAGGTCGTTTCACGACTGTTGAATCCTTCCACTATTGTGACTCCAGCAGTACTTGACATATTCGGCAGTGCTTGACCCATAGCAGTAGGTTGAACAGCAGGGCTTTAGTCCTCATCAGTCTTTGACTTGATCAGCAGTTGTAAGTCAGCAGTTGTAACGATCAGTGGATTGGAGGTCATCAGGTGTTGAAACCACTTTCAAGGGGAGAGACTTGTATACATAACATCTGCTTATTCTGGATCCACTGCTCTGATCCGGTTTTGGCTTTAATTATCTGTTCCTCTGATAGGGTTCAATCCCAACAATCTCCCATTGGAACAGATAATGCCAAAACCCTTCATTATTTGTAGATCTTTATTGCCTCATCAACAGTTCCCTTATTTGCCCTTTGAGTTGTAACTCAAAGTCTAAGGCATCTGTGTCATCTTCATCCCTGCAAAGTGGAAGATCAAGGAGATCCTGCAAATCTTCAATACTTAGGCCAAGTGATTGTTCCCTTGTTATTTTCTTCACTTCTCCACTAGACTTGAACACAGTCAGTACATGGGTCTGTTTGTCAGTTTTCCACTTTAGTACTTTTGAGTCTGGTGGGTTTCTTGGGAGATTTTTATTAGATGAGGAGTTTGGTGATGTTGGCCTGGTGATGACTGACTGAGCAGTGCTTTTAGGTTGATTCAATCCAAGAGTTTTTGCTATCATCTTCTTAATACCCTCTTTTACAAGGTCATCTCCTGCCATTAATTCTTCCACTGTTTCAGCATCCAACTGTTTTTGTTGTCTTCTTTTATAGATGGCAGCACCAGCTGGAGTAGTGGATCTCCTGATTTGCAGCTTTGGTGGTCTTGTTGAAACCTCTGCTTCAGGATAGTCAGGCTTTTGTGGAATTTTTGGATTTTTCTTCCTTAATTCCTCCAACTTTTTATAAGTGACCCTGACTTTGTCTTCTTTCCACCTCATCACTTGATTCTTTGACCCAAATTCAGCAGTGATCAATTCCTCTTTCATTCTCTTCAGCTCCAATGTCTTTTCAGGTACATTCTTTTTGTACTTTGCCCAATCAGGAGGAGTGTGTTTGACCTTGTTTTTAATCATGTCTTGAATCCTGGCTGCTTCACTTTCAAGCTCAGGAATGGTCCAATCTTTATACATATATTTTTCCCCTTTGTATTTCTTGTATGCCATAATGTTGTCAAGGTAATCTTTTCTCAATGACTCATCTGCTCTTTCTGATATCTGTTGACAAACATTCTTAGCAAACTGCTCCAAGGATCTGACTTGTGTGAGTAGAAATTGATAATGCCTTTGAATTTCTTTGTCAGTTTTTCCTTGTGAGTTTCTTTTGGAGATATCATCTGCCTGTTGAGCCTTAACTTCCAAGTATTCTTCAATGTTGTTAGGCCTAGGATATCCTTCAACTGATGGAAAACTCCTTTTAGCAGGATCATCCTCATAGTAGAAAGATTTACTCTCTTCTCTGACTGCTATAAGTTCGAGAGGATATTGAAATCCTGCAGGAGTGATGGCAGTGATTTGTTGTTGAACTTGGGCTGAGGAGAGAGGAACAGGGTTTGGAATATTGACAAGTGAAAGAGGTTGTGAAGATGTTGGTGGTGGTGATGGAAACTCATCATCAGGCAAAATTATCCTTCTCCTTTTTTGTTTAGAAGAGGCTGGTGGTGTGTTGGATGGTTGTGAAGTGGTGATTTGAGTGGTGGAAGGTGGCTGACTAACAGTTGTTGAAACAACTGGTGTTTCAACCACTATTGCCATTACAACAGATGTTGTAACATCTGTTGTCTTCTACTTTTTAGCAGGAGGTGATGATGGTGGTGAAGTTGTTTTAGGTGGTGAGGTGATTTTTGGTAGTGGTAGTAAGGCAGTGGTTGTGGTGTGTGTTGAAGTGGTGTGTGTTGAAGTGATGGCAGGTGTTTGGCTAGCAGTTGTTGAAACTACTGAAGTATCAGTAGTTGTTGATACAGCAGGATTTACAACAGCTGTTTGGGTGGAAGTTTAATGTTTGGAGCCTTTCGAAGGTGGTTCGGAAGCATGCTTTGTGGGTCTGTATGGTGTGTGTTTGGGTTGCCTCACTTGTCTAATGGGCTTCTTCTTTTCATCCTTAGGATTTTCATCATCCATAGGTTCAGAAGGACCCTGCACATTCAGTTCCATAAAAGCTCTTTTCTCATGTTCCCGCCTGACTTTATCCTTAGCCTCTCTATCCCTTTTTACACTTGTTTTTTCTTCAGCAAGTGCATTTGTGGTAACATCAATCTTTTTACTACCATCTGGTAAGGGAATGTCTTTAGTCATGCTATCTTTTTTTGGTTCAATATAAAGACCATCTTCTATTCCCTTCTTCTTCCACTGCTTGATTTTCTCCCCCTTTTTGGCATTATCTGGTGGTGGGTTATCAATAAAGAGAACAGTGGGAGGAGCAGTGCCAATGGTGTTCAGGATGTGGGCCTTTATAGCCTTGATGTCAGCTTGGGTATCTTTAAACCTAGACTCCATCATGTTTCTCATCTTTTGGACATGTATCTCATGCTGCTGATCAGCCAATTGTCTTTGTTGTTGGAACAGTGATTGAAATAAGTTCCATAACTCATTTGCAGCAGGTGCAGGTTGTGCAGGTGCTTGAGCTGGAGCAGCAGTGGTTGGTACCTTATGAACTTTCAACAACTGTTGCAGCATATCTTTAATTTCTGCAACAGAAGTATCTAGTTTGTCAATTCTGTCCGTCAATTCTCGGTACATTAAACCATCATCCAACTTAATGGGATCATCTAATTTCCCACTTACAGTGGCTGTAACAGTGGTTGATTCAGGGAGTGTACTCCAAAAATCATCCACTGATGCCCCTTTGTCTTGGAACTGGGGAATTCTTCCTTCAAATTGAAAGACACTTTTTAGTGACCCAGTGAAAACTGGATATACAAATGTTTTCAGAGAAGAAATTGCCTCCAAGGAAGTCTTATTGATGTAACCACTATCCAAATGTGAACCAGTGGGTTCAGCACTTGTAGTGGCTGCTTCACTTGGATTACCACCAAGAGTTACTTGTAACTCAAGGGGTGTAACCTCCTCAGGTGTTGTTGGTGGGTTAGCAATGGTTGATACATCAGACCCAGTCACTTGTTGAGGTATGTTCTCATTGACAGGTGATTGAGAAGGACTGGTTTGTGCCTGGTTCAGATCAAGAGCATCCAACAATATTTTTGTCTGTGGGGGAATTGTAGAGGTGAGGTTGGGTGTAGAAAGAGAATTGGCCCCGGGCATTGGGCTGTGGATGATGGAAGCAAGTGATTCTAGAGCATCATATTGTGGTGTCCCTATATGTACAACCTGTTCTTTTTTAGAAGAAGCAGGAGGAGTTTGAGGCAAAGGTTGAGATATTTCTACCAACTGCTGTGAGGAAGTAGCAGCAGTGGTTTCTTGTGACTTTTGTGCTGTCACTGGCAGTTGCTCTGGTATCTCATCCTCCAGAGTTGCCTTTTTGGTAGGTTTGGGGGGCTTTTGAGTTTTCTTTTGTTTTGGCTTTTTGGTGATTTTAGGTGTGGGTTTCAAAGCAGTTGTTTTGCTGCTATGATCGCCTAGAGCAGTAGGCTCAGCAGCAGATACCTGAGGAGCAGTGGTAGCTCCTAAATTCTGCTCAGGGACCTCTGCTTGTGTTTTGCAAGGTGTTGACATTCTTGTGAAAGTTTCAGCAGTTAAGCTGTTTATTTGAAAAGAGTCACCTTGTTTTATTATATGAGCATCATCCTTACCAAATTTCTTTTGAAAGTAATAACTTAGAAATCTTGGAAAAAGTAAGAATGGCTTTTTATCAACATTTTTAACTAAATCATTAAAGATTTCCTGGGAGTAATTGAAATTTTCATCTTGGAGAATAGCATATCCCAGGTTTTGAATCTTTAATGGTATCTCATTAAAAGAAGTTGTTTTGTTTGAAACACACATTAACAGGGTATGGAAAAAAAATCTTGTTGCAGGTGGAAAATTACCTTTTTGTAAGGTATCCTTTTTTATTGTATCTGCATACCCCCATTCAAGGAAATCAATTTTTAACTCGTTTTTGGGAAAAGAAGTTTTACCTTGCTGATCATTGAGTTCAAAGACTTCCGAGATGGATTGTGGTGTGATTTTGACTGCTTTACTCATTAGAGAAGAGTTAATGGCTATGACGTATTCTCCTTGTTTTTCAAGAGTAACATTTTTCCAAAACTCTCTCTGGGATTTCAGGTAAATTGGAGCATCTGCGGTTAACAAAGTTTTGTACTTTGATGCAGACATAGTGTCAATGATGGAATCGAAGGTATCGGTGGTGCCAGGTTTTGTAAGGAGACCCAGATAATTGTGAGGAGCTTTGTATGGTATTTCTATGGGTGTGGTAGCCATTTGAGTGGCCTTTTTAGGAGATGATTTTGAAGTGGATTTCGCAGATGACTTTGATTTTGTCATTTTGGAGAAGAAAATCGATGAAGGATTTGAGAGAATGAGATGAAAACTGCTTTGAGAAAGGAATTTTTGTGAATTCGATTCGACAGTAAAATCCTGTTTGGGTTTTGAAGAGGGTTTTATAAAGGAAAAAGTGAATGTTGACGTGGCAGTGGTTACTAAAGATCTGACCGCTATGTACTGTCCACGTGCCAACCCCTGATGAAATGAAGGACAAGTGTTTTTATGAAAACCAATGATGGAACAAGATCAGTGGTTGTAACGGTAATAATGAAGGCAGTGGGTGATTATTACTATCAGTGGATACATATCAGTGGATAGAACACTGATTTTGAACAACAGTGCTTATTAAGGAAATGAGAGAATAGTGGTTGACTTTCAGCAGTGGATAGACTTTTAAGTAGTACAGACTTTTGAACAAGACAGTGGTTATGGCAGACTTTTAAGGATCTAATGAAAAATTCATTTTTAGCTATTTTTAAGGATGGATTTTTGATTTTCTGAAAACATTTTAGTGCTTTTATTCATAGAAAAAACAGGATTGTGCCTGTTATTCCATGTTTAGCATGCCAATCCTAGAGATCAAGCTTTCAAAGGTGGATGTGTCTAATGCTTTGGTTAGCACATCTGCCAGCTGATCTTTAGTTGGAACATGGTCCAGAGAAATCAAACCTTTTTCATAGCAATCCCTCACAAAGTGATGTCTGATGTCAATGTGCTTGGTGGTTGAATGGGAAACTGGAGTTTTGATGATATTTTCTGTTGCCTGGCTATCCAACATGAGTGGTGTCTTTAAGGCAGTGATACCAAAATCCAGCAACTGATTTCGAAGCCAAAGCAGTTGGGCTGTACAGCTTGCAGCAGCTATATACTCTGCCTCAGCAGTGGATGTGGAAACAGCTGCTTGCTTTTTGCTTTGCCAAGACACTAAGCAATTGCCTAGGAATTGGCACCCTCTTGAAGTGGACTTCCTTGTCTTGTCACATCCAGTAAAGTCACTATCTGAGAAACCTGAAAGCTCAATTTTACCATCAGCTGGATACCAGATACCAAGTGTGGGAGCACCTTTGAGGTATCTGGATATCCTTTTTACAGCAATAAGGTTTGACTTTCTTGGGGCTGACTGGGATCTTGCACAAACACATGTTGCAAACATGATGTCTGGTCTAGATGCAGTTAGGTACAATAAAGACCCAATCATGCTTCTATATAAAGTTTGATCAACCAAATCATCCTTTTCATCAGACATGATAATTTTATTGGTTGCAATGGGTGTACTGCATGGCTTACAATCATCCATCTCAAATTTCTTCAACAGTTCTTTGGCATATTTGCCTTGATGGATAAAAGTGCCATTTTGCAGTTGCCTTACTTGGAGACCAAGAAAGCACTGGAGTTCACCCATTGCACTCATTTCAAACTCAGCTGTCATTAGTTGCCTAAACTCTTCACACATTTTATTACATGTGCTTCCAAAAATGATGTCATCCACATAAATCTGGACAATCATCAAATCCTTTCCTCTCCATTTTAAAAACAATGTTTTGTCTATTTTACCTCTTGTGAAACCAATGGATAGTAGGAAAGTGGAAAGAGTTTCATACCAGGCCCTTGGTGCTTGTTTCAGGCCATACAAAGCTTTATTTAGCTTGTAGACATGATTTGGATTAAATGGATCCTCAAAGCCTGGAGGTTGACAAACATAAACCTCTTCTTGAATCTTACCATAGAGGAATGCACATTTAATGTCCATTTGATACACCTTGATTTTGTGGTTGATAGCAAAGGCCAGAAATAATCTGATAGCTTCTAGTCTTGCTACAGGGGCAAATGTTTCATCATAGTCAATGCCCTCTTCTTGTCTGAACCCTTGAACCACAAGCCTAGCTTTGTTCTTGACAACAATGCCCCTTTAATCAGTTTTATTTTTTAAGACCCACTTTGTGCCAATAGGACTTACACCCTCTGGCAGTGGTACAAGCTCCCATACTTGTTGTCTTTTGAACTGTTGGAGCTCTTCTTGCATGGCTTCTACCCAGCTGTTGTCTTTTAGTGCCTCTTGGTACTTGACTGGCTGATGGAGAGATAGGAAACCAGTAAAAAGACAAATGTTTTGGGATTGACTTCTTGTGAGCACCCCTTCATTGATGTTGCCAATGATTTGGTCAGGTGGATGAGATTTCAAGAAGATTAAATCTCCTTGGTATGGGACAATGGCATTTAATGGTGAAGGCTGCAGATGTTAATCATCTGAGCTAACCACTACTGGTAACTTTGATGATCCAGCAGTGACTTCAAATGGAGGTGGAGGAATTGGTGGAACTGGTGTGAAGACATTTTGACTTTTATCCACTGATGGAGGACTATCAACAGTGTTTGATGATGTTGAAGCAGGGGTTAAAGGGCTACTTTGATCAACAACTGTTGAGGTAGCAGTGGTTGAGCTTTGACAGCTGTTTTGAACATCTGCTGCTCTTCCCATTGAGACAGACCTTTGTTGAGGAATGATGACTTCATACCCATAGTCTGATGATGAATCTTTTGATGGACCTGCACTGTTAGTCTTGACAGCAGTATTTTCAAAAGTAAATTTATCAAGATCAAACAATTCTGCAGGGTTTGCTGGGATTTTCATTGATGAAAGTTCATTGAACTTTACATTCAAAGTCTCTTCCACTGTTTTGGTCCTTGTGTTAAACACTTTGTAGGCCTTACTAGTGGTTGAGTATCCCAAATGATAACCATAATCAATTTTGGCTACAAACTTTGAGATAGAATCTTTTAAGTTTAAAATGAAGCATGGGCAGCCAAAAACCTTGAAATATGAAATCAATGGCTTTATTTTATACAGCAGTTCATAGGCAGTCTTTTGATGCCTGGGGTTGATTAAAACTCTATTTTGGACATAGCAAGCAGTGTTTACTGCCTCTGCCCAAAAAGTTAATGGCAAACCTGAATCAGCAAGCATGGTTCTGGCAGCCTCAATCAAGGTCCTGTTCTTTCTTTCAACAACCCCATTTTGTTCTGGTGTTCTTGGAATGCTATATTGTCTCACAATTCCTTTTGACACACAGAAATCATCTAAATCCTTGTTCCTGAATTCTGTGCCATTATCACTTCTGAAGATTTTTACTGGAAGGTCAAACTGCTTTTCAACCTGTTTCACAAAGTCTTGCAGAATGCCTGCAGTCTCATCTTTTGAGTGTAAAAAGTAAGTCCATGTAAACCTAGAAAAGTCATCAACAATAACCAAACAATATCTCTTTTTCTTAAGACTCATGACTTTAACTGGGCCAAACAAATCCATATGAAGCATTTGCAAACATTTGGTTGTTTTGGACTCATCAATTGATTTGTATGAGCTTTTATGTTGTTTTCCTTTTAGGCAGGAAACACAATGCTCAGGACAGGTGAATAGTTTTTGAGGTAAACCTCTTACTAACCCCAGTTTTGAAATGGTAGTAATTGTCTTGAGATTTGTGTGCCACAATCTCCTGTGCCATAATTCTGTCTCTTTGTTTGATGCAGCTGAGAACAGACAGGCATTAGTCCTGGGGTTCTCTTTTGACATATCAACCACATAAACATTGCCACTTCTTTGAGCAACAAGTTTGGTTTTTCCAGTTTTTATTATTGCTTCAATCTTTTCAACAATTTCTGGTCCAACAATCCTACAACAATCCTTTGTGAAGAATGAGCCATAGCCCTTATCACTCATTTGTGAAACACTCAGGAGGTTGAATTTTAGATTGTCTATCAGATTGACATTTTCAAATTTTACATTACCAGACTATACTGTACCAGACCCCAGAACTTTCCCTTTACTATTATTTCCAAAGGATATATCACCCCCCTCTATGGATTTTGAAATCTTTAAGTAGGGCTTTACATCCTGTCATGTGCCTAGAGCCTCCACTATCTACATACCAAAGGCTATCTAAGCATGCAGAAGCTCCCTGCACATGAAGTAAAAGGATTAGTTCATTAGGGTCTCCTGATGCGTGTGAAGTGTTATATATATTAGGTGTATATTTTAAGCCCTTTTTAACACTTATTTTTAGCCAAGTTTTAAATTTATAAAACACGATATTTTACTAACACTAAACACACATATGGGCAAGTGCACCCATCGTGAGCGTAGTATAGTGTTGGCAAGATACCGAGGTCGTCCAAGGACACAAGAGCTTTTAGTACCGGTTTATCCTCAACGTCTAATCAAAATAAAAAGTTTAGAAAATGTTTTAAACTAAGAAAAATAAAAACTAACTAAAATGCTGAAAATAAAATAAAAAAGAAAAAACAGATAGACAAGATGAATCACTTGGTTCCGACTCGTATCTAGTGTAACCTTTGATTATTTCCGCACTTTTGCACTATTTTAAGAGATTATCTTAGTTATTGTAGTAGGCCCCTCTTTTGAAGGTGACGTTACCCTCACCCCAGTAGTTTGAGTCAGCAAGGATACAATCCTAAAAGGGTGGATTATTGGAAGATAATTAATTAACTTATTAATGCAAATTGTGGTAGGCCCCTCTTTTGGAGGTGACGTTACCCTCGACTAAGTAGTCTGAGTCAGCAGGGATACAGTCCTAAATAGCCGGGTTATAGTATTAATAGTAGTTAACTTATGAGGGGATCAAAGAGTTTGGACCCCCGCCATCCAATACCGTTAAGTATTGAAGGAGGTCCTACTAAATTTGACCCAGGTCCATTGCAGGACCTCTAAACGCTGAACAATGGCAAGACCTTTACCAAACCGTTCCCTTAACCCCTGACCAGGTAGCCAACATACCTCCATATAGACCGTGGAGATATGAATGGTGAAAATCTTTTATTTTATATAGACAGTAAAATAATGCCAAGACACCACGGACAAACGATAAGGAAAGATCACCTTCAACATAAGCAACTAGTTATTAAAGTCATTAATACAAAACCAAATAAAAAGTGCGAAAAGATTAGAAATAAAAAGTATTACACTAGACACTTTGTCTTCACCAAGTGATGTAAGAGACTTAGGCAAACATGGCCTTGATTGTCAAGAACTCTTACGATCACCCGAGACGACTCACACACTCTACGATGGACAATGGATGATGGTGGTGGGTGGTGGGTGAAGTGTGAGAGAGGTGGTGTGCCAAGGGATGGTTTGAGCTTGAGCCAAGCACTCCTATTTATAGGCTGAACAGAAGCTCGGGCACGGCCCCATGTCCAGTGGGCACGGCCCCGTGTCCACATCCTCTCTTTCTTCATTTAATGCAGCTTTGTCTTATTAGTTGACCACGCCCCCGTGTCCGCTGAGCACGACCCCGTGTGCAGAAGAATCTTTGTACTATGAAGATTTGCCTGGATTGTGCGAATCTTATAGTTGACCACGGCCCCGTGTCCGCTGAGCACGGCCCCGTGGTGGGCAATAGAAGCTTCTACCACTTTGTCTTTTCTGCTGACACTTGGGCACGCCCCCGTGCTGGCTGAGCACGGGGCGTGTTCAGTCTTCTGTTGTCTTGTTTTGCTTGGGAAGATGCTGTCATGGGGTCGGGCATGTCACGTCTTGTTCCTTTTCTTGTATTTATGTCAGATTTTGATGTCTTTTTGCTTCTTTTGTTAATTTGAGCTCATTTAATCCTGAAAATACAAAAGGAAGACAAAAGCACACTTTTTCCAACATTAGTACTAAAAAAGGGTTAGTTTTATGCCACAATTGATGAAATTTATATGTTGCATTTTGAACACATCAAATACCCCCACACTTGAATCTTTGCTTGTCCTCAAGCAAAACTCTTTAATATGTGGCTATTACACTCCCAAATGGAATGGGTAGAAAAGAAGGTTTTTGGGCTTGTCATAGAGTGTCGGGATTTCCAAGATTCTTTATTTAGTTTTATTTTTATTTATTTACAATCCTATTCGTCATGATTTATTTAAAACTTTTCATAAGATAAATTACTTATTAGGGCATAACATGCCTTTGTAAAATTCTATTTATATACAAGTTCACATACCTCACGGGGATCACTCAACACTCGGCCGAAAATGTATTTTTGTGGATCACTCGAGAGCGGCATGGAACTTACTCCTACCATAGGCTTGCCAAGCAATCAATCCTCCTCCTTTTTAACTTATATACCTTTGTAAATATCAAGAGGACTTTGTGGGTGAAGGGTTAGGCTTGGGTTAAAGGTAGGTGGTTGGGTTGGTGGTTAGTGGTTAGTAGAAAATGGCGAAAAGCGTAACAAGCGTCGGTTTTCGTAAGACTTTCTAATTTTGTAACTTTTATTTTGATGAAGCTATTATTCAAACAAAGTTATTTTTGATGAACTTGTTTGTTTATTTTATTTTGCTTCATCATCAACACATTTTTTTTAAAGTCATACGAAGAACCGAACTTGTTACTAAAACAAAGGGTAAAAAAAATAAAAAGGTTTTGGTGGGTAAAAGGGTGTTTGGTTTGGGTTATGAAATGAAAAGGTTTAGGTTCAAAGGGGCTAACTAGGGGGATTTTGGGTAGGTGGAAAAAAAAAAGAAAAATAATGGTGTAGAAATAAAAAGGGTTAGTCCTAATGCCTCCATCATTTACTTACTCGGGTTTAAGTTGGTAAGGACCGGGAATGTATCGTCATGGCAAGTTCTAGAGTCGTAAGAACCAAGCGGCTATTCACACAAGAAACGAAAAATGAACATTTAGTTTAAAGATATGTAATTGAATGCTCAATAAAGGCTTAAAACTCACTTTTGTGGGAATGGGTTTTTATGTGATCAAGTATATATAATCAAATTTTAACTAAGTTTGCCATGCCTTTTCATAATTTTCTTATGTTGGTTCTTTTTATCACGACGCTATCGGTTGTAAATTCGTAAAAATATAACCTTTTTGAGAGCTTGAATTTCCCGAGTTAAACCTAGACAAGTAAAAAATGAAAAAATTTTTGAAAAAATTTTTGAAAAAATTTGGGGTGATTAGCGGTTCCAATAGAGTTTTGTGTAAGGCTTGTATTTAGGACTTGCAAGATTCAAGGTTTTAGCATCCCCCCCCCCCCCACACTTAAATTACACATTGTCCTCAATGTGTCCCAAAAATAAGTTTTTAGGTTGATTGAATGTGTAAAAAGGTGTAAAAGCAAAATTTTTGTGTTACTGTGCGCTGAACACGGCCCCGTGTTGTCCAGGCACGGCCCCGTGTTGTCCGGGCACGGCCCCGTGTTCAAGTGCCAGTAACAAAATTAAAACAAGAGAAACAGAAGCCTGGACACGGGGGCGTGTTGAGTGAACACGGCCCGTGTCCAGTTACCTGAACTGGGTCTTTTTCTGTAGACTGTGCAGCACGGGGCCGTGTTGGGCGGACACGGCCCGTGCCGATCTTACTGTAAACGAAGAAATTTGTCGGACGGTTCTGTTTTCCTGCATGGGGTGCTGGTCCAAGTTTCCCTTGTATCCTTTGCCATCTCAAGTGTGTTTTATTCCTTTCAACACCATCCAAACACCAAATTAACTAAAACCATCATTCATTAATCATAGAGAGAATTACATACTAGTCCTAAAATAAAAAAAAGTAAAGCAGAAAATAAAAGTTAAAAGTCCTAATATTAAATAGGTCAAGTGATCCGTAAAATCTTCCTAAGGAGTTCTACTTCTACAATAAGAACCAAAATTCCGGAAATAGACTTCCAGTCTAAAAGCCTTGTAGAACTCCAAGCCGAACGGTGTTCCTTAGATGTTGCTAGAGCCATTCTTCGATCTCCCTCGGGAGAAGGGAGGCGGCTTCATGTTCCTCGACATCTTGTGAAGGAGGAGCGACACCAATTGGAATCCCTTGTAGTATGTCTCGAGGAGGTTCCTGATGTAGGGCGTACCATTCGGCCGGAATGATGACTTCCGGCACCACATTCCATGCCCTTTGGGTGATAATCGGTACCAAAGGAGGAGAGGCGAGAATGTTCAACCTTTGGTGCAAAAGGTTGACCTCCCGGAGACATCCTTCTAGTCCCACCGTCAAATGATTAATGCGGTCGACCAATGCCTCTTCCACACTTGTTACTTCATCAAGGGCTTCTCTTAAGGCGTAAACATAGTTTACAAGAGAATCCTCAACCGTAGATGATCTTCTCCCCTGCCGGATGTTCCTGGAATGCGACGAAGAGTTTCCGCTTGTTCTGCTTGCCATTCTGAGAAAACATGCCGAAAAGAGTTCAATTTTATGGGTCCAGTACTTCGGACACGGCCCCGTGTTCAGATATCTGCAGGATTTATGAACAAGGAATCTTGGGGTTTCAAATTGTTTTTATGATTTTTGAAGCATTTTTGAACTTAAACAACTTAGAACATTGTTATAGAACTTATCTTTAACAAGATTCCATGAACAAAAATCTAACAAACATCTCAATAAGGCTTGTAACTATGAAAAGTTCAAGCTTTAATGGAAGTATGAGGAAAATTGAAGAAGATGATAGTGGATAAAAGAGGAAAGGACAAGAAGATAGTTGAGAAACTTCTTTTAGAAAATACCTAGGATGGTATGTGAGAATATTCCTCAAATCTCTGTCCCTGGAATGGTTCAAATGTGCAGGATTCTTGGCTGCATTTATAGAAAACGACAGTACGTTGCGCACGGCCCCGTGTCGGCTGGACACGGCCCCGTGTGCAGATGGAATCCTGACACATTTTTGTCCGCATTCTGACAAAATCAGAAGGGAATCTTTGGGTGGACACGGGGGAGTGCTGACCTGGACACGACCCCGTGTCTAGAAGCTGTCTTAAGGAATTCGTCTATTTTTAAGGAACTTTTTCCGGATCGGGCGGTTCCTTACTGGATGGAACAACCCCAAAGTGCCTAAGATACCTCAATTGTTCTAGATTGAGACGAGAACGCAAGAGGTTGTCGGTGAGGGTGATTCCTATGTTATATGTAGGTGGACAAGTCCAACCCTTTCCCGGGCTCTCGTTAAAGAAGGTGTATGTCGAATCGCTCGGGTCTATGTATGCATCAAACGAAGTTTATGGCGAGTCCTTCACGGCACAATCGACACAGGGACGACTATCGCTCAAGTCCTCACTAGAGTTAGAAGTATCATTGGGAACAATGAAGTTGTTTGAATGTGGTTCCATCCCTTCTTCTTGGCTATCGTCTTGGAAAAGATTATTGTAATCTTTCCTAAGTTCTCTCAACCAATTAATAATTAGATCTTCTAGTTGAAATAATTCATCGAGAAGCATTTCTCCTAGAATATCCGGTTGGGCGCATTCGAGGGAGAGATAGGGATTATTTTTACTTTCGCCCCTCTTAAGGATACCAGGAAATGATGGGTCTATATAGTGGGGTTCATAATTTAGAAAAAAAGCATTCTAATTCTTTATGGTTACCACCACATAATTGACACCACATAGTACCATAAGAGTGTCGAAAGTAAAAAGTATCAGTATCACTCATGTTTGTGTCAGAAATTACCAACCGTCGGGATCTTACGGTTCTGTTTTCAGTAACTGAAACTTGGGCACGGGGGCGTGTTGAGTGGGCACGGCCCCGTGTTCAGCTTACTGTCTGACTTAAAACAGGATTGCCAGTTCCAATGATTGGGCACGGGGCGTGTTCAGCGGGCACGACCCGAGCTGAGTTCTGCAGAAGCTGAAAAATTAAGAAAAATCCTAAAAAAATGAAAAATAAGAAAAACGATTAGGCCGTTGATTCCTAACTTTCTTAAAATCCTTGTGTCCCCGGCAACGATGCCAAAAACTTGATGCGTGTGAAGTGTTATATATATTAGGTGTATATTTTAAGCCCTTTTTAACACTTATTTTTAGCCAAGTTTTAAATTTATAAAACACGATATTTTACTAACACTAAACACACATATGGGCAAGTGCACCCATCGTGAGCGTAGTATAGTATTGGCAAGATACCGAGGTCGTCCAAGGACACAAGAGCTTTTAGTACCTGTTTATCCTCAACGTCTAATCAAAATAAAAAGTTTAGAAAATGTTTTATACTAAGAAAAATAAAAACTAACTAAAATGTTGAAAATAAAATAAAAAAGAAAAAACAGATAGACAAGATGAATCACTTGGTTCCGACTCGTATCTAGTGTAACCTTTGATTATTTTCGCACTTTTGCACTATTTTAAGAGATTATCTTAGTTATTGTAGTAGGCCCCTCTTTTGAAGGTGACGTTACCCTCACCCCAGTAGTTTGAGTCAGCAAGGATACAATCCAAAAAGGGTGGATTATTGGAAGATAATTAATTAAGTTATTAATGCAAATTGTGGTAGGCCCCTCTTTTGGAGGTGACGTTACCCTCGACTAAGTAGTCTGAGTCAGCAGGGATACAGTCCTAAATAGCCGGGTTATAGTATTAATAGTAGTTAACTTATGAGGGGATCAAAGAGTTTGGACCCCCGCCATCCAATACCGTTAAGTATTGAAGGAGGTCCTGCTAAATTTGACCCAGGTCCATTGCAGGACCTCTAAACGCTGAACAATGGCAAGACCTTTACCAAACCGTTCCCTTAACCCCCGACCAGGTAGCCAACATACCTCCATATAGACCGTGGAGATATGAATGGTGAAAATCTTTTATTTTATATAGACAGTAAAATAATGCCAAGACACCACAGACAAACGATAAGGAAAGATCACCTTCAACATAAGCAACTAGTTATTAAAGTCATTAATACAAAACCAAATAAAAAGTGCGAAAAGATTAGAAATAAAAAGTATTACACTAGACACTTTGTCTTCACCAAGTGATGTAAGAGACTTAGGCAAACATGGCCTTGATTGTCAAGAACTCTTATGATCAATCTTGGATCCCGAGACGACTCACACACTCTACGATGGACAATGGATGATGGTGGTGGATGATGGTGTTATGGTGGTGGTGGGTGGTGGGTGAAGTGTGAGAGAGGTGGTGTGCCAAGGGATGGTTTGAGCTTGAGCCAAGCACTCCTATTTATAGGCTGAACAGAAGCTCGGGCACGGCCCCGTGTCCAGTGGGCACGGCCCCATGTCCACATCCTCTCTTTCTTCATTTAATGCAGCTTTGTCTTATTAGTTGAGCACGGGACGTGTTCAGTCTTCTGTTGTCTTGTTTTGCTTGGGAAGATGTTGTCGTGGGGTCGGGCATGTCACGTCTTGTTCCTTTTCTTGTATTTATGTCAGATTTTGATGTCTTTTTGCTTCTTTTGTTAATTTGAGCTCATTTAATCCTGAAAATACAAAAGGAAGACAAAAGCACACTTTTTCCAACATTAGTACTAAAAAAGGGTTAGTTTTATGCCACAATTGATGAAATTTATATGTTGCATTTTGAACACATCATCTCCAAAGCCAATAAGGCTTTGGATGGGGTCTCAACAGTGTCTGGGATGAGTTCAGGTGGATGGACAGTGGTTAGGTCAGGGGTTTGGACAGTTTTGGGACTGTTTTTCTCTAACCACTGTTGGGGGTCTTGCCCAATGATCTGATGGTAACCAAAAGGATGCCTGTTCACTCTTGGTTTAGAAGGCCTTTTGTAAGCCTCATAAACATGTGGGATCCTTTGGTATGATGGTTGTCCCTTACCTCTTCTGAATTGATTGGCAGGGGGTGCATCAGTCACCTGAACATCTCTTTTGACAGATGTTTGGTTCAGCTGTTTTGTAACAGCTGTTTGGACTGGCACAAACAGTGGTTGGTTCTTGGTGAACTTGACATATGATGTTGATGAACTTAAGGATGTTTTTGCAGTGTACTCATTCTTTTTTACATCAAAGTTTTTGAGATACACACATTCTTGAGTTTGTGGTTTGTTTTACCACAGATGGTGCAGCTCTCAGCAGGTGTAATGACACTTGTTTTGTTTAGATCATATGCTTTTAGATGAAAACAGTCTTTTATTAGATGATTCTTCTTTTCACAAAAATCACAAAACAAGTTTTTGATCTCTTTTCTTCCTTTTCTCAGACTCCTTAGCAACAGAGTTTTGAACCACTGTTGGGATGTCTTTGAGAGGAATGACCTTTTCTTTAGGAGCTTTTACACCATCAGTGGTTGTGAAGTCCATTGGTTTAAAATTATCAAGAATGTCACACTCATCAGACCATGTGGGTTTAAATTGGTATTTCTCAATTTCCTCAAAAGTTGAGGATCCCACAGATTTTTCCAGAGTGATTTTGTTACCAAGTTTGTCAGTTATCTTAACTTCTTGGCCATTCTTGTTTGTTGGTGTTATTTCAACTGAATCAGCTTGTTTAGCAGCAGTGTTTTCAATTTCATCATATTTTCTAAAGCCTATGCCAAATTTTACATTGCTTTCAAGCTGTTTTTCTAACATGACCTCATAACCTTTGCAAGATTCCACCCATCGTTCACAAGTGATTTGGGTGGATTCCAACTCCTTTTTGTAAACTTGATATTTTTCTACCATAGTTTGGAGTTGGTTCTTGGTTATGCTTTGCTCTTCTTTTAAGCTGCAGATTTCTTTATCTTTTTCAGCCAATTTGTTTTTAAGTTCTTTTAAAGACTTTTCAAATTTAACCTCATCATTCAACACTCTATCCCTAAGGTTTTCATTCACCTCTTTAATGTTGGCAAATGCTATAATGCACTTGTCTGAACACAGATTTTCAAGAACCTGAGATGATACCTTAGCTGCAGCCATCATGGCACAGTCACATTGATGATCATTTTCTTCATCAGCTCTTTCTTCTTTCTCACCTTCTTCCTTCTCTTCCTTTTCTTCTTCTTTGGACCAGGGGTCAACCAATGGTTCAATCAGGGTTTCTGAATTTTCTCCCAGCAGTACTTCTCCAGCAACAGCAGTAACCACTGCCTCAGCAACTTCATCCACTGTTTCAGCACTTGTTTGCCCCTTTTCAGCATCCAGCTCTTCTTGTATTAACTCTAATGCCATAAGACAGAATTCATCATTAGAAGCATCATTAGTAGCATAGAGTGCAAAATTTTCATCCCCTAGCTCTTCAGGTAAGCTGCTCCAGTCAACAAAGCCTTGGGTGAAAAAGCTTTGCTGATCTGGTTGAACCACTGCTGGTGGTGCAGCTTGTTGTGGTGCAACTGGTTGCACTTGAACCTGAGGTACAGGAGCCTGAATATACTGAATTTGAGGGACAGTGGTTTGAACATAATGCACAGGAACAGGGTTTGCATAATGAGCAGTGTTTACATGGGCAGCAGGGGTATAATGGGAATAGTGCACAGTGCTTTGATTTTGTGGCCTAGGGTTTGAGCTGGGATGAGTAACAATTGGACCAGTGGTTTGACTCCTACATTCCCTAGCAAAGTGTCCTAGCCTATTGCACTTGTAGCACTTGATTTTTGACTTATCCAACCCCACTTTTAAATTCCCATGTAACCCTGGGAATTTTCTCCATGTCCTTTTGTAAAATTTGCTTGTTCTTACACTAAGCAATGCCAATTGATGCAAAATGTCCATTTCTTCAAGATCAGTTGGATCAAAGTGCTGTAAGTCATTTAGTTCAAAGCTCAAGTTATCTGACATTTGGTTTTCACAATTTGCAGTAAAAGCATAATTTGCAGAGTGAGAATCAGAGTTGTTAAAGTTTCCACCAGCAGTTATATCAATAAAATGATCATAACTCTGGTCCTTACTACTGCTACCAGATTCTTCCTGGCCAAAAAAAGCTATGTTGCCAAATGAATAATCATCAGCAACTTTACCAGACTCTTGCAACTTCTTTTTCTGGTTTAACTCCCTTTCATAGGTCAGGAGTCTACCATGAAGTTGGGTCAGGGTCAGATCTTTGAACTCAGCAGAATTTCTAGTTACAAAAGCAATTGTATCCCATTTTTCAGGTAGTGATCTAAGAAACCTGCTATTTTGTGTTGAATTGGGAAATGTAACTTTAACAAGTCTTAGCTCACTAATGAGACAACAAAATCGCTCAAACTGTTGAGTCAATGATTCACCCTTGATGTGACAAAAGGTTTCATAATGCTGATTCAGAATTTCCCTATTATTTTCAATAACTTCTTCAGTTCCCCCAAATTGTCCCTTAAGTGCATCCCATAATTCCTTGGCACTGTTACAGTGTAACAGCCCAGCATAAATTTCATTGGGTAATGCAAATGCAATGATGCTAAATGCTTTGGCATCAAGTTCGAACTTTTGGAAATCAGTTTCAGTGTAATTTTCAGGTTTTTTAGGTTCGAACTTCTTTGTATCCTCAGCACTTGGCACCATGGGAACATGTGGTCCAAAAACTACAGATCTCCAACATCCAGTATTCTGTTGAGTAAGGATGTGACCCATCCTTCTCTCCCAGATGTTGTATTCATTACGTTTAAGCATGGGTGGTTTGAAAAGTGAGCCGATGTTATTCTTATCATCTTGTGATTGTGACGTCATCCTGGTTGTTTTACAGGCACTGATTAATCAACTTTGATGGTGATTAAACCTTGCTCTGTTTTTCAACAAAACGAACAACTATCAGTATCAACGATTATGAGCTGAACTATTTATGTCAAAATGATTGTTAAATCAAATTTGACTGTCCGAGCTCTGATACCAATTGTTAGGATCTGAGTTTGGATTGATTATGTTTTGTGTTTGAAATAAAATGAAAGATGAACAAGTAACGCAGCAGAATATAAATGGAAACAAACTTTGCACATAATCAAACAGGAGAATTGCTTTCAACACACATTTTCAACAAAGAACCGAATGATTGAATTTATTTCATCAACGATTACAATGCATGCATGTAACAACCCCCCCCCCCCTCATCCTGAGCTCACAGTGATTTGTTCGTACAGGAAGAAAGATGGTGAAGAGCTAATAGAACAGTACAGGGTACTGTTCTATTTATAGGCATGGACAAACCACTGTGGCATCTTTGCTGACGTCACCATGAAAGTGACATCTAACCTCCTAACAAACTCTAACACCTGATCTAATACAAACACTGCTTATGCTAACTACTGATCACAATACATTACATAAAAACAAACTAAACTACTGCTGAATCCTTCCACTGTTGTGACTCCAACAGTACTTGACATATTCAGCAGTGCTTGACCCATAGCAGTAGGTTGAACAGCAGGGCTTTAGTCCTCATCAGTCTTTGACTTGATCAGCAATTGTAAGTCAGCAGTTGTAACGATCAGTGGATTTGAGGTCATCAGATGCTGAAACCACTTTCAAGGGGAGAGACTTGTATACATAACATCTGCTTATTCTGGATCCACTGCTCTGATCCGGTTTTGGCTTTAATTATTTGTACCTCTGATAGGGTTCAATCCCAACACCCTTGTATCCACACTTGGGTTTTAATGTATTTTAGATGTTGGACCTATTCCTAGGACCTAATTCTATTGTCTGACTGCTTTCTGCAGAATTGCTGACACAGTGTGTCTTACCGGTGAGTTTACTAGTCTTTCTGACGCAACGCTTAAAGTAATGCATAAAGCAATATTTGAAGTATAAAACGTGCATGAATTCACATGTATAGCATGTAATCAGACAATGTTGACATTTAAGCACATAATTGCAGATAATAAATAATATTAAAATAGTACGGAAATTACCAGTTTTGTGTCGGTTGTCACAGCCCCCCCCCCCCCGTTAAAAGAATTTCGTCCTGAAATTCAGGCTGAGTTATCTCCCGCAGGAGCTTTCTCGAACAGGTGGGGGTACTTGGCTTTTAACCGTTCTTCGCGTTCCCTCGTGTACTCGGGTCCGTGCTTAGAGTTCCAACGTACTTTGACAAGCTTAATGCGACTCCTCCTTGTTTTATGGATCTTCCAATCCATTACCTCAACGGGTTGTTCTGTAATCGGAGTGTGTCGTCGATATGCACCTCATCTACAGGGATGATAACTATTTCTTGGGTTGGACACTTTTTGAGGTTGGACACGTGGAACGTATCATGTACACCATTTAGTTCTTTCCGGTAAATCCAATTTGTATGCCACGGTACCAATTCTTTCCAAGATCTTGAATGGTCCAATGTATCGTGGATTCAACTTTCCACGTTTTCCGAACCTTGCTACACCTTTCCAAGGTGAGACCTTCAGCAAAACTTTATCTCCCACCTCGAATTCTAAGGGTTTCCGTCTCCGATCAGCGTAGCTCTTTTGTCGATCGCGAGCCGCCTTAATGCGCTCTCGGATCTGCGTGATCTTGTCGGTTGTTTCTTGAACAAGCTCATGGCCAATCAACTGTTTGTCTCCGGCGTCTGCCCAACACAACGGCGAGCGACACTTGTGGCCATATAGAGCTTCGAATGGCGCGGCTTTTATGCTCGTATGGTAGCTATTATTATAGGAAAACTCAACTAAAGGCAGATGAGTATCCCAGCTACTGCCCAGATCCATAACACATGCGTTAAGCATATCTTCCAATGTTTGTATGGTCCGTTCGCTCTGGACGTCTGTTTACGGATGGAAGGCTGTGCTCAGATCTAGTTGAGATCCAAAGGCCTCCTGGAAGGATTGCCAGATCCTATATACGAAACGCCCATCTCTGTCTAAAATAATCGAAATAGGCACTCCATGTCGTGCCACAATTTCCTTAAGATACAGCTCAGCGAGCTTTCCAGTAATATCCTTCTCTCGGATTGGTAGGAAATGTGCAGACTTCGTTAATCGATCAACTATCACCCATATCATATCATGCCCTCTAGGGGTCCTGGGTAATTTTGTTATGAAGTCCATCGAAATTTGCTCCCATTTCCACATGGGTATCTCAGGTTGTTGCAGTAGACCAGACGGTTTCTGATATCCGGCCTTGACCTTAGCACAGGTTAGGCACTTCCCAACATAAACAGCAACGTTGCTTTTAAGCTTTGGCCACCAATAATACTCTTTCAAGTCTTGATACATCTTGTCCGATCCTGGGTGGATCGAGTATCTCGACTTGTGAGCTTCATCAAAGATGACTTCTCGGATACCGCCATAGAGCGGAACCCAAATGCGCCCCATAAAGTGTCACGATCCCCGACCCCACCCTGGACGGAATCGAGAGCCGCGAACCAGTTCAGTGGTACCGGTGGTTATTTAGAAAAGTAGTGCAACGGAAATTTCATCAGGACCGTGAGTTAGGAAAAATATCAGAGTTTAGAAAACACCGGATTTTATTTATTAAATAGATGGGATAAAACCATGTTTTGAAAGGTAGCTTTAATATGGGATAAACCCGAATACATAAAACAACTTTTCTTAATTTAATTTAATTGATAAATTAAGCCACTTCTGTAAGCCTTTTGGTGCCGTATCCAACTCTTATTCCGATCTACTGTAATTACCTGAAACACGTTTTAAAAACATTTGGTCAGCAGAAAATACTGGTGAGTTCATTCAGGTTTTATAAAATGACACCTTAGTTATGAATTACAGCATAAGAGTGATTACAATGGCTACTATCTTATTTTTATCTGGCGCCGTGTCACCTCCTGGTGACGATGGTCATACCACTATTGGGTCCTTTCACCCAAGTAGTGATGATTATCACTGTTAGGTTGATGAACCTAACCGTGAGAAATTAGTAATATGCACAATACCCCACTAGCCAGTGATTCAAGATAACCACGACTTAATCCCTGTAATTATAACTTTTGAAAACAATTGGAGTATTGTAAAACATTGTTGATAAAAAGAGAATGACTCACCTTATAAGCATGCAGTATTGATTTAACAAGCTTCTTGATTCTACTCCTTCTGATAATTAAGCATATACTTTATTGTTTTGAACCTTCTGATGATTAAGCATCCATTTTGATTGTAAGAGTACGGTGTAGAGTTTCGGGTAGTTAAACATTTAGTTTAACAGAGTGGAATACGTATTAGTGTAAAACCACATCAAACCTAACGATGGTTACGAGATCCGAACCTTAACGAAATTCACAAAGTATAGTCTTGTTTAGACAGCACTTTGGCATTCGTTTAACGAAATTCACAAAGTACAGCACTTTGGCATCCGTTTAACGAAATTCACAAAGTACAGCACTTTGGCATTCGTTAGTTGGTTCCTGAATCGATCGGACAGAATATCGCATCGGTGATTATTGGTTAGAAAACCAACGTATAGAGAGAAGAAGAAAAGAAATGAGCAAGGAAGAATGAAATCCTAGGCTCCTATTTATGGGTAAGAAGTATGAAATTTCTAGGAAGTTTCCTATAGCTTTTCTAGGAAGTTACCTATACATTTTCTAGGAAGCTTCATACCCATAGATATATCTTCTTATACCTTCCTTGCACCTTCCTTTGATATTATCTATCTCATATATATTTATTTTCATGTATATCTATTTAGGTGTTTAATTACTTACTTAATTAATCTTACTTAGCTTAATTAATCTCGCTTAGCTTAATTAATCTCGCTTAGCTTAATTAATCTTGCGTAACTGATTAATTAATCATACTTAAATTAATTAATCATACTTAACTGATTAATTAATCTTACTTAGCTTATTAAGTTTAACTTATCTATTAAGGTTTTTTAGCTGCTAAGTTTTACTGAACTAGTAAGTTTACTTAACTATTAAGTTTACTTAGTTGCTAAGTATTCTAGCAGCTCCCTGATTACGAGTTCTAATTTCTCGATACAATGGAACTCGTATTAGTGTATTAACTTAATTCAACTTTAACGATAATCACGAGATAGAAACCCTCACAACGAATGACAAAGTATAGCCAAATATTGGCAGCACTTAAACATCCATTGGATCGGTTTTAATCGATCGGATAAAGTATCGTACTAGTGATTAGAGTTATTACCCTAATACGGGCAGAGTTTCGGGATTTAGAAGGTATAATCCCGAGCTACTATTTACTATAATAAAAGCTGAAGGAAAGAAAAGAATTGAGCAGTTTGAAACGTAGCAGTGATCGAGTTAATACCCTGGATTCGTAGCAGCGTCTTGACACTGAAAAACTCGTTTTTTAGCAGAATTGGGACGTTTTGAGAGTGAGATTTCGAGCACCGATGAAAGCCCCATGCACAGGATACTTATAGCAAAATTTTGGGTTTTACGCGGCATGCGTAAATCCTCTCTTGATTCTTAATCGGCCCGCGAGGGCCATAAAGGCGGCAGTAGGGTTTGCTGAGTCATTGGTGGTCTTGACACGTGGACGACACGTGTCCCTTAAACTTATCCGGATACTTTCAAGTTGTCGCGGCCCGCGTAGCCTTACCTTATGGCTTACGCGGCCTGCGTGAAATCCAATTTTCTTGATTTCTTGATTTTTCATGAACATTAGGGTTTCAGGTGTCCGGGTTTTTAC
Organism: Helianthus tuberosus; assembly: GCA_030545235.1. NCBI lineage: Eukaryota > Viridiplantae > Streptophyta > Magnoliopsida > Asterales > Asteraceae > Helianthus > Helianthus tuberosus. The sequence goes on from CM060393.1 coordinate 109,091,496, forward strand.
TTACGGAGCGTTTTAGGACATTTTTGTGCGAGTCGTTACATAAAGTATAAGGTTCCCTCTTCATTTGGCACCAATTTCTTCTCCATACCTCGGAGATATTTGGCTCTAAGATTCTCCTTCTTAAGAGCTTCTTGTTGGGCATCATGAATGCGTGCAGTGAGATTCGTTCGAATAGTCATTTCCAATGCTCGAACCCTTAGGGTCTTGACCCTTTCCTTTCTACTCAAAGCATCTACCACCACGGTTGTTTTTCCAGGATGGTACTTAATCTCACAATCATAATCGTTTAGCAACTCAACCTACCGTCGCTGACGCATGTTTAATTCCTTCTGATCAAATATGTGTTATAGGCTTTTGTGATCTTTGAAGATTGTACATCGAGTACCATATAAATAATGTCGCCAAATCTTCAAGGCGAATACCACCGCGCCTAGCTCCAGGTCGTGTGTGGTGTAGTTCTTCTCATGAACTTTCAATTGTCTTGAAGCGTAAGCGATGACCTTTTGGCATTGCATGAGCACGCAACCCAATCCTTGACGCGAAGCGTTACAATATACCACGAAGTCTTCAGTGCCTTCGGGTAAAGATAGTATTGGTGCATCGCATAACTTGCTTTTGAGAAGTTGGAAGGCTTCTTCCTGTTTATCACCCCAGTCGTACTTCTTGTCCTTCTGCGTAAGGGAAGTCAGCAGTTGAGGTATCTTGGAGAAATTCTCGATGAACCGGCGGTAATAGCCCGCTAATCCCAAAAATTGTCGAACTTCAGTTGGTGTTTTGGGAGCTTCCCAATTCTTTATCGCTTCAATCTTCGCAGGATCTACATGAATACCATTCTCGTTCACAACATGACCAAGGAACTGTACTTCGCGAATCCAAAATTCGTACTTTGAAAACTTTGCATAAAGCTTTTCTTTCTTCAGTAGTTCCAGAATGGTCCTGAGGTGTTGCTCGTGCTCCTCTTTCGTTCGTGAATATATCATAATATCATCGATAAATACAATCACGAATTTATCAAGATATGGTTTGCAGACACGATTCATTAGATCCATAAATACTGCTGGTGCGTTCATTAATCTAAATGACATTAAAAGGAACTCGGAATGCCCATAACGCGTCCTGAACGCAGTCTTCGGTATGCTCTCTTCTTGGATCCTTAACTGATGATAGCCAGACCGAAGGTCGATCTTGGAGTAATAGCTCGATCCTTGCAATTGATCGAATAAGTCGTCAATCCTCGGTAGTGGATACCGATTCTTGACAGTGAGCTTGTTCAACTCTCTATAATCGATACACATCCGCAGTGTTCCATCCTTCTTCTTTTCGAACAACACTGGAGCTCCCCAAGGCGAGAAGCTCGGCCTTATGAATCCTTTATCCAACAACTCCTGGAGTTGTGTAGATAATTCTTGCATCTCGGATGGTGCAAGTCGATATGGTGCCTTGGCTATAGGAGTGGCACCTGGAACCAAGTCAATATGGAATTCGACTTGTCTTTGCGGAGGTAGTCCTGGCAAATCTTCGGGAAAAACATCAGGAAATTCCTTCACCACAGGAATGTCATGGAGTTTCGGCTCCTCAGCCTTCTTGTCCACTACATGCGCCAAGAATGCAACACATCCTTTTCGTAGGCATTTCTGTGCCTTCATGCAGTTGATGATTCGCAGAGGCGTGTCTCTTCTCTCCATGCACGGTGAGAGTTTCATCATTCGCAAGAGGGATGCGAATAATTTTCTTGTGGCAAACAACTTCAGCCTTATTCTTGGAGTGCCAGTCCATCCCGACCACCACATCGAAGCTACCAAATTGAACAGGTAAGAGGTCGATACTAAATCTTTGCTCACCAAGTTCTAATGTACAGCCCCTAACAACTTCGCCCGATTCAACAAGTTTACCATCAGCTAGTTCTATGGAATAAGGAATATATAATCTACTAGATTCTATTCCAAGCATACGTTTAAATTCCACAGACATGAAACTATAATCGGCACCAGTGTCAAATAGTATGGATGCAAAGTGATTGTTAACGAGAAACGTACCTGTGACCACATTAGAGTCCTCGTGTGCGTTCCTTGCTCCAATCACAAATGCTCGAGCTTGAGCGTTGTTTTCCCTTGGGCAATATTTCTTGAAATGCTCTTTGCTACCACATCCAAAACATCCTTGGTTCTGCCCAGCTCCATTACCATTTCAGTTACCATTACCATTCCCATTACCAGCACCATTTCGGTTTCCATTCCCGTTTCTGTTACCATTTCCATTTCCTTTTCCTGAACAGTTCTCGGTACGGTGACCCAATTTTCCACACTTGTCACATTTTGGAATGCGACAAACTCATTCATGATGATGCTTACACTGATTGCATTTAGGCAGAGTGCCCTGGTATCCTCTGGTAGTAGCGTCATTCGCAGCTGCAAGTGTTTTCGTTTCCTTGGGTGGATTGTGGTCACGCTTCTTGTTGCTAGAACCCTTATTGTTGTTACGCGTTGCTTGACTCAGATTCGAGTGCTTCCTCTTCTTGTCACCAGACGACTCAGCATGCGTCTCGGTTTTCTGAGTAGGGTTCAGCGATAACTTCTTCATACGGACAGCATCTTCAGTAAGGCTGACAGCCAAAGTTACAGCCTGAGTGATCGTTGTGGGTTTAGCCGCAGTTACCATGCTGCGAAATTCTGGAGCCAGTCCCCAGATGTAGTGCTCAATGCGCTTAAATTCGGGAGTCACCAGATAGGGGATCACTCTTGACAGATCATGGAACCTTCGAGTATAACCAACAATGTCTGCACCTTCCATGGACAGGTTCCAAAACTCACTCTCCAACCTTTGGAGTTCAGCACGGGAGCAATACTTCTCTCTCATTCTTTCCTTCAACTCATCCAAAGTCATACCATACGCAGCATCATCACCCAAAGTTTAGACTTGCAAATTCCACCAAGTTAAAGCCTCATCAACGAACAAACCAGTAACGAAAGTGACTTGCTGGTCCGCGGTACACTTGCTCATGCGGATAGTGGAATCAGTCTTTTCCGTCCAGCGCACGAAAGCCACTGCACATCCAGTGCTGTCATAATTCAGTGGCTTGCAGTCGAGAAACTGCTTGAAGGTGCAGCCTGGAATTGATCCAACCAATTCACACGTGAGCAATCAATGAAATAATGAAACAAAGACCATTCATAAATTTCACCATGTTTAGCAAATCATCTTAAGGTTACCATGAGTTGTGTTTCCTCCAGATGAATCTCCATGTCCATTACGTCTAGTACCGCTT